>OY821746.1:33098047-34298047 GCA_963682055.1 Primula veris | reverse complement strand
AAACATGCGGAATGCCATTCGATAATATGCCAATCAATAGAACCAAATAAATACTTCAGGGCATGCCGATAATCACATTTGATTCACTAAATTGACCTAAGGGTAGCCAACGGTGTTCAAATGTGACAACACAAACAAAAACAAAACGTTTTTAGAAAATTTCGGCATGAGCTTTGCATATCTATTTGTTTCCAATAAATTAGACCTGTTTGACAACAAAACATATAACAAAATCGCAAAGCGATTATCACTAATTCAACATGATTAAGTCAAATTCAACCCAGATGACATTATATACAATAACGCAATCTAACATATACAAATGTACATGATAGGTTACTCTAACCAAAAGAAAAACATACACGTTTCAAACGCTTACTAGGCGAACAAAGTTCAAAATAAGAAACGCCAAGAAGAGTAAACAAAAGAGTAGCGTGCACGCGATAAGGTGTAATATGACAATGATCCTCAGACAAGAGCTCTACACCTCGCCACCGTCTCCGTCAGCACCTGTACATCGATCGTGAACAAAATGTACAGAAAACAAAGAAATGAGGTAAGAAAACAATCTCGCTTTAAAAACGGCGCGTGCTACTAAGCACGCACACACAATCCTAACATGGCAAATATGATATCTTGGCAAATAATGACAAAGGCAATTGCACGAAAAACACATCAACAAATATAACTCGCAACACAAGTAAATGAACATATAATCAAGATCAACTGAATTAATAATAAAACAAAATAAAATAAAACAAAACAAAATAAAACAAGACTCAACAAAACACAAAGTCGGGATTGCCTCACATGTACCCACTTTTAGAGCCACTCTGCTCTAGGACCCAAAGTGCAATGGTTCCCTCACCCATATTCTGACACTAACATGTGACCAAAAGATATGGGGCCGGCTTTAAGGGGACTAACCCTATGGTACCGATATACCTAATCCTTGCGCAAGTTTCCGGGATCTCACCGTAAGCTGACACAGCTCCGCCTTAACACTTGGTACTGCAATCCCTAAAATAAATATAAAAGACTCCCAAAAACATAAATGGTAAAGTCCACCAAACGAAAATAAAATAAATATCACGCACTATATCACCACCGTCACATTTTTGTTCACAATTCTTTTTCAAATAAAAAATGGTAAAATCGCCATACATAACATAATCACCATAAACAATATGATTAGCATAAATAAAACCATCGAAGCATGTTACACATACACAATACAATAACATGATGCAATACATACTAACCAACCAACCATTTACATAGCCTAGCATACAACAAACAACACATAAAAACCGCTTTTAAAGCGAAACCATATTCTTCCCCCTTACCTATACAAACGAGAGCTCGTTTGTAAAAATATCCCAACCTCGAACCGAAAACCCACCGAACAATCAAAGCTAGATATGGACAGCCCACTAATCGCCCTCAAATAGTCCCTAAACGTAATTAGAACGAGCTACGGATCAATAAAATTGATGTAAATTCGGATTATTAATGAAACCCTAAAAATGGGTTTTGATAAAAGTTAAAATCAGATGAAACGGCTTACACGGATAGATAGCTCTCGAAAAATAGGCTAAGAAAACATATTTGATTGTCGAAAACGGACACCCGATGACCTCGTAATCGGCTCCCGAAGTCGCTGTCCTAAAACCCTAAACCGCACCTAAACCGCACCGACTACCGCCACTACCACCACAGCCTGACCAGCCCTTTCCGTCGACCTAAACCCTTTCTCCGACGTTCGTCTCTCTCTCTCTCCTCTTATCTCTCTCTCTTCTATATATGTATATATGTATCTATGTATATGTATATATGTATATGTAATATGTGTATATGTAATATATATATATATATATAGGTTTTAGTAAACTATATATATCTAATTTACTAACTAGTACACTTAGTTATAAAATAACACAAATCACACCCACCACTATTATATACACCAAATTTCATATAACACGTGTATATTTCATACAATTACGTAATCACCCACAAAACTAAATATCACTATCGTATTACTAAAATTAATAATAAAATACAAAATTTTCGAGACGTTACATTTCGACCTGCACACATGTTAGCAATGACGAATTAGGCTTGGCGTGACGAATTATTTCATTATGGCAAATATTTTAGTTAGATAAATCTATTAACTAATAAGCAATTGGTAACATCGACGTCATATAGGGATTACGTGGTTAAAAATGTGAATTTTGTTTTTCCACCTTCTAGAGAGAAAATATATCTTTCAGGAGTAGAACTTTTTTTCCTTTCTCAATCTTCAAAAAGAAGCAGTTTTTAATGCAATCATTAAAGGTTTTCCGTTGCAGAAACCACCGAAAGCCTCTATATAATCTTAACCACTTATCACATGATTTCTTTTTCTTCCAAAAATGATACTAGAAAGTAGTATGAAAATTAAGTGTTATAGAAAGAAATTCCACAAGTCATTTGTAAGCAACAGAATAAGTAAAAACCAGAGATAACATACAGGAGGAGCTCCAAGTGCCATTTGAAAATTGAACCGCCGAACAAGCATTGCCAACGCCACTACAGTCTGCAATCAAATCAATGACAAAAATAAACAAAAAATGAAATTCATGATTTTAGTAAATGTTCGTTGTCTAGCTGTTTGATTTGCTATGACTTGTGTTATTAGTTACCATGATTAAGCTTTGGTTTGTTTGGTTGTCCGAGCCACTTGTTGCTCTGGATTGTTTTCATGCGCTTCATCGTATATCTCAGTTAGGTCCTACTTTTCTTACATGTTACACTTAATTAACAGAAAAAATGTATTAAATCGAAACAAATGTATCGTAGAGACAATTAAACTGTACAAAACCCGTGTAGCAGAGGAGACCAAAGTACAATTACTCATTCAGACTAGAGAGATAGACTGTTAATGTTTCGATTGAAACCGTAATACCAAATAGAACTTTTTACCCAAAATATGAGGATGATCAGGATATATTAGTTCAAGTTTAATTGAAATAACCAAAATTATGGTGACCAAGTATAAAGAACTATCAAAAAGTAATAAGGAGAAAGAAATTTCAACATGATTTGACAACCTCAATTATTCAAGTTGACTATTATATCTCCAGCTTATTTAAGTTTAAGAAATTAAAATTTTCACCAACACAACACAGGTCCATAACAAATCTTATCCTCCTTGAAAAATATACAGTATTTATTTCCTTGTGCCTCTTTTTCCTTGTAATGGAGATGACCTACAACTTCAATCCAATTTTATATTGTGGTCTTGTTATTGTTTTAATATGTACATGGTTATTTTATAGAGCACTAAACTGGGTATGGTTAAAACCAAAAAGGCTTGAAAAAATACTAAGGAAACAAGGCTTCAATGGTAATCCATACAAATTTTTACTTGGAGACCTCAAAGAAACTTTAAAAATGAAGGAAGATGCTAAATCTAAACCGATGCCACTGTCCAATGATATCCTGCCACGTGTCCTTCCCCAACTTCAGCACTCCCTCGCGACCTTCGGTACATATATATTTACTTAACTTTCTATAAATTAACAAGTATTATGCTTATACTAAGTTTCAGATATAGTTTGTACTTTGTAGTATAATTCAAAAGCGGCGGTGTTAAAATGTGTTTTAAAAGGCGAAAACTTAGCTAAAACGTTTTTGGAAGGGCTATGCTAACAGAAGCGTAAGATTTTAGCGGCCTTTAAAACAGTAAATATGAATTAATTAGCGCAAGAGAGCACTTAAATTACTCCTTATTGTGATATTGCAGGAAAACGTCATTTCGAATGGATTGGTCCAGTTCCTAGTGTTAATATTCAGGAACCTGAACTAGTAAAGGGAATTTTGACAAATCATTTGAAATTTAAAAAACCCGAAGCAAATCCTTTTGTGGATTTGATAAACACTGGACTTGCAACTTACGAGTCTGAGAAGTGGGCAAAGCATAGAAAGATCATCAACCCCGCTTTCCACATCGAGAAGTTAAAGGTAATAATATTAGGAAAAAACTTGTATTGTAGACTTAAAATCTATGAAGTGTTAGTATGAACTTTTTGCTCTCATCTAGCGAAAATGTTTAGTACTCGGTATCTAATGTCGGGTTATAGAAGTGAATATGGTTTGTGAAATACTCTGAAAGTTTATTTAGTGAAGTGTATGAGTCGTATGACCATAAAAAATGAAATCAGTTTATTAAAAAATACTGTAACAGAAGTCAGTTCACTTACTGATGTGTCCACGAAAAGTAGCAGTATACGGAAATAGAATTAAGCCGATGCTATGTACTTCTTCAGGCAAATGTTCTTTGAAAGGTTTAATGCTACTAATCCTGTGAAAAAGAAATGAAATTGCAGGGTGTTTGGTATGATACATTACTTAATAAAAGTAGTTTGGTTTCTTTGATAACTGTGATTATATTAAATGGAAATGCCTTAAAACTGCAGAAAGTTAAGCATTTACCTCCATAGGAGACCAAAACTTAACGATTTTTTCACCCATACCCTTTATGAACAAAATATCAAATAAACCAAGCTGAAAAGCTGCAATCTAATTTTTTTTTTTTTTTTTGTAATCTAGCAAAGCCCTTGGTATCATAATGCTCACAATATTCAGTATGTTTTTTTTCATCATACAGGACATGTTACCTGCAATGTACCTTAGTTGTAATGACATGATAAATAAAATAAGTACCGAACTTTCTACAAAAAATTCATGCGAGTTGGATGTTTCACTTTATTTCGAAACCTTAACCACCGATGTTATATCTCGCACCGCATTTGGTAGTAACTATGAAGAGGGAAGAAAGATATTTCATCTTCAAAGAGAACAACTGAAGCTCGTGATTGAAGCGATTAGTACAACCTATATTCCTGGATGGAGGTATGATTCATGAATTTTTCAAGTCTATGAGATGCTTAGTATAGACCCTGTTTGGTTACAACTTTTGGGCTCAACTTTTTTATTTTGCTTCTTTGCCTTAAAGTGGACTTCATTTGGTTGACCAGCTTAAAAAGCTAGAAGATTTAAGCTAAATGAACCCGTATTTTTCAAAAGCCTGGAAGAATCCAGCTTCTTTGTCACAATGTCATTTTCCTTCTTTTCATTCGCAGATTTTTGCCAACCAAGAGAAACAAGAGGATGAAACAAATTTACATGGAAGTACAAGATACACTTACAGGTATCATAAACAAAAAATTAGAGGCAATAGAAAAAGGAGAAGGTAAAAGTGATGACTTGTTAGGCATATTATTGAAATCAAATTCAGAAGAAATTAAGTTACATGGTTACAACAAGTCACTTGGGATGAGTATTAAAGAAGTTATTGCAGAATGCAAGCTTTTCTATTTTGCTGGACAAGAGACTACCTCATCTGTGCTTACATGGACAATGATTTTATTGAGTTGGCACCAAAATTGGCAACAAAAGGCTAGAGAAGAAATTTTGCAAGTTTTTGGGGAGAAAACACCAAGTTTTGATGGCTTAAATCATCTCAAAACAGTAAGTACTTGCAACCATTGAGAATTTTGCTTTTTGCTTTTTCCTGATGTCAGATTTGGTGATGAAAGTAAGTAGTATTCCTATAGAACTGGAAATGCCACAATCAAAATGACAGAGACAAGAATCGACACCAATGTGCGGAGAAAAAAAAACACCATCATTGTCTCACGGACAAAACATCACATTCATATTACTGCACTACGATATCCCAGAAACAATTAGTCCCGTTTTTTACTTATTTTTGTAGGTAACTTCAATTCTCTATGAGGTTATGCGTTTATATCCAGAAGTTGTTATAATGACACGAAGAACAACCGAAGAAACAAAGCTAGGAGAAATATCACTACCTGCAGGCGTAATTCTATCTTTACCTGCAATCCTCTTGCATCAAGACGAAGAAATATGGGGCGATGATGCAAAAGATTTCAACCCAGAGAGATTTTCCGAAGGAATAACAAAAGCTACAAAAAATCAGTTTTCATATTTTCCATTTGGGTGGGGGCCGCGGATATGTATCGGTCAGAATTTTGCTATGATGGAAATGAAATTGGCTTTGGCTATGATTTTGCAACGGTTTCATTTCGAGCTTTCGCCAAGTTATACACATGCCCCACTTGTTACTGCAATTCTACAACCTCAGCATGGTGCTCACTTGATTATACACAGATTATAAATTCCACATATTTATGTCTTTAGTAAAACTTTTGTACTCATGTTATATTTATTAAGTAGTTGTTTATATTGGTCGTGCAAATTGATGGTTATTGTAATAGTATAAATACGTAATGGTGGAAAATAAATAAATGTTTATGTGATAAAATAATATGGATTTGCTTTTGTTGTTATAGTAATTTGAATTTGATTATGCACCACAATATGTAACTCATAAATTTTTAAATTTATGATCATGGGAAGATATAACTATAGGATTACTCCCTTTGGAATGATCATGAGTATTGTTCATGTGATTACCGTCCAAGTGTCCATTATCCCATATTGGATTGTTTCAAAATAAGTGTCTGTGGTTTCAATATGTTAATTTTAATGCAACAAATTTACTCTCTTACTATTTATAACTACAACAACAATAATTTTTAGGAAAAAAGTTATCTGCATCAACTTTAATTATAATATTTACAAAGGCAATATTGGTGTAGTAATTTAATATCCTTAAAAAGTAGCAATTTATAAAGGGGACACTTAAAAATAGACGGATGGAGTATGATTTACAGGGTAGTAACCCTTTATATGTAATATTGTAACAGTTCCTCCAAAGTTCATGTTTGGTTGCAGCTTTTAAGCTCAGAAATCCGTGCCTGCAATTTGGACTGCATTTTGTTTACGCTGCTAGGTTTTTCCTTGGAAAATCGAAAACAAGCCGAGCAAACGAAATCATTTTTTTCTTGAACTTCGGGAAACCTCCAATTTATTGGTTTGAAAAGCTTAAAGCTAACAACTAAACAAGCCCTAAATTTCCTTTGTTATATATATGAACAAAGCCAGAAAAATTATCCTCAAAACAGCAAAAAATTCATAGAATACTTGCTCTGATGGCTGGAGTCTCAAAATTTTATTTTTAATTCCATAATTTTCTAAAAACTTAAAACTTGAATAGTCGGACAGGTATGTATATTTAGGCTTTCGCGTTGATTCGCTTAAAGATATTGAATAGGCCACTGGTGCAAGAAAGTGCAAATAACCTTATTCACAGTACTTGCAACCAGTTGAAAATAGTTACAATTTTCAGCAAATCAATAAATAAATAACTTTAACGAAAATTTTCTGGAAAAAAAATGCAGGAAAAGAAGAAAAGCAGTTATTTTGTATGCAATCCTAGACCCACTTTTCTTTGGGTAATGGTACACTATATGTGTGACTGAATCCGAGTATCAAAGACAAACTTCAGTCTTTGGTTTTCGTGAAACGATTAAGAACGAGCAGGAGAAACTTCATCGAGCTCCGATTCAGAGAGGCTAATAGAATTTATTTTTAAAACCGGGATATCTATTTCAGGAATAGGGTCTCTAATTCTTCGTGTGACGGTCATATTTAGCCCTTTTGTTGTATGTATTGTCGCTCCAGTAGTCATTTCGACCTGCACACATGTTAGCAATGACGAATTAGGCTTGGCGTGACGAATTATTTCATTATGGCAAATATTTTAGTTAGATAAATCTATTAACTAATAAGCAATTGGTAACATCGACGTCATATAGGGATTGCGTGGTTAAAAATGTGAATTTTGTTTTTCCAACTCCCAGAGAGAAAATATATCTTTCAGGAGTAGAACTTTTTTTCCTTTCTCAATCTTCAAAAAGAAGCAGTTTTTAATGCGAATTATTAAAGGTTTTCCGTAGCAGAAACAACACCGAAAGCCTCTTATATAATCTTAACCACTTGGCACATGATTTCTTTTTCTTCCAAAAATGATACTAGAAAGTAGTATGAAAATTAAGTGTTATAGAAAGAAATTCCACAAGTTGTTTGTAAGCAACAGAATAAGTAAAAACCAGAGATAACATACAGGAGGAGCTCCAAGTGCCATTTGAAAATTGAACCGCCGAACAAGCATTGCCAACGCCACTACAGTCTGCAATCAAATCAATGACAAAAATAACAAAAAATGAAATTCATGATTTTGTATCATAATCAAACATTAATGTAAAATCGTTTTTCTACTAGACATTAGAAAGTACCTCAAACGTAGCAAACATATCACCGACACATTTCCTCGGTCCACCACCAAAAGGTAAGTAACTAGAAGAAGTAAATCACGAAATCAGCCGACTCACAGATGAAGTAGTCATCAGTTATATCAGCAGAATGTTATGTACTTATACCTCCAGGTAGTTTTTTAATTTTTTTCATTTTTCGCCATGTTGGTAGTTTGTCATATCGGACTTCCAAATGCTAAAAAGTAAAAATAAAACAAATGACGAAGGGCATGCTTGGTTTTGGCCTTTAAGCTTAGGTGTAATTTCTTTTCTACTTATAAGTTGTACTACACTTTTTTGTGAGCTTCACTAAGCTTTTCACGTTTGTCCTGACAAGGCTCGGAATTTATAAGATCAATTACCAACTAAGCCAGACTTTCTGCTAATATACTCAAGACAAACAAGCCAAGCTTGATTTAGATATTTACCATTGTAGTTTTTTCCTTTAATAAGTTAATGATAATCTATTGGAAACAAATGGTCGGAGATAATTTTTTAAAATAGCACCTGAAATTTTGATTAGTTTCATTGGGATTAGGTCCATCTAAAGGCCATCTTTCGGGATTGAACTTATCTGCTTCTTCCCAATGACTTGGACTTCTATGCAAGTTCCATACGGATATGAAAATATCCTCACCTCTGCAAAAGAAAATTCAACATAAGAAAAAATGGACTCCAAATTTGCAAAAAGCATAAATATCACAAAACCAAAAGGCAAACTTTATGGAATAAATAAAACAAAATTCATCCTATTATTTCTTTCTTGCGAGAGAAATTGAATAAGATTAAGACTTGCAGGTGAACCCCGAAAATTCGCGAGAACAATGTTTAGGGGGGAACAGGTAGTAATTTTAGGCCTTGTTTGATTGCAGTTTTAAGCTTAGATTTTTCGTTTTACTTAATAACTGGTCTGCAATTGGTTTACCAGCTTAAAACTAAGATTTCTGCCTTTTTGGCCTGAAAATGCTAGAAAAGCCATAATTCTGATATACACAGCTTTCCTTTCAATCTCAAAAAATCCAAGTTAGTTTCTCAAAATCAGCAGCCAGACAAACCTATAGATCAAAGTATCTAACCTTTTAATCGGGAACTTTCCAAGCATATCATCTTCTAGAGAACGACGAATTAAAACAGGAGGTTGTGGATAGAGCCGCAACGACTGAAAAGAGATTTAAGGAATGAGAGTATTTCAGATTTAGTTATAGAAATTTAACTATACAACAAAAAGATTGTGACTAAGATAATCGAGGGGAGCTCATCGTGCACATTCTTACTTCATTGATCACTCGTGTGGCGTACTTAAGTTTCTTCATATCTTCGATAGTTGGATACCGATCTCCTATTACGGAATCAACCTACAAACAAAATAAAACCAGATAAATACATTTTAAAAAGTTTAGTTCAAAGTAATCTAATTAAATACCTCGTTTTGCAGCTTGGCCATGACACTAGGTTCCTGTAGATAGAGAAATAGTGGAATAAGATCAAAACGAAACTCAGTAATACAAAGACTGGTGAATAAGCATTTAGTGGGATAAACCGGGTCTTGTTTGGTGAACACTTTTTAAGCTCAACTTTACGCTTCTAAGCGGTTTTATGTTTTCTTAAACAGGTTACAAAGTCGAGTTGCTTTTGTCTTATGGCCTAAAACTAAATGTTTCAATCTGAAATAACCCAGCATTATTCTCAACCTCAAATAAGCTAGTTTATTTATATGTAAGATGCAGCCAAAACCAAGCCTTGAAATACCCTGGAGCTATAAAACTATCAACCAATTATCTAAAATTAACGCATATAAAGCCATTGAGTAGACCAAAAATTGACCCCCGAAAAGATGAAAGGTTTCATACAATCACAAAAAGTAATATGCCCCATATGATTACATGTCTTTTACCAACATCTGAAGTTTTTTATAATATCACTCGTCCAGTGAGAAATATTAGAGCCCCCAAGTGTTGATGACAAATTTGAATAGAAGATAAAATACTTATTTGAGATTTCAACTTCTAATTCTTACATATTCATTTATACCAAAAAATTTATATAACTTGCTATTTCTTACGATGCTACGGGGAGAAGATTTACCTTTGACAGAAGATGGAAAGTCCATGTCAAAACTGCAGCAGATGTTTCATGGCCAGCTATAAGCATCGTCATCAAATCATCTCGGAGCTGCTTACTAGTAACCTACATAATACAGGATCATGAAAAATTTCCTAAATAATAGAGCATAACAACGAGTTTCCAGTAAACATATTGTTTACAAAAATTTCTACACAGATTCTGTGAACTGGCAGTGGGTTGCATACAGATTTATTAAACGCATCGATTGATCACTGTTTGTGGTCTACTACCACCTCATAATATGTGTACATCTATGCAGAAATCTTTGCACATAACATTATCGATATACTATAATACATACGTCATCTCCTCCTGCTAACAGAAAATGTAGGATGCTGGGATCTTGTTCGTTCATGTATTCCTCGTGAAATGTTAACTCTTCTTCATCTACCATTCTCTGCAATTTCATAAGAAAATAATAACGAACAAATACTAAACTTAGCTTAAAAAACGAGAGATTCGTGAAATTGAACTCATTCAAAGAATAACTAATTTACCACGACTTATATATGGGGATCTCGAGTTGTACCAATTAAATCTGAAACTCCACCTTATTTATGTACCACAGAAGTATCAAGTAAGCATATAACTAGTGATGGTTGCAGCCTTTTAAGAAAATAAGCTGGAATTTTGAGGTAGAGAAAAAACTTGGATCATCCAGCTTAAATCTTCCAGCACTTTCAGGCAAATTAACAGAAAGTTTCAACCAAAATAGAATCTAGGTCTAAAGGTCATAATGAAAAGATTTGCTTCAATGTGCCACCAAACAAGACCTAAGTAGGGGAAGCAATATAACTGTCACTATCTTTTTACTTTTTGGTGCTCAAAGAGGAAACCAGAAAGGAAATCTCTTTTAGGTTTTAGTTTTTAAGTATCAAAATTAATTATACTTCTACCAAATCAATCCCAAACAACACTTTTCTTTGCAAGTGAGGAAAACAGAGATAAGTCTAAACATCTACAACTGTACAACGAAATAAGGCCCACGAGTCTAATGCTAAGCCTGGTTGAACTCTGAATATTACTATTTTACAGCGAGTTACATTTAGAAACACAGAGAAATTTAATAAAAATGTACCCAATTTTGAAATAGAAAACTCACCTTGCATATTGCGATTAACTTGTCGAGTGTTTCATTAATTAGCTTGAGGGAAGAATTGACTTTCTTAAGCTTTGGTGAAATGTCTTTCCAAATGGGAATCTCCCAAAACGGAATTGGTGATACACTTCTATCTTCTGCTTCTCGCAGAACTGTATATACAGCCTAGAGAAAAAATAACACTGCTTTTAAGTAGATCAACCAGATGAAGTCCAGCTTCTAAGCATACAAACAGAAAAACTGAACTCAAAAGCGGCAGTTAAACAAGTTCACCAAGTAGGGAAATCAAGTGAGTACTTTGATAATCCCAGTAATTGAGAAACAAAACAGTAAGCAAAACCTTCCAGATTTTAAGCAAAATGAAAAGAAAAAAAAAGTGAGATGTAAAATTTTAAACAGGAGAAGTAAGAAGACAAAAGAGTACCTCGACAATGCCAGTATCATTAGTTAAAGAATCAAAATCGTAATTAAAAAGCGCCTTTCCGATGATATCCAAAGTCAAACGAGAGAAAAGCGATTCCATCTCTACATTTTCTCCACTTGTTGCAGCGTCATCGAGCTTCTTGCACAGTCTATCAGAAGCTTTTCCAAACAAACTTATCATTGCTGCTACATACTAAAAATAGAAATTGTAAGAGAATCAGCATACAATAAGGTCACAACTTTAACTTTAACTTACATATATTGTACATACTTAATACACACATACATATATATCTTTACTATATTAATATGTAAATATATCTATATATCTATATATCTATACATGCATATAAAAATATATATAACCTCGTATATTTTATTTCATATATATGTAGATATATAATGGGAACCAAAACAGTAAAAGTTAAGGGTGTGTTTGGAATACCAGTTAAATTGAGTTTTTTAAAATCCCTGAATACATATTAGTTCGTGACCAAAGTGAAATTTTACTCATGAAGGACTCGTTTGTGTGCAGCTTTTAATAAAAGAAGATGAAATTTGCAGATATATTAAATCCCGAGTATTCAGCTGGCAACAAAAGAAAGATGGTACACCAAAAGGGCTTGCTTAGCTGTAGCTTTTAAGACCATAAGATGGAATGTATTAAGTTCCGAAAACAGCTGAGTTTATCCAACTTACAACAAAAAAGAAAAAGGTCAAAGTTGTATTCTTGTTGAGAAAATAAGATAGCTAGCTGCACATAAAGGTGCGTTTAGCTACAGCTTCAAGCTTCTAGTTTTTCCAGGCCAAGGTACCAGAAAATCTCAGATAACCTCGTGAACCAAATCAGGTTTCAGCATATTACATAAAAAGCAAAAAATTACAAAGCGAATACCTGATATTATATACCCAATTAGTTATTCAAACGTATTTCTTCCAATAAACTTGAAACTGACTAATGTAATTAAAGCCATAGCTATACCTATCCTAGATGCTTAGCCAGGTTTTTTTTTTATTCAACAAATCAATATAAAGGCAAAAATGAGTAGTATTTACTAATATGATATCAATTCTAGACAAAATTTTACCTTTTGATGCAAAGCTGGGACAATAACACGTCTTCTCACACGCCATATCTCCCCATCTGCTGGAATAAGTCCCGTCCCCATCACAAATTCTAATATTTCTGCAAGGATACCCTGGGGCCAAGAAATTTTAAATAAACTAAGATAACACTACCTATAACAAATCGATTACTAGTTTTCACTGTTGATATACCTTCGAATATGCCTTCGAGTTATCCCTTAAGATGTGTTTTGCTATGGCCGGGTCGGAAACTATTAAAAATGTCTGCAAAATAAATTCAAACAGACTTCATGAACTACTATCTGCTTAAAAATGGGAAAGTTGTTAAAACGCAGATTTTAGCATGTTCTATTACAAATAAAGTCAACAGGGTGGTCTTTCTTTCATTTCAATTATTTTTAAACATCAACAGACTATATTAATAATTTAACTTATGCAATATTATATAGAGTATATGTCTATCTGTTGATGGAAAATGTGGAGAAAGCACCCATCACCACCGGAGAGCGTTTACCAGTTCCACGATATACGAGACTAAATAGAAAAAAAATCTCTTCACTTTTCGTCAAATAAATCTAGTAAACTGCACATAAAATAAAATTTCCCTTAATTTAATTAGCACACAAAACAAACCTTGGGTCCAAAAGTGAGCCTGAAAAGGCCACCGTAAGTAAGATAAAGCTCGTATAAGGGTATAAAAAAGGCCTCGCTCCGTATAGAACTAATAGAGCCCTGAGCCTCTGGTATAGTTAAATAATCTCCCTTTGTTTCGCTCCATTTGAAAAGAAAATCCAGTACTTCACTAGGAACTCCCACCTTTGATAGCCCATTTTTCAGCACGGATGGGAAGCTTGTTAAAAAAAACAGGAAAAAAGAGTTTAGAACGCGAAGGAAATTAAGGCCTTTTTTTGGTTGCAGACTTTAAGTTCAATTCTATGTGTTTTCTCTTAAAGTTAGATGGATTTGGTTGTTCAGTTTAAAAGCTAAAAGGTTTCTGGTTTTTACCCTGAAAAGGCTACAATGTAAAGCTGAAAGGAACCCAGCTTTTTTCTTCGGATAAACAATAATTTAAAGGGGTAACTAAAAAATCCGTAAATTTGAGTTGATTAGCAAGTTATAGAAAATAGCCCATAGTTTAAGTCTAAAGATGCCTAGTTTTCAATCTAATCTACAAACACGTTAAATTGCCGATTCAAGACAAGCAATCATGTTACTTTTTAAAATGTAAGCGTGAACCCAGTTATTTTACACCTAGCTAAAATGTACTTAATTTAAGACAAATAAAGTTCACTTGCATTTTTCACATGTTCTAAGGCACTTTTGTAAACTCACTACACAACTTGAATTACTCATTATGGAATCGACTTTAGGTTTTCAGTAGCATATCCTATTAAAGGTAAGAGTGCATTTGCTATAAGTTAAAAAATATTAATGTAGATCAAGTATTTGACTTCCTAATTCTCATATCCTAATTTTGAGTTTCATTTATAGCTACCAAATTGGTAATTAAAGTTAGATATTTGAACACTTTTCGTCCGGTACATTTTAGGCAGCCTAAGAAAAATCTAGCCACTAACAAGACACGAAAGAACTACTAGTCTATATATTTCCTAATTATATCTGTAGGTTATAATTTATAACTAATCTGCTGCCTTAATTGCTAGATTTATAGTCAACCCAACCTAGATATAGCTCTATAGCAGATCTGCAGATGCAACTAAAAGAAGAAAGCCACCATTCCAATTGCAGTTCATGAAAATTTAAAGAATGCATGTTTTAGGCTCGGTTTTTTGGTGTTTGCTTTAAGCTCAATCCATTAAGTTTTTTTCTTTTAAGCTACTGAGCATTTGGATTTGGTTGTCTAGCTTCTTTCTGTTTTACTAGCTAAATAAGCTAAAAGTATATAACAAGTAATCGATGGATAAACACGTCATTTTCAAACTCAAAATAGAAGAACTTATTTCAAAAGTTAAGATCAAACAATCACTTAATACACTACTGAGAGACTTAGCTAGAAATTAAGTTATATGTAGAAAAAAATGTATTTGTAACAACATTTATTCATATATAACTCACAGGTATTTGTCTTCTCGGGTTGATTTCGAATTAATACCGCTAATATCACACATATTCAGTTTGGTACTGTGTTCTACCATTTTCCAATTTAATACCTTGTATTAACTTTTTAGTCATTTTAGTACAAACCCATCAATTAAATGGGTATAGAACCTCCAGTTATTTCTGGAGATTCCGAAATACCGTAGAACCTAACGTTTTCCTTTCAAAACTTAGCACTAGATATCAGATTTGTACTAAAGTGACCAAACAAGTCGAGAAAATGGTAATAAGTGATACTAAATCGAAAATCTGTAATAGCACATGATAATATAATACCACAAAGTACAAACTTCCTTCTTTTCTTATCAACCAATGCAATGATAACATGTACTTTACTATATATACACAGATTAAAAAATATATATGTATAAATACGTATATATATACCCGGATTGTTGCACTGTAAATTCTCCTGAAGCTATCCGAGCAGACAACTCGGCTCGTCGTTTTTCTTCTAGAACCTTTTCCGACTC
This sequence comes from Primula veris, assembly GCA_963682055.1. NCBI lineage: Eukaryota > Viridiplantae > Streptophyta > Magnoliopsida > Ericales > Primulaceae > Primula > Primula veris. The sequence goes on along the minus strand of OY821746.1, from coordinate 34,282,493 downwards.
TCTCCCCGTCCCATTTGAAGAACAGCTAACAATAACAGAGCTTCGAGAAATTCCTATCAAAAAATGGTGCATCATGCAAACACTAAAACACAATGATTCAAGTTGTATCAAGAATTTGTTTAAGGTCCAATCATCCGGTTCTTATATCTAGTTACTAGTTTTCAAGTAGAATTTTTATTTGTTATCCAGTTTTAGGTCAAATAATGAAATATTGCATGAATTATTCTTTTACGATGCAATCATACCATCATTGATGAACAAGGCATGAATTTGTAGCCAGTTCTTGTATCTGGTAGCTAGTTAGTTATGTTGCAAGAAAATTCCTACTTTTTGCACCAAACAATTGAAGAAAAAATATATTATTATTTTTTTGGAAAATCCATAAGCAACCCTTTCTAATGTGTTGAAAAATCTGCCCTTTTTTGGTAACATTTTGTAAATATAGTGGCTAGGCCACCTTGTGTCATTTTCCTCCACTACTTATTTGACTTAAAATAGTACAATGTAGAAATATGTCAACTTTAAATAAGTGCTTTTTTTTTATTAGGAACCCAAACACATCAAACCTGCAAAACCAACAATTGGACAAATGAACAGACAAATATCAGAGGTCTAAAGATAAGCCTTTTATTTTTAATTTAGCTTTGATCCTATCCAGGTAAGGAGGATTTATATCCACTCATTAAATATTCTTCAAATCATAGCAATAAACATTTACAAATGAAAGACTTTGGAAATTATAGATTGGAAGACTTTTATACTCATACCTTTTCTTTTCCAAATAAAATGTTTTATGTTCAAATAAAAAGTTTGGACATAATAAGAGCTGGTAATAAATAAAAAGTAACAGTTTTTTTCAAATACCCTATTAGAAAAACACTAGTAATTACAAAAAAAAGGCACTTCTTTTTACTTTTTTTTGTTCCTTATTGTAACTAATGAAAAATGAAGATTAAAAATTACTTAAGTAAAAAAAATGGAAGATTACTAAAACCCAAAAAGAATCATTTCATTCTAATATTTCCCATAACATTACAACTTATCAGAAATTAAAATAGAAAAAGAAAAGGACTAAACATGCCCAAAAAGAAAAGAAAAAAAAGACACTGAAAGTACTGAAATTTATGCCCAAAAATATTTCTCTTACATGGCAACTTAAAATAAATTCCAATTACAGATAACAAAATATTAAAATAAAAAAAGAAGTGGGCAATTTAAAATTTGTGTTTTTGTTCTATAACAACTTCTTCAAAAAGGGGAAAAAAAAAAGGGAAGAAGGAAATAATTTATTTAAAAACTAGTCCCATTTAACTACAACTTAGAACTTAAATATGAAATAATAAAAAAAGTGAAAAGAGAAAAAAGATAATAAAATAAAATTAAGAGTAACTAACCTTTGGTGGTGTGTTTGATGTTTGTATGAATTTTAGAATTATGAGTTAATTTTGGAAATTTAAAAAGAGTAATAGTTGTTGCCATTTTGGTTAATAGAAATATAGAGAGAGTGTGTGTGATAATGTAAGTATTTAAGAATGTTGTAATGATAATAATATTTAAAGAAATAGACAAAAGTACAAAATGGTATCTTTTAATGTCTTTTGTTTCTTAGATTCCACATGACTTTTGTTAGTTTTAATGTCTTTTGTTCCTGTCTTGTTTTTTAAGAGGAAATTATCATTACCTGCCTACTTAACAACTTTTTGGATACGTGTTCAATCGTTAATTTAAAACTCAACTAAATAAAAATATAAAAAAAAAAAAAAAAAACTATTCAGGATCATTATACATATATATTATATACATCTTTATATATATAATTTTCAAAAAATACTCTATATACATTAACATCAATATCCTTAATCTATTGATTTGTTTATTTATTTATTTTAAAAGTTCAATATGATGATTTTTCATTATATGAGTTTTAAATAAACGATTGAATTATTTTGACTTCATATAATATATATAAAAAGTTTGAGTTATGTTGAGTGTGAGTTAAATACCCCATTTCCCAACTTGTTTATTTAAAAAAATTCACACCATTTTAAATTTTAATCTTCATTTAAGATCGGTACAAACCTTTTTATTAAGTAGATGGGTGGACCGTGGACCTGATTTGGATAAGACTTTGAATTGGTAAATAACTAGTTTTAAAAGAAAAATGGGGCTAATTATCAAAATATGGTATCACGTAACATACTCTGAACTTTTAAAATCATGTAAACATAATTTTTTTAACAGAAAATGTCAAACCATATTATAAATCCCCAAATTATACGCTAGTATTTTTTGTTTTGAAAAATATGTTGTTTTATATTTTTTTTGACATTTTTATTTTTAAAAATCTCGCAAAACACAACTAAATCCAAAAAAATTATAAGAACGTAAAAATTTTCGAAACTAAAAACTAATATATAACTTGCGGATTTATAGTATGTTTTGATAAAAAAAAAAATCATATTTACATGAGTTTAAAAGATCGGAATGTCACGTGATACTATATTTTGGGGGTGTTAGCCCCCTTCCGCTCATGTTCTAGTAAGCCTCTAATAATACATATGTATTATTTACAGAACTATATTATTATAATAAGTCAACCTAATAATTGGTGAATCTGTTAAATTTTTTCACCATTATCAAATTATAAATTTATCTATTAATTAATATATGTAAAGTAATAAATTTATGTCTCAACATTATTAATTTATATAAATTATACCCTTATTAGTCCTGACTCCGACGTCTAAATCTCGCCTGATTTGAGCATATATGCTCGCTCTCGAACATTGTTTTCTCTCTCTTTACCAAGGTCCATTTATCTACTGACCACTCCCATCGGAAATTCGGAATATTATTTGGGTAGTTAATTATCCTTAAAAAATTACACAGTTGAAATAGTAGTAAAAACTTATACACTACAACAAAATTAATAATTAGGCACAATTTTTTTTTTTTGAGACAATCAAATTTTATCTCCAAATGTTAAATTTTTGGAAAAAATATAATTTTTTTGTCCCCAAATCTAACTTTTAGGCACATAATTTGAAAAAAAAAATTGTCTCCAAATACAATCTCATAAGGAGACAATTTAATTTTGTCTCAAAAAGTATTTGGAGACAAATTTTAATTGTCTCCTTATGTTCGTATGAGATTATTTTTGTAGACAGAAAAATATATCAAATTATGTGCCTAAAAGTTAGATTTGGAGATAAAAAATTTATTTTTTTGTTCCGAAAAATTATCATTTTGAGACAAAATTTGATTGACTCTAAAAATATTGTCACTGATTATTAGGTTCGTTGTAGTGATAACAAAAATAAGACTTTTTTTTTTAGGTATATATCTTCTTGTTTTTCCGTAACAAACAATATATAGATTTAGGTTTATAAGTTGAATCGGATATGAAACTACATTATTTCAAAAATAAAAGAATTCAAAACACCATGTGGACGCCACGTTTTGAAGGAAGAATGGAATATAATAGGGTCACAATCACTTGGACCAAGACCTTTACTTTCGATTACCCAAACTTCTAACCGTAAAAAAAAATGCTTTAATTTATTTTTTCGTTTTTCACAAACGGTGGTTGAGCTAGGGTATATGACAGTGAAGTCGGAGTCGATCTTTTACTCTAACACCTGCCGGCAGCGGTGCTGGCAAATATGTATGTCGAAGGCTCACAATTTGTTTGTTGCCCAAGAAAATACAACTAAAAATAACATAAAATAAAATTGTAGTTAATGAGTATCAGACTCATGACCAATAATTTGGAATCATAACCATTAGCTTAATGTGAAACGATATAAATCAGTAATTATTAAATGTTTCATATGCAATTACAAAATACATTTCAAAAATAGTAGGCGTGTTCGCCATAAAAAAAATCCCTAAAATTTGCCCGAGGTCCAACCCTGAGGTCCCTGATCTTGTTCAGGACCCCTATCACCGACTAGCTACCCAAATATAGAAGTTGGGGGAGAGTGAGTAGAGAGAGAGAGAGAGAGAGAGAGAGGGAAAGGAGAGAATAAAATGTGCTAGCCGAACTCATCGACCCATTTTTATTTTATTCAATAATGATGCAAATTAAGGCTCACCAGAGCAAAGAGCTTGCGGCTATTGTACCCCTTGTTTTTTCGGAGCTACAAATAGTGGAGAATTATGGCAGTGATGGCGCTAACAAGGCAAGAGACTGGGGCGATGAAGATACTTTGAAATTTCCCGAAACTCCTGTAGGACTAGGCGATGGTTCTCATAATTTTGAACTGTAAAATTATGTTTTCCATTAACATGTGTAAGCCTACAAAGATAAGTACCGGTAGGGGTGGGCGGATTGGGGCGGAGTCTCAATCCTAACCCGCCTCGTAAAATAAATGGCGGGACGGATTGGGACGGATTAGTGAAATTCAAATTTCAACCTAACCCAACTCATTATAATTAAAACCCCAACCCAACTCAACTCAATCCAAATCAAGCTGGGCGGATTGGGTGCGGGTTGTTTCTTAATTTTTCATTTTAGTCGTTAATTTTTCATTATTTCGCATAATTTACCTAAATATTTTTAACAAAATAAATCTTTCAAATAGAAATATAAAGTAAAAGCCAACCAAAATACGTTTAGAATGTTCGGAACAAGTAAAAAGCTAAAACAAAGCAAAACAAAACAAATTGTTCTTCATCAACTTAATCAAAATCAGAAAATTACATAACAATTGAAATCAAAATTAATAATCCACTGAGTATGACCATCAACCGGGATTATTTAGGCAGTGTCGAACAATTGTTTAAGTCTTGATGGTTGTGACATCTTTGAACTGCAAAAATTTACAATGAAAAGTTGAATTGGTATTGATAAAACATAATCTTTGATGGGTTGCGATATGTTTTTCAACAGTGATATAATAAGTAAAAGAAAGCAAGTACTGAACACTTCTTTATTCTTTATTATTGCTCGTCAAATAGGCTTGCTCGGTTTACAATTCTATTGTTACACTTGTGCTCGGATTCGTAATTTAATCTTAATCTTGATCTTTCTCTTCTCTTCGATGCTCGGTTCTTTATATTGCTCGGTTTGCTTTTTAGTGTGATAAGGTCTGACAAGTGTAAAACATGGACTGACATCAACTCTATAAGAAAATACCGGGTATATTCGTTGCCGATGGGTAGCATGATGGTTTTGGTCTTGCAACAGCTTTTGAGAAATTTCTGTTCGTTTTAGTACTCTCCTAAACACCATAAGGGAATGACAAAGTTAAAAAACCAATAGAAATATTGTAGTATATGATAGAATATATAAAAAGAAAGAACAAGGAAAATAAAAGAAAACACACATTTTAAAAAGAATAGTGTGAACAAAGGGGTGGTCTAACCTGGTTATTCTCCATCATCTGATAAGGCACACCTGTAACCATCATTACAGAAAATATAAGATGTGGATTCAAAAAAACAATTTCTTAAGATTTCCAGCCAAACTTATAAAAGTTAAACAGCTAGTGTGCTCATAATGTGACAAGATATTACAGTGATTACAAAGCTTGATTGTGATCACAAGGACAATACTTTTAAGGCATTTACAAGAAACAATTACTATCCAATTCTTACCTGTTGTGGACATTTGAGGCATGACAGGATAACTGATGGCTGATGGCATTAAATTAGGCATAGTCGCATACATATTTTGGAAAGGCTTCCCAATCTTAGTAACTGCTTCAACATGAAAAACGAATTAGAAGCGACATTATTTCACAAAGCAATTAAAAAGGAATATATAGAGAAGCCAAACCTGAGGGAGACATTTTAACGACAGGAGCTCTATGGCCAAATGATGGTGGAACTCTGTAACAGCTCTGTGAAAATAAAAATAGGAAGTTAGTCTTAGTAACTAAAACGTATTCAAAGCAAGAAAAATGATAATATACACAAATTTTGAGTTATTGACTTATTGTACGGCTTAATTTAAATAATTTCCCGATAAGTTTCACTTGCAAGACTATTGGTCCTCCTAGTTTGAAAAAGTGTTCGTCCAATTAGTTTCAGTAAATTATCCCTGGTTCCTATTGAACTAAATAATGTACATGGGAACCATTGTTGTAACCCATTTGAAATAGGCGGGGATAATAGGGTAATGAAACCATGATAGTGCTTATTTTGAAACTATCAGGACCAAAACTTACTCTTTATTAGCAGAATGAGGGCTATTAATGTTTAACTTGAAACTATTGAAACTAAACAAAGTATAGATCCAAAGGATATGGACCATTACTTAATTCATCCAATTGAAAATTAAAGAATATAAAGGAAAGATTTGCCACCATGAAGAATGGATGTCGAAGAGCCTCCATAGCTGTTGGCCTCTTGCTAGGGTCCCATGAACAGAGTGCCTACATGGTGATTGATGATAGCTATCACTTAATTTCACCCCAAGAGAAATAAGGTAGATATATATGGTGCCAAGACAGAGAACTAACTATCACTAGAGATGGAAGTTTACCCTAATAAGGTTGATCGCTACGGCACTTGCTGATGGTATACGAACACACAATGGAACGCCAGTATACTGCAGTGAAGTTAATTTGTTTAAATATCATCAAGTTATATTTTGCAAATTGTAAATAAACAAAGTAACAAATATCAAAAATTTTATCTGAAGAAATCAAGCAAGACTCAAGTGAATGCACACAATGAAGGCTCTTACAAAAACATTTATTCAAGTTTCAAATTGTAAACAATCATAGAGTTATTCAGACGTCTGGAGAAATAATAAAACAAAATGATATACGTTCCATCACATCATATACATTATATACATGGTACATTCTGTAGCAATCAGGGACCCTATATAATGTTTAGAAAAGCCTACCACTACAAAATAAGCTATGTTAAATCACAGCACCAGTGAGACATGTAACCAATCAGGACATGTAAGCAAAACTACAAGTTCACAAACAAATCCGAAACCAAGACTAAGTTACCTGTGGGAACTGGTAGTTAACAGCTCTTGCACGTTTAAGTCCCTCGTCCCATGTTCTCTCAGTGGGTGTGCCTATCACACTACAAATTTTGTGCATCTGGTCTGCCTCGCTGCAATAGGAGTAAGGATTACCAAGTTACAAAAACAATAACATCAAACCATAAGAAAAGTAGGGTTCAAGTACCAGGATTGCATTCATTTTTCTTCTTCTTTTAAGATAAGTAAAACATTTTCGTTAAGCAATTCTCTTCTCTATTGCTACAAATTTTTTAATCAAAGGAAGTAAGGAACCCAAAAACAGAAACGTCGGTTTACTGACAAGAAAAAACATAGGCCTTGTTTGGTTGCAGCTTTAAAGCAAAAATCTGAATCTGGAGGATTCGGAAAAGAAAGAAACAGAGAAGCTCAGATTTTCACCTAGTTAACCAAATACAATACAATATAGCAGAGACAGGAAAAAGTAATCAAAAGTACAAATTACGCACCTTGAACCAGGGAAAAGAGGACCCGAATTGAACATCTCAGCCATAATTGCACCCACCGCCCACAAATCTGGTTACATACAAATAAATAGTTTAAACACCAACTCAAAACAGTGTTTGCAATTATGTTTTTTTAAACAGAGACTCACCAACTGCAGAATTATATACTCCGGCTTGAAGCATAACTTCAGGGGCACGATACCTATAGTCTCCAAAAAACCAGAAATAAGCATATAACAAAATATACTGGAATACTACGCCACTAATGCAGAAAATATGAAGAAATTTAAGTCATACCAGCGAGTTGTGATATACGCTGTATAAGGTTGTCGAGAATTTATCTCACAAGCGGAACCAAGATCGCCAATTTTTATTATGTTTCTTGAGACCAGCAAGTTGTCTGTATCAAATGCACCAAATCTAGTTTATTAGACTTTGAAAAAATAGAAAAGACTGTCCTAGAGGACAACATAAAAGACTCAATTTATATTTTATATAAGTTTATAACTGCTTACTAAACTGTACAAATATGACAAAGTATTCAAATTATACCGGGCTTAAGGTCGCGATGGAAATATCCTTGGTGATGCATGTATGCGAGCCCTTGTAGCACTTGAAAGCACCAAGTCTTAATTTCATCTTCTGAAAAAGATTTCCCTTTACACTTCATGAGCTGATACAAGCTGCCATCCTGATACAGCAACAAACTTTTTTATTATCAATTATCATGAACAATGAACACTGATCAAATAAAAAAAATAGAGAAAAAAAGCCACAAACCATGTGTTCAAATACACAATACAACATATTGTGCTTTCTATGGACTTCTTTCAGCTTCACAATGTGAGCATGATTCATTTTCCGCAGAGCCTGCCACAAAAAATCAGCTAATTAACATCAAGGCAGATGCAAATACAGATTGCAAAAAAAAATTAAAAATTGAAGTGGCATTACCTTCACTTCTGGTAAATTTAAGCATTCCTCCAGAGAATAATAGTTTCTCTTCATTGCCTTTATCGCAACCTGTGGAATCTCTAATTAGAAGCAATGTTTTAAATAGCGTTATCGCTATCGTAGCTTTTTTCCGAGAGAAACGCTAAAAGCGCTAATAGCGTTGCTATATAGCGCTTTGCGGTGTATTTTTTTTTGCCTAAATATGCACTAAACTTTAGAATATATAACAATAAAAGAAGAAATGTATAGTTATATTAGATAGTAATAAAAAAAATCCAAAAAAAAATTTGTTGTGGGTGAGTTTCGAACTTGGGTCTGCTGAAAATTACACACTATATATTAATTATTTAGATCCGCTGTTTTTTTTTTCCTAACTCGCTATTTCCGCTTTTGGTCCAGAATTTCGCGCCTTTTGCGCTTTTGGTCCACTATAGCGCAATTTTAGCGCAATTCCAGCCAAATAGTGGTTTTTCGTTGCGTTTTTTCCCCCAAAAAGCGCTATTTCGCGCTATATAGCGCGATTTTTAAAACATTGATTAGAAGGAAACGAAAAGGAAACTGGACATTGCTTAAGGTTCCTAACATGAATCGAACTTACTAATTCACCATTCTCCATATTCATAGCTTTCCAGACACACCCAAATGTTCCTTCACCAAGTTTGTTGATTATGTTGTACCTGAACAACCCACATATTGTTACAAGTCAACAACAACCTCACAAGAAGATAAAGAAATCTAAATCAAATGACAAAAAGACGCACCTCTCCATTATGAAAATCGAATAGTCAAACACTTAATCTGTTCACAAAAGGCAATCGCAAAGAGTGAGCCTACTGAGTCCTTCAGATATAAATCTTAAAAAAATCACGAAGCAGAAATAACTGCCAAGCTGGTGCACTATGCATAATATCTTGATTGTACTCCATTACTGATAAATGAACGCCTTTAACCAGAAACAGTGAATCTCCAACGAAACAAGCCACTTATTGTTTACAAGATTTATCCTGGCAATCCAAAAAATATATATAGGAAGTTGGTTAGAAAGGTATCTCCAAAGAAAAAAAATAATAGAAAAATAAGGCACGGAAAAAAGATTGAAAGTAAACATTTACTTAGGAAGATAATTTCAAGGATGAACTCTAGGTGTCGTATCAACGCACTGCATAAAAAGAAAAACAAATTAATACAATTGACAAAAAGGAAAATATGTGGTGCTAGGCATAAACAAATCAAGATTTTGACTTACTGATATATGCGCGCGCTAAGGACACGTCACCTTTCTACAGGTTATAAGTAACTTATTGGCGAATAATTGTCCGCTAAGAGAACTTCATAAACAAAACAAGAAGAAAGTCTCTAGGTATGAAAGAACGCCAGTAAAGCACTCGCTCTGACAGAGAACGTAACTTGTAGCAATCAAAACAAAAGCACTTGCAATTCTCCTCCATAAAACCGAAACGTAGCGGAAATAAATAATCTTAAATACTTGAATGGAGCTCAACCTGTCAAGGAAAAGGAATCAGTTAATTAACTAAACCCTAAAACAATCAATCAACTAAAACCCTGAGAACAGTAATATTAAACTTTTAAAGCAACTAAAAACCCAAAATAAAAAATAAAAAATAAAAACCCCAAAGAAATCAATCAACATATACCTCAAAAAATAAAAAAAACCTAAAACAAGCGATCAACACATGATTTTTAAAAGGGAAGGAAATAATCCCAAAACAATCGGTAAGCTAAGAATCTAAAACCATTCATATGTTGAAACCTTAAACAGTTAATAATCTAAACATTAAAGACAATCACTTAACCTTAAGTACTATCAATAAACTAAAAGTCTAAAACCCTAAAACTATCAATCCACTAAAAAACCCTAAAACAAGCCATCAACCCATGATTCTTAAAAGGGAAGGAAATAATACCAAAACAATCAGTAAGCTAAGAATCTAAAACCATTCATATGTTGAAACCTTAAACAGTTAATAATCTAAACATTAAAGACAATCACTTAACCTTAAGTACAATCATTAAACTAAAAGTCTAAAACCCTAAAACCCTAAAACTATCAATCCACTAAAAAAACCTAAAACAAGCCATCAACCCGTGATTCTTAAAAGGGAAGGAAATAATACCAAAACAATCAGTAAGCTAAAAATCTAAAACCATTCATATGTTGAAACCTTAAACAGTTAATAATCTAAACATTAAAGAAAATCACTTAACCTTAAGTAGTATCAATAAACTAAAAGTCTAAAACCCTAAAACTATCAATCCACTAAAAAACTTAAAACAATGCTAAAACCCTAAAACAATCAATAAAATAAGACTCTGCAACCATCAATAAACTACAACCTTTTTAAAGAAACCAATAAACTAGATACCCTAAGACATTCAGTTATATAATCTTGAGTACAATCAATAAACTAAAACTTTGAAACTATTAATACAACTAAATACCTCAAAACAATACTAAAGAAACTAAAACCCTAAAACAATCAATAATGTAAGACTCTAAAACCACTCATAAACTAAAATCTTAAAACAATCAATAAACTAATTAAATACCAAAGACGATAACTAAACTGTTATACAATCACCTGAAGCAATTAGTTCGTACAAAAAATAAGTCAAAAAAGAGGAAGATAAAAAAACCTGAGTAGTCGATGTATCTTTACTTTATCTCTCTCTCTCTCTAAGAATACGTGGTTACAACGAATAAGGTTTAGTTAGGAGTAGTTTAAATATTCTTGAAAATCGTATAATTTGGCTAACTTATTAAACCTGAGTAATATCTAATACTATTTCTCTCTAAGAATTAATGCGTGCTCACCAAGTATGACACGCCAAGGGTTAAGTTAGGACCTATTTTTAAATTGCTTTTTAATATTCTGAAAATTGTATAATTTGGGTAACTTATTAAATAAAATCACATATTTTCAATCTTTCTTTAACTTAACCCTAAACTGTCTAGTTCAATACAAAAAATGTCAATAATTAATTTTAAATACTCAATTATTAGACATCAGAACATACATTATACTGATTTTGATGGCTAAATACTAGCTAGGGGTGTACACGATCCGGTTGGAACTGGTTGAACCAAGCCCGGGTCATTAAGGAATGAAATAAACTATTAGAACTGGGACGTTCCGCAATTTTGAAACCCGGACCGGACCAATCTAAAAATCGGATCGGTTTCCGGTTCAACGATCTGATTTGTTTAACAGGTTGTTAACGATTTAAATAATAAAAAAGAACAACTAAATAATCATATACTATTACAACCCGCGGAGTTCATCAACGTTAAATAAGTCTACGTAAATGAATGAGTGGAGCAAGTTAAATTTTATATTGTGTTCATGATTTTAGAATTATTTCACATGTAGTACTTCTTCCGTTCCCAATTAATTGTCCATTACGAAACTACGTGCAATTTTGACCGTCCAATAACTTGTATCAAAATTGTTGAAATGAAAAATTTTAAAGGTTAATCATATAGTTTAAATATTAAATTATATAATTTAGTTTTGAAATTTTTATTTCGATAATTTTGATAAATTTTATAAGTCGATCAAAATAGCACATAATTTTTTATAATACAATTAATTGAAAGCTAAGGGAGTATAACTTGTGATGTATATTATACGCGGTGAGATTGGCCCACACAGTTTCTTTTTTTTTTTTTAATTGAAACCACACAGTTTCTTTAATACGGAGTAGTTTATATTATATCAAAGATTTAGTAATATTAAATTTACAGGAGACATATAAATTTGACTTTTAAACATATTTTATCAACGAGTTGTACCGAGTTTGGAGGATTTTAATGCTTTGGTTCCAACGGCGACAAAAGGTATTCAAGAGTTTGGTTTGGATTATTTGTAGACCATTTAGAACGAGCTCAATTTTTCTCAACCATAACTCAACCCATTATATATAGGTTCAAGATCGGACCAGTTCATACCAACCTTGACGGATATATCGATGCAGAGTCACGAGTTTGAGGTCTTTTTCTATATCCCTACTAAATACATAAACACGCAAGCAGATCGGTGTACATATATCCATATACACATTCTCATTAGAATCCTTTAATTTCACAAAAAAATCATTAGAATCCATATACACATTTATTATTAACGAGTTGTATCGGGTTTAGCCAATTTTATTGCTTCTCGGTTTTAAGGGGCCAAAATTGATTAAGTAGTTCCGCATGGATTAGTCGGGTTTGATTTTAATAAGTTAACCCTAACACAGATCATTAAGAACGAGTTTAATCTTTTTCAAACCCTAATCCAATCCGTTATAGGTTTAAGATCAGACCAAAGCGGTCCAGTCCGGACGGACCGGTGCGGATTCATGGGTGGTTCGCGATCTTTTTGTACCCCCTAATAAATACATAGACATGCAGGCAGAGATTGGTGTACATATATACATATACACATATTTTCACTAAAATCCTTTAATTTTGGTTTAAAAAAAATGTCAAACCAAAACCAAGTAAACTGCCAATATTTTATGAGCTTGATCTCCACGCCTGATAGATCTTGATGGTGCCGGTGGGTTTAATGACGTGGGCAATAATTGATCGCTAACACATGATTGTACGAGAAATAGGTGATCTAGACAGTGACCTAAGTAAAACTAGTTTGTGAGACTCCTGTTTTCCTAACTAAGTTGCCTAAAATCTAAATTCCTTTAATTACCGTTAAAATTATCACTCAAAAGAAAATTTGCATGGGCATCAGATTATTTGGAATTAATCTACTTACTCATCTATTGCACAGGGGTTAGTTATGTCATAATTTCATGTTTGATTTAATATCTTTTTTAAGGTACATTAAACAAGCTTTTATCTAGCCTTTACACAATGAAGGTACTATAGAATGGGAATTTGGGGGGGTAAATTTTGGATTGATACATTATCTACAACTTAATTAAGAATTAATCCATGAAACTGAAACTAATTAAGAATTGGTCCATTTCCCCTAACTAACCAATAAAAATGTAAAAAATCAAAAAAAATAAAAAAATTCCAGAAAATAAAAAAGCAAAAATGAAAAAATAAAAAAAATATGAAAAAATCCAAAACAAATTAAAAGAGGCAAAACCTCGAAAAAACATGATTTTTTCCGGCAATCTAAATATGAAAAAATTATCGGTCAAAATTGTACGTATTTTCGTAAGGGACATTCGTTTAGGGACGGATGGAATATTAATCTAGGGAATCATATGCATTCCTCATATATGAGGTGGATTTTGTGTTTCCTTAAATTTAAGAAATTTATAAGGTTTCTGATACATGTTACTTTGATGGAATATTAATCTAGGGAATCATATGCATTCCTCATATATGAGGTGAATTTTATGTTTCCTTAAATTTAGGAAATTTATAGGGTTTCTGATACATATCATTTTTTATATCATAATCATCAAATTTTATGAAAAATATGTTTTGAGAAAACAGGTACAGATACTCTTACAACATCATACTTTGGCTTCTCTTCGTACGTATTAGTTTTATTTTGGAATGAATAAGAAGAAAAAATCTATCTTTGTTAATAGTCTTGAAAGATTATTGCCAGCTTGCAAATATCCATCATATTTCCATTTAGTTGTTTAAGCATATTATTCCAATTTTGAGCTTCATTTGTAGTCTACACGAATGACAAGATAAAACCAATATGTATTTTCATATAGATCAGTTCGAGTATAGGAAACGACTGGCAATATTTGGCATCGATCTCCAAGTGGATTTTTAGTTAATAAGTATGGCACGCACCGCACGGATGCGACTTGAGAATAAGCTAGAGAAGCCAAAAGGAAGAAAACGATATCCATTATCAGAATAAAAAACTTTTAATCGTAATGCATGTTATGGAATTGGAAAAGCAAAATAGAGATGAACAACAATATTGTCATCAATATTAATGCAGATTAGGCTTTTTATTTATTTATTGATTCTCTTAGTTTGCTACTACACTTAGGTTATTTACTTAATTATTACTACTATTTTTACAGTAGTTCTCTGTAAGGGATTTATTTTTTTAAAGTTTAAACCGATCAAAGTATACACCAAACCACAGCAAAGTCCTGAGCTTCGTATTAGTATTGTATTGACTAATTTTTCACAAGTATCAATATATATTTAATTTCCTAGATTAAGTTTTGCATGCTTAGTTACTTTGAAACTTGAGCTTATTTGACTCTTGGCCAATAAGGTGTAATATCAGGTTGGCTTAGCTTTAAAAGTTAATAAGCATGCTTCCTCAGAAAACTAAAAATTTAATGTACAATTTAGTGTTGGGTCGATGAGGCCGAACACAAACAAAAACAGAAGTACTTAAATCGAACACACGCACTTTGATAACGGAGTTCATCCAAATTGGTTACGTGTCCGGGCCGCTACACGTGGCACTTTAATATTATTAAAAGGATTACAATCGTAATCTAGCCTAGTTACAAGCTATGGTTCTCTCGCAAATAGAACTCTCACTTTATAATATAAATGTGTTGTGTAAAGGTGTAATTAAATACAAGATATTAGGGCTTTATAAATAGAACTCTTAGTGAGTTATATTATAATTCCAAGTGATGTGGGATAAATAGAAAACATGACCAAAACTCATTTGGCTCCACAACTCAACATTTAAGACTTTGCAATATATGGTACAACTTTCACATTAGAAAGCATTACAACTTTTCGCAGACAGTGAATTAAATTTCAAGTATTGTTATATACACCTACAAATCTTACCTAAAAATATTACCTGCTGACATGGCGAACTAGTTGCATCAATTATGAATTAAATAAACATGTGATTTCAATATCGAAATAAAAATAATTTGTACACTTAACCCATTTTTTGGGTGCTTAATTATATCATTTCTCTTAAATTTTTGCCATAGTGCCTCAGAGCAAGAGGATAAAATCTAACTTTTATCACCTAAATATAGCATTTTATTTTTATTTTTTTTGTAATCGCCTAAATATAGCATATTCCTAAACGAGGATTTAACATTTTTTGGTAAAGTTTCAAAAGGATTGATACATGTACAACATATATATTCAAATTATGTAAATGACTAATGAAGTAGATGAAGAATTGATCTACGCAAGAATTGATATAACTTTTGGTTCAATTTTCCATAGATGTAACAACTACCAACCAATAAACTGTATCTTTAAAAGAAGAGATTTCACTTTAAATGAACCACAAATTCCAGTAACTTGGCTAACTCTCAACTCCCCCACCTTTAATGTATTGAAACAACGATTTTTTTCATAGAAAAACCAAAAGCAAGCCTAATGATCTCAACCTAAATTCCCTTATAAATTCACCCAAAAACTAACTATATTGGCAAACAACATCAACAACAAAAAATTACTCTATGACTACTACAATGATCATAACCATGGATGAAAAAGCCTTATCTACTACAACCACACAATCCCCTCTTATGTTGTCTTATAATGATCGTATACGCCCTTTACTCGACGCTATTGATAAGCTTCGTTCACTAAATATCACTCAAGAAGGCATTATGCTCCCCACTATTGTTGTTGTTGGAGACCAATCCTCTGGAAAATCCAGTGTTCTCGAGAGTCTAGCTGGCATAAACCTGCCACGTGGACAAGGAATTTGTACACGTGTGCCCCTCATTATGAGGCTACAGCACCATGTCGAGGCGACACCCAAGCTTCATCTTGAGTATCAAGATAAAAAGGTTACTACTGATGAAGAAAATGTCAGTGAAGCTATTAAAATTGCAACTGCGGAAATTGCGGGGAGTGGAAAAGGGATATCCGATACCCCTTTGACACTTGAAGTTAAAAAATATGGTGTACCTGATCTTACCATGATTGATCTACCGGGTATCATTAGGGTGCCTTATGATGGTCAACCAGAGAACATTCATGAACAAATTGTGAAAATGATTATGCAATATATCGAGCCCGATGAGAGTATAATATTGAATGTTTTACCGGCATCCGTTGATTTTTCTACATGTGAGTCAATAAGTTTGTCTCAAAAAGTGGATAAGACTGGTCAGAGAACATTAGCTGTCGTGACCAAATGTGATCAAACCCCGGATGGTTTGTTGGAGAAGGTGCATGTAAATGATGTGAATATCGGGCTTGGATACGTATGTGTGAGAAATCGTATAGGCGATGAAAGCTATGAGGAAGCTAGGGTTGAAGAGTCTGTTCTTTTTGATACTCACAAACTTCTATCGAAAATTGATAAGTCTATGGTTGGTGTGCCTGTTCTTGCTCAAAGGTTGGTTCAAATTCAAGCTATGATTATATCAAAGTGTTTACCTGATATAGTCCGGAAAATAAGTGAAAAATTGCAAGCAAACACTGCAGAGTTTAGCAAATTACCGCAGAATGTAACTTCTGTAGCCGAAGCAGTGACTGGGCTTATGAGGATTGTTGGTTTATCAAAAGAATCTTTACGAAAAATTCTAGTGAGGGGTGAATTTGACGAGTACCCAGATGAGAAAGACATGCATTGCACTGCTCGTTTGGTTGAGATGTTGAACAAGTACTCGGATGAGCTTCAAAAAAGTGACGAAACCAAGTCAGTTGATAAGTTTCTAATGGACGAGATACAGATTCTAGACGAGGCAAAAGGTATTGCATTACCCAACTTTATCCCTCGAACAGCTTTTTTACAAGTTTTGCAAAGAAAATTTAAGAAGATATCTTCAACTCCAGTCGAGTTTGTGGAAGATGTATGGGATTATATAGAAAAAGTAATGGTGAGAGTTTTGATGACACACTCGGTTAGTTACCCTCAATTGCAATCGTCTATGAAGAGAGCGATTAGAAATCTTTGTGCTAAGTTGAAACAGAAGTCAATTGATAGAGTTATGGAAATAGTAGAGATTGAAAAAGTTTCTGATTATACTTGTTCTGGTGAGTATATGTCCGAGTGTGCTAAACTTATGGCTTATCAGGGTCAATTTCTCCAAGTGCTTCAGAATTCTTACATGTCCTCAAAGATAAACATCGGTGATTTCGGAGTGGTTGAAATAGGGCATCTTAGGACCTTATATAAAGTTAGCGAGCAAGCGTTCGACTTAAAAATGAGGATGACTTCGTATTGGAAAGTTGTTTTGAAAAGGATTGTGGACAATGTGGCAATGTATTTGCTTTTTAGTGTAAAAAACTTGGTGGACAAGGAGCTTGAAGAGGTGATTGTTGAAGAGATTATGGGTCCTCAAGGTGGTGGGATTCAGAAAATGCTAGAAGAAGCACCGTCTGTGGCGATGAAAAGAAAGAAAATAAGTAAAAGTATCGAGTTGCTGAAAGAATCGAAGAAGGTGGTATCTCAGATCATAGACAGGATCACTGGCGAAGCTGATTAGTCCCTCGAATTTCAACAGTGTTTGATTTTATTTTATCGTTGAGTTTGTGTTTTGTTTGGATTTTTTTGCTTTTGATTTGGTTATGTGTCTTTGTTTGGTTTCTGTTTGTGTTTAGTTGGCAAGATTGAACTACATATGTCTGGTCTAGTTTGTGTTTACATTTGAACTCTTTTGTTTGGTTGTACTTTTAAAATTCTCTTAGTTACCCATTGATGATTAACTAATTGAAAAATAATACTTATAACCATCATTACCATAACACATTTAACCAAAAACTTTTACTACACACGTTTGACTAAGATCATTGTCCGGTCTCCAACATTAACTGCGAGTTCTCGGCGTTTACCGCTAAACCCGGTGTTGACTGCCCAACCAGGTGTGGCTACGGTGTTAATAAAAAGAAAAAAAGGGAAAAACTCAAATAAATCCAGTATTTTTAAAAAAATAAAATAAAAAACTGCAAGTTCGACCGAGACCGTTGACCGGTCTCCGATTTGACTGCCGGATCTCGGTGTTTACCGCCAAACCCGGTGTTGACTACTGAACCCAGTGAGAATTCTTAATAAAAAAAAAAGTGGGAAACTGTTTTGAATACCGTTTAGAATTCTTGTTTAAGAGAAATACACTGAATCAGCTTTAAGAGGGTTTTCACACATGGAATAGTTATTAATTGTTTGCATTTGAAGTTGTAATAGAAGTCTAAAATTAATTATAACTATGAATAGAAAATCGAATTTGGGAAGAAACATATAACTTCGATACTATAAATCATACGGATACCATGGTTGTGTGTTGTGTAAATCCAGATCAAGAATAAACAGAAATGCATTAAGTCAGATTCAAATAACCCTGATTTAGTTTCATTCGAACCTGGTTTAGTTTTAGTTTTTCCTTTAATTTCCCGCTGAAACAAGTAAATAAATTTTAATTCTCCTTTTCAACAAAAGTTCATGCATGTTTGCTTATATATATGGGTGCATTTTCATGAAATTATATCAACTTATATAACTTTGTACTTTAATTTCTTTTACTTTTAAGGTTTCCTAACCATGTCTTCTTCGTGTTCACCAGCAAAAGTTGAAGGTGGTCACAAGGAGATCATGAGGCTCACACGCGAGACGAAGCGAAAGGATATGGAAATTCATCACCTTTGTGCTCAGGCGAAGATGATGAGAATGAGAAACCTCCGGGCCAAAAAAGCCATATTGAAGAGAAAGTTTAAGAAGTGTGAGGTTGAGACGAGGAAGGAAGATGATCGAGTCAATTCTCTTTATCTGGAAGCTCTCGAGAATATAGGGAGCTCTAAAGGTTTTTTCAAGAACTCCAGTTATGCCAATCTTTGGAAAAGAATTTTGACACGATATCAGGAGAATAACGGTCGTGAAACTATTAAGAAATTTAATGATCAGATTGATCTGTCTACGGATTTTCCTTTGGATGTGGCTGTTAGGATCATGTCAAAACCATATGGTTCTAATTTACTTAAATGTGTTTTTTTCGAAGGTCGTAAACCTCCATCAGTTCCTAAAGTTTGATATACTTTTTTTTTCGTGATTCAGCTAGAATGCCTTGCGTTTCAATTCCGAGCTTCCGAGATTGTAATCACAAACTTCATTTTAATAAATTTGGATTCATTGATTGTTTCTTGTTCCTTTTGTTTATTTGATGTGATCAGGCGTAGAGTTTTAAATGTTTTTCTTTATAATTGACACAACTTATGCTTATATTTCTATTAACTACATTTTTGTAATGCGTATATGGCGTGACCCCGTTAGTGTAGAATCTACGCGTATGCGGTTTGTTTGCATTTATAGCTTTTATGCATATGGTGCCGCCTGCCTAACGTAGCACTTTCAGGGCTGGCGATAGTTTTCCGCTGGAAGATATTTTTACGCATGTATAGCATAGGACTTATGTACGTAGCTGTCCGGTCATTCGCCTCTAAAAGAAACTTTGGTGAGTGGGATACGGACTTGCCATTAGATTACCTTTGATATTAACATTAACCCTGCTAGAGTGAGAGATATTATTGCTCTAGATCTAACATGTGAATCCGTCTCGAGGTCGAAACTCATCCCATTTTTGGAGAGGCTGACTATGCCCTAGGAATAGCGAAAAATAGACATTTCAATAATTTATTTATTTAATTTTAGGTTTTAGAAAAAAATTGTTATATGAAAATTTTACTTTCATTTTTATTTTCTCCTTTGTTTCCACAAGTTACGTACAACCCGAGCTCCAAAGGCTAACTAGTTAGGTCATATAATTTATTTATTTAATTTTAGGTTTTAGATAAATTTCTGTTAATTTTACCCTACTTAGTAAATTCGACAAAATTTGATTCCACTCACCAAAAAAGCAGAACGAGAAACAAACTAATTCCATAATATTGTCATACTCAGTTTGAAACCAATATTCCACAAAGCAATTGCAAAACCCTTTTTTTTATCCATCTTTTGCGCATTATTATGAACATTTATCAATTTAAAATATAATTTAAACGAAGGGATCAAGCCGGACGTAGTTCTTAGTCTTGATTACATAATCTGTTCAATAGCTACACAAAGGTTTTTACACAATTAATTGCATATGTATGTATGTAGTCCTATGTTACTAAGCAGGATCAACAAAATTATAAAGAATCACATCCTAGGCCTCTTGCTGGCGGGGGTGAGATCAAGATCATTCTTTGTTAGCCCCTCTGATGCTCCTAATTGGTATTCTTGTTCATTATAACTTCTCCATATTGCGCCTACTTCTCTTTGAAGATCCGATCCTGTGTCTTCATCGATCAACATCTCTTCATTGCCATTGTATTGGTCGGGCTGATGTACGGTTGAGCAACTCCCCTCCAAGAAGTTGTGATCCGTAGTCATCACCGTGTTTGCTACATAATCTTTAGCTTCTTGATCATAAACATGAGCTGAATTCTTCGTAGTCTTCTTATTCTTCTTAGTCTTCTGTGGTTCTGGTGGTTTAGATATTTGGAGGAACTTATTGTTGTCCCTTGTGATTTTGCAAAGAACGCAGCTCGGTATTCCTTCGATGGTGTCCAAACTTGAACCTGAAAGCGCGTACTCGTGCATATACCAATGACCCATGGTTCCCCTCAAGGACTGTTTATTAGTTTTGAAGCTAAACATCTCTCTCTTTCCAATCACAAGACCACTTTCTTTGTCGATGATATCTTTAGGGCCAGTATTACCATGCCACGTTCCACACCCTGCTTTCCGATCCTTGTTTTTGTTCTCTGTCTTATTTCCCATGATTTTCAAAGACGTAAACGTATACAAGATCATCAAATTCGTTTTATCACCAGGCATCTCAACCCACGGATCATTATTATTGAACAAATCCCACGGCGATTCTTCCCCGTAAATATCTTTCTCAATGATCATGGTATAAGGAGGAAGTCGGCCCATCACCTTCTTCTTGAGATAGTAACCCACAAGTTCCTCGTCCTTTGGCAAGAAGCGGAACCCTATTGGTATCTCCATTACTGTATTTATATATATAGAGTTATTTATACTTGAACAAACGTGTATTTAGCTACTATAAATCTCTCTCTTTCTATATTGTATTACTGAAAATTATGAAACCTGAAAATAGTCCTACATATAAATGTTTTGTGAATGGTAAAATATGCAATGGTTTATTTACATATATATAGTACTACGTACTAATATTAGTCATAAACCTAATAGGGTTAGGTAATATGAATGAACCGCCTAAATCATAACTATCATTAAAATTTAAAACTAGTAATATAACCCAATTTTACCCAAAGTCTGGAACAAAATTATATTTTATTATTTTACACCTCATGGTTTCTATCAAAACATAATAATATCTATGATTTCAAAAAAGTGACAGTTTTTTTCTTTTCTTTCAAGGTGACTATTTGGGATCTTTATATAAAAAATTTGGAAATTTAAATGTCTGCTTATTATAGCAAACTAATGCATGGGTTAGTTTTTATACAATGTTAGAAAGAGAGATCATAGTTCATGTAACCCTATTGTTTAAAAACTAGCATGAGCTGCTGCTATATATGCACTCATACTTCTTTTTTTTTGGTTGCGTTGGCCTATTTCGAAAAACATGATTTTTGGTGAGAACTTAAACAAGTTTTTGCATTCATGTTCATCAAAATGACTAGTACTCATCATCGTCGCCATCAACAAATATACATACATGCACAATCCCAGTATATATTTCGACTATTTAAATGTTGTTCCTGAGCTATATGTTGTCGGTTCCCGCATACACTGTTCTCGGTCATCTTACATGATAAATATACGAGCTCTTGGCTCAAATTGAGACCCTCAAACTCAGGGGAAAAAAATAAAAACCATTTTTGCAAAATAAGATATCAACTACAAGGCAAGTATACTAAAATATCATAATTTTATAAAACTTGCGATTAAAAGCTAACATATTTCCTGAATAAATTGAGAATCACAGTAAGTCAAAGAATTATAGAACGAAAATGTTGTATATATGGAGAAGCAACAAAGCTAGGAATCCTCAAGAAGATAATCAATGAAACAAAACCAGGAAGATCACATATGCTACAAAATATTGTTCAAGAAAATTGATCAACCGTTCATGTGTGTTTGCCTCAAGCAACAACCTATGGGTGCCGACGTGCCGTAAGCCAGAGATATCTGCGTTAATACTGCAAGTATGTATCTGTCGTGTTGAAAGCTAAGAGATGCAAAATTCGATTCATATGACTTCTTTATATACACTAACCCTAATAGAATCTCAGGATTTAAACTTTTGAAAAAAGATTTCATCATGCTGCTGGAAAATCAATCATGGCTTGATTTTTGCAGTTTTAGAGTAATTAAAGTCAATTAAGTTGGTTTCAGAGTTCACCCAAACTAAAAACCTCGCGATGTTTCAGATCAAAAGGCCAAAAAAAAAAAAAAAAACTCGGGGTTTTAAGCTGACCAAGTTATTTAATTGTATACAGGTTACACAATAAAAAGCAAAAACTTGAGCTTAAAATCCGGAAGGAAACAAGCCTTATTTGTTAAGATTACAGCCTTACAGGTGAAGCCTATGTACCAATACGGAAAAATCTTTGCACAAAAGAATGGAATAACCTTCGACATTAAGAAAATTGCACGACTAAAGAGAAAGACGAACGTATTCTGTATCGGCGCTGTTTTCATGCTACCTAAACAAGATCAAAATAATTAAGTGTTAAATCTATTAAACTCAGAAGCCAAATAATTAGTATTTAAGTAACAATTTCCGAAATCCACCAACTTATATTTCTGTACTTCACAGATTAAGTTTTCATTCAATCTTGTATTTCTTTTTCGTCTTTTTCAATTCAATTATTTATTTCTGTTTTTATTATTAATCGGTTTCATAAATAAAAAAAACATTTATTTATTTTCATTCAAAGCTATTTATTTACTGATTTAGATACAACAATCCAACACAAATATGACGGGTAATTCGGTTATTCATGGTCTTACAAAAGATGTCGAGCTTGATTTTCACTTTGTTTGAGAAAAGATGGCCTTTTCGAATCCTATTATGAAAGATTAATTAAATTAAATAAAAGTCAATTATATAAATTTTAAACTATTAATGGAGTTGAACATAATAACTTAAAACATAAGGGGCCTTTATTTATAATAATTGTTATAATTATTAAATTTCACCTTTTCTTTTCTTTTCTTTTCTTTTCTTTTCTTTTCTTTTTTATTTTTTTATTTTTAATTGCATTATTTTGACTTTCAATTAATTTTACGTCTCTCTCTCTCTCTCTCTCTCTCTCTCTGGTTTTTGGGCAAAATCAGCAAATAAATAAATAAATTTACAATTAATTCGATTAAATTATGAGTTTTGCTCAATTCTCCATGGTAACTCTCTCTCTCTATATATATATATATCTCACTCATGGTAAATTATGAGTTTTGCTTTTTTTAATGAGATTTTTCTGCTTTAAATTACTTGATTTTTCCTTTGAAATTGGAGATTTGGTGCTATTATGGGTTTTTACTATTTTTACGAATCATGCTAAATTTTGTCAGTTATGTAGTAAATTATGATTTTGGCTGAGATTTATCGCGTAAAACTCGATAGTTATGTTTTAATTATGCAACATTTTGCTAGTTGTGTTTATGAGTTATGACTTCATTATTGTAGCGAAAGTTACGTTTCTTCGAAGTAAAATTATTTATATGAACTAAGATTGTATTTTTATTTAGAGATTAGACTACGTGCATCGTTGTTTTTTGAATTGATTACACTAAAGCGAAGCTATAGCAAAAACAGTTTAATTTTCTGTTAATGCTTAGTATAATAATATAAAACTTGATTTTGGTTTACATGATTTATTGATTTTTCATGTTACATGGTAGGAAGATGTTTTATTTTAATTTATTTAGATGTTAATACTGCCAAATATGTTTGCGTAAAACTAGTGCGCGTTAGTGTCCTGTAATAAAGAGAAAAAAACTTTTGTTAGTTTTAAAAAATCCGAGTAGCTATACGAATTGCAGAAGATGGTTGTGGTTATTTAAGTTTAGATGTAAGGATTGAGTTAAATTCTTGAACTTTAGTGAAGCTATAGAAAAGACGGGTCATGTTATCGGTTTCTGTGTGTGTGCGTAAAAAAATGCAGCTTTGGTTTACATGATTTGTGAATACTCTTTTAACATTAACTCAGATATATACTTAAAACTAGTGTGTTGATAACTCTTATGGTACTACTTATGATAAGAAGAAGAATCTTATGTTTGGTATTTGGGTTATTCTAAATATTTGCACATTGAGTAGTTTTAAGTATTTGTGGAAAATGGTTGTAGTCTTAGCAAGTTTAGATGTGGTGATTGAGTTAAATTCCAGACTTTCTGTTTTGTCAGTAATTATGTCGAAATCTCTAGCAGGAAAGTTTATAATTACATTTAGTCGCCTCCTTTTGTACTGTATTTGAGAAATCTCGTTCTCATGGCGTCCAAGCAAAGAGAGACAGACAGGGGGAAAGTTAGGGAGAGTATAACGTATACGACTAGAAATAGAAATCTAAGGAAACCTTTTCCAGGTGAATGTATGATCATTTTTATGGTCGGGAGTAAGTATAGTTTATATAAATAAATAAATAACCCAACTTTTACCACAAATCTAATTTATTGATAGAATAAGAATCTTGGAAATAGAATACTCTTCCTAAACGATTTGTAAATCATAAAAGGAAACACGTGAAGTGTGAATATAAATATGTGTATATGCAATTCGCTTACACCTCTTGTTTGTGAATGCTAAAGTCGTTTCTTTTGTTCTGCAGGTTGAAGAGTTGGCTTCTTTGGTTAAGGACAACCTTCCTAGCAAGCATCTTATTCTTTCTATGGAAGTTTCCTTTGTTAATTTCCTTCAAGAAGATTCAAGGTCTTTCTGATGGAGTGTCTTAGTATTTAGTTAATTCTATCTATGGTTTCATATCTTAAAACCAGTTTTTTTTTTCCTGAGTTATTCAACAGCATTGCCTGAAGTAGTTATGGGTCTCTTTCCTTTTCTTTTTTACCGTTCATGTTTTTTAATACTGTTGAAGAATGGTTGGGAAAAGTTGAAGAATTTTGTTAACGGTATGAAGAATAACTAATTAACAAGCTATAGTGCTTATCCAAAAAATAAAATAAAAAATTAACAAGTGTATTGCAGATAAAAATTCATTCAGATGTGTCCTTTCTTGTTACCAAGAGAACAACAAGCGTGTACTTTGCACATTAAAAGGCTTCTTTTTTTTTGGTACATAAAAGGCTTCTTTTTACTTATATGGATCTTCTTTTTCAAATGACTCAGTCAGAACTCAAGCAATTATTCATCTGTAAAGGCATGGTTTAACTGTTGACATTTGAAAATTATTCCATGTTTTCTGATCTCTTTATTAAACATCTTGGTTCAGATTGTGGATAGAATTTGATAATTGCCTAGAAGGTTGTCATTTATCGTATAAGTACCAAAATAATAGGCTGGGTATATTTTTACTGGAAGTTCATTGTAGTAGTTTCCGTTTCAGTTTTAATAATATTTGAATTAGACTTGTATAATTTGTGAGTGTAATAAATGCTTAATTTGTTCTGTAGTTCTGCTGGTGTGCTGGAATTAGAACCAACAAATGCATATAACCGGTTACTCTTACATCGTCTTGCTGAAATTTTTGGGTATGTGCCCCTATTTTATTTTCCCTTTTCACTTTCGTTGGGTATTTCAATTATATAACTGATCGCTGATGCGGTGTCATTTGTAGTATACTGGTATTTAGTTATATTTTTTGTTTATTGTTTTGCTAGATTTTTACATCAATCTGTCGGTGAAGGAGATGATCGGCATTTAATTTTGGAGCGTTCTTTGGATACATCAGTGTACGTGAATGGAGAATAAAGAACTGTTAACTTTCTCTGAACTATGTTTTTAATACTTACCCTATATTTGTTCTAGAATCTATTCATACATTATTTAAATCAAATTATGCTTTCTACTATATTTATTCTAGAATCATACATGTAAAGAGTGACCCGGTAAAAACATCTGTTCTTGCCATGTATATGCCTTACCTGTACATTTCTTCTCGTTATCTTACAATATCTGTTTTATATTGCAGACCATCTGTTCTTGTAAGTGATTTATTATGCGAGCATGATGAAATTCAGCCACTCACATCACTGAACCAACAGTTATGGAGAAATAAAAGTGCCTCAGGTTAACATCTTAGTTCTTGCTCATGAAGAATTTTCAGTTTTGCACCATTTAGTCTGTAATATTTTCATAGATTACTAAAGTAGCCCAGATTGTCATATATGATGTGGAAATTTTTCTTGATTTACTTTTCAATAAGAGAAAGATGATGATTTGTAGAATGGTGAATCATGCTATGTAGTGGGTGCTCATTTTCCCAACGTAACATGCTTTCTCACTAAATGTTGTGCTAAATTACTAATTATCATTAACAAGGTACTATCAGAATTTTGTCGTGATACATACTTATGTTAAAAAAATGCTTTTAAGTTGCAGGTAACGATGTAGAGAAAATTACGCATTCATTACCAACCAGAAGAAATCCAGATATAAATCTAAATCGAACCTCGTATGATACAGACTTAAAGACAGAAATTAATATAGGCCAACTGTCACTTGAGGAGAGAGAAGCAGCTTATCTGGAAGCCCGTGAGCGGATCTTTACAGGGAATAATGGTGAAAGATTAACAGAGAAAAAGCCACGTAGCAGTCCTGTGGTGGCTCGGCGTATGATTTCACATGCACTAGGAAAAAAACTTGATTCTTCGAACCAGTTTATCAACCAGGGGGTTGATGGTAGAAATATTGTGCAGAATGATGAAATAAATACTACTCAATGTGGAGTTTCTCGTCCTCATAGAGGCAAGATAGGCATTGACAAAGAGAGTTTGAAACAAGAGCATATGGGAGCTGCAAAGAGATTGTTTGCTCATGCTTTGGGAATTCCTAGTGGAAAAGACGGTATTCAAAAAAATCCATTCAAATGAAGCACAATATTGAAACCTTAAGCTGATATCGACTGGCATACGTCGTTCAAAGTCAAATTCTGAATAGCAATATCTATGCCAAATAGTGCTTTGTGATTGTCATTATATAGCATTCTCAACTGTTGATGAACAACTTGGCTATGCTCGATGTTATTTGGTTTTTGACAGCGGGCAATTCCGAGGCAAATTATACATTATTTGAATCCGTTGTTACTCAGTATCCTACAAGGACGGAGTTTGTCCAGTTTTAGAGGCAGAAAAACTAGCTGCTGGCTTATTGTCGTCAAGAAGTATTTATATGTACTCTGAAAGTAAAGGATTGAAGTGTTGTCTTTTTTATCATTCGATGTATGTTTCTGTTACTATGCTCATGTATTATCGCATTCTGAAACTTCCTGAGGTGGCTTTAACTTTTAAGTGTTCCTATGAAAATTGATTCCCAGATTGTTTATCAGCTTGATTTAAAATAATTATTTAAACATGATACATTATTCAAACCAAGGCAAGAAAAGCAAAATAAAATGCACATTGGAATAAAAGAGTTCAAATAAGGCCATGCATAACATTATGAAACTAAGAACTTGCCATAATTAAAGGAAAAACAAGCAAAAACTTAAATCTGAAATACTAAAAACATAAATGAACATGCTGGACTGATTATTCCGCTTCGACAGTGATTTGATCCATGATCTGTGCAACCACTTTCTTCAATTCCTTTAGCAGAATGATACTTTTATTGATCCCATCTCTCTTCAAAGCAACCGATGGAACTTCTTCAAGCGTCCTCTCGAACCCGCCTTGAGGGCCCATAAACTCCTCAACAATTTATTTCTCTAACTCCTTGTTAACAAGGTTATGGACACTCAAAAGCAAATGCAAGGCAACATTGTCAATAAACCTTGTCAAAACTATTCTCCATTAAGTGGTTATCCTCATTTTCAAGTCGAAAGCTTGTTCCCTGGTGTCCGAATAGGGCCTCAAGTGCCCAATTTCGACATTTCCAAAACTATCTATTTTTATTTTTGAAGAAATTGAATGGTCCTTGAGAACTTTTAGAAATTTATCTTGATAAGTCATTAGTTTAGCCCACACCGACATATACTCGGGAGAACAGGTATAGTCCGAATTTTTTAGTGGTTTTATTTTTAGATTTAACATATTTTATTTGAGTTTTTAGTAGGTTGTGCTTTTATTACGTGACGTGACCTGTACTGTTATCTTCTGCTTTTTTTTATTCAAACATTAATTTCAAAATTTGACCACAAGTTTTTTAATAGGAAAACAAATAAACGATATGTATAAATGAATAAATAGAAGTATTAAAATAGTAATTAGTGTTGAGAATGAGATGACTCTTTTTTTTTTAGTAGTAGTATCATTTTTTTGACACGTGTTCATAAAAATTGACTATGATTATTTCATGTCACCGAATATACTTTTTGAATGAATCACTTTTTATTATTTACAGTTTTCGGACTTATTTAGCTTCCATTTTAAGCTCTCACCCAAAAGCTCCATTTATTCTTTAACCATTTCAATAAATTCTCTCTTTTCTTTACTTGACTCTTCAAGAAATTCTGTTTCTCGATTTAACTCCTAAGAAAAACAAATTAAATTAATCTGATTGAGCTGCTTAATTACATTTAATTTATTTAAGTGATTGATTATTTGATTTGATAAGATCTTGAACCTATCGCCTAGTCGACCAAGTAATGTGGATTCGGTTTCGCCCACTAAGCCTCTTGATAAACGATGCGTGCACGCTCGTAAGTGAACTCGGAACAAGAAGTATAATTAGTTCTCTAAGCTTCTCCATCACTCGATTAAACGACTTCTCTAGAATAGGTTACTCAAACAAGAACAATAATTAAGAAAGGATCATCTTTTGAATTTATAACTTCTTGGCTTTCTATATTTATTATCGTTATGGAGTGAGTTTTTGGAACAGTCACTTTATTTGACTGTTTATGATACAGTCACATTAATCACCGTTAGATTGGAAAATAGATGGTTAGATAATATTTTTTAATAACTAATTTATTTTTTCTATTTTCAACAAATTAGAATTTAATAAATTAAAAACAAATTATACAACACAATAAAAACTCATATAAAATGTATTTAGAGAAACTAGAAAAACATGTGAATTATAAATGACTCTCAAAATGATAAAAAGTAAAATTTTCATTCTTTATCTTGGCATAATTTTAAAGAGATTGATATGGGTGCTCTTGTACTATAATCTAAACTAAATAAAAAGTATCCAAACTATATGAAATTATTGCAAAGAAAACACTTTATTGAAATTCAAGAGTTCAAACAAAAACACCAAACATAACATGAAACTGAAGAAAAAAAAATAACAGAAGAAAAAACAACCAAAAACTGAAATAAAAATGGTGCGGACGGACTATTCTGTTTCGACAGTGATCCTATCCATGATCTGTGACACAACTTTCTTCGATTCTTTGAGAAGAACAACACTCTTATTGATCCTATCTCTCTTCATTGCGACCGATGGAACTTCTTCAAGCATTCTCTCAATCCCGCCACCTTGAGAACTCATAAGCTCCTCAACAATCTCCTTCTCTAACTCCTTGTTAACAAGGTTATAGACACTCAAAATCATATGCAAAGCGACATTATCAACAAACCTTTTCAATACAATTTTCCAATAAGCAGTTATCCTCATTTTCAAGTCAAAAGCTTGTTCCCTTGTGTCCGAACAGAACCTAAGATGCCCAACTTCTACCTCTCCAAAACCTTCTATTTTCATTTTCGAGGGTTTAGAATGGTCCTTCAGACTATTAAGAAACTCACCTTGATAAGACATTAATTTAGTCCACTCCGACATATACTCGGAACAGCAGGTATAGTCTGTTAGCCTTTCCATTTCAACCATTTCCATTACCCGATTAAAAGAGTATTCTTTCATCTTAGAAAATAAGTTATGAGCCGCTCTCCTAGTACACAATTGTAACGGTGGGTAACTAGCCGAATGAGTCATTAAGACTTTCACCACTACATCTTCGATATAAGTCCATACGCTGTCCATAAAATCAACTGGGGTTCCCGATATCTCTTTCACTTTCCTTTGCAAGACTTGTAGAAAAGCGGTTCGGGGAATAAAATTAGGAAGTGCGATACCTTTTGCCTCTTCCAGAAGATGTATCTCGTCGACCAGAAAATTCTCTACACACTTATTTTCGCCGCTCTTCTGAAGCTCGTCTGAGTACTTATTTAGCATCTCAGCCAAACGAGCGGTGCAGTGCATTTCCCTCTCGTCCGAGTACTCCTCGAATTCGCCCCTCACAAGAATTTTCCTTAAAGATTCTTTCGATAACCCAACAATCCTCATAAAAGCAGTCATAGCTTCCGCTAGAGAAGTGAGATTTTGGGGCAGCTTACTGAGCTCCAAAGTATTCGCTTGCAATTTTTCGTTTATCTTTCGCACAATATCAGGTAAACACTTTGAAATTATTACAGCTTGTATTTGTACGAGTCTTTGAGCAAGCACCGGTACACCAACCATGGATTTGTCGATTTTAGATAAAAGATTGTGAGTTTCAAAAAGAACAGCCTCTTCAACCCTAGCATCTTCGTATTTCTCATCGCCTATACGGTTTCTCACGCATACGTATCCAAGCCCAATGTTAACATCATCAGCAGTAACTTTCTCTAACAAACCTTCAGGATTTTTATCTACTTTAGTCACAACTGCTAATGTTCTTTGTCCCGTCTTGTCCACTTTTTGAGACATCCTAATCGACTCACAAGTTGGAAAATCAACAGTTGCTGATAAAACATTTAAGATAATGCTCTCTTCTGGCTCGATGTATTCCATAATAATTTTAGTAATTTGCTCATAGATGTCTTCAGGTTGTCCATGTACGGGTACCTGTATCAATGGCAATTAGCAAGTAGCCAATTCTGAACTTAAAACAAATACTGTGTTAAACTGCAAGAAAACCAGTTATTTAACCGACAAGTAAGAGATACAATATTTATGTATCACAGTATCAAGATTGTGTATCATTAAACCGGTTAATTAAATCTTTGCATGTTTTTCTATTCAGTTTTTATTTGATTTTAAAGTAAGCCTGTTTTAAAATAAGAAAAAAATGGGGCCTTTCCAATCTTGCAAGAGCATTTGGTCATTTCAAAATTAACCAGAACTTAGTTTAAACATTCATTTTCTGTTCATAAAAACAGCAAGGTTTCAACATTACCCTAGTGATCCCAGGAAGATCCACCATCGTAAGATCCGGAACACCCCTTTTCTTCACAACGAGTGTCAACGGCGTATTTGATATCCCTTTCCCATTTCCAGCAATTTCACCAGTCGCAATGTTAATAGCATCACTAACATTTTTTTCATCGGTAGGTATGATTTTCCCTTTGAACTCTAGATGAAGCTCGGGTTCTGGGTTCGAGTGATGCTGTAGCCTCATAATGAGCGGGACACGAGTACATATCCCTTGTCCACGTGGCAGGTTTATGCCAGCTAGACTTTCAAGAACACTGGATTTTCCAGCGGATTGATCGCCAACAACTACAATAGTAGGGAGCATAATACCCTCTTGGGAAACTTTTAACAGGCGTAGCTTATCGATAGCATCGAGTAAAGGGCGTATGCGATCATTGTAAGACATCATTAGAGGAGGTTGTGATGGGATGATAGTGAGTGGCTCGGGTGAAGCATTAACAGTGACTATGGCTTGTTCGTCGATAGTTGTCATTGTGGAAGTACTTGTTAATGTTTTTTTCTGCTTTGTTTTGTTCTTGCCAATTGAAACCATATATGCTAGCTAGAAAATGATGGTTTGATCATGGGATGAAAAATGAGAAGAGGGTATGGATGAATTTATAGGGGTTTGGTGGTAGAATTTGAAATGATAGGGGTCTTTTGGTATGTCTACAGAAATTAATAGTTTCCATTTAATTAGTGGAAAGTGCAAGTTAAAGAGTCATCACTTTAGTAAACTATTATAATGCTTCTTTTTTCAAATTCTTTAAGCATTTATAAAACTAATATTTATATTAAATTCATAGAATTTGGATAGAATATGAAATAAGTTTGTGTAGTATTCCGGTGCATATATTTTACCCCTTATTATCTACCTTCTTTGGGCTGGACTTTTTGTACCGATTTGTACCAACCGACCGATTTTCGAACCGAATCAAACAAGTTGGTACCGAAAGTTCGGTATACCGACTTTTCGATACGGTATAACCGAACCAAACTTTAAAAGTCGGTTCGGTTTCGGTATTCATTTCGTATGTTTGGTACAATACCGAACCGAACCAAATATTAAAATTATAAAATATATATAAATTTACGCATAGTTATAACTTACAAATAAATTGTATTATAGTTTATTTTATTTTTTCTCACAACTTACTTTCCTATTTACGAAGCCAAATACAATCGTTAAAGTAGCAAATATAAGAATACTTGTACACATTTTAATTTTTACAAACTTTTTTGCTATTTTATTGGTATCAAGAATTATTTTTTAATAATAATAATGTTTCGGTATAAAACAGAAAACCGAACCGTACCGAACCGAAAAAGTCGGTTACCGAACTTTCGGTAACCGACTTTTTCGGTTCGGTTATGGTATAATTTTTTTCAAACCAAACAAGTTCGGTTCGATATTGATATATGATCAAAAAAGTCGGTATCATACCGAAGCCACCCCTAATAAGGACAACAAACATGGTACAATGATATGTTGCAATAGAGTTGTCATTGAGCTGGCTTTTGCACAAATATGAACCGAACCAAAAGTACCCTTTCTCAATAAACTATCTCCCCTCTATACAACTAGGACAACTGGCATATATCCAATCCTGGACAAAACAAATAAAAATCAAATTAAGGTAAATGTTTGAGAGGATTTTAGTGGCCTAGGGTATTGTTGGATTGTTATGTTTTTGTTTTACTATTTCAGTTTATTTTTTTATGCATTATTAGCAAACAAGAGAGGGGCTAGCATACAAAAATAGAAAACCATACAGAGAATTTATGTGCACTTTATTAGTTTAAACTTTATAGGTTAGGTATCTTAGATAGCCAGACAAAATAATTTCCTTCAAAAATGATCAATTGTCAGTTCACTTGTTAAGAGTAAGTGATTTGATGGGATTCTCTGGTGATGGAATTAGCATTATAATGCATTGAATTTACAAAAGGATCAGGTGATTAGCATTAATGGAGCAATAATTTGGATTGAAAAAGATCGAACCCAAAAAAAGTTGATTCGGGTTGATGCATTGCACTCAAACAAAGAAGTGACTAATGCCGGAAATGAATACAAGAACGTGCGTATTTCTAATGTATGGAGTATTTATTAACCGAGGGGGGGTTCTTCGATATTTCATCTGAAAATTTATAAATTTGACTAATGTTGGAAATGAATACAAGAGCGCGAATAGTGGTATATATATTTCTTAACCGAAGGGTTCTTCGATATTAATTCACCTGAAAATTTATGAACTTGACGAATGTTGGAAATAAATACAAGAGAGCGAGTAGTGGTATACTGTATTTTTTAACCGAAGGGTATATTCGACATTCACTTGAAAATTTATGAATTTAATTGGCCATGAACCAGAATGAATACAGCATAAGCGAGGGATATTTGCTAATCACACATTTCTTAACAGTAGAGGAAGATTTTTTAAATGTTTTTTTGTTATCAAAAGATTTAAGGATTGTGGGACATGATCGATTTGGTAGTCATGACTCGTAATGTCTTTGGTAGCACACTAAAAAAACTTGAATCACTTTTTTGTTTGTTTTACCTGTAATTGCTATTTGTATGCTTTGTTTTATTGATGTTTTTGTTTCTAGTTACATGTGTAATAACTTTTAAACACTAAGATTGAGCCAAAAAGATAACGTGACTTGAAACATATTTGAAAATGGTACGATGGTAGGTGTCACGGGACTGTTTTTCGCTCCAGAAAACAGCCCTCGTGATGATATGAACCGGGGCTTAATCGCTGCCCGACTCGCTCAGCCAAACCAACACTCACGTACACTCGTGTTTCACTCACAACACTCGTGTATCGCTCTAAAACGCAGCCCGTTTCAACACCAAAACATGGCTGGTTTTTGTGACAGAAAACGCAGCAACATAGACAAGCAAACGTAAGTAAACGAACACCGAAATTACAGCCAATTGGCCAACCTTTAAATTATAATTCCGTTAACAATTACAAGGACTCGTTTACAACTCATTTACAAGAGCAACTCTGCCAAAAACTCTCTCATAAACTCAATGTAAAACGAAATGCTAATCTGTCATGTATTTATAACACATACATGGGCAGTTTACAAACTGTTTAAAGAAAACTGCCAAGCCCCATGCTTGACACCTGCCCCCGGCAGTTATTTGAGTGTATTTCCCTGCCAAAATGATGTACCAAGTGTACCTAAAAGGCCTTAACAATCAGCCCACGAAATGTTATCCAAAAGTAACCGTTCCCGCCAAAACGAACTTTGAACAACTGCTGTGTTTTGCTACTGTTTTGGCTGTCCAACACTCAACCAAATTCCAGCCACTTACACTCAAAAGTCTCCTTATCGAACAACCCAACGAACGCACCAAAATCCGTTGTCAAATCCCTTGGCAAACATTGCCAAATTGCTTTGCAAAACCGTCCCGAAACCAGCCAAATGTCTTTGGTGTTTCTCCTTGATTCTGCCCGTCGTTTGAACCATATCAAACCCGTAACTCTTGACGCTCCTACACGCCAATCATTAGCCAACGGTGCCCACAAACATTCATTTGAAATGTCAATCCGCTAACCAAACAAATGCTAGCACAAGCATGGTAACAGTAGGCTAGCAATTTACCAATAACAAAATACCAGCATCAACAGCTTAGTTTTATTTGTGGTTAAGAGTATATATATATGATGGGAGCATGTTTTTACAATAGAAAGACGCTTTTTGAATTGTTTGATTTGAATGCATAAAATTGTGCTGCTTCGAACATTTGCTTTAATTTGTTAGCTTTTACTAATAGAATGTTGAATCTGAAAAAACTGTCCTTTTAGTCCCAAATAAGTTCATTATTTCTCTAAAAACAACCTACCTAAGCAAGACATCAAGTATAGCATAAATATATTAAAAAGTTTACTTACAAAAAAATCCATTACATTATATGCAAGTCCCAAAGTGGGTCTTTCGTATCTCATTCCTTATTTTCATTCAAATTTTAAATTTTCACAACTTATACCGCAAATTTATAAACTTTTATATTATATTGTATTCAAAATTTAAAACATTTGAACATAATATTATTTTAAACAATTTTTTTTATATTCAATGTTTAATTTACACTAATTTATACATTTATTTCAAAATAAATTTTGTATGGATTTTCTTTTAAAAATAATTATTGGAATGTATTGATACATGTATTATAGTAATTGTACAATTTTTTTTAAGTTTTTTAGAATTTTTTTTTGGATAAAATAAGCAATGAGGCACGGAATAGGTAGAGAAATGTGGTAGAAGATTTGGACTCATAATATTCGTATATCATTATGTTATAATAATAAGTTAACCCAAAATTTATTCAGTCTCAAATTTTATTTTATTTTTTAAAATTACCCTTATATTTTTTATTAATTACCGTAGTGTCACTCTCATAAATAATAGAAAATTAAAAAATCAATTAGCATTTTCTATCCATCTTTTAACAACTCAAAATTATTTTAATTATTCTCCTTTTTTAAATTATTTTTTATTCTCCACATATTTATATATTATAACTATATTTATTTACTATAGTGATTTAATAACTCTACTATAGTCAGTTAATAACAGTGGGTGGAATAGTGAAATTGTATGTCAAGTTATGAAAGAAACGCTATTTTTAAGAAAATTAATTATTGTAATTAAACCTAAACAAGATTGGTATGGAAAATGTTCAATAAACATGTAACTTAATAAATACTAGAGTTTTGACGTCTTCTATTTGTTTCCTTTTATTAATTTTTACATATTTTGGGGTTCCAAGAGTATTTATTTAAATTTCAATATTTTGTTGGTATATTTAATATAAAGTGACAAAGTGACAAAGTGAGAAAGGATGTGAAAGTGAGAAAGTGAGAAAAATGACAGTAGAAAGTAGTGCGGGTAGAATACGGATTGACTTCGATGCTAAGATAATCAGTAAATTAAATGGCGGGACGGATGTAAACGGATTGATAAAATTTAAATTTCAAATTCAAGTCAACCAGTTACAATTAAAACCATAAGCTAATTCAACGTAAGCTGCAAAATAAATTGCAGGTTGGGGCGGGTTGGATTTAGATTGATTTTTAAATTTTTATTTTGATCATTTATTTTTCATAGTTTGCATAATCAACCTAAATTTTAAAATAAATTGAGAAAGTGAGAAAAATGTCGGTAGAAAGTAGGGGTGATCGATCAGTTGGATTCGATCTTAACCTAAAATATACCAACATTTTCCATAAATATACCAACATTTTTCTCACTTTCCACCGGCATTTTTCTCACTTTCTCGCTTTCACATCTTTTCTCACTTTTATCACTTTCTCACTTTATATTAAATATACCAACAAAATATTGAGATTTGAATAAATACTCTTGGAACCCCAAAATATGTAAAAATTAATAAAAAGGAAACAAATAGAAGACGTCATAACTAAGTTACATGTTTATTGAACATTTTCCATACGAATCTTGTTTAGGTTTAATTACAATAATTAATCTTCTTAAAAATAGCGTTTCTTTCATAACTTGACATACAATGGGTGTTATTAATCGACTATAGTAGAGTTATTAAATCACTATAGTATATAAATATAGTTCTAATATATAAATACGTGGAAAATAAAAAATAATTTAAAAAAGGAGAATAATTAAAATAATTTTGAGTTTTTAAAAGATGGATAAAAAGTGCTAATAAGTTATTTAATTTTTTATTATTTATGAGAGTGACATTATGGTAATTAATAAAAAAATGTACAGGTAATTTTAAAAAAAAAATGATAAAATTTGACAGACTCGTCAAATCATGAGTTGACTTATAAGGTTTTTTTATTTATTGAGAATTTGAAGGGTCTTGTAAAAGTATATAAAAACTACACTTCTTTCAAATTCTTTAACTCTTTAAACATTTATAAAAGTATGATTCAGATATTAAGATATCAAGTTCATAGAATTTGGATGGAATATGAAACAAGTGTAGTTTTTTTTATATATTTTCATTTAAGACTAAAGTTTAAATGATTAGCAATGAGAATAGTCATTTGGTGCTTTTTACGTGTATATACAAAACATAATGTAAATTGACTTTGTTGTCATTTTTTTTTATAAAACATCGATTTATTTCCATTTCTGCATTCTTTCTCCAATGCTTCAAGTTACCATTATTAAATAAAAAAAATGATTTCTGATTTGTTTCGCTACTTCTGTTACGGTACGATTAACTTGATTACAAGATCAAAAATTGAATTGTTATCAAGGTTTATTTGATTGGGCTTGACTGGCTGTAGCTTTTAAGCAAATAAGCTGACTGATGTGAAGTTGAAAATATTCTAGGCTCTTTAGCCTTCCATATTCTAGCTTTATCAGGAAATAAAATCAAAAAGAAGAATTCAGGTTTAAGCCGACCGACGGTGTAGGATACAGATTATAAGCAAAAAGGCCAAAAAGTCAGAAACTTAGCGTAAAAGTCCAACCAAACAATCCAATATGCGATAGAGGTCAAAGAGTATATTATTCACGTAATACTGCCATCCGAATATAGCTGATTATGTGTTGATTGTCGATATATGTATATATGATCTCTCTTTCAGGGAATGCTATACACCTCAATCGAAGAGTAAACCAAACAAACAAAAAAATTGAGCCCAATCCAGCTTAAAACTTCTAGCTTTTTCAGGTCAGAAAACCAAACAGAAAAGGCAAGTTTTACACTGACTAAGCAAAAAAAAAAAAAACAGGTTTTGATGTGACCAGCGAAAGCGTTTCTATCTGATCTTCCTCAATGGCAATGCTCTGCCAAACAGCTTTTCGACTTCTTTAGCTTCCATTTTAAGTTCACCCAAAAGCTCCATCTCTTCTTTACTCAACTCTTTCAATAAATTTTCTTCTTCTTTACTCAACTCCTTCAAGAAATTCTCTTCGTCTTGTTGTAACTCCTAGTATCATAATAGAAATAAATTAGTATATGATTTATCTGATTGTATTTTAGAATGTTTCATGTATGATTATTTGATTAAATTTGTGTTACCTTGAACCCTTCAGCTAGTCTACCGAGTAATGAGAGTTCGGTCTTACCCACTCTCTCTACTTCTTCCTCTATCTCCTCCACTTCCCGAACAAGGGTTCTCTCTCCTTTTTCAACCGTTTTCTCTATTCTTTCCGCCAAAGGGGGTTCGGGCCCACATGTGTTGTCAGTCCTAAAAGCAGAAACTAAGAAACTAAGAAAAGGGATAGCAGGTTTGAAAGTGTTAAATGACCAAACAAGTATAGTACAATTTATAAACGCAAGACCAAAAAATTAGCTTGAAAGCTATGACCAAACAATCTTACCAGTTGAGAGCTCGAGGATTTTAAATTGTTTAACTTTCATATTGCAATACAAAAACAGCTGATTATGTGTTGAAAGAAGAACATATAGCTCTTTCTGGACTCTATTAAAATATGCGAGACCATTCAGCTCAAAACTACTTCTTCTTTTTCTGGCCAGAAAGAAAGAAAGAATGTGAAAATCTGACCTGATAAACGTGTTGAAATCTCGACCAACTCTTTGCGCGGAATCTTTTAACTCGGGTATGATGGTTTCGGGAAGTGTTGGTGATCTTGTGTATACAACGGCGCCTCCGTATCCGTCCCAAGCATCGTTTCGGCCTCGATAATACACAAATATGTAGTCGTCAGGTTTGTTTTCAATTTTAGATGACAAAATGTACCTGCATTTATGCGATATTATCAATTGTCGAATAATGATGTACTTGTTTGGATGCATTTAAAAAACTAAGTTGGCTTATCCAAACACACTGCTATAGGTTCACTGGACTGGTGTTTGGATTGAGAAGGCTTGGAGTTTTAAGTTGCATGAAAACAGAACTTCCTCATCTTTAAAGTTTTCCAGCGTATTTGCTTAAATACCACAGGCAAACAAGCCCATAATGATTTGCACATAAATTTATATTAGCAATAATTACTGGAAAGTGGCCACAAGAAACAATCAGCTTAGACCAGTATTTAAGCACATTAATTTATCTATTTTCTTATGATAAATAATGGTTTTGATTGGTCAGCTACTTGCTTAAATGAAATAAATATTATTTCTTGCTATGCTTCTTTTTATTTCCTGAAAAGATATAAGTTGCACAAACCCTCTATTTCTCAGCATCGAGTAAGCCAATTTAATTGCAATTCACAAGTAAAAAGAAGCTAAGAGTACCAGTCGTCTTGATAGTGAAGATATTCGTTATCATGGTTATACAATATTCCGGGACTTTTGGGATCTTGAACAAATTTCTGAATTGCCGATCTTGTAAAAAAGCCGCTATCAGGCGTTTTTATTCGCCATGTGATATTTCCCACCAGCTTGCCCGATTCGACGTGGAAGTTGTGTTTTTGACAGTCAAACGCATCAAAAGTTGGGTTTAAGCCGCTAGTTATGTACCAAATTCCACTAAAATCATTTATATCGAATTTTTGAACGATTGCATCGGCATTAGGGACAGGAAATTCACCAACATCGGATTTTGTTGGCACACATTTTTTTCGTGAGACGGCACATTCGTTAAACTCGTCGACCACTTTGTTTTCGAATAAGTCCCCACATTTAATCTGTAAAAGAAGATTCCCTTAGTTGTTTGAAAGAGCAAAAGTCCAATCATAATCTAACTTTATTGTGTACTAATGTCATAACAACTTGGAAAACTTGGTTTGTGATAGCAGTATATCCTTTGTTAAACGAAAACGATATCACGTCCATCACATTTTTAAATCCTTAAACAAATAATGTAACGCGCCAGTAATAAGATCTTTTTATAAACTAACCTGGCATTCTGTCTCATCGGGACGATTATTGCAAGTCTGAAGGCAAGCAACATTAGCGGCACATGATGGATTAGCGATGCACTTAGCTAGCTCCACTCTGGACAAAATCATACAATACAATTTTACTACAAATTAAAGTATTTCGTGATCAAGTAGTTCACTGGCAAAACTGAGATTTAAAGTCTGGGTTTGTCCAGTTTAAAACTTCAGCTTTTTCACTGGGAAAAAACTTGTTAGCTGCAACTGTATGAGATTTTGGTTCAAAACAAAGTGAATGGGAAGAACAGGTAAACATGACTAGTAACCTAACTAGTCATCTCAAGAGGTATTTAACACCAACTACAACTAAGTCCTCGAGTGCGTACGGAAGCTAATGGATCAAGGCAACTTTACATGCACAAAAAGTATACGGAAAATTAAGTAGGAAAATATGAGGAGTTGAAGAAAAAACCTGCACTCTTTCAGTAAGCAAGAACAGGTTTTGAGGGCATCAACAGCATTAGCACTAGGAATGACCAAAAAAGCACACGCCACGAGGACAACAATATTGATGATTTGGCCCTTTAATGCACTCGATACCACTTTCATATCGAACTCAAACCCTCCTTTCTCCTTGAAACAAAAAACATTGGTAAGATAAAACTTACTCTCGATTTCGCCACTACACTATGACGAAAGATTGGAATTTTCAGCTTGGGGAAAAAATTGGGGTCATACAGCTTAAAGCTACTAGAGTTTCAAGACAAAAACCAAGAAAACTCAATTTTAAACCGATCAACCAGATGCAGTGCAGCTTAATTAAAAAAAAGTTAGCTTAAAAGCTGCAACCAAACAAAGCCTTGGGTGGGAATAGCAAAAAACTTAAAAGACATGAAGTTCTTTTTGTACATATTTAAACAGCCGCTTTCTAAACATGCTTATCGATCAGGAAAAAAGAAACTATGATTTGCTACAATTGTAAACCAAGGTCTCGGAGCGAGCCTAAAAGAGTATATGTAAA
Source organism: Primula veris (assembly GCA_963682055.1). NCBI lineage: Eukaryota > Viridiplantae > Streptophyta > Magnoliopsida > Ericales > Primulaceae > Primula > Primula veris. The sequence goes on along the minus strand of OY821746.1, from coordinate 34,241,122 downwards.
ATGTAATTTTGGGATTGACCCTGTATTCATGTCAAGAAGTGTTTGTCTGGTTACAGGTTTTAAGCCAAGATGCTGAATTTTTAAGTAGATAAAAAAGACGGTTCCTAGAGCTTAAAGCTTCTAACTTTCTCACAACAAAACACCAAAACAACAAAAATGATTCATATGTCAATAAGGCTGATTGGTGAAATTCAGTAACAACTTTTAAGAAAAGAACGAAAAGGGTGAGTTGAAAAGCTGCAAGCAAACAGGGCCTAAGTAGAAACGAATTTTACCTCGGTACTTCTCCTATTCTCAGAAGTTGTGGAAGCATTGACTGACCCGCGTGAGAGCATATATGAATACTTCGACTCCAATCCACGAAATAACTTAGACGAATTTAAATATCCGGAGTAAATTGGAGATTTTTCATTAGATGGCGATTTTGTATTAAATACGTAAAAGCCATAATTAACAGCTCTCTTTCGACACCTTCCTTCCCCTTTGATTTTGGGTCTTGAAAAATATCCAATGCTTTCAGCATTATGAAGATAAATTACATGTAGTGATGATGCCATGTTTCGGTACTGATTCAGTGTATTGGGTCCTCAAAGCAACCTGAAAATCGCAAATACATCAACTTTGCGCCTAAGTTTTTTTTTTTTTTTTTTTTTTACGGAATTATTATAAAGGCCTTATTTGTCTTTGCATAAAACCTGGGGTGTATTTGGTTAACCATCTTAAACACTGAGGCTACAAACTTTTAAGCTGGAGGAACCTAGTTTTTTCTAAAATTCAAAAAACTCAGATTATTCGCTTAGAGCTCCAACCAAACAAGCCCAAGTGATACATTTTCACCCTCATCCAAACATTTAGTCTTAAATTGCCAGAAAACAAGAAACATTAAGCTCTGTCCAAAAACATTTACCTTGCAAATTCCAACAAATCCATCAAAAAAGGCCATGCAAAATGCCATTTGTATATGATATAAATATACAAAACTTCTATGTTCATAAAATGGTAAATAATGAAATGGGATACAGAGAATGGAAAACAAAAAGATGCTTACATGGTAGAGGGTAAAGTGGTAGTGAAGAAGTGGTTGTTATATTTTGCCAAGTTTTATTAACTTGAACATGAATATAAGATTTTCAAGAAGTAGTAACTTTTTTTTCTATAATGCAATAATACTAATATTAGAAACCAAAAATGGATAAGACATGTCCCCCATGTCATGTGTTGTGTGGAAACAAACCCCCTAACGTATTAACCAAACACCTACCCTATCATATGTTTAAGGATTTACTCAATTATATTGATGGTCACCTAAATTCTACTACAATTCTTATCTATCTCTACATTTTTTATTACATTAGTATTGATTCCCATAAATTGCTCAGGTGATACCATGAGGGTATGTGATGACCATTTTTTAAGAGTAAAATAATGTGGTAGAGTGAGCGTGCCGTGTGTCAGTCTCACATCGTCCATATGTGTGGAACCTGTGTAAGACAAAGGGTTACAATCGCAACCCCCACAATTAAAAAAAACATACTACTTTTTTTTCTATTAGAAAATTCTGAAACAATTTAAAAATGATTAGTCTTGCAACCCATAAAATAACATTTTGCAATCCGCCAGTGCCTAGTGATTCTTAAAAAGTGTTGAAAACATTACAGATCTGAATGTCTGGTCTTGACTCTCGGTTTGTTTATGAACACATGGTTTCTTATTCATACAAGTCGAATTGGTTCCTTTTACTGTTTGGGTTGCATTTCCTTGGTCATTATAGTCATCTGAAATTTTGATTTCGTCGGCAATGAGAATCGTTGAATGTGATCTAAATTATTGATTTCGTTGGAAATGAGAAGTGAAACCGGTCAATATCCCACACGCATATTTAAGTACGCCGTATATGAAACTCCGTTAAATAGTAAAGTAAATGATTTTGGCTGGATCAATGTGACTGTATGCGTTCATGTTGTTTCGAAGCAAAATTTAAACAAACAAAAAAACGAGGTTAAACAAAACAAAATGAAATAAATTCAATATTGGTGCATTGTGAAGTTGTATTATTGGTCTATCTATATATTTCGTGCTATGCAAAACCTACCAAGAAAAAAACAAATTATATATTCACGAATGGAGAATAAACTAACTAAAATATAAAAACAAAGTTAACAAAAAAACAACATCAATTACAAGGTATGAAGGGGTTACACATTGGTAATGGCAATGATACACTAAAACCAAATAATGGGATATTCTTTTATTCTAACTAACAACCATAACTACTAATTCTATGCTCTTATATATATATCATCGTTGGGTATGCTAAAGTTGTAAAAAATTGAATAATAAAGTTCACTCACTAGTTAAAATGATGTTTTTCTCTCATTGAAGGAAACAAATTTATTTATATGGGGGAGTTGTATACGTTCAGGAAATGAACCCGAGATACGGGGTTTTAAGGCTTTTCTTCTACTGCATATCGACGTACGTTGTCCATGTCATCTCCGTTGAATCCCCTTCCGCAACTCAAAGTTTCGGTATACATAAATTTATGAGATTTTCTTTAAGGAAACGTAATTTGTGGTTGTCGCTGTTTATATTATTATAACTGGTCTAGTTTAAATTAAGAACTCAACTTATTTTCTGTATATTGTGCAGTATTTTGTTTTTGTTTATTTTAGCTTTTACTGGTAATAAATTGGTGGCAGGAAATGAGATCAACATTACTATTTATGTTAATATATTCTGAAACCGAATTTTGTTACTCTTAACTTTATCTTATTTGCTAATTAAGTAGTCTGAGTCATTTCGATTATCATAAATTAGAAGAAGTAATAACATTAGTTGTAATTTTTTTCCCAGAATGTGCACTAAATTACTCTTCGCTCCCATACCAACCAAGTGGCGATTGCCTCGGACCAAGAAAGAAAATCAAAGCTTTGGGTAGCTTTCCCACGACTCTATGCTGTCGAAATGCTTTATCAACTTTATCGCAAGCACTATCTCTCAACTCAAAAGTCCAGAAAAACAATAATATATTCCTACATAAGCACCAATGGTTCTCTTGCATGAATAACTTCTCAAGTATATTCGACGCTTGTGGTTTCGAAGATTTATATCTTGAATATAGCCCATGCACGAGTTCTTCATTGGCAACCTTAGAGATAATTGAGGGATACAATGATGCGGTGAACAAGTGCGGTAACTTTACCTCCTCGTTTGAGCAGACTTGTAATGACTGTGCCAGTGCAGTATTAACAGTGATCGATAACTTGTTGGACACTTTTGGTGAGTTAGATTACAAACACGAGCGAGGTCTGTGTGATGTGGCGGTTGTTATTGCTATTGCGGCTAGGAGACCGCAAGATCCCGCCTCGGTTAATGATTTCTATAGTTGCTTACACTCTTTGGATGTCTTGGGTAAGTAAGCTCACTTCTTTTTTTTTTACTATTTAGTTTTTTTAGAAAAAAATGTCACTTCTTAATTATGAGTTCATCTTACAAGGACTTTTTTGCTTGCAGCTTACAAAAATAATAATTACTTATTTGAGAGATGAAAGTTGGATTTATTTTTCTTAAAGATTCAACTTTTTCCAACGCAGTATAAACAAAAAAAAAAAAAAAAAAACTGGTTTTAAATTGGCCAACTAATTAAATGCATTAGTAAACATTATAAATTTATTAGTATTTTGAAGCATAATTAAAAAAGGAAAAGTACTGGGGCATGAAGGCTACAACCATATACAAGCCCTAAATTTTAATTTACTATATTGTCATGTTAATTCACTACAACAAAATGACAATATACCAATTAAAAACTCTTAAAACTTATTTGTTAGTTAGTAGATACCAATTGAGTTACTAACTAAAATTCACATTTCTAAGATTTACCAACTAATATGTTATTTCAAGATTCAAAAGCAATATCACTTCTTTCTCTTGTGCAACTTTACATAACTTTTATAAACTCCTTTTTTTTTGTTTTTTTTTGTTTTTGTTTTGGCAACAGATCCACATGGTTACATCAGATTGAAAGGTGAGACTACTTTGATGGACCATTTTCTTTTTAATGTAACATTCTATTTTCTTCGCATATAATCGCTACAAAAAAAAAAATACAAATAGCTAAGGAAATTGTAACGGTTTTTTTTTGTGACGAGCCTATTAGCTATAGGTTTTGTGACAGAAAAATGAATTTATAACAGGAAAGACATTTTGTGACAGTTTTGTAACAAGATTTGACTCTCACAAAATCAACATTATTATGCAGTGAATTTGCAAAATCAACATTATTATGTAGTGAATTTGCAAAATCAACCATAAGAAATAATTAATTTGATCTATTCATACAACCAATGAACCAATAATCTAGAGTCAAAAGTTTAACAAAATGGTTCATAAAATTGAGGACTTGAAACTTAAAGACTTTTTCTTATTGTGACATATATATACTAGTTTATTTTTAAGAAAATAATTGTTTACAATATACTCATAGCAATTTTTTGTGAAAGATATTTTACATTGAAACATAGATTAAAGGCTTAAGGTTTTGTTTCCCTCGATATTATAGGATTCCAAACCCTCGATTTCCATAAATTTTATTTAGCAGACAAAAACATTGGTTGTATTAAAATATAACACATTTCAGAACTAGATTGTTGTTTTTTGAGATTTTTTAATGCTTTATCGTTACCCTTGTATTTTAGTAAATTGTATTGAATATTGATCGATCAATAAATAATTACACAAATAAAGAACTATTTATTTTGCCAATTAACACTTGCAAGAATATGACATATGATAATAAAACATAGTGATCATACATTTTCCCAAGACTTATTTTATTTTTATTTTTTTGTGTTTTCACCAGCATCATTACTAAATGCACTATTGGCAATCATCTTGGCAATCATAGCATTATTTACGACCATCAAGCTGATTAAATTTGTGACAAGAAACAACAAAAGTGGCACAAAACAACACAAGAACAAAGAGATCACAACATGGTCTGGTCTGTACAGATTTTCCAAGGCCGAGATTGAAAATGCGTTAAATTCTTGTACCGATAAAACATCATTAGGAAGAGGCAGTGCTGGTCAAGTTTACAAAGGCGTTTTGCCTAGTGGACAAGTCGTGGCTATTAAAAAGATTTTTAGGAGCACTATATCGGACACATTTACACGAGAGGTTGATGGGCTCTCGAGGATCCGTCACCCGAATCTTGTATGTCTTTTTGGGTGTTGTGTTGAGGATGGGGACCAGTATTTAGTTTATGAATATTGCTCACAAGGAAATTTGGCTCAACAACTGTTAAGTATGTATTTTCGCACCATTTTCTCTTCTTATTTTTCATTTGCATTTACTAGTGTTATAGGGTCGAGGAGTTTGTAAGAGTTATAACTTTTCTTACGTTTTGTCTTCAAAATAATCACCATTTGCCGCTCCGTTTTAAAGGACGTTATCTAGGCAGCCTAAATAAGACAGTTTTGTCTTCAAAAAATCTGACCAACCAAAAAGATTATGATGATAAACTTGCAGTCAAACAAGCCTTACATAGAGTTCTATTCTAGTTGTTCCATTACAAAATTTCTGTTCATACTATATTTTTGAATTATGATATATGGCAATATGCAGGTAAGGATAAAGTTCTTCCATGGGATAGAAGAGTGAAGATCCTAAGAGACTGTGCACTGGCTCTGAAATTTCTCCATCTTCGTGTCGATGGATGCATAGTGCATAGGGATTTTAAGGTAAATCGCCGATTCGTATACATTGATTCTTTATTATTTTGGATCTATCTGATATTTGCATTCGACCACTTCCAACTAATGCACTACCTAACTCCTAAACTGATGCAGTCTTTTATTTGTTCTGGTTTTTGCCCTTTGTAGCTTACAAACATTCTTTTAACTGATGAATTGGACGCAAAGCTATCGGATTTTGGACTGGCAAGAATGCTTAATATGGACGAGACTAAAGTTTTTACGGATGTTAGGGGTACCATAGGGTACATGGACCCTGAATACATGATCAATGCCAAGTTAACTTGCGCTAGCGATGTCTATAGTTTCGGTATAGTCGCTCTACAACTTCTTTCGGGACAAAAAGTCATTGAGCTAGATCTTGATGCTCGAGACCAGCTCACCAGAAAGGTGATATTCTGTAAAAATTATACTTTTTCGGTTTTTCCCCAATAACTGGTGATCTTTCCAGTCAGGCCTTTATTTGTTACTTTAAATTTACAATTACGCTAGAGCGGAACTTGAAGACTGAACTTTGGAGAGAATCTAACGAAATTCAACAAGAAAAACGACTCTTAGAAGTTGGATGGGGAAATTCATTACCTCACATAATGATAAAAATATATAGATAAGCTAATTCTGATCATGTATCTAACAGCCTAGATCATACACTCAAGTAAAGCAGTTTTAAAAAAAAAAAAAGTTGCACGCCACGCCATATGAAATGCATTTTTCACGAAGTCAGGGACACTGACACGTACTTTTCATTCATTATTAATTTTGTTGGTTAGGCAAAGGATGTGAGCTTGAAGAAACGCCCTTTATCGGACTTGATAGACCCGCGGCTGGAAGGCAATATAAATATAACTGATTTTGAATCGATTTTGCAAGTTGCAGAACTTTGTGTTGCCAAATCAAGTAACGGACGCCCCAAAATAAATGTAGTTTTCGATGAGATGAACAGGGCTTGGAAAAACACAGAAAAACAGGTAACTAACCAATTTGTACTTTGTGTATCTAAATACTTGTTCAATTTCCTTTACACTTAGTTTATTTTCCAAAGGCCATGAAACCAAACCAGCTTAGTCTTGTAAAAATTCAACAAAATAGATAGCAATCAAAAAGGAAAGGTTTAGCTTAAAAGCTGAGATCAAGCAAGTCTATGTGAAGAAATTTAGCTCCAGCTTATGCTATAAAATGCATATATTTGTAAAATAATATTAGTACTATATAAAATTTGTGACTTTATTATATGTGCAGAGAGGAAAGAAGGAGGTTAGCACATCCGCAGTATCGGCTTCTGTATCATTTGACGATATCCCGGTGTAACTTAAATACTTCTTCTTTTATTAATACATTTTTTTCTATTTCGAATCATTCTGAATATTCTGAAGGATATGGAAGGCCTTTGGGCTCTTTGTAAATACTATATGTGTGACCGTTTGGTGGTAATGTATCGTACTCAAGTTTTATCAATTTGGCAAACTTTATATATGCCTTTTGTATATATATAGAAAGGATTTTTACTGTTTACGACTTAAGACTGAACAATCTCATCAACGACTATACAAACGGACAAAAACATTCCAAGGAGCTGGTTTTGTATGTCGTTTATGTTCGCAACACTTGTTCTGAAAACTAGTTTCGGAAAAGTTCTTTTTCCAGCCAGAAGCTCAAAGAGTTATTGCTAATGGAGTTGGTGAACTTCCCGTCGATAAGTGGCCAACAAATCTTTCTGAACTTCCATCGAATTTAACAAACTTGTTGGTGACAATTAATAGTTGATAATAATACAAGTTGAAAAAAACGACTTTATAAACTCTCCATATAATTGTTAAAATTAGTATGAGTTTACACGCTACATTGATACACTTTATTTTCAACTATAAATTCTATTTTATTTTACTTATTCTAACATATTATATTGGTATATATTATTATTGCCTATTTTGAAGTAAAATATTAAATTAACAATGAAAGTATATATAATAAATTTATCAAAATGAATATACATGACTCACACAATATTGTTAGCTTCTTTGTTATAGTTGGCATTAAATTTATATAGAGATGAAATTTATAGTGCTACATAAGCTTCTTAACAAGACCATTGCAACAATAAAATTAAACATTAAAAAGCATATTTTTGGAAGATAAAACGAGTGACCAAAAAAGATTATAAATACAAATCGAGCAAAATCGAGCAAGTAAAAGTTAAACTTTAAGTTGTATTCTAAAAAAAACGAGTCTAAGCACAAATCATACGACATACATAGATAAAACACCCAAGGGTTAAGCGGGATGTTACGTTCAAGCGGGATGTTACGTTGATAAACATAATTAGTTGGTAATTGAACAAAGCAAGTGCTTTGAAGGATTTTAAACAGAGTTAGTCGGTGTTTAGACGAATCAGACACTAGACGACGTATGTCTATTTAGAACCGCCTTGGGTGCTTTTCTAGAACACAAACTTCAACTATTTTGGTCACCGACTTACGGGATCATAAATAAATTATTCAACTGTAAGCGTTTATAATAGGTGTATTGATTGTGAGATATTCCTCAACTTATGTGCCTATAAGTCATATTTAATAAGTGAATCGAGATGTTACGGTGATCATGCAAACAGAATTAGTTGGCGCGATTGAACGAATCAGGTGCTACGTAGGGTTTTAGACACTTTAATACTTTATAGTGCCATGTACAGTACGCTTCAAAATTTAGTACGTTAGACTACCAAAATTAGTCGGCGTTTTAAGCAGAATTAGTCGGTGAGTTAACAAATTAGGCGTTAGAATACGTATATCCGTTTAGAACCCGTATTCGGTCTAACTTCAAGCATGAAATATTGGTGTACTGATTGTGAGACATTATTAAACTCATATACATACATCATGAATTTTTATTACTCATTAAAAAAAAAACGAGTCTAAATGTAAATACAACGACAATGTTTAAAAATGCAGATGAGTCGAGCGGAATGTCACAATGATCAACCAGAATTAGGCGATGAATGGCATAATTAATCGGTGGTTAAATGAACGAATCAGATGCTAGACTACGTATGTCCATCACTAGGGCTGGGCAAAAACTCGAAAAAGAAAAACCGAAACTTTTTCAGACCGGTTCAGTTTATAACAAAACCGAACCGAAAAAAACCAAAATACCGAAAAAAACCCGAAAAAGACCGAAAAACCAAAAATAAAACCGAAAAATAATCGAAAAAACCCGAAAAAACCGAAACCGGACCGAAAAACCCAGTCCCGTTCGGTCCAAAAGATAAAAAAGACCGAAATCGAAAAAAAACAAAGCAAAAAATCTGTTCGATTTCGGTTTTGCCAAAAAACGAATCGAATCCAGCCCTATGTAGAACAACCGTCTTGGGTCTATTAGAAGAGGGGAGAGTAAGAGTGTAATTGGTGTGTATTGATTGTGAGATATTATTAAACTTAAATGACTAAATCCATGAATATATATATAAATAAATAATATAAATATATATATATATTTATAGTTTAATAGTATGCGGCGGGTGATAGCTGCTAGGGTTTGATACCATTATCCATTTTCCATCTCTTTCTCTCTCTAAAAGGTACAAACCCACTTCTCTCTTTCTCTCTCTACATATATATATATACTTACAGATCCAGTTATATTTAGAAATTTACCCTTTTTTTTATTTTACTTTTCTATCAATCTGCAAAAAAAAAGTTTTTTTTTATGGCTATGATTTTTGGAGTTTCTTAGTTAATCAATTATGTTTCTTACTTATTATTGAATTTGCGAAAATGGGTTTTCTTTTATTTGCCCATTTCTATAATAATTAGCTCATATTTGGGGGTTTTTTAGTTAATCAATTATGTTTCTTACTTATTATTGAATTTGCGAAAATGGGTTTTCTTTTAATTGCTCATTTCTATGATAATTAGCTCATATTTGGGGTTTTTTTAGTTAATCAATTATGTTTCTTACTTATTATTGAATTTGCAAAAATGGGTTTTCTTTTAATTGCCCATTTCTATGATAATTAGCTCATATTTGGTGTTTTTTTAGTTAATCAATTATGTTTCTTACTTATTATTGAATTTGCAAAAATGGGTTTTCTTTTAATTGCCCATTTCTATGATAATTAGCTCATATTTGGGGTTTCTTTTAGTTAATCAATTATGTTTCTTACTTATTATTGAATTTGCAAAAATGGGTTTTCTTTTTTAATTGCCCATTTCTATGATAATTAGCTCATATTTGGGGTTTTTTTAGTTAATCAATTATGTTTCTTACTTATTATTGAATTTGCAAAAGTGGGTTTTCTTTTTTAATTGCCCATTTCTATGATTATTAGCTTATATTTGTAGTTTGTTAATTAATCCATGTGTTTCTTACTTATTATTGAATCTGCCAAAATGGGTCTTCTTTTTTAATTTATCCATATTTGGGTTTTTTTTAGTTAATCAATTATGTTTCTTACTTATTATTGAATTTGCAAAAAAATGGGTTTTCTTTTAATTGCCCATTTCTATGATAATTAGCTCATATTTGGGTTTTTTTAGTTAATCAATTATGTTTCTTACTTATTATTGAATTTGCAAAAAAATGGGTTTTCTTTTAATTGCCCATTTCTATGATAATTAGCTCATATTTGGGTTTTTTTAGTTAATCAATTATGTTTCTTACTTATTATTGAATTTGCAAAAATGGGTTTTCTTTTAATTGCCCATTTCTATGATAATTAGCTCATATTTGGGTTTTTTTTAGTTAATCAATTATGTTTCTTACTTATTATTGAATTTGTAAAAATGGGTTTTCTTTTAATTGCCCATTTCTATGATTATTAGCTCATATTTGTGGTTTGTTAATTAATCCATGTGTTTCTTACTTATTATTGAATCTGCCAAAAGGGTTTTTCTTTTTATTCCCCGTTTGTATGATAATATGCTCATATTTGTGGTTTGTTATTTAATCCATGTGTTACTTAGTTGTTGTTGAATTTGCAAAAAATGGGCTTTTCTTTTTATTCTGTGTGTTTGATCATATAGAGGTTTCGTTAATTTATCAATATTTTGATTAAAGTATTATTGAATTTGCTAAAAACAAGTTTTCTTTTTACTCCGTGTTTAGGATCATATGCTCATATAGACGTTTCTTAATAAATCAAACATGTTCCTTACTTATTATTGGATTTGCAAAAAAAGCTTTTCCTTTTTATTGTCTATTTGTGTGATTATATGCTCATATAGTGATTTTTGAATAAACCATCTGCTTCTTATTTATTATTGGATTTGCAAAAGCAAAAAAACTTTTACCCCTGCTCTGTACTCATTTTGCAATGAACAAGTTTTTCATTAATGATGTAGGTGAAAAAATGTGAAAAAGACCAAGGTTTTTTTATCTTGTTTCAACATTCAATTTTAAATTACTAATTATTTAGTCTGCAAAAGAGTCTTCCATTGGTCGTATCTGTTGTAGTATACTGGATTCGGTTTCTTGGTTACTGGGTTGATTTAGATTTGAAGTGATCAACATTTTGATCAAAAACTTAATAGATGAAATAATTGATGATGAATAAATTAATTGTGATAATGCCTTATCTATTCGTGTTTTTTCTTCTCATTGGCGGTTGTATTTTTATGACAGATGAATGTCGAGAAGCTTATGAAGATGGCCGGTGCGGTTCGCACCGGAGGAAAGGGCAGCGTCAGAAGGTCTCTCTCTCTCTCTATGTAGTAGGCTGACATTTTAGTGCATGCCTTTTTGCGTTCTATTTTTTACTGGCTTGTGATATTAGCTCATTAGTATTCAGAATTCAACTTCAAAAGCCAACTTTTTGCCTAAAAGTATCCACAACCATCAAAAGTATACATTTCTACCCCGATTAGAAAAAGTATACGTTAATACTTCAAAAATACTACAAAAAAATCTTAATATTTTTTATTTCAGCTTGTGTTGAAGGTGTTGATATATATGTATGTATGTATGTATGCATGCATACATGTATACACACATATATATATGTATATATATACTGTATGTTATGTTTAGTGACGATATTGGCCTTTTTTTATACCATTTCACTATTACAGAAAGAAGAAGGCTGTCCATAAGACAACCACCACAGACGATAAAAGGCTTCAAAGCACTTTGAAGAGAATTGGGGTAAATGGCATACCAGCCATTGAGGAAGTCAATATATTTAAGGATGATGTTGTTATCCAGTTCCTTAACCCCAAAGGTAACACTTAAATAGATTCAAATGTAAACTTCTGTATACTTTTTTCTGGCGTTTATTTCATAGCGAACAAGTACTTTAATCTCTTCTTCTGTCATTGCAGTTCAAGCTTCTATTGCTGCAAATACTTGGGTTGTTAGTGGCTCTCCACAAACAAAGAGTATGTTTTCTTTCGTCGTTACTCTCTATTACGAAACGTTGCGATAACCTTAAGAAGAAGAATGAATTTGGTGTCACTTCTGATTTTGGTTGTATTATTTTAAGTGATTTTCTGGTTGTGCTCATGGTAGTTTTTTATTTATTTATGGTAAATTAGCTCACTGGCTGCATATTGTCACCTTTCAAATTATTCTTGGTTCGAGAACAGTTTGAGAACTATCCTACTTTACTCAGAAACTTGTTATGCTAGTGTATAAGACTTGAGATTCCTGCATCCCAACTGCAGATGAAAGCAGTGTTTTTTTTATATATTATTTTACAATGTTATCCGTCTGGAAGGAGTGAAATTATGAAATTTACCAAACAGAACTTCTAAAACTAGATTATTTGTTCTTGAAGTCATTACTGTTCACATATAAACTAAGGAAGTCACATATTAATTGAAACTGTCTTCCTTGTGTGTTTTCCAACCTTGTTAAAAGGGTTGCAATATAGTGTGATTCATTTCTTGTTCTTTTCTTTGAATCATTTTGGGGTTCTAATTCGCTATGTTGTCTGTTTGCATTTTGTTCAATTGACAGAGTTACAAGATATTCTTCCAGGAATCATCAACCAACTGGGTAATCTGCTGTTAACAAATTTTGTTTCTCTTTGTGATGAATGTTTTACTATATCGTTCTTGCATCTATATTACTAAATCTTTCTGTTTCGGCTAAAATATATTTTGAATATAATATGATTTTCACATAAATTAATGTGCTTCATTTTAAAATAGAACTTTTCGTTTCAGCTAGTAAATGCGATGAGAAGTGTGATTTTCCCATAAACTAAAGCTTGATTTTTAAAGAAGGCCAAATATTTCTAAGGGGTTTTAACTTTTAATCGTCACATGAAATCAAATTAAGGAGAAAAATAGAGACATGGTCACTCCTTTGACCACCCATTTTCCATTTAAATTGGCTTACTTAATTAACACTTGTCAGACTCACAGTCGTTGATTCTTTTGTACGGGTAGTGAGAACATTATTGTTCATTCGAATTTAGCTCGACTGATGGATTTATACATGTAAAATATATGAACAGTTAATTTACTCTTGTGGTTTAATCACATTATACAGTTGGTTAATAAGAAAATACTTGGTTATGAATTATGATGAGATTCTTGTACAAAACATCTAATTTGAAATAACATTATTACAATCTCATTAGCTAATGCTTTCGGCAATTTTAGGTTCTCTGAAGGTTAGTCGGAGTCATTTAATAGGCTAGCCAAATACTGACATTTTACATATTGCCATAGAAAATGTACAAGGAGCAATAGCATTATAAAACAACTCATATTCTGTATATTTTTCGTAATTTGTGGATATCCAGGTCCAGATAACTTGGCTGGTTTGAGGAAACTGGCTGAACAGTTTCAAAAGCAGGCGGGACCTGGTGATGCCGCCACTGCCGCTGCTGCATCAGAGCTGCTAGATGCAGATGATGATGAAGTTCCGGAGCTTGTAGAGGGTCAGACTTTTGAAGCCGCTGCAGAGGAGGCTCCTAAGGCATAGACAGTTTTTTTCTTCTTGGTATTTGTGCAATTCCTGAAATTTCTAATGAGTTTTTGCCCGTTTTATTTTTATCGAAATTCCAGTTGAATATTGTTGTTAGAGTCTGTTTTGAGTGATAAAACGATTATTATTATTATTATGGATGTCTGATGGTTTCGAGTCTTTTAACTTTATCTGCATATCTTGAAAATAAGTTGGCGAAAATTTGTTTTATCGTCGTACAACTTTGAACTTATTTCAGAATCTAAAACCAGATATCAGTTGTTTTTAGGCAGGCCAGATTGTATTATTTTTTGCTGGAAATTATTCCTAGGCAAGAAGTTATGAGTTACAAGAACCAATCGAAATCGTTTTGAGCCTCAGATACATCAGTTGACTTAGCTGCAGATTTATAAATAACAATTAAGCTCTCTCTGTTCAATGTTGAAGCGATGCCATTTATGCGGACTTCTGTTAAAGAATTGCCATCATGCCATTGAAAAATCTCGGACCGGAGTAGTTTCTACCATAAAGTTTAGGCTGTTCCAAGTGTTATGGTTGTCAACTTGTTAATCCACCGAGTCGTATTTTTCCTCTTCAAGCAAGTAAAACTTGTAATCGATTGAATATGGTTGAATGAGTTAGTTTAGTCTTGAAGCTGAAGCATTGATGATGACTTTACATGAGTGCATTACAAACCATATTATATGGTACAGAAATTCCATAACAATTTAATGGTGCAGGAGAAATTATTCTTCACTCAATTGTCACCCTCGGATCGTCACTTTTAGTAAAAAAAACGATACACTTTTAGTAAAAAAACTATACACTTTTAGTTTGATACATTGTTTGACAATGACGAATAAACTCTCGAAATATACTGAATCGTGTAACATAAAAGAATATTGGATCCAACAATTATAAAATGTAGATCGTAGAGGAGTATTCGTCATGACATTTAATCTTTGGCCTAAATTGATTGTCACCCGCTATTTCAAAATAACATAATTTTAGTTAGTTTGAAACATTTTTGGACTATCGGGAGGATTACACTATTGAAACGTACCATGTCATTGTCGTGTAACATATTACTAGTTACGTAAATAAAAAAGATTCCAAACAATTATATATGGATATATTATCTTCGTTTCTTCACTTTTTTCTCTTTTGTATATTGGTTTCTTAAAATTTCTTTTTTTTACCTTGGTTTTTTTATTTTTTTGTCTTTTTTATTAACTTTTTTTTAACCTTGATTTCTACCTTTTTTTCCTTTTTTAAGTCAATTTTCAATCGCCGAAATTTGGACATGTCACTTTTATGCTGTGTGTTTTTTAAAAGTTTGGAAAAAAAAAAAAATCAAAATTGGTCAAAAAGGAAAAAAATAAGAAGGTAGAAACGAAGGTAAAAAAATAAAAATTAAGAAATGAAGATAAAAAAAAGAAAAAAGCAAAGAAAGGTATAAAAACGGGTTATATACATAAAAGTAGATGGTGGAAGGAGGAGTATTAAGAATGAAATTAAAAATGATAGGACCAGTTAGAAGTTAAGTCGAAAGTATGACAACCCCATCATATATATATATATATCTATAAAATGTATTTATCTGTGGGATCTCAGTGCAGATATATATATATAGAGAGAGAGAGATAAAGAGAAAGAGAGAGAGAGAGAGAGAGAAAGAGAGAGAGAGAGAGAGAAAGAGAATCGGGAATGGCGGTACCGTAGAGAAGAGCTGACTGAAGAGAGAGAGAGAGAGATAATCAAGAGAGAGAACCGGAAGAAAATCGGAGAGAATCGGAGAATCGAGAGAGAGAATTGGGGAATGGCGGTAGCGGTAGAAGAAGCTATTTCCGCTCTTTCCACTTTCTCACTTGAGGTCCTTTTTATTTATTTATTATTATTATTATTATTATTTTTAGTTTTTATTATTAACTCTAATTTCAACCTAAACCCTAACTATTACTCCTTCCGTTACTATTTAACTGTGCATTACAAAACTACGTGTAATTTTGACCGGCCAATAACTTGTATCAAAATTATCGGAATTAAAAAATTTCAAAAGTTGACCATACAGTTCAAATGTTAAATTTTATGATTCGATTTAAAAACAAAATGCATTTCGACAATTTTGATACAGGTTATAAACCGGTCAAAATTGCACGTAGTTTCGTTGTGGATAATTAAATGGTAACAGAGGGAGTATTATTTATTTACTAATCTCACATTTTCCAACTTCAAATCAAATCAAATCTAATCTAATCTAATTACGCATTTACTTTCATTATTTCTACACACTTTTAATCTATACTTAATACTTAACCAACCAACCTACATTTCTTACTCCGTTTAAATCAATGTTTTAAAACACTAAATCATAGTTGAAGTGTTTTCAGGAGAGCTTTACCGAAACGTTAGCGCCGACGCCAAAAGCGTAATATTTACTAGAAAAAACGTAAATACATTTATATTTTCAATTACTATATGAAAATAATTTGTTCAAAACAATATGAATAACTAATATTAACATATTTTAATAATGGATTTGTCTAATATAACAACGGGCTATTGAGTTGCTCTTACCTTTGTACCAATTTATGAGACTATATATATATTTCTGAAAAAATATATATTTTTCTTAAATTAAAGCTTAAGCTTTCTGAGTTTTAAGGCGGGATTTTTAAGTATTGATGCGTGAAAACGCTGTTTTTTGAGCTTTTCGAGCTTTGGGCTAAAGCTGACAATTTATTTTTTAGATTTTTGGTTTTTCGAGTATCAGCGCGTTTTGAGGCGAGCTTTTTAATACACTGGTTTAAATTCAAACTGAGCGGCTATATATATATATATATAATCACTCAATTGGTGGTATCCGCTACTTACTACTAATTCATAATCAGGAATGAACTAAAATCATTCAACTTTTTTTTTTTTTTTTTTTTACATTGCTTTAGAATCCATAGGCTATATTGGTATATTTAAATCTATGTTGAGTTAGTTAGAAATTAAGAGTTGAAACTTGTAATGTAAATTAGTGTGGTATTCCAAATTCAATTTGCCCACTTCCTGAAAGTGGCTAACAAAACTATGTAACTCTATATTTATGCCCGCCTATTCGATTGTTTCGTAGTTTTGACGAACAAAAACTAAGAAATGAGGGGATGCTGTTGATCTTTGACTACGATTTTAGTAGTTGAAAAGGAGATGTCGTTTTGTATTATTGAAGTGAATTGCATTTGTCATTTATTAATTTCTTTACAATGGTTGGCGAGATACCATACATAGGCCTCTAATTTATGCTTTTATTTGTAAAATTGTCTAGGATGAGCAACCGGAAATTCAAGGTCCCGGTGTTTGGGTGTCAACAGAAAGAGGTGCAACAAATAGTCCCATCGGTATGTGTAACGTGCTTTTTACTAGTTGCTATGTTGAGATATTGTATCTAAGTTGCTTTTTCTTTTTATCCGTCTTTTTTTTCTGATTTTGAACCGGAACCGTAGAAATCTACTATAAGACACCCTTTTTTTTTTAGTGATTGTATAATTTTGCTCGATATCTGTTGTAAAATTAATTAGATACTAAGACTGCCATATCGTTTATACTTATTGGGAGTTAAAACCGTCCTCCTGGTTTCCAGACAAAGTCTTGGTATTATACCCGAACGAAACATTATAACCATTTTATTGGCGTTAAATTATTTCCTTCGATATCTAAACCAAAAAATAGTAATTCGGACTTGGTAAGGATGTGTTTTAAGACAGAATAACTAAGTAGTACAATACTGATACTTTTTTTTCCCGATAGATTATACGGATGTGTCAGCATATCGCCTTTCTTTATCAGAAGATACAAAAGCTCTCAATCAACTGGTATGTCAATGTTCGATCCTTAACTTGTTCCCTTTGTGGTTTAATCCTTTACTGTAACAACATAGTCTTTTTATGCTTTATTCAGTGACCAACCTTATGTTTAACTGTACTTGATGATAGAAATTTTGAATTTGCAGAATACCCTTATTCAAGAGGCAAAGGATATGGCATCGGTACTGTATACATATCGGAGTTGCGTCAAAGCCCTTCCACAGGTTTGAAACAGTAATTTTTATAACATTTTGAACTTTTTATTATATGGTTAATTTCACTCTTTTGTTTAAGTAATATCCATTTAGTAGTCTTTGTAAATATCAATTTCTGATCCTTTGAGATACATTTTTTTCGGTAAGTAATCCTTTAAGATACATGTATAGCTCTACACATGAGAATTTCAATATTACTTGTGTACACCACCAACCTATTAACTTTTAGACTTTATGTAATTGGTAGAATATACTGTTGAAGTTAACAAATCTATACGAATCGGACAATTAGTGCATCACCCAATCAAAGTTCACACTTCAGGCACCAATCTACACAAAATCGAATAACTAATGAACCAACTTATCAAACTTTACGAGTAATTGTACGTTTACGTTTTTTAATTTATACTGATGTTTCGATTTTGTATAGATACCAATTTGGTCGATTTTCTTAGAGACTAGTATGTAAATTGTGACTTTTTCATATTGTGGTATTATTAAAAACTGATAGCCAGGAGTACGAAAGAAATATTATCCAGTTAAATCAGATGATGTGTAGGGATAGATTCACGACCTTTGAGTGTTAGTCAATTGTACTTTCTGTCATTTCTGATAAAAGGGAGTGACGTACTAGGAGTATCTAACAGTTGTACTTTTTTGATAATAGTTGTTTTAACCAAATAATGGCAGCTTCCAGAATCTATGAAGCAAAGCCAAGCAGACCTATATCTGGAAACTTATCAAGTTCTAGACCTTGAAATGAGCCGCTTACGAGAAATACAGCGTTGGCAAACATCAGCTGCATCTAAAGTATGTATTTTGTTTACCTCATCTATCTAATCATCTGAAAAGGCTCAAGATTTTCTTGAAGATCTTACATTTGTTTAATATTCTAATCCAGCTAGCATCTGACATGCAACGATTTTCTAGACCTGAGAGACGTGTCAATGGGCCAACTGTAACTCATCTCTGGTGCGTTTTCTGTTTAGGGGATTTTTTTTTTTTTACTGAAAATGTCACTGCACCTAGAATTTGGATGAAAGTTGAAATCATTTTACCTACTCATCACGAAGCCTGCCTACAGAATAGATCTTATATTCCAGACATATTTGCATTAATGTCCATAAAGAAGTTGGTCTGGATTTTCATAGTTTTACAATAAAAAAAGTCCAGAAGAATTTTAAATTATAAAAGTCGATGCTGAAGATGTCGAGTTCCGCATCGCTAGTTATCCCTTTCTGTTTTAGTCTTTCCACGTTTCTAAGTCGTTTCTCATGAACGGTATAAAATAAAGTAATTGAACCTAGTTGATATTTCTGAGAATTATAACACTCTTCACTAAGAACATATTCTCGACTATAGTTGTACTATAGTCGTGTGACGTGTTTTGCATAGCAAAATAGGACCGTTTGAAAAAAAGAATTGATATTCAAGCACGTTTTCTCCTTTTGCAAA
Source organism: Primula veris (assembly GCA_963682055.1). Taxonomy (NCBI): domain Eukaryota; kingdom Viridiplantae; phylum Streptophyta; class Magnoliopsida; order Ericales; family Primulaceae; genus Primula; species Primula veris. Next base: position 34,221,946 of record OY821746.1, on the reverse strand, counting down.
CATGTTATTTTCTTGCCTTTTCATATACATAACAAGAATGTTACTCTTCTGATCAACCTTTGCTTTTACATGATATGTTTAAATTGCATGGTTTCAGAAATTAGGCTTATTGATGGTGCTTATGCAGGTCAATGCTGAAGTTACTTGACGTTTTAGTACAACTTGATCATCTAAAAAATGCAAAGGCAAGCATACCTAATGATTTCTCTTGGTATAAGAGGTATGTCATATTCTTGCAGTTTGCTTGTTATGCACATACATGTTAACTGAGGAATTAGGTGTAAAATTATGGGCGATTCTTCTTTTGCAGCAGGATTCTTTGCTTGATTTTTGATTTTCATTTTACTCATACACGTTGAGGATTTAGGGTTTCTGTTTGGAGCCAGATAATAAGCCAGCAATATTATGTTTAGGTTGTTTCATGTGTTCTGGATAAGAATCTATGATATTAAAAAGAATCATATACATTATGTTGTCCATACGAATGAACTAGTAGTTGGTACCTAAAGAAGAGACGACTTTTTAGCTGGCAGAACTATTAACAAAGATTTGGAGAAGGGTGATTAAACGTAATTATTTTAATGTGGTTAATATGATGTGTATTTGAAAATTTTACCTATTTATATCGTCCCACGCATTTACTTTGCTATTTTTGATTTATTTTGGTACAATCACTCTCTGTAGCTTCTTATTCAACTAGTGCTACGTGTTATGATCCTTACGTAAGTTTTAAAACAAGATGATGAGTGGTCAATACATATACATAATATATATCCTCTTCTTGATATTGCTTTGCCACATTATTTTTTTGGGCTTTGCTAAATATCACATGTGGGTTTAGCATTCTCTGCAAACACGTGAGTCAATGTTCTTCCTTGAGTAAAATACTCTTTTATCTCTATTTATTTTATATTTTGGATCTACAGGACATTTACTCAAGTCAATCTTCAGTGGCAAGACACTGATTCAATGCGGGAAGAGTTAGATGATCTTCAGGTTTTTTTTTTGCTTACATTTTGAATGGGAATAGAAGAGCGTATGTTTCTTGAGAATTCTACTGCTGAACGTTTGTTAAAATAGTTAAAATGATTCTTTGCAGATTTTCCTGAGCACGAGGTGGGCGATTTTGTTGAATTTGCATGTTGAGATGTTTCGAGTAAACAAGTATCCTTCATGTTTTGAGTTTGGGGTGTTTCTTTTGTTATTGTAATTACATACTATGAAACAAAGAAAATTAATATTTTCAGATCTTAATACAATATAATCATGTCGGTTCGAGTAGTTAATAAGTACTTAAATAAATTTAGGAGAACAAATTGTATCGGAAAAATAAAGTTCCTTAACTTGATACAGCGTAGAAGACATTTTGCAGGTTCTTATAGTGTTTGCTGTTGAGTCACTAGAATTGGATTTTGCACTTCTTTTTCCGGATAGGCACATTCTTCTTCGTGTTTTGCCAGTTCTTGTTGTTTTGGCAACCTCATCGGAGAAAGATAGCGAGTCACTATATAAAAGAGTGAAATTAAACCGTCTTATCAACATATTCAAGGTAAGTGAGGGGATCAGGGATGCAATATTTTTAGTTTTTTCTTTTTATTTGAAGACAAGGACATTCCATAATATGTAGTGTTTTTTTTTTTTTGCAGAATGACCAAGTTATTCCCGCATTCCCAGATCTTCATCTTTCTCCAGCTGCTATTATGAAAGAATTATCGTCATATTTTCCGAAATTCTCAGCTCAAACTCGTCTTCTTTCACTACCAGCACCTCACGAGCTCCCACCACGTGAAGCACTAGAATATCCTCTAATTTTCTTGAAAATTTATTTATTGCTTCCTCTTATAAATCTTTTACATTTACCATATTGCTGGCTAATACCGTCTGTTTTGTCAAATATGCCTCTTGTTTGTTAATGATTGTCCTTGCCTAAGTTATGAACATCTACTAAGCCACTAACTGCCTTAAGGCTATACTGCTGATGATGCTAAATTAAGTATAACTAGAATCAGTTTGCGAACCTAAAAATTACTTGAATAAATAGAGCACATTCCACCCGGGGTTAATCATGCGATGAGTTTAGCTCTTCTCTGTGGATTTTTTGACCCACTATTGATCGATTGCATCATGCTGCTGTATTTTGTGATGCAGCCTTTGCAATATCTTGTGTCGAATTATCTGCTATATTGTTTTTGACATATAAGTTATCATATCACTTATCAGCGACATTTTGAACCCTTAAATTACATTTCAGGCAACATGATTCTGCACCTAGATTTTTGATGACATTGCAATAGTTTTAGCCTCATCACTAGATATGAGAGTCCGATTTGTGATACAGCTTTTGCATGATATCGTGTTGAATTATCTGTTGTATTGTTTTTGATTTAAAAGTTCCCATATCAGCGACATTTTCAATAGACAAATTTGTAACTGCATGTTGTGTGAGTCGTGTTTTGTGAGACTTGGTTTCTGCTAGATGTGTTGAATTTTCTCCCATGAAGAAGACCTTGACTTTAAAATTCACTTATCAGCGTCATTATCTCGTTGTCAACCATATTGGAGCAATTCGTAGTGAACATGATGACTTTACGATTCGATTTGCTTCATCTTTGAATCAGGTACTTGTACATTGCTCTCTCTTTCTCTCGTTCTCCACTTATTCAACTTTGTTATCATACATATTAATTGCATGTATAAAATGCTGCCTGTGTATCTGTGACCAGACATATGTGCAGATGTTACGCTAAAGGAAATTAATGTAGGCAAAGCAAGTTATCAAACAGCACATAATGTTACTGATTAGTTTATGACACCACTTAGTCTGCCTACAAAATTCAAAATAATTGAATTGATCTTACGGAACGTTATTCCATAAGGAAATTTCAAAAGCTTGGTAATTTCTACAGTTGTTATTTCATATTCAAGAAGTACGCACTCTGTCCCAATGATCAAATTATATTGTAACCATTTTTTGGTATGTAGCAGTCTTTTCCTTTTCCATCAATCTTATCTTATGGCATTTTAGTACACTAGATTTGTTTTACAGCTATCTTCCAAAAACAAGAGTGATGTAGACCTGGGGATTCCTTTACATTAATTTTAGATTTGCACTTCTTAATCTTAATAGGTAGATAAAACTCCCCAGGTTCCTTCCTATAGGGGACGGATAGTGTTATATATGCAGACCACCTGCAAAACCTAATTTAAAATTTGAGAACTATCAGTGTCACGTAGTCAGATTCCGGAACCATTTTCGTTGAAACTATGGGGATCAAATAGAAATTCTACCTAAAGCATGGGAACCATTAGTGCTGCAATTGAAACTATGGGGATCAAAAAAACTGAAACTTAACCCAAAAGTATTTGAAACTGTGTACTTCACCCACTATCAGTTATCCCTCTTTTGGGTCTTGTGTAACTTATCTATATAGCTTGCGGTTATTAACATGTCTATTAATCAATTCCCTTTGTAGCTTGTCTTGTTGAAATCAATGGAAGGTGCGGATATAGAATGGTGCAGAGAAGTAAAAGGAAATATTTATGACATAATCGTTGAAGGTTTTCAGTTATTAAGTAGATGGACAGCACGTATATGGGAGCAATGTGCCTGGAAATTTTCCCGTCCTTGCAAAGATCCAGTACCTTCACAATCAAATGAGTCATTAGCATCGTTATCGGATTATGAAAAGGTTTGAGATTATTTTGTTATTTCTTATGGATGTCTTTTGACTTGTAAAATATCAAATGACCTGGGTTACCAATTTGAAGAAGGAAAGAAATGCAAAAGGTTGGAGAAAATGTGGGAAGAAACAAAATTTTATTCGAATTAATTTGAGGGAACATCTGTTTTGTACACAATATCAGCTTTTAACAATTACTACACCGTACAAATACTATAATTCACCAATGTGCACAAATTTGAAATGTTAGTACACCAGCTTAAAAAATTCCGATGTCAAAATCACTGGTTATGTACTAGTACTTAGACAACGCTGGTGTGCTAAGAACCGATCTACAGAAAACCAAACAACTGGTATGCTCAAGTTGAAATTTAAACTTATAAACACTTGTGAGAATTGATAGGTTAGTTTACTGATTTCGACTCGTATATTGGTGTCCTCACTGTGAATTTTGATAGGTGAGTTTACTCGTTCTTTGGTTTTGATTAGATTAGATTCTATATTGCAAACTTAAATAGTATGGCATGCTTAATGTTAAAAATTGATCGGTTTGTGTAAGTGTGATATTTTTCTTACTGTAGCTTACCCTTACTAAATACTTTAGAACAAAAAAATACTAGTATCACAATTTAAAGCTTACATCCTACTCTTAACTCACCGTGCACTCTCTCTCTAGCTGGACCCCAGAAATCATGTGTCCCTTAGCTTCTCTTACATAATTAATTAAAATGATGTTCTGCTCTTTTTGGTAAACTGGTCAAATAGCTTAAGCAACATAGCTTGGTTAGTAACCATTTACGTTTCTACGACAAAATATTTTCTACTGTATCGTCCGTGACAAGGGCTCTGCTTCAACTCTTTACTGTCGGGAAATGTATAACCTTAATTCCTTTTCCTTGAAAATTACAATGATATTTTCATATGAAAGGCCTATTTTTCATAGCAAAAATAAATAGTTTTTTTTTCCCTGCAGGTTGTGCGTTATAATTACACCTCAGAGGAAATAAAAGCCATGGTTGAGCTTGTTAGCTACATCAAAAGCATTGGATCAATGATGCAACGTTGTGACACACTAGTCGCTGATGCATTATGGGAAACTATACATGCTGAGGTGCAGGACTTTGTGCAAAATACACTAGCAACTATGCTTAAGACAACTTTTCGAAAGAAAAAGGACCTATCTAGGTAGGTGTTTGCTTGCAATTCTGCGGTTTAGTTTGATCCTTTCATAGAATGTAGCCAGTTTTTTGCTCTCTATGACATCATTTAATGAAACATTGACCATTGAAGAACTACTTCTCTTATCTAAAACCGTAAATAGGAAAAACCCTCAAGTATTGGGGGTGGTTTCAAATAACGGAATTCAATTCAAGGAGGCTGGAATCCTCAGCCATTGGATGGAGTATCGCCACTGAGTGAGGGCTTACTTCCTTGTTTTGAAAAACCATATCATTCCTTTCCTTCCACACATACCGTGGCATTGAAAAAGTAATAAGCCTCTACAAAAGCTTCAGTTTAATAAGAAGGCTCTTACATGCTAGCCCTCGGACAAGATCTGAACACTACTTGGCATCGTCCAAGACAACCCGAAAAGCGATCAAGCCACCCCCTTGAGCAAGCACCAAATTCATGTGAACAACATAGAGGGAAAATGAAGTGGGTTTTGGGCCATAGTCATTATATAATAGAGATGGCCTAGCCTCCCCCCTGTACCACTGATACTCGAAATCTACCCCCATGTGCTATAAGTTGTGTCTTTAGACCCCATTTTCAACTATAAGTAACATAAGTTTGCACTCTATGGTCTATTTTGGACTATACTTTTTTATTCTTTGTACTGTTAATTACTAGTATCATAAGTACAGGAGGACTATTTGAAAAACACCTGAGGTACATGGGGGTTCTTTGCATTTTACTCTTGTCTAAAACGAATAAGTAATGTTGGTTTAATTATCTGATGATTGGTTTTAGATTTCGTATTTGTTTTTGCCCACGGGGTGGTTTTATTGTCGTATGAAGTTAGAAAAATGAATTTACTAGCCAGATAATGGCATTGCTTATTTCTGCTATTGCTTATTTTCAGGATCCTTTCTGATATGCGTACTCTTTCAGCTGATTGGATGGCGAATACAAGCAAACCTGAGTCTGAGTTGCAACAGTTTCAACACGGAGGTGAAGAAAGCAAAGGAAGTTTCTTTTATCCTAGACCAGTTGCACCTACAGCTGCACAGGTTCTATTTACTTCAGAAATATATTTGTATATGCATATCCTTTGTTGCTATCAATTATCTCAGTGTGGAATATGTTGGTTTGTTCAAGGGTCTAGTGCAATCATTTAAAGGGGTTTCGTTTTAATTCTTGATATCGATGTACAATATATTCTATGCTTGCTAGTACAATTTGTTTGCTAAATTTATTTGGTATTCAGTACACTTCAGTCAGGACTTAAGTAAAATCTTGATTTCTTATCACTTTTTTTTTAAAGTGTAGCCGCTTCATATAGGGGAAATATCATTTTTTTCATGCCAATTTATTTAAATATTCACTCGTCATATTATCGAAAGTCACAATATCGGCACCAATCTACACTAAATCGAACAATTAGGACAAAAACTTGTCAAAATTCATAATTTGAACACCATCTATACCTCAATCAAAAATTTGACACCGACCTATCAAAATACAATAGTGCTTAAACATTTAAATTGCAATGCTGGTATACTAGAAATTCGTTTTATATAGATTTGTTCTCGATTCACAAGATCGACATCGAAAAATCAGTACATACAATAGCTCATTTAGGTTGAACTTCTATGGTTGGTGTACTACTTGTTTGATTTTGTGTAGATTGGCGTCTATATTATGAAATATGATATTATGGTGCAATAACTACAAAAACCTAATGCTTGGTGTAGAAAAGTGATAATTTCCCCTGGGTATACTATCATGGAGAAGTATATAATGTGACCTTGGCACCGAAAGACTTTCAGGAATTATATTCTAATTGTAACCAAATTTAGTTTTGCCTTAATGCATATCTTTGCTGGTGTCCTTTAAAAAATTAAGTTGTGCAAGGGTCTCATCCGCAATTCTGGTGTAGATACATTGTTTGCAGTTCTTGATATATGAGGTGGTATCTGGTGGTAATTTGAGGAAACCTGGTGGTCTTTTTGGAAACAGTGGCCCTGAGATTCCTGTTAATGACTTGAAGCTACTGGAAACTTTCTTCTATAAGCTCAGCTTTTTCTTGCATATATTAGATTATACAGGTTTGTTGTTATCACTATTTCTCCGCTTCTTTTTTAGTTATATATGTAGATATTGCCAAAACTACATATTCCGATGAATACAATCACAGAGTTTCTGTTTGGGTTACCAAATGTTGACTCTGGCAATCTGACTTGTAAAAGTGCGTGTTCATCTTCTTCTTGACAGTCTGATCAGTACTTTCACTTTAATGTAATTATTGTTTTCTTTATGTGCAGAAACTGTTGCAACTCTGACAGATCTTGGTTTTCTGTGGTTCAGAGAATTTTATTTGGAATCTTCTCGTGTAATTCAGGTAAAGATTGCAAACATTCTCGTAATCTTTTACTTGCTCTATTAATTATCACAAGCATTTATACCAAATTACTTGGGGTGAATGACATTTTTCAAGGATCATCAGTTGCATTACTCATTAGTATTAGGATTCATCTTCCTATTCATGGAATTAAATAGAACCTTAGTTGCAAGGAATGTACACCCTTTAGAATATTGTGATCAAATTAACTTACCTCAGAAGTTGTCAACATATTAAAATCTTTTATCTGTTTAAAGAAAAGTAAGTTTTAGAAGCTCAGTTCAAGTGGAATGTTGTTTGCGGTTAAAACTTGTTTTGACTCTTAAAAGTAGCCAAGCCGTAATGTTCAATGAAATCCTTATATAGAAAGTACAAGAGATAAATTCTATGGATGAAATCTTTTTTAAGGTTAAGTATAGTATCAAATGAAATTAAATAAAGATTGATGGAATATAATCCTAATGATGATAACGTCATTCCAAAAATGACTTGAACAGAACATTGATTTATGGAGCGAATTTTCCAGATAATGCATTCATACGTTAAAATGCCTATCTGGTGTAAGAATTTGAGCTTTACTTCGAATGTTTCTTGGTTATTTTTAAGAGGAAGTTTGAAGTTGCGAAATTGAGTTAAGATAAGAGATGGGGTAAAATGGTCTTCATTCCACCAAATTGTGATGTTTGTGTATTGGAGTTGATGCTAGTGGTTCAGTTTCTTATATCACAAAGTGAAATTTCCTGAGGGTGCTAGAGGAGTATATGGATTTCCAGGTGACTAGAGAGGATTAGATACTTCCATTTGGGGGTTACAATTCAGTTAGTTGATACAGAATGTGGCTCCTAAGTTTTTTTAAGAACTGCCTTGTTAAATTGAACAAAGTCCTTCAGTTTGTTGATTTCGCAAATATAGCTCAATAGCTGTCAGATTTTCTAACTTTTCAATAGTTCTTTAACTGATTATGTTCAACTGCAGTTTCCTATAGAATGCTCTCTTCCATGGATGCTGGTAGATCATGTGATTGAGTCGCAAAATTCGGGTCTTTTAGAGAGCGTTTTAATACCATTTGACATCTACAACGATTCTGCTCAACAAGCACTAGCTGTTCTTAAGCAGCGTTTTCTTTATGATGAAATTGAAGCCGAGGTGATCCATATAATCTGAACCACATTTCTTATTAGTTACAGAATATTAATTTAGTCTATCTGTTAATAATTTCTTATATAGACTGCAAACCGTCTGTAAATTTTATTATCGTGTTAGTGTTCCAGATGAAAATCCTATTCTGTAGTTGCCATTTCAAACCCTCTTTTGTTCTAGTCTCTTATATATGCCACTACTTTGATATTAATTGTTATGACTTCTTTATTCTATATATGTGTTGCACTAACGGTCACCATAGTTCTTATTGTGCAACTTTTGATTAATCCTAACATGCTTCAGGTAGATCAAGACATAAATTGTTATAAAAAGTCTAACTTACCTTAAAAATACCCCACATATGTTACTTGATGTAGGCATCATCCTTTGAATGTCTCTCCATCTATAACACGGACCAGCTATGTCATTTTCTCAAGATAAAGGGACTAATACCACTGTCATATGAAACTAAAAGGTTTACTTTACTGACTATTCATAACAAGTGTACTAGAGGGTGAGAGATATAAGAGTAAATCTTCTACTTCTTTGATTTTGTTTTTGTTTTCTCTGACGATTCAAGATTATATTTTTTCTATAACACGGTGATGGAAAACCAACGTTCAATAAGGGGTGGATTGTTTTGCGTGAAGTTGATGTTAAAGTCGCATGTTATCAAAGCCCTTGAATATTATGTACACTACTAACTAATGAACTCTATTATAAGCTAGATAGTGGTTTGGATCAAATTTTTGAGACCAAAGCTATTAGCAGTGTTTTTTCATAGTTAAGTTGGTTTGACTTCGAAATATAATTTATTCCTGTAGGTGGAACTGCTTGATCAAAAGACTTATTTTATTTTTTCTTCTTTTACTTCTCTCAGGTGGACCATTGTTTTGACTTATTTGTTTGGAAGCTGTGTGAGACGACCTTTACGTACTACAAGAGTTGGGCAGCAAGGTAATTTTGTAGCTTCTAGCCTTTACTTTTCATCGTCAATTTTCTTTTTATTAACTTTTTTTTCCGCATATAATCCTGCAGTGAGCTACTTGACCCCTCGTTTCTTTTTGCTCTGGATAATGTAGAAAAGCTTTGTGTTCAACCTATGAGGTTCAGTGCACTACTAAGGATGACTAGAGTCATGGTAAGGACCTCTTTTATGTGTATCTTTACGGGTATATTTACTGTTAAGGAATTGGTAAACAGGCTTTGCCTTTCTCTGGACTTGCTGTTGGAGAGACTTGTAAAATTATCATGGTGATTATCTCACATAATTTGCTTCTCAATAATAATAGATTAAAGAGTTTTCAGCTTGATTAACCATATACCACATTCTCCAGGATTCTGATACTCTTGGTTCCTGTCACCTTCACCGTCTTAATTTTTGTATGTGTAGGTATTGGGAAGGACTATAAACTTACGCAGTTTGATTTCTGAGAGAATGAACAAAGTATTTAGAGAAAATATTGAATTTCTATTTGATCGGTTTGAGTCTCAGGATCTATGTGCCGTTGTGGTAAGTCTCTCTCTTCTTCTTGTAAACAGTGAGTGGACTTCAATTACTCTATTATTTGACTTAAAAGAATTCTTTTAATTCAGGAGTTGGAAAAGCTTCTCAACATTCTGCAACTTGCTCACGAGTTACTATCGAAAGATCTTTCCATCGATGCGTTTAGTCTCATGTTGAACGAGATGCAAGAGAATCTCTCTCTTGTTTCATACTCAAGTCGTGTTGCTTCTCAGGTTAAGATCTTCGATTTTTTTTTTTGGGTGTGTTATTGAGATTAACCTTCAGTTCCCCTTTTTTTTATTGGCAATTATAGCATTTGCATTGTGGATCAAATTGGATTGCTGGAAATTGATGTTTTATCTGTCCAGTTACCCACAATTTCCCCCCCTCCCAAGCTGCAGAAACAATTCTAGATATTGTCAACCTGTGTGACTCAATACTCTATAGAGGGACCGTTTCCAGTGACTGAATTTGTACATAAAAGAAAGTTATCCAGCAACTGCCTTTGCTGGGAAAAGCAAAACCATGTCTCTATTGGCTAGTTTTTATTTTTCTTATGCATCAAATTTATAACCAGAATTCTCTTACAAAAATTCAAGCAAATGAGTCTCTCCAAATTTCTAGATTAATCTTACATTTTCCATATTCTAGATCTGGGGGGAGATGCAAAATGATTTTTTGCCAAATTATACGCTCTGTAATACCACTCAACGATTTGTTCGGTCATCACGGGTACCCCTTGCTCCTGTTCAGAAGCCTTCAGTTCCTCATGCTAAGGCAAACTTTTATTGTGGTACCGAGGTAAATACCCAGTTATAATATACAAATATGTATAGATAATGTAAATATATATTTAATTGTTAATATATATATACACACATCTTGGGTGCTTCTTATGTTTAGTTTCAATAACCAACATACTTATATGAAAACTGAAGAAGATAAAACTAGCTCTGAAGCAACTTTTTCGGGTTTAAATTTTCTTGTTCATCTTTCTTGTCTTTTCCATGACAAAAAAACAAAAATAGAGCTGCAATATGCAAATTGTTTTTTCAGTGTCTATGATTTGTAGAAGTAAATAGAAAGCAGAAAACATAAAATTCTGCACTTTTGTGGGAATTTTTTTCAAATGTCATGCAGGTCTAGTGATCCTTGTATGTGCTGGCTTTCCCCCTTTTGGGTTTGTTATCTCACTCATTTTTTATGATATGGTAGGACCTAAATATGGCTCATCAAAGCTTTGCACGGTTACACAGTGGATTTTTCGGAATGCCTCATATTTTCTCTATTGTAAAGCTTCTCGGGTCTAGATCATTACCATGGCTTATTCGTGCTCTTTTGGACCATGTTTCCAATAAGGTGTTGTATCTTAATCTTGTCTTAAGTAATTATTCTGCAGCTAAATTTGTACCTCTTTCCCTTTGCGTTATAGTGCATAAGTCTCCCTTTGAAAGAGGGTTCAATACAGTTGTCTATGCCCTACTATCACAGCCTTCCGATCCTGTCTACCTGATGAACAAATATTTAATTAGTGCACCAGACTTTCGTTCTTCTCATTCAATACACTCCCGTTTTCCCTCAAGTTGGGTGTATAAAATGGGAAAATCGCGAAAGGTGGGTGTAGAAAGTTGTAACTAATTGTAACACAAAATATCCATGTGACATCACATACCATCCAATTTGCCGGAAAAAGTGACGGGAGTGTACTAATTGGGAAAAAAATGGTGCACTAATGAAAAGTAGGTTAGTTGGGTGTACCAAATTGAAAAATGTGATAGTTTGGTGTACACAACTGTAACTGACCCTTTGAAGACTATCCAAGCTATTATTTGGTTAATTTTCTTCTTTGATTCTTTCAGATAGCTGCACTTGAACCAATGATTGCAGGATTACAAGATGCATTGCCAAAGTCTATTGGGCTTCTCCCTTTTGATGGTGGAGTAACAGGTACATGTAATTACGGGAAACATTATATGTTTACTGTTCCAGTTAAATCAGATTCCTTATTCTAAGATTATGAGTACACCATCATGAGTTTAAAAGTTAAAACATGAAATTTATGAACAATGTACCCTTTAGCGATTTATGAAACATTACACGAGTAAAATGTTATCTAATTAGCTCCTAGATTGTTTTATTTTTCTTATAAGGAGCCTTGGTGGATTGTCGTAGAACTTCTTAGTTACGACATTTATATTTAGAATCAAATTCAAAAAAATATTGACCTAAAAGAATGCAACTTCTCGTTAATCGTTACTCCTCTCCCTTAAGTTTTTTAAAACCAGATATATCATTCTTGTTAAAAATCATATTTCTCTTTTCGGAAATTAACAAAAAAGCACTTCTGTTGGCTTTAGGCTGTTTAAGGATTGTGAAGGAACATCTTAATTGGGGATCAAAATCAGAACTCAAAGCAGAGGTGCTTAGGGGAATAAAGGAGATTGGAAGTGTGTTATATTGGATGAGCCTTCTCGATATTGCGCTGGTTAGTATTTTTTCTATCGCTTATTTAGTATTTTTTACCATATTGAAATCCAGAACTCTGAGGTGCACGGTCTATGTATGTTGATACAGTTGAAGTTGGTTTAATAATTCTGTTCGATAGATTTGATAGTCAGAAATTGTGATATTCTTCGTCGCCTAACTACATGGTAGTTGTAAACTACTCATATGTCAGTTTATTTTTACTTTTTTGTCCATCAGCCTGTCACGTGTTTTCAACACATTTTGACCCTTCACGCATCTAACTTCTTTTTTTATGTATACAACAGAGAGAAATCGATACAACACATTTTATGCAAACTGCTCCATGGTTAGGGTTGATCCCTGGTGCAGATGGGCAAATATTGCAGTCACAAGAAGAAGGTGCAGATAGCCCTCTTGTGACTCTCTTCAAATCAGCAACTGCTGCCGCCATGTCAGCACCTGGGTTTTCAAATAAAACATCTTTTTGCAATATGTCAAAGCAAGCAGAAGCTGCTGGTGAGTGCTTATGTTGCAAATTTCACCTTTTTAAAAATAGTGGACTTTACCTTTGCATTAGAATTTACGTTATGGTTTTACTTGTTAGCACTCCTGCATATGTATACTATTCGAATTAAAGAGTAGCTCCTCGAAGTATTTGTTGTGGTATGTGATCATTTGGTTACATCTTATAACCTAGCAGTATATTTCTTTTGTAGATGTCAAAATTATATAGTTTTAGCCTTTTAGGTAATTCTTATGAGTGTGTTTGGTTAGTACCGGTGTTACGTAACCCATGTTTCCCACAAAAACTAGAGTTGTAGAGTTTTTATTTGGTTTATTGTAGTCGAAATCTGGTGACATAGCCCATGCATGGTGTTGGGACCTTTGTGAACACAATTCGAGCAAATGAGAAGCTCCTCAGATCATTTTTCAGCATCTTGTGTTGTTCTCACACACTTGTATGGACCGTCTTTCTTTTCAGATCTGTTGTACAAAGCAAACATGAATAGAGGGAGTGTTCTCGAATATGCTCTCGCTTTTATAAGTGCAGCACTGGATAGGTATTGTGGAAAATGGAGTGCGATTCCCAAGACAGGGTTCATTGACATTACCACTTCTAAAGACTTTTATCGCATCTTTAGTGGTCTCCAAATTGTAAGTCAATATCTGTGGACATGATAAATCTAGAATAAGAAAGAATAAACATGAACTGATTACCAGATTCAGCTTTGTTTCCATTTACCCTTTATCAATTGGAAATTAGATTGATGTATTAGCATAACCGTTTTTCCCAAACACTGTTGGGTGCTCTTTATGTTACTTTGTCACTGTAACCGTTTCAGAAAAGTAAAAATTAAACAAACTAGGAAGATGTAGTTACTGAGTCCATAGTATCTCATGTATATTTATTTACGTTTTAAATTATTTCTTTATCCCTTAAAAATTTGGTTCACTTTATAATTATATAGTTGTAAAGTAAGAATATCTAAACCTTTCCACCAAATTGATAGTTGTGTACCATTTCTTTACGTTCAGTGTTGGGTGCCTTTTACATTCTTTATTATTGTGCACTTTAACTCCACTGAGAATAATTAAAATAGAACAAACTAGGAACTTGCAATTTAAGTTCAACTCTTTAACAATCAACAATATTATTGTTCTTTTTAAATTCTACTTGATCTTAACGGGAAAGTAAAATAAAAAAAAACTAGAAAGGAGCAGTTGGTGATTTCTCTTCACAACACGTATTGTGGATACTTATCCTTACGTAGAAACAAAAACCAATTAAGGACATCCAGTCCTTGATTTCTCTATAACCTCTACATGGTCTGTTCGTCCCTTTACCGCCTCTAATTGTATTGACTAGTGTTTTTGTTTGGTCACAGAATATAGGGTCAGTTTTTTCCTTTCCTGCTTAGAATCTGATTTTCAGTATGACTAGCTTAAAAGCTGATTTTTTGCTTTTTTTGGCTTTAATGAGCCATAAGCTTTAAGCTAAAGATGAAAATAACATTTCTCCAAAGATGAAGAAAATAAACTTATTTGCTTAAAAGCTGCAACCACTGGGCCTTGGAAATTGTAGCGTGATGAGCAGAGATAAATAATTCCGGTGTAATAAAAGAAATTATGTGCAGGAGTATCTTGAAGAATCTGTTCAAATACCTCCTAATAATTTCGAAGTTTTGGGCGATTCTGTTGCATGGGGAGGTTGTACCATAATGTATTTGCTTGGCCAACAACTGCACTTTGAACTCTTTGATTTCTCGTATCAAGTCCTTAATGTTGCAGAAGTGGAAGCTGCGTCTGTTGCACATAATCACAGGACTAACTCCTTTTCTCAGGTTTATATATTTTCCTTCGTGGCCACTCGTGGTCGTGGGTTTATGTTCTTAATATTGAATTTTCTCTTTTCTCCAGTGTTTTTGTAGCCTTCTGTTATTGAAAACTCGTCATGAATGTGTTAAGTGCCAACCTCTTCCATTACTGTGGTTCAATATCTTTGATTTCAATTTCCACATGATATGGGTAAATGAAGTTATTTGTGGAGGAAACAGTGGTCGCATTTATGTTTATTTCAACATAATTTAAGGCACTGTGGTCGCACCGGTGTAGCATAGAAAAAGGTGGAAATGATGTCGGTAGTTCAAATGATTCATAAAGCTGTCACATTTTTTTTTTTAAGAAAACGAGTAGGAAGTGACGTTAAAAATATAGCCAATCAGCTGGACACAGTTGAACTTACAATATGAAACATCTTTTACATGGTGAAAAAAACTGTTGATGCTAATTCGATTACTGACTAAATTATGGATTAGTGGGAGAGATTCTAATTTCCAATGCTATTTTTTTTTTTCCTTTTTCTTTCTAATGCATACAATTTAAGTAGAAAGAGTTACTAATCAGGTTGCATATCTATATATACAAAAAATGAAATAAAAAATTGAATATCTATATCAGGTAGTGTTTATGATTATTTAGATATTTGGTAACTAATAATCTTCAAAAAAAAAGAACTAATGGAGTATCATGGAATGGAGTCCCAAGCAGTGTAGTTTATGTATGTTGTACGCAAATCCAAATAGAACCCCCTTCATTTTATTGTTTTCTGATGTATCTTGAATGTTGTTCTAGTATTTACTGATGTGTAATCTGAACAGGGAGTTGAAGCTCTATTAGAGGCAATGAAAAAGTCCAGGAGATTGAATAATCACGTCTTTTCCATGCTTAAAGCGCGGTGTCCTTTAGAAGACAAACAAGCCTGCGCCATTAAGCAAAGTGGTGCACCATTACACCGCATTAAATTCGAAAATACAGTCTCTGCTTTTGAAACACTGCCACAGAAAGGATCATGACACTTATTTTTCATTTCTCCCTCTTTATTAGTCGTTTATTCTCCACTATATATATAAATATATATTGTATATTAGTTTAGTGAAGATGCAACGAACATACGAACTAGTAATAGTTTGGTGAAGATGGATTCAGTAAGATATTATAATGATGGAATGTTGATTATGTTGTAATATTTGTGACTTATGAGTATTGTAAGGTGTAATCATGTAACTATGTAAGCAATTCTTCTGTTCTTACTAAAAGATTGCAGTTAAATCATGCTGGTTTTATACTTGTGTTATTTTGTGCTTTTACTTTTGGTTTTAGAAATAGTAATGTTTTGGAATAAGGTTGGGGATGCAGATAAGGCTGCAAATAAGTCGAGCTGAACCCGACTATTTGAGCTCGGCTCGTTTACTAAATGAACCCCAAAATCATGTCAGTCGCGGTTCTTCTAAAAACGAGCCCAAATTGAGGGTGAACCGTGATTGACTCGTTTATTAGAGCAAAGACTTGGCATGATTTTCTCTGTTGTTTAGTATAGTTTTGTTTGCGGAATCTTTTTTACATAACCAAATTGTATACTAATATAATTAATAGTAAATTGTATACTAATATAATTAATAGTGCGGATTAACCAAATTGTATACTAATATAATTAATAGTGCGAATAAGTGTTCTAAGTTTGTAATATAAACTGGTGTAGTTTAAAACTATTCTAATCTATTGTACAAAGGGAGGAGTGTGAATTCATAATATAGATTATAGATATGATAAGAAATATTAAAAAACGATTAGAGCAGTTTGAGCTTCAATATGAGGCCTATATTTTGTTTCGGCCCGGTTCATTAGTAAATAAACTAAAGTCGGGGTTTTAATGAGCCGAACACAAGCTTGTTCATTTCATGGCCATTTGAGCATTAGCTTAACAGCTTTGAAGAGACAAGCCGTTGATGTGGTGATTAGAAATACTAAGATCTTCTACAAATGGTAGCGAGCGGCAGTGATATTGATCAACATTAATTTCACAAACCGATGGATAAATTATTCAAAGTTTTAGTCCCTAAGTACACAGAATATAAAGGCAAATCTTATTGAGAAAAACACAATCCCAAAGAAAACAAGAATTACAGCAATTTCATATATAAGAACAAATGACATTCCCACTCTTAACAACATATCAATCAAGTTTTAGAATCCAAGGCCAAGATAGTGCTGAGATTCATTGGGTGCATATATTCAAGAGACCCAGACAACATTTGTTGAACAATAATTTTGTTAGCTTTTTCAGATGGATGAAATGGGTCCCAAAATGCATATAAGTTTCTGTTTCTACATAAGTTTGAACTTGGTGTGCATAGCCCAAGACCATTATATGGACCTTGTCCACAGCATGCCACCTTTGATGTAACAAATCCTGCAAAATTACATTTAGATCTATGTTAAACACTTAAAAAACTTGTAACTAGTTTTCTAAAAAGTGAGTCTACATGGAAATTAGGCGGAGTTTAGGTGGTAAATGAAGTTTAAAAGCCTAAGAGATTTAAACCTGATTAAGCGGAATCAATTGGAACTTAGATATAATGTAGATATGATCAGCAATATTAATCATGGGGCTAATTAGTGTCATGGTCCTCATAGTGTGAAAAAGACTTTATTTTGATATGTATGTAGCTTCCCTTACTCCAATAACATTAATCATGGGGTTCTTTGTTGCGAGAACGAATAAATTCTCATATGGTTTCATATAGCCGACCCCAAGTCTTTGGGATAAAGGCGTAGTTTGATGATGATGATGAAGTGTCGGAAAGGTGTTTGTTGTGGACAGAATGATCAAAACAATATCACACTCACGACTACGTAAGTTAGAGACAGTATCCTATTACAAACTGTAACGTTTCTTAACCTAGAAAAGTAATTAAATTGGTAACATGATTATCTTCAGAAAAGTGTAAATGATACACATACCATAAGATTGAGGGCTACTGATGAAATCCATGTGCATTTGCTGACTATTTGCACCAATAAACACTTCTTTCCCTATTTTGTCATTAAGGCCATTAATCATTCTAATAAGCTGTGGGTTAAATAAAGCCGCAGCTCGTTGCAACTCAGGTACACATCTCCCGTCACGGCTACGCATTGCCAACTCAGCTGGCACGCAGCCTAGCGGTCCAGTTCCTGTCACAATGACTCGACGTGCACCCAAGTCGTAAAGTTTCTGGAAAAAATTAAGGAAATTCAATTTCAGCTAAGAAGACAATAAAACTTTATTTTTGCAACTTCGTAGTTATTTTTTTATATGGAGTAATTATTCATAAGTAGCAGTCTTCTGGAAACCGGTTTAATTTGCAGATGGAAATAAGGGGAATAGGTTTTTATAAAGATTGTTAAGGATAAAAAAAAAAACTACATTTAAGATTTTGTATCAGCTGAAGTATGGAATTTTTCATTCTCAAACTGATTACTCTATAAATTTTTTACATCAATATTTTAAATGTGATAATTTTAAAAGCACATTCTTCATCTTTAGGCCAGTTTCAATGGAAAAGATCAACTGTAAGTAGCCTAATAAGCCGAATAGCTTTACCATGTTTTTGAAAACAGCTAATATTTCGGCAACCCTTATACTCATTCAAAACTTATGCAGTGTATTCTATGTTTTTGGAGAACGATGTGACGTTGTTGTATTCGAACGCAAATACTAAAAAAGCGTATCCAATGTAGGTCTCCACCATGGTGAATAGAATAGTAATAAGTTTCTCACTGTTAGACATAGGTCGTTCTTTAAGAAAGTAAATATATGTACCTGTAATATCTTACGGTACTCAGGGATGAGGTAGCGGACGTAGTCGGGGAGAGCAAATTGACGAGATCGAACAGAGTAGGGGACCAAATAGTAATTATTGACGAAGTCGTTGCCACCGAGAGTAATTAGTACAAGTGCTTGGTTCACTAGCCTTTTGGTTCTAGCAGCTCCTATGAGAAAACTCACCCTTTGCTGGTATTGTTGGAAGTTTGCTAATTGTTGTGAAATTCGTATTATGTTTACCTAAATATTCAGAAATAAAGAGTAACTGTTTATAATCATTGTTTAGAAGGTGAGAAACTGAATTGTTAGACATTGATATATACATATTTCTTGTCTTATTGATCATATGACCAGAAATAAATAAGAGAAGAAAATACATTTGGTAGACACTGTTATTAGTTATAACATGAATGAAGATAATATAATTTTCAGGCTTAACTAAGTTGTCTTTTTTTAAAGCTACAGCCAAGGCTAATCACTTCAGAATCCTAACCTTTTATCGTAATGCATGCAGTAGTTGTTTAGGCATGACCGATGACCGATTAAGTTTTAATGCACACTTGAATAATATAAAGATATTATGCAAAAAGAGGTGATTTTTGTTGTTGTAAAAAGTCATTTAACTAATGACAAATATTATTAGAAAAGAATAGAAGAAATACAAGGACTTACAAACTGAACACCAGTGTCATTAAGGATACCAATACCAGCAGAGGCAAAATTAGCTCCAACAAATAGTCTCTGCCCATTCAGTTCTGGGCTTAAATAAGGCAATGTTGCCTCTGTCCCCATATGCTGACCTGCCATCAAATATTTTTAAGGAATATTTTAGGCATATAATGAAATTGACATGTTTATGAAAACGACACCAAAGTTATCGAAATGCGAGGACCCGATCTGTTAGTCTTGCAAAGTTCTTAGTCTAGGAGTCTAATTTAAAAGTTCAAACTATGATGACAATGGTTGTGGAAAACATAGGAAACATATGAAAAAGTTCAGTTTTCTATGAGATTGACAAAATGTTATATTTTTTACATGCGTTACGACTTACGAGAGTTTTTATATTAGTACGTAATTTTATAAAAGACAACAAATAATGATCAAAACTAGATAGAAATGATTTTGTAATGCATGAAAGTCATGAAAGGATCACTAAACTTATAAGGTCCGGGATGTTGTAGCCATTAGAGAAACGACCAGTAGGTCGGTGAGACGGTATGTAGTCAATGCCATAAGGTGGAGAGTCAGCACGAGCGGTAGTAACCAGGTAATTATTATTGCCATTATCGACTAACGAGTCACCGAACACGAAAAAAGCACGTGCTCGAGTTTGGGTGACAAGGCATGAAAGTGCCACAAGAAGGGTTAGAATAAGGCATAAACAATAACTATAGGAGCTATCCATTTGTGTAAACAATTGTGTTTTCTTGTTGATTTGATTTGGAAAATAAAAGTGAGGTAGGTATATATAGTATATATTTGAAGATTCTGTCATGTTGAGAGGGGAACTACATTACTGGTTCTCATTTCTTTAATGAATTATACATTTGGTTAGACTTTCAATTGTAATGGATATGGTCACCAAGTTACATATATAAGTATACACATAGGTCCTTGTTATGGACAAAAAGGCCATCTTGAAAATCTCAAAATCATGTCAATTTGCCGTTGTGTGATTTTATAACAAGCATTGGCGGAGCTAGGATCGGTAAATGGGGGTTAGATTTAAAAAAAAAAAACAATATGAGAGACTAAATCGTTATTATAAAAAATTGTTTTTTCCAAAATAGGGGGATGTACCCCTGTCAGCCCACATCTAGCTTCTCTCCTGATGACAAATATTCTTTTACGTACAGTTGTACATTTTATTATTTCATATCATAAATATGATAGCGGTTTTAAAATTTAAAGTGATCAAAAAAATTCATCATTTCGGAACTGGGAATCGCATGGATCCCTTATCCATATTTTGTAGATTCTTAATGAGCCGATTTGAACTGTGAAGGCAAAAATAGATAATTCGATAGTATATATATAGGGCATCAGTGCAATTTTTATAAAAAAATTGAGGTTGAATGGGAAACACAAAGCATAGGTTGGCACATAACGGGATATATCAAGTTATATCAACTACATTGTGCTTTTTGCTAGCTCATAATGGTGTTATTATATTCATTTCTGGTAGTTGTTTGGGAGAGTATACTAAATATATTCATGGAATTTACATGCTCATTGTGCAAAAGTGAAGGATTTTGCAGTTTTTTCTTTAACTCCTCAGAGCCAGAAGTTGATCTCCCTCTTTACATTTTTCAATTAGAATTGTTTGCTTAATGATGTATGATGTGTGTACATTTCGATTGTAGTCAAGACATACGCAATGTAAAGTTTTCCGAAACCAAATTTGATAAAGCATTAACTTTAATCGGTCGTGTTATGCTTCTCAACAATAATATAAATTAAATAAAGTAAATATTTGACACATTATTGTTCTTTCTTATTGATCGGTAATTATTCTTACTCGGATTACAATTTCTTATTACACTCATGCTCGGTCTGATAACTTTGATCTTAATCGTAATCTTGAACTTTATCCTTGATGCTCGGTCTCTTATTGGACTTTTCTTGCTATACTTTATAGTGATATAAGCTCTGAAAAGTCTGTCTTGTACTTCTTTTTTGATCAGATTTCAGGTCTCTTTTTCCAGTGAAGGTATTTGGCTATTTATAGGCATTTATACGTCATATGATGTTGACAAGTGTCTCCATCTCATGCGTCATCTCATAGGCTTTTACACTGTGGACCTTTATTAATTGGGCTAAGATATTTATTGGATAATTGTCGTTATCCTTAAGTGGGAAAATTACTGTTATACCCCGGCTCTTATTATAGAGGCGTTGGATACCCATTAACGACGCATGGGTCGGTTCATACCCGCATAGGTATATTCGGGTCTGATTTTTATGTTTTATCAAAATTATATTTTTACAAAAAGCAATCTATGAGTGCGATTCTTGAGGGGGTACAAGCTTAAAAAGCAAGGTTTCGTTATCTTATCCTGGAAAGGTTAGAAGGTGTAAACTTAATGAACCCATATTTTTGTCAAACTTGATCAACAAACCGAGCTTATTTGCTTAACATCTAAAACCAAACAAGACCATAGGGGCATAGAGTAAAACACTTGAAACAACCTTCCCATATGGAACAAGCAAACTTGGTTATGCTTATGTTGGTCGTGTCTCGGTGACATGTGAGATGCAACAAAAAGAGCATCTCAAAAAGAAAGGAAATTGTTTTTAATTCTGTGTAAATGCCACGGCTACGCCATGAAAGTTACCAAGAAACTGAACCAACATAAACTGGCTTTCCAAATCGAATGGAAACGCAGTAAGGACTACAGCTTGTATATGGAAATTCAAATCCCAACTAATGTAACAAACACCTAGAAACTAAACAAACCATGGATATAAAATGCAACCATAGAATATGCTCGCATTCAATTTTCTCTAATCGATCAAAATTCAAAGCATAAATTTTATCTTCAAGTGATGTCAATAACTCGTACTAGCTAAATGTTATTGACCGAGTTATTTGTGTCCTGGAAAAAGATAGCTTAACAACTTAACGACTTATCTTTTTCAAGAAATAAAGGCTGAAAAGGTCATTTTTCAACCTAGCCACTAGAATTTTGTGCAAATTGTAAGCAAAAACATAAAAACAAGATCAAAAACTGCAATCACTTTTGGTCCTGAATATACAACTCCAGTAACTCCATATGGTTTGACTGCATTTTGTTGATAGTTTTAGGATGGATCAACCACCTGTTTTTTTCTCACATCAAATGATCCATTTTAAATGCTCATAAGCTCTAAAGTAATTTTATAATGGAAACATGAAATCTTTGTCTACTAGGGTTTCAAAGAAACAAGTTCAAATACCTGAAAACAATAAAGGGTATTTTTCCATATAAAATTAAATCATAATCTAAAGGACAGAAATTTGTAAAATTTACAAGGACACTTGAAGAAAACTTCCATACATAGGTTCATACTTGCATACCTCCATAAGCAACCCAACTCTTAAGACGAAATTATAGTTGTCGGAAATTTCAAGATATGTATTTCTTTCGGCAAATTTATTTAAAAACACTCTTCTGTGCAACTGGCAAGTATGCTGTATGATGGTTCCATTTACGTTTAAGTCTTGGGATCAAAGCATGTATCTAAGTACTCGTTTCTGCTTACGTTAAATAGAAAATACATTCGTGTTGCTTCCCGTTAAATAAAAGACTCATCAGTGTGATAACCTTTAGAGATTGTAGCATGAAAAGAGGGCTGCAAAATGACTAGATTAAAACTTGTATACTTCAACCACACTGTGACCAAACTAGTTTATTACACCAAAATAATCAAAGAGTTAATGACTTTGGTGTATTTTCTTTTGAATCATTTGCAGAAACACAAGTTACAAACAACACAAAATAGACCAAGTGACAGAAACAGTTATTACACAAACAACTTCTTGGGGAAATTAACTTGAGCCACCATAAAAATGGGGTATTTTTTTGCTAATAATCAAGCATAACTTATAAAACTCGAAAAACCAAGTACAAACAACACCAATGAAGCGAGCTAACAAACGAATCATTTCGTGGCCAGAGATATGTAAAGGGACTCAAACCATAGCATCCAAAGCCAAGATAGTGCTGAGGTTCATCGGGTGCATATAGTCGGGCGATCCATTCATAATTTGTTCTACTATAATCTTATTTGCCTTCTCCGATGGGTGAAATGGGTCCCAAAACGCGTATTCATCACGGTTTGGGCACAAGTTAGAAGCTGGTGTACAAAGTCCGATCCCGTTGTTTGGTCCTTGGCCGCAACATGCTATTTTCGATGTAATAAAACCTGAAAAGTACCCATGAAACTTTAGATTTTATCTTCCCACAACATCTACTACTCCTTAAGAAACTAAAGACTAGCTCCTATTATTCCAAAATTAGTACTCGCAACGAGCAGTGGTGGAACCAGGATTTGTTAAGGGAAAATGCTAGCCAGATATCGTAAAATCAATTTTATTTTTATTTTTGTAATTGGGACATTAAAAATTCCAATATTTTTTACTGATAATTAAAGGGCTATAGTCCCCAAGCTATAGTGTGAACAGAACTAGCTCCTCTATTGTAGCAGTCGTGACTAGGCTAGAACATTACTGGTAAAATCAACGTTTTTATAATATATGACATATTAAAGATAAAGCACTTTCTTGCTTGTCAAGAATTCAATTTAGGGACAGACAGTTAAAGAACTGGTAGACTATTTCAAAACAGAAGTTATATAAAAGAAAAAGTAGTAGTATTTCAAAAAAGATTACCAAAAAAAAAAGGGTAGTATTTCAAAAAAGGAGTAATAGTCATGAGTAGTGAGTACCATAGGCTTGAGGGTTGCTGATGAAGTTCATGTGCATTTGTTGAGTATTTGCACCGATAAATACATTCGAACCGATCTCTTTGTTGATCTGACTGATCATACGGACGAGTTGTGGGTTGAAAAGGTTAGAAGCCTCTTGAAGCTCGGGCACACAGTTACCGTCTCTGCTACGCATGCCAATTTCGGCAGGTACACATCCCAATGGACCTGTCCCAGTCACTAGCACCCTTCGTGCCCCCGCGTCGTACAACCTCTGCCATATTTTATATAAATATATAAAAAGTTCACAATACTAAAATATTATGTGTATAATTATTTAGATAATGATGTAATGGGTACTAATAAAGGTACAATTGTTTTTTTGTTTTTTTCAACTAATAAAAGTAATGGTTCATCTTTTGTTCCAATATTTTACAAAATTGTGACACTGAAAAAATATTTTAATGTGTAGCTAGTCTCGTTCCCCTTGTTTTATTTATGAATATAAATTATAAAATGATTACAAAAGGAGGATCTAAATGGATTCGACTAAACGACTAGTTTTATAAGTTCCCTAGCTATTGTACTTTAGTGCTAGATTTTCTATTAATTAAGCAGACATAAAAAGTACATAATATCAACTAAAATAATTGCGGGGTCAGTTATAATTCAAGACGGTTTATAATATGTATTCTTTCCGTTTCATTTTATTGGGCACTATGAGAATTAACAAAAAAATAAGGCAACATCCTCATTACATTGCTTTTTGGCTTAAATTGAATTTTTTTACCCCTACTTGTTGTTGTATTATTTTTATGTTTATGTTTGGAAAAAAGTAAAAGGTGAAAAGTAACAAAAAGTTAGTTTATATTTTAGTAAAGTGTTCTAATAAATTAGAACACCCGGAAAAAAATAATGCCCTAATAAATTAGGACGGACGGAGGGAGCATTATTGGGGTCGTAATATTTTGGTACAAAAGTTTGAGCAGATATAAGAAAAAGGTGAGGTTTTAAGTTGGCATTATTGTTTCAGAAGATATAAAATAAAACAATTATTACGTAGCTAGGCAGATTTATATTTATATACGTAGCACATGCATGCATACATAAAATCCGAACCCACCGATAATTGAAACATTCAGTTGCGCAATTAATTATATTGTGAATAAATGTGCAATGTGCAAAATTATGCAATAATTCTATGTCACCAAAATTAAATGAAGCAACTATATAAAAAATAAAAAATGTCCAACAAAGTGTAGCTAACCTCATTTAATTATTGAAAACGCTCCACATTTAAATCACATATATAGTACTGTTGGTCCACTATTTGTATTTATTTGCAATTTTATAATATCATGAGTTGTCATAAAACTGTTACATTTCTTTTTGTTCTCAATGTACGTATTTATATCTTCTTAAATTCAATTTTATAGATTAACTTTTATCATTGTGCGGTTATATAATTAATTAATGTTTTTTTAAATATTTAGGACTCGGTTATAATATTGACGAAAGAGAATTATACCCTTAAAATCTTGTGGTACTCGGATATGAGGAAGGGAACGTAATCTTTCATAGCATATTGACGGGATCGGGGGGAGTTGGGGATCAAGAAGTAATTATTGACGAAGTCGTTGCCACCGAGAGTAATAAGTACAAGTGCTTGGTTGACAAGCCTTTTGGCTTGAGCAGCTCCGATTAAGGTACTTACTCTTTGTTGGTATTGTTGGAAGTAGGCCAACTGTTGTCCAATTCTAATAATGTTCACCTACAAATAATTGATAAATGGTTATAGATAGCCATAGTGAAACATTTCATAAATATATTAATAATAATAATACTTACAAATTGAATTCCAGTGTCATTGAGTATTCCAATCCCAGCAGAAGCAAAATTAGCACCAACAAGTAGTCTTTCCCCATTTAGCTCTGGGCTTAGATAAGGCAATGTGGTTTCTGCACCTATATGTTGGCCTAAAACACAATACAAATACATGGTTTGAGTGAGATTAAACACGCCAACACGTACGGGTTCAGATTTTCTCAAGTTCGTATGGTCATATAACCACTCAACCAGACTATCAGTAGAAATTGTTAGCTAATCAGTGTAACAAATAATAATCCATGTTAATTAGCTCATTTAAGATCGATGTTATATAATAGCTTAGCTAATTATATAGTTGCATGTTTATATATATAGCGTCTAGCTAGGTGATCAAGAATAAATTTAGATGTTTATACAAGTACTTAATTAAAGAGGAAATTAATAACAACTTAATTACTCAACTGATAAGGTCGGGAATGTTGTAACCATTTGAAAAGCGTCCAGTGGGTCGGTGCGACGGATAATCAATACCATAAGGTGGCGAATCAGCACGGGCAGTAGTGACTAAGAAATTGTTATTTCCATTATCGACCAAAGAGTCCCCAAACACGAAAAAAGCACGAGCTTCAACTTGAAGAGATAGGGTCGAAAAGATCATTACAAGGCTATAAACAAAGAAAACAACTAGAAAAAGAGTAGTTGAGGTAGAAGCCATTCTCAAGGTTGTGAGAAAGTCTTTGATTACTTAAGCTTAATTCCTCTTCTTTTTTTTCTTGTTGGTAGGAAGTAAGAGCTGGGTATATGAGTTTATTTATACATGTTGTGTATGTACATAAATTGAGGCCAATTAAATGTTTCAAATTTAGTTGGAATTGTAAGACCTATAAAAAGAGCAACCAAATTTGTTAGCTATATAGATGGGTAGTTTTACTCTATTAATTTTGACAGTTGTTTTGAGTTGAATTATTCAGACTCTCATAGACTTGTTTCCACAAACTAGTAAGGCTTTTTCATTGAATTATTTGTATTTTGTAGCTTGTAATCTGTTGCATTTGTAATCATTTATATTTGTATTTTGTAGCTTTTTCTTTGAATTATTTTGTAATCTGTCCCCCCCACCCCACGAGCAAATAACAAAAATAAGTCTGATAAAGAAATCAGAAAATTACATACCATTTGCGCAAATATTACTACTGGCCCAACACACATGGCTAATCTTCTATACTTTGTACTGCTTTTTTGCATTAAATTACCATGCCTAATCTTCTTTTTAAACGAAAATTTTGCTCTTGAACTTGTTGTTTAGATCAGTTTGATCATGACGATGTATAAGAGATACAAGGGATATGTGACATAAATATTAAATAGCAAGTCATCGTAGATTATTGTTGCTTTGAAAATTGGAGATTAAAAGTGTTAATTATGTTATTTTTTTATTATGTACTTAGTAAAATAGGTTCATTAGCACTAAATATCTTTTTAATGTAGATCGTAATACCATCATTTTTCCGTTAATATTTTTTCGATCGGAAAAGCTATCATGGGGGCTTGACTCATAAAAGAATATTTTGGTTATTTTATCAATAAAATAGACCGGATATTGATTAAAAAATAAAAAAATATTGCTATCGGCCTAACACACATTTAAAGCAAAAAAGTAACCAATCTTTCAGATTAAAATCTACGTCCTATAAGCTGAGAGATGAGCCTAAAAACACACACTAACTTATTTGATCCAGATCAATGTGATCAAGAACGTGCATTTAAAGCAAAGCAAAACGTAATTTGACATTATTTTCTCTTATTCTCAACAATTATGGACATTTCTCTTAGTTTGTTTACATGTATTTCGTCTTACTTCTAAATACAATATGTCAAAAACATTCAATTAATTGTGCAAATGTATCCTGAAATTCTTCACTATTGAGGGGAATAACAAATTAAAAAGTGATGCGTTTAGGAGATGATATTAGAATTTAATCTAGACACCTTTAACATGGTCTCATTTGATCGAGTATTCCAAATTTAACAAGGGAAAATTATTTTTCTCACCAAAAAATTTACCCGCTAATGTGTCGACATCGGTTTAGTTGGACCAATCGTAAAACATGGATCCACGTTAAAACGTGTTTTGCTGTTATTTGTTGGGTCCCTAATTGTTCCTCCAATAACTACATTAACTCAAACTCAACAACCTAGCTACTTCAAACTACAACCCTACATTAACTATAGTCGACACTACAAAATAATATTTGATTTAGTGAGAGTCAAAAGCTGTCATAAGCCGTCACTAATTTAAAAAAATGTCACAGATCTGTTACAAATTGACCAAACTATCACAAAATCGTCACAAAAACTGTCGCTAATAAGCTCGTAACAAAAAATACCGTTACTAATCCCGTCGCTATTTGAGTATTTTTTTTATTTTATTTTTAGTGAGAAGCTTATATTATTATTAGTGTATGAATCTTCTTTTATTTTGTACTGTATTGCAAGGCATTAAAACAGGCAGTTACTTATTAAATGTACATGTTATCTATTATTGTTTTGACCTAATGAAAATTGTACCATATCTACTCTATTTGAAAATATGAACAACTTGATCAATTATTTTTATAAACTTTTATCCCCAACACATTATTAAGTCATAAATTCATCAAAAATGAACGAGATACTCTTCACTCCTGATGAGAATCCCTTTAATTTGGCATAAGATTAATTACTCTGAGTGAAGATATATTCCATAAAATGATAATAATCGACATTCTTGATATTTGAAGTTGTACATATGTCGCATTTAAATTTAAAAATTGTGTGTTACAAAATTTACATTAACCTGCAACTAGTCGTGAAAATTTGAAGTTACATATTTTTTTGTTTAATTATTTTATCAACAACTCTTATAGCAATAGAATATGAAAATCTACTATAATGGTTTCTTGTCATTTTCTTGCAATAACTATGTCACAGGTTACTAAGAAAGATGTCAACCGATTCATTGATTCACAAAAAATAAAGAGAAAAAATACATTTACTATCCCAAACTATAAGGGAAAAAAATACATTTTAGAAAAACTTTTAGCATATAATCCAAATTTTTGTTATTTGTGAAATTGGAGAAAATATTTTTATAGGATGACATATTTTTATGCAAAATTGTCAAATTAGCATATCAAATTAATGTTTGTGAAATGTCACGTGACATAATTTCGTGATTTATTAAGACGGTGATACCTAAATTGGAAATTTATTATAATGTGGTACCTAAATTGAAAAATTTGAAAGGTGTGTACTCAAATCGTTAAAAGCAGATAGTTTGGTATACTAAACCTATAAAACCCCCCAAAAATAAGTTATTATACTAGTGTATGAATCTTAATTTGATTGAATATCATTAAGTTTCATAAGAACAGATTTATATATTTTCCATATAGAGAAGATTTTATTTACTTGAGATTATGTATGACTTTATTGGTGACCAAAGTTTGATTATATAAAGCCGGTGTAGCCGTGTAAGTTGAGTGTATCATAAACAGTTAAATAAGCAGACTGTTCTAAAAAGACACTCTTTTAACCAAGATAATTCAATAAATGTTTATCTTTCTTTCTCTTATTTTGTATTTTATCACAGGTTATGAAATTTATTGAATGCTTATATTGGAAGGCATGTATCTGTCACTCTTCTCCAATACATTGTTTTCTTACTATTTCATAGTTTTGCTTTGAGTCCAATTCCAAGCTGATGGACACTATAAACAAAGTTGATATAGTGACGGTCAAAGCTGTCACTAACTAAAATACCGTCACAAATCGATAAAACCGTTACTAAAGACGTCGCTAAACAGTTTATCATAAAAATAGCCGTAACAAATGCCGTCACTATTTAGACATATTTTGTGTAGTCGTAGAACGGTAGGGATGGACAAATCCCTATTCAGATTTCTTTTACATGTATGTTATTTTTATGCTTATATATAGTATGAACTATGCACCATCGGATAAGTCTTTGCAAATCGGGCAAGCCTAATGGTCTGTATATCTAAACAAATGCAAACGTTGGCTCAATATATCGGACGTGGTTGAAAGGTTAGTGAACTAAACCCTAAGTACTTTTCGGGTGTTAGCAGAAATTTTAAACAATCTCGGTGGTAGACGGTAGTGAAATTGAACCTTCTCTCATTGGCTTGGCTGGTAAATCGATAAGAAGAAAGGATTTATTTATTTTTTCGTACTCGAGGAATAACAAGTTTCATTTTCATAATCGAAATTCGGAAGTATGTGAACAAAAAAAAAAACCCTACAATTTACAAGATGAAATGATTAATTGTAACTTCATGACACTGTTATAATTTCACTTTTACTGTAAATAATTTTCTATGAAGCTAAAATTGAATTGATGTGGTAGAGGCTAACTTCACAGTTGAGGAACTAATAAATATTAATTCAACAGTAAAATGGGCTTTTAATAATTGTCAAGAAATTATTGTAATGTATAATGATTTTTTAAGAATAGAAGAAACAATTTACACTTATAACAGGGTACGTATTATAGTTGGGGGGTTGTTAATTCTACCTGTATTTTATTGTTTTATTATTTGTTGTCTTGTCAATGTCGTTACATATATGACTTACATTTTATGTGAGTCAAATTATTTCAACGTGACAAAACAGTTTTTTTCTAAATATATATCTCAACGTGCTAAGATTGTTGGCTACCAAATTTTTAAGCCAATACTACAATTATGGTGTAGTATTAATTATCAAGACAGTCGTGGTAATAAAGGGGTTTTAGGTTTAATGCGTCATGCTATCTGTTTTTAATGATTTGGCTATCCATTTTTCAAATTTTATAATTTATGTACCACACTATAATAAGTTTCCAATTTATGTACCACCGTTTAAATAAATCACGGAATCACGTCACATGACATTTGACAAACAATAATTTGAGAGCCTAATTTGACAATTTTGCACAAAAATATGTTATCATATACAAATGTTTCTCCCAATTTCACACATAACAAAAATTTGGATTATATGCTAATTTTTTTTATGTGTGAAATTGGAAGGAAAGTTTTTCTAGAATGACATATTTTTGTGCAAATTAGTCTCTCAAATTAATGTTTGTCAAATATCACGTGACATGATTCCGTGATTTATTTAGACGATGGTATCCAAATTAGAAAGTTATTATACTGTGATACCTAAATTGAAAATTTTAAAAGATGCGCATCCAAATCGTTAACAACAGTACACCTTGGTGTAAAATGTATTTTTTCCATCGTAATAAATTAATCAAAAGTAAATTTTGTGACGCATAAATTATATAAAACATTAGAAGTACTCCTAGACTAGGCACAAGTTTTGACACATGCACACATTGGTTACAACTTCAAATTGGTGCCTAAATTGTACTTGTTCGATCTAAGAATTAATTACCGCAAATATTGAAAACAATTTATTACAAAAAAACAAATGCATTTCATAATAATTAACCTTCAAATACTGTATATTTTAAATAATAATGCAACCAAGTACATACGTTCTCAGAGTCAAAAAAAGACACACAACTTAGAAACTGCACACTTCATAATTATTAGCCACAAAAACAGCAAATTATCACTCACTAACTAAACAAACAACAAACATAAACTTAAATAAATACCTCACAACCTCTCAAATCATAAACATAAGAAGGTGCTTTATTGGGTGAATTACACACGGTCTCTCTATAGTCGAAAAAAAATCCTATTTTGATCCTTAATACTTTCGATTTAAACATCGAATAGAACATGGCATGTTTTGCAGACCATTAGCATTGAAAGTATAGGAGCCGAATAGAACTTTTAACGAACTTAGTTGCTTAGGTGAAAGTGTCCAAAGCCATGATGGTGCTGAGGTTCAAAGGGTGCATATATTTTGTTGTTCCAGTCATGATTTGTTGCACGACGAACCGATTAGCTCTCTCGGAAGGATGAAAAGGGTCCCAAAATGCATATAAGTCTCTGTTTGGGCACAAGTTTGAGAGAGCGGTGCAAAGGCCCAACCCATTGTATGGTCCTTGCCCACAACATGCTATCTTTGATGTTATAAATCCTGTCCAACAAAAATTGAAGAAATGGTTAACTGTAAAGTTTTATAGAATAGATCTTATAAAGTCGAAAATTAATGTCATTAATGTAATGAGGAGATTAACTTATAATTCATGGTAATTTTATTACATTATAAGTCTTTAAGGCTCATTGTCTCAATTGGTGCACTTAAGACTAAAGAGTGAAGTCTCTAAGTTTTAAATTTGTGATGGAGTAGCTAGCAAAGTTCTATTTACATGATGTCCGGGAAGTAAAATGATATCATTATACGTAAGTATAATTAATCGTATATACAAACCGTAGGCTTGGGGAGTCGAAATGAAGTCCATGTGCATCCGATATGCATTTGCAGCAATAAAAACATCCGCCCCGATTTGACTGTTGATGCTACTTATCATATCAACTAGTTGTGGGTTAAAAAGACCAGCAGCTCTTTGCAACTCCGGCACACACTCGCCACTAGGGCTACGTTGCGCCAGCTCAGCTGGTACACATCCCATCGGTCCAGTCCCGGTCACAATCACTCGTCGAGCTCCCAAGTCATATAATTTCTGAAATGATATTAAATGTCACTGGAGAGTACTGTCATTAAATAAATAAACCAATTTTGCATTATACGAGACTAAGTCTAAATAGAACAAAACCAATTTTGCAACTCTTTGTTATGCTATTATAGTTTATAAGTAAATTGTACTAAATTTGCCTATATTTAAAATATTAACATGCTGGTGAAATGCAGCTTGCTCAGGATTAGGATATCCAACTAGCTAATCATGAATATTAAAATTTGGTTGGATACTTTGAATATTAAATATTGGGTCAGGAAGTATACTTAAGTTGATAATTGTTAAATTATTTGTAAAATCTTTGACCAAATTGAATGTTAAAAAAGTGGCCTAAGATAGATGGGGCATTTGAATAAAACTAAATACAGTATAACCTCTTTAAATTAATACTCGCTAAATTAATACTCGCTAAATTAATAATCTCTCTAAAATAATATTTTTCTCCGATTCCGACTTGGTCTAATGTAAAAAATGACTAATTTCGATAAATTTTAAAAAAATTTAAAATTTTAAAAAATCTTATATAAATATTTGGTCCCCGTAAAATCATAAATTAATAATTGTTCAAAATGACAAACATTACCAGAACGATTCAGTGAAACATGACTCTATATTCATTTGATTCCCTTTAAAATTTAAATATACTTGAAGGTCATGCTTAATTTAATGTATTAATGTATTTTCTTAGTTTCATACAGGGTGGTTTAAAATGCAACAAAATTTATTTATTAGTAATAGTAATGTATTAGACTTTACTAACGAATTTAACGAGTAATATTAGTAATATATATGAGTTTTATGTTAGTATTAACGAGTATATTTATTGAATTAATAAAAAACCTATTTAAATTAATAAATACTAAATTTATCTATTAATTAATACTTCTTTAAATTAATAAATTTTTATGGTCCAACTATATTAATTTATAGAGGTTTTATTGTACTAGCATTAAATCCTTACTTGTTTCTAAACAATAATAATTCATTTTGCTACTTTCTTTCCTTTTCGTTACTGTTGTGATTTTGTATAGAAACTAAGAATAAAGAAAACATAGTGCACTATTCAAATCAATACATACATGTCACATGGATTATTTTTTTCTCTATAAATCATTTGTGTATAAATACCACATGCAATTTAATGAGCATTTAAATAAGGGCATATCTACTCAACTCTCCAAAAAGTACAATTAATTTTGTCCCTCATTCCATTTGTGAGCTTACAACTTACAAAACTTTCGGTCCACACTGAACATTTGCTACTTTTGGAAATGAAAATTTATGGTTATATACTCACGAAATTATTCAGTGAGTTGTGATATAATGAGAGATTTTTTGACATAGTCTATTGCAGATACTCAATGTGAACTATCAGATCATTTATATAGGGTAAATCAATAATTCATATTAATTTTCCGTGAGAGTATATGTAAAAAAGTCTCTATTTATATCATCACTGGTATTCAATTAATAGAGGTACTACCTTTATTGATCTTATAAGGAAGCCCGAGATTGATAAAGTACTACAGTTGATGAATTAAGTGAAAGATGTTATTAAGAAAAATTACCAAGAGAACTTTTCGGTACTCGGAGATGATGTAGCGGACATAGTCAGGGAGGGCAAATTGTCGAGATCGTACGGAGAACGGAACCAAGTAGTAGTTATTAACAAAGTCATTACCACCAAGGGTAATTAGCACCACTGCTTGTTTAACAAGTCTATCAGTTTGCTGAGCTCCAATCATGCTACCAACCCTTGATTGGTATTGTTGAAAGTACTCCAATTGTTTAAAAATCCGAATTATATTCACCTGTATAATTTGAAATATACAAATTAATATATGAAATTTTGGGTATATTTTTGTTAATTAGAAATTTTTTGGTATATTTTTATTAGTTTAGTTTTAAAAGTAGTATGTTTTATTAATTTATCCTTATAAAGGTAAATTATATTCATGGGAGAAGCGAGTAAGTGCATAACGCAGAAAGTCTCTTAGTTAAAACGGATCTAATTACATGCACATTTTTTTAAAATTGTGTATGTTTAACGACTGTAATTTTATAAACACATGAATATTGAAATGAACATAAATATGAAATCGGACATGTAATATGATGCGCACACGACAAGCACAACCTTGTTCAACATGAAATATGCAAGTGATTTTTAATGTTAAACCATCCCATTTTGAATAATAAAAAAAGTGTCATATATATTAGAGTATTATTGTCTTATTTATTTTTTATATCGGGGTTATTCTATTTTGGTTAAATTGCAAATTAAGTCGTGTTCTATGTATATATTTTCTACAAGAGTTTATCTAGTTTTGCTAAATATACTCCCTCTGTCCATTTTTTTTATCCTGTATATATACTATGTCGGATGTTTTAATTTTATTTGTCCAAATTTAATTCATAATGGCAAAAAGTTAAAAGAACATATTAATTGTACTTTTACTCTTTAACAATCGAGTTGCATGGTTATATATTTATTCATTGTATATATTTGAATAGTTGGACGATAATTTACCGGACAAGTACATTTTCATACTCATCATAGTTCATATATGTATGTACGTATAAAAAGAAAAGTACGCACGAATTGAATTCCGGTGTCATTGAGGATTCCGACCCCGGCAGAGGCAAAATTGGCACCCTGAAGTAGCTTATCATGCTTTAGAAATGGACTTAGGTATGGCAATGGAGATGCAGTCCCCATTTGCTCACCTGAAAATTAAACACGCGTTTTCGTTAACATTGGAAAGGTGTACATAAACAAGTTTTCACGTAGGTACTTTGTGAAAATAATTTAGATTGGTAGATGGTTATAGAACTTGATTTATCACTAATAAAACGATTAGTAATGATACAGTTTTACGTTATCACAAATCGGCAAATTAAACTCGCATTATATTATGTTTTTTAATCTCGGAAAATAGGCTCATGAGCATCCATTTTTATTTAGGAGCCTCTAATTATAATGTCTCGAAAAGATTAAAGGACTTTCTATATAGCTATTCAAAAAATCAAAATGCAAAAGTACTGATCCTTCGACCTGTTAATATATCACCATCACTTAAATTTTAGTAAGAAGAAAAATAATTGAGTACTTATTGACCCGAAACTTAACTCATAATGTCGACTATGTTAAGCCCGTTAGAGAAGCGCCCAGTGGGGATGTGAGTTGGATAATCAATCCCATAAGGTGGTGCATCGGCACGAGCAGTGGTGACAAGATAGTTGTTATTTCCGTTATCAACAAGAGAATCACCGAAAACGAAGAAAGCCCTAGTAGCATCGGCTACTTCTGAAGAAATAACCAACATTGCGAATAGTAAAATCGCAAGGAAGCTAAAGTAAGATGATATCGCCATTAAATATGTGGGATTTATTTTGGAACAAAATCAAACAAATAGAAAAAGGAACGTGTTTTTTGTAAAAGCTAAAAGAACTTGGCGATGAGAATGTTGTAACACAAATGTGTGTTTATATAATGTTTATAGATTAATGTAAATATGGCTCATATTTATTATTCTTCTACCACCATTGAAGAGTTGTTCAGAGACTTGAATTCTCATGTCTTTATTTAGTGGTATTATAGTTTGCTTGATCTTAGAATTTAACTTGGTATCAATAAGGTAAAAATTTAATGCATATCTTTTTTCTGACATTTTTGTAGGTCCTTAGCTATAACAAACTTTCACTAAATGAGAATATTGTTACTTTCTTTGATTTTGTGGATGAAATATAAGATATGTAGCTATAGAATGACCCTGAATGATGAATACCCATATATGTTAGACTAAAATTATACCCTATGACTCAATTCTAGTACCTAATTATTAATTAATTATGCAATGAATGTAACAAATAAGCAACAGTATAACGAAGTTGTACATAACTGTAACTTCAGTATATTATTCTTTTTCCGTATAAGTTGTATTACAATTCACATATTAGGTTTTAGATCACGGACGAAATTAGTGACAGATTTTACTTCATAATGTACTAATCAGGGACAACATGGTGACGGATTTCTAACAGATTATTTTTTTTTTTGGGGTGAGAATATGTAAAAAGACAAATTAAGAATAACATGTTTCAAGGCGACTCAGGTTTTAGAATCTCATTTAAGAGCAGTTTTAATTTCAACTTTTATTATAAAGTTCTTTAGGATAGCTCCACTTATGATGTGTTGTGTTTGGTCTTCTCATAATATTATAAATGGCTTTGCTTTGTCAAAAAATTTATTATTGATCAAAATATGAGTGGTTTTGTTTGTCAATTTGAGGTTGATCATCATAAAGTGTTTTGATATGTCACAACTATCACAAGACAATATTAATCACGTTCAAATTGTTTCCTTAAATGCCAGCATAAAATGGGAAAGTGTTGTTTTAGCTAGTTAGTCATCTTTCATTTTCTTTCAAACATCATCATTTTATTATGAAAAAAAGAATAATTAAACATAGATCTCTTGAAAATATGTTCGATGTGATACTCTATGATTATGATTTCTCCATCAATCAATTTAGACCAAGTGCATATGCACCACTTTGGTATTTTCATGTCACACAAATCCCCAATTTACAGATAAAATTGAGATTAATAAGTAGGCTTTTGTTTTCTTTTCCTTTCAAATATTAGAACTGATATTATAGTAGTATTTAAAAGTCTTATCACTATTCCATGCATGCATATATACTATGCCAACTACTTTGATGGAATTGTAAATTAATGCCAACAATTTTTCAAACACCTTTAAAATATACTATATTATTTAATTATGTAAGAAAAAGACAAACTCTGATTGTAAAAAAATAAATAAATATTAGACAATCTAGAATTTTAGCCACTCATCTAAATTCCATTCAGTACAAGTCAATTATTAGGTTGAAAAAGAGAAACCACACGTCATAGTTTATTTTTATTTTTTATTTTTTTTAAAGGAATTCATAGCTAGTTAGCCTACTTTTACATTTAAAAAAAATATTCAAATAGATGGAATTAGTGATGGTATTTTTTTTTACGAACTTATTAGCGACGGTTTTTGTGACGGCTTTGTGACAGTTTAGTCAATTTGTGACAGATTTGTGACAAATTTTTAAATTAATGACAAACTTGTGATAATTTTTAACTCTCACAAAATAAAACATGATTTCGTAGTGTTATTTCATTATCAAAACTCAATTTACCTTATCTGTCATATTTTTGTGTTTGTTTTTTATTAATGAAATTAGGGGTAGCCGGTGAGGAAATCAATGAGGCCATCTACCATAACAATGCCATAAATTTTAATCCAGGTCTTATTTTGTACTTGAAACGAATTTTTCAGGCTCTTAAATTTCAATTTTCTTACTGGAAAAGAGTGACATTCAAATCTTCTTTTTTCTATCCTTTTCAGAGCCATGTACGGATGATCTCATGTAGTGTATAATATTTGTCAGTAACTGGAAAATAATGACGATGAATTTCCAATTTCATGAATAAAAACAAATTTATTACCACTCATGAGAACTGCAATACATTAAATGTAGATTGGGTAGTTTTAAGTGTTCAACCAATCTGGTGGCATTTCATGTTGCTACGGTGTATTTTATCAATAGAGTTTTTTTTTTCTTAAAAGGAATTAAACAGGTAGATTTTTATTAGATGTAAGTATTTTTTTTTTATCATAAAGTTCATAGTGGAAAGATAAATAAAAAGTGCAAGGCTCACAATTTAGTATATTCAGTGAATAGAGGACTTGTTTTACTCGAACAATCTTAATGAACTTGTTTTAGAATTAAAAAAAATAAAATTTAGGTAAAGAGCATTTACAAAAACTACTACCTAGTAATAAGTATTTTGATTAACAAAAAATGACTAAGTTTAGGCAGTTAAACAGAGTGCAAAAAAAGGATAGCTAATTGTAACTACTTTAATAAAAATTATCTTCAAAAAATTAACATTTTATTAGGGATTAGTCTAAGTAGAATACTAAAAAAAAAAGTGTATTTCAGATATAAAGTGATTTGGATAAAAATTATTGTTATTTAAATTTTCGATGTGTAAAAAGGTATTTCATTTCCCTTTATGCCGATTATGTTGTACGGTGCTTTCATTTGTGACCATCCTTTTACTATTCGTATTTTGTTTGGTGCATTCGATCATATTTTAGTACTATATTTTCATAATAGTTGAGAATTTTTATGTTTTATTTTACGTACTTTTGGTTCAGTTTTATCGTCTGTCTAGGATTAGATGAGTTGTGTGTGGTTTTAAAAGTTGATTGTTATCTAGACACCATTTATGGTCCTGTATTATTTTATTTTGCTTAGCCCACGAAGCTTGTTTCAAGGGCACTGAAACTATGTAATTTCGTCCGTTGTTATCAATAATAACGATCGTTTATATAAATAAAAAAAGTATTTCATTTACGAAAAACCCAGTATTCCGATGGGAACAGTAAGAATCTGTATTGTGATTAAAAAAAATGTATTATATATATGAACAAAATTGTCGTAGTCTTTTAAGGTCCCTCTGACAAAATTATTAAATTATAATGCAACAAACTAAAAGGAAATTGATTAATGGTTGCATCTTCTTTTTCGGTGACAAAATGTGATAATTTAATAGCTGCATTTTTTTGTTGAGATTTATAAAACCTGGACCTACACATCTTTTTATTTACAATATTTCACCACTATGATCGACTTATTTTTCCTATTTTTAATTAAAATAGATAACCCATGAATAGGAAGGAATATAATATTTCTTCACAATTTCTAAACAATCTCAAGAAAGAAATATTATACAAAAATTATGTGTTTATGCATTATCGCTTTTTGCTTCTAGTCTCACGGTGTATTGTGTCGGAATATTGCAAACCAAGTGACGGTAGTCAGCTCGTCATTCCAACTTATAAGTATTATTATAAGCGTAATTTTTGTTACGAATTACGGAGCAAATTGATATGATTGTTAATATGTTAGGAAAAAATTCGAATTTATTCGATACTGATAAAAAAATAATTTTGGTCGGTGGCGTTATGTTTTTCAACAATAATATAATAATTAAAAGACAGTAATTATTGAACACTTCTTTGATCTTTATTATTGCTCGGTTTTACAACTTGCTCGGATTACAATATCTTACTGCACTTATGCTCGGTATTACAACTTGCTCTTAATCTTGGTCTTTCTTTTGGTCTTTATTTTGCTGCCTTTCTCTTGATCTTCGGTACTCGGTATTCAAGTGTGCTCGGTATGCTTTTTAGTGTGATAAGCTCTGACTAGTTTCTCTCTTTTATCTTCCTCTCTCTATATTTTTCAGACAGATTTCAGGTCCTTGTAGTGAAGGTACTTGGCTATTTATAGGCAATTGTGCCTCATAGGATGTTGACAAATGTCTCCATCTCATACGTCACCCCATGGGCTTTTCCACTGTGGGACTTTACTGATTGTGCTAAGACATTTATGGATAATGGCCTGTCAAGAAAGAACTTTTAGACCATGGGTTTTAGGATTCAGCATTGGGTACCCTCTAGTAATGTATGGGTCGATTCATACCCGAATAGACCTATTCGGGTCTAATTTTTGTGTTCTATCAAGTGCTCCCTGACTTCTTCGATGTGGTCTCCACGTCGAGGGAGTCATGATCGGTCTTGCAAGGACGTTACTTCGGTTTTGCCATTCCCATCGTTTCTTTGAGAAGCGCAATGGGTGTGTATAACTATTCCCTGGGGTCCATTTAGAGTCATTGAAAAGTCCTATCATGATATCTTGTTTCGAGGAAAATCTTTTGAGTCAAGGTCGTTGGGAAAACAGGAAAGCATGAAACCACTTGTGAAGAACCTCGATGGTAAAACTTAAGATATACTTAAAAATGCGGTTTTGTCGGGCGCCAAAATATGTCTGGGATTGCAAATATAAAAAATAACTAAAGAATTGGACAGGAATTGTTTCGATATTACATTACTAAAACTGATAAAATGCGGCATCCAAAAACGTAAAGTATCGTAGCAAAGTTGATAAAGGTTTAGTTATTAAGAATCATATTTCCACTCAGTGCCGGCCTGGTATATTTATACGTCCAAGGCTCAAATATTTTTGGCTGCCCAAAAATTAAAATAAAATAAAATATAAATTGCAGTTAGTGAGTGTTGAACAAGTTAAAATCATCACTACACAACCACTAGACTACACTA
Source organism: Primula veris (assembly GCA_963682055.1). Taxonomy (NCBI): domain Eukaryota; kingdom Viridiplantae; phylum Streptophyta; class Magnoliopsida; order Ericales; family Primulaceae; genus Primula; species Primula veris. Next base: position 34,181,367 of record OY821746.1, on the reverse strand, counting down.
TACCATAATATAAAGTAAAACTAGTTAAATATTTCATATAACATTAGATAATATATTTAAAAAATAGTCGACGCGTTACTCGTTTAAAAAAATATACCGAACATTTGCCCGAGACCCAAGTCTTACTAGACTTGGACCAGGGTCGGCCCTGTCTCTACTCTATCTTTAGAATCATCTCAACATCCTCTCTTTCTCTAGAATTATGTTGTGGCCTCAGAGTAACTCAATTCATACCTTGATCAGTATCAATTAGAAAAAAATTAGCATTGCCGAAGAAGAACCGAAGACGCTTAGCCATTCTTCTGATGGATATTTTATCACACTGATAACTTCTGTCCATAGAAGAAGAACTCTAATCACCTCTCAGCCTCTTAACAGCATGGATTACAGAATCATCATGAATGTTGTATTATATCAAAGAAAGATACAAGGAAAAAAAAAACATGAAGTTATGTTTCTATAGTTACAAATAAAAGTAGCTCAATGTAAGCTACAAATCAAACTCTAGTAATTTGATAAAATAATTGTGATTTTTGGTTTATCTACAAGTGCATGTCTCTGGTTCGAATTATTTGGATATATACAAATAGCTAAATTAATAAATTGTGAAAATGTAGTCTAACCAAATTAGTACTAAAATATTATAGAATGATGTCATGCAAAATTGTTAATCACATTATTTTGGGAATATTCGCCCAGTGGACCGATTCGAACATTCTCAGCAAGTACAAAACTTTTGGCCTGTTTGATAAAATAATTATGATTTTTGGTTTCTCAGCAAGTACAAAACATTCTCAGCAAGTAAACCTTTAAAAATTATCCGTAAGCTTGCGATGCGTTTCATCGGCGGTTCTATGCTGAAACACTTAACAAATATGTATTTTTCATCGGCGGTTCATAACATCAAATTCTGGATATCATTTAAAGTGAATCCTGAATCTTAAATGTTTTCTATAGGACCACACGACATTTGTATTTTTATTAAACAAACATGGAATAAACCCAAGCAATCTTATTGGAAAGATGAAAACCAAGCTTGTTCATTCACATCGCATATGCTATTAAACTTGTAAATCACACTTCTTTCTCCTTCAAGGCACCTTCATTACCTCATATTGCCACACCTTTTTTCTTTTCATATACATAAATTAACCTTCATCAAACACCTTACATATGTAATTCATAACGCACCTTACAACCCACACCCCTGCTTTCCAGTTCCTACTAAGGGTCCGTTTGGTAACAGATTTTTTGGTCAAAAATCAGATTTTAAAAATCCACTGAAAAGCAAGATTTTAAAATTTTGGATTTTTTTATCTTTTTCAGCCTAATGGTGTACTATACCAAAGAAAAACACAGGAAAACAACATGAACATATGCTTTTATATATAGATGCAAATAAAATTGGCTACGTGTATGATACAAATCAATGTAAGCTGCAAATAAAGTAGTGTTACAAAATTTGGATTAATAGAGAAAAATGACTAATTTCTTGGTTCAGTTGGTGATGTCAAATAAATCCTTTGGGATGGTGAACAACTATGAAGCAAGAAAACTTGAAAAGCCAATTATTTTTATGGTAAAATGCAAACGACCCCATGAACCATGTGTATTTTGCGGATAACCACCATGTACGTTGAGTATTTTCCCTATGACTGTTTAAATTTTGCAAATAACGCTCATGTTCGTTCATCTTTAATATTGCATAACTAATTCGTATTTATTAGTCCGCTTTGAACAATTTTATTTATATACATGAATGAAATGACAAAATAATATCCGTAAAAATGAATAATTGGATCTATGTACGATCGGATCATGGAACCCTACGACCAAGACAAGTCCTTCAGTTTTGGTTTGATCTGTAATCACATAGAATTAAATAGATTGATATAACACAAAAATTAGACCCGGATATGTCTATTTGGGTACGAATCAACCCACCCTTCATAAAGGGGTATTCAACGCTTGAATGGGCTATCCTAGGCTTTTCTGGGAAAATAAGAGTGAATGTCACTAAAAGCCCAAGCCCACTTAATTAGGGACCTATGTCTGAAAAATCCCATGAGATGAAGACATATGTCAACATCCTGAAGGCATAATTGCTTATAAATAGTCAAGTATCCCTCCTAAAAGAAGGACCAGAAAAGAGACCTCAAAAATATAGAGAGAATGAGAGAAAAGATAAAAATTAGTCAGAGCGTATCACATCAATAGCGTAACCGAGAAGATCAGAGAAGCGAGCACCGAAAAAAAGAGAAAGATCACGTTCGGGATCAAACAGCGAATCCGAGCATAAATATAGCAATAGAGTTGTAATCCGAACAGTGACAATTGCCGAGCAATAATAAAGATGAAGAAGTGTTCATCGTTTATTGTCGATACATTATAATAATATTGTTGAAAATACTAACCCCACCCACCAAAGTTATGGTTTTATCATAGATAGTGATAAACATCAATAGATAGTTGATAAAAAAAGTACTAACGACTAACTTTTAAATATAGATCGAGTATATTACATAGTTAACACCAAATCCCATTTATTTAATAAAAGGAATCAGGATTTTTGGATACATCCAAATAGCTAAATTGTGGAAAAGTTATAGTCTAAACTTAATTAATAATAATAATAATAATAAAAGTATAGATTGATTGTAGTACTAAACAAATGTTTATCCCATTATTCGCCCAGTGGACCCATTGGTCTTTTCTTCGTAATATTCATTTTGTACACACTCACTTTTTGGTCTTTTCTTTATTTGTAGCTTCATTTCCATATTATTTCTGTCTTTTCCCATTACTTTTCCTTATTATTCACTCTTTCCCCCATTATATTATAATGATTGACGATTTATTTCTGAAATTCAAAGCCCATAATAACAAAATTTAACTGGTGTATAACATAACAAAATAATATTAGTGAGTGTTTTATGTGTTTGGTCTGGATTCTTTTCAGTTCCTAACTTGTAAGTTCCAACTCTTTCTTTCTTTCTTTCCTACTATATATTTCTTGTTATTTTGCTTATTTACTCCTGATAAATGTAAATAAATAGCAGAAACAAGGATGGTTTTAAACACAGTTACACACCCAGAAACTAATTTATAATGCTTAATTATATGCTTATAATATATATAGTTGCGTATTACTATTGTCTGTTTTTTGTTTATTTTCTTGTAATATACATTCTGACGATTGGCCTACTTGTTGTTTCCTTATTTGTATGTTATGTTTGAAAAAAGGTAAAATGTGGAAAGTAACAAAAAATTTATTTATATTTTAAAATAGTGTCTCAATAAATTGGAACACTCAAAAAAAAGAGTACTGTCCCGATAAATTGGGACGGAGTTTCAATCTAGTAGCACTACGTGGAATAAAAATTATTCAAATGCCACAATGTTTTTTTTAATGGTAAACACGTATATTTTATCCTTAAATTTTGTTAGAAACAATTTTAAATTATATTTACCAGTGATAGCTCGCGCCACCTGATTGCGTCGTACTCACACCGTAACAAAGTCCCAAAAAAGAAAAAAAATCAACGATATCTAATTCATTTAATTAACCGGATAATTGAAACGACATACCGTTTTCTATGTAACATAAAAAATAATCTTAATTATTCGTGATACTAATTATAGACCATGGAGTGTTTTTGTTGGTTTATTTTAAGGGTAATTAACTAGAGTTTTTCATTTATGTGTTAGCTTTTTATTAGGCTTTGCTTTTTATTAGTTTAACTTATAAATTCTAATTTAAGGATTTTCCCTTTTAATGTTGGATTTTTATTGGGATATATTATTTTTTATATCAATTTAACAGTGGTCAAAACAGTTTTTTTTCTTGTTTATGGTATGTTTTTATTGGGTGAATAAAAAAAATAGTGGGCCACACCTATACCTTAGTCCACGGGTGAGTCTCTTTTCAGGACAAATTTTACTTTTTTAGGACCTGGATAAAAGATTCCAACTCCACGTCAGATCTTATTTTTATTTATTTTTTCAATTCATTCCAGTAAATTTCATTACAAAATAAATAAATTTAACACCATTTCATTACATATCATTACACTTTATTTATCTACAAAATAAATAAATTTACCCACTCTATCACACTATTAATTAATACATTCCTCTGCTTTTTTTTTCCACTCAAACTAAATACAAAATTAAAATATTTTATAATCATAATATTATATCAAATTAACATTTTCAAATAATTTATATTTTACACTTTTTTATTTATTAATTTTGTTACTTACGAGTAAATAATTAAATTGTCCCCAAAAACCATAAACGTCATTATTTTCTCCCACATTTACCTACCACACTTCTAAAAACATTAGTCCGTCCGTCATTGTTTTTAGGAAGTGCGGGTGCTCAGATCTGACGTGGACTTGGAATCTTATCGGTGGTCAAAAAAGTCATTTGAGTACTCATATGAGTAATCTGAGTCCTCAAAAAAGATTCTGCCTTAGTCCACTCATGCGTTTATTAGGGGTGGCCTTTTTGTACCGATTTGTACCAACCGATCGCTTTTCGAACCGAACCAATCAAGTCGGTACCAAAAGTTTGGTATACCGACATTTCGGTACGATACAACCGAACCGATGTTTGAAAGTCGGTTCGGTTTCGGTATTGGTTTAGTGAGTTCGGTATGGTACCGATTTAAACCGAAATATTAAAATATACTATATAGACTAATAAACTAAAAGACATATATACACTTAATTATTAATATTGTTATAATATACTTTATATTACCTTTTCTAATGAATATTTATAACTTTTTCTTTTATCTATAACATTTACTAGAAATGTGTAATATTGTTTACTCTTTTATGTAAAAAAAAAAAAGAAATGTAACAATACTGTAAATAAATATATATTTTTAATCTACTATTTTTAACATTTTATACTATGTTTTTTTTCCAATACCCACCAATTTTCTATCACCACTTGTAAACTCTAAAGTTTGGTATAAAAACGAAACCGAACCGAACCAACCGAATAGTTTGGTATACCGAAAGTTCGGTATACCGAATTTTTTGGTTCGGTAATGGTATAAAAATTTTCAAACCAAACTAGTTTGGTACGGTATCGGTATCTAGTAAAAAAGTTCGGTACCGAACCGATGCCACCCTAGCGTTTATTGCTCTGTTTTTTTCACATTATATTAATTTGACGATTCATTTATGAAATTCAAACTCCTGAATAACAAAACTCCTCATTTGTACAAACATTTTGTTGTTAGCCTATTCTTGTTAGTTTTCTGGTTAGATCTGATAAACATTTTATGATTTTTATTTTTCAATTTGAAAATGTAAAGGCAGGAAAAAGATCTAAAGAGAAAGGAGGCTTTTAGAATGCTAGAAATCGCTATTGCTATTTTGGGGAAAGTTAGTGAACTCTTGATTGCTCCAATAGGACGACAGTTGGGTTACTTATTTAAATTTACTGGAAATGTTGAGACTCTTGAAAATGAACTAGAGAAGCTGCGAAATTTGAAAAACGATGTTGAAAACGAAGTGAAAGTTGCTAGAAATAATGTGGACACTATTTTGAATACTGTTGAAACCTGGTTAAAACGTGTGGATTCGGTTGACGACAAGGCACAGAGCATTGTTGAAGAGAAGGCTCAATTTCCGAAAAGATGTTTTAACAATTGGTGTTTAAATTTGAAGTCACGTTATGTTTTAAGCCGGAGGGCAAATAAGATAACTAGTGCCATTAATGATCTGCAACAAGAAGGAAAATTTCCAAAAGTATCATCACCAGCACCTCCCACTCCATACGTGGGTCCTACATCATCCACATCTTTTGAATCTCGAGAGTTGATTATCAGAAAGATTATTGAGAAATTGAGGGATGAAGATATTAACATAATTGGATTATGTGGGATGGGAGGGATAGGTAAGACAACAATGGTGAATGATGTTTTCAAAAGGGTGAAGGAAGAAAATATGTTTGATGACTACGCCATGACAGTTGTGAGCCAAAGGGCAGAAATGATAAATGTACAGAGAGATATTGCAGAAATGTTGGGTCTAACACTTGAGCAAAATAATCCGGTTTTAAGAGCTAGTCGTTTAAATCAAAGACTAGACAGCAAGAAAGTTTTGATTATAGTGGATGACGTTTGGAAGCAGTTTGATCTTCAATCCCTAGGTATTACTTTGCAAGATGGTCAAAGGAAGTGCAAAATTGTTTTCACCTCAAGAAATAAAGACCTATGGATGGATTTCGGGAGTAGAAGACACGGGTTGTCACTTGATCCCTTAACACACAGTGAATCGTGGAAGCTTTTCACTGAGAAGATCGGAGATAACCTGGATGACAATTCCGAGTTTGTACCGATAGCCAAAGACGTTGTGAAGGAATGTGCAGGTCTTCCCCTGGCCTTGGTAACTTTAGGAAGTGCACTTCTTGGAAAAAGCAAACCTGTTTGGAACGATACTTTATTAAAGCTAAGAACAGTATCAAAAACGGAAGACAAAGTACACGAGTCCATAAGGCTGAGTTATGATTACTTAGACGACGAGGAAGCCAAGTCGTTGTTTCTTCTTTGCAGCTTGTTTGAAGAAGATTCTTTTATTGATGTTGAAAGGTTGGTCAATATGGGATGGGGATTACAGTTGTTCGAAGGAATCAACAGAGTTGAAGCAGCAAGAGACAGAGTTTTTGCATTAGTTGAAGACCTACAATCTCGTTGTTTATTATCGATAGAGTCAAATCGTTACAATCCTTCACGACGTCGTTCACGATGGATCAAAGTTCACGATGTCGTTCGTGATGTATTAAAATCCATTGCTTACACTGAGAAAGGTTCATTAGTAATAGAGAATAGTGTTACTTTGGAGATATCAGTAGAGGAGAGCTTTGTAGAGCATTGCACTTGGATTTCAGTTATATCACAGGAAAATAAGGAGCTTCCGCCAATATTACAACTCCCCAGACTGAAACTTTTACTATGCAACAACACAAGCGGACAGATCCCTGACAGTTCCTTTGAGGGGATGGTCAAACTTCAAGTTGTTGATATAGGTTCCGTTTTTTTCAGTGGTTATAGCGTTCTAAAACTCCCCTCATCACTCCAATATCTTACAAGCTTGCATACATTGTGTCTCAGAAATTGTAAGTTGGAGAGCTACTCAACAATTAAGCATTTACAGAATTTGGAGATCCTCTACATTGCAGATAAATTTATTGAGGAATTGCCCAACGAAATTGGTCAATTGTCTAAATTAAGGTTGTTGGATATGTCGGGTTGTATAAGATTGAAAAAAGCCCCACCTGGAATCATCTCAGGTCTAAGCAGTCTGGAGGAATTGTACCTGGGAGAACTTAATATTAATTGGGGAGAAGATGAAACAGAAGAAGGCAAAATTGCAGTCCGTAGAGAATTTGAGTCTTTGTCCAATCTGCGTATTTTTCATATTGTGATACCGGATCCTGGATTTTTACCGAGGACTCCAGTGTTTAGGGACCTGCAGAAGTACAAAATCCATATAGGACATTACCTAGACATCAGAGATTATACTTATTACTCTCAAAACTTTGAAAGGATATTAACAATCTATGACGTAGATTTGGATAAAGACTTCAATTTTCTTGTATACAACGCGGAGGTGTTACTGCTAACGGGAATGACAACGAAACGTTTGGTGTATGAGCTAGTACAGAGGGCATCTCAAATTATCAGATGTTTGGAAATTCGGGACACAGAAACTCCAGAATATCTAGCCGATGCGACAGATTCTACAAAAACACCGTGTTTAATTTCTAAGGTGGAGTCGTTAACACTCGATAGTCTAAACAATTTGCAGCAGATAATTAATGGCCCACTCGTGGACGGGAATATAGCAAAGTTAAAAAAACTTGTCGTGCTCAAATGTAGACGGCTGAAGAATATCTTTTGTTATGCTTCTGCAAAGTTACAGTTCCCTAAATTAGTTGATTTGGAGATCGGTGGTGAATCTCTCGTATGCTTCTGCAAAGGGGCTAAAGAAATCGAATTTCATCAGCTAGAAAGATTGTCTCTCACGGATATCGAGTCCATAATCTCCATTTCAGATGAAAATTGCGCTAATCCCTATTTTTTTCCTAAGGTACACCTCCTTAATTATTATTTCTCCCTTGCGAATTCCACCAAAGTTGTTTTGTTGTTGTTGTGTCTTTTGTTATGCATAAAACCTAACCATCAACTTTTTTATAGTAGCAGTATCTGTTAGTAATTTTGAATTTTGAATTTTGAAATGAAGCTTCATGCGGCATGCTTTATGAAATAAATTGATGGAAACGTCCACCGACGGAGTTGTTCCGTTGCAACACCTCAACCAAATAGGGGTCCCATGCCCACCTACGCAAGGAATCATCAAAAAATGAAAATAAAATAGCCTTAAACTTCTCTCTATATATTATTGAATGGATGAGTATAGTCTAGTCTTTAACAAACCCTAGCGTCTTAAAATTGTCATGGTCCATCAAAATAAATAAAAGAAAAACCAATTCGGCCATAACGTGGACATGTCCATCATAAATTTTTCTGTACTTATTATAACGGAAAAATAACGTGGACATGTCCATCATAAATTTTTCTGTACTTATTATAACGGGAAAAAAATGGTTTAATGACCCCAATTAGCATGCATTAACAAAGTGAGGACCAAACTACTGATATTAACAATTGAGGCACCGAACTATATATTTTTTCATAAATTGGGGAGCTCCGTCAATTTAATTGGACGGAAGTTAAGTTTAAATTACATTTCAGTCCCAAATTTTATAAAACATGTGAATTTAACCGGAAAAGTTTATAATTTTACATTTTTAACATATTCATAGACAAATAGTTACATATACATACTCATACATATACATAAAAAAAAGAAATACACAATATATATATATATTCAATTTTTTTTGAATAAAAAATACATATTTTTAAAAAAATTAACTTATTTTTGGAAAAAAATAATTATTTTTTATAAAAAAGTTAATTTTGTATTTTATGTATACGTATGAGCATATATATGTAACTATTTATTAATGGTTATGTTAAAAATGTAAATTTATAAACTTTTTTTGTATTTCTAAATATAGTATGTAAATTTATTGCTAACTTCATCAGTGATATTTTGGGCCGTAGGTTGTCTTTCCCAAATTGGTGAAGATGAAACTTTCTAAACTAAAGAACATGAAGGAGATATGGTGTGGGCAAATTCAGTCTGAGTCTTTCTATAATTTGTCTAATCTTGATATCAAGGAATGTGACAGTCTGGAGTACGTGTTCACCCCTGACATGGCCAGATACCTTGTGCATCTCCAATTTCTCTATATATATAAATGCCCTAATTTAAAGGAGATAGTAAATGGCCCACTCATGATCGGGAGTTTGTTGAATCTAAAACAGATTAGAGTAGACATCTGTAACCAATTGAGGAATATTTTTCGGCTGTCAACTGCAGTGGACACTGTGAATTTTGAAGATCTTACAAGATTACATATTAATAATTGTGGAAGCATGGAAGAAGTAATAAGTTGGGAGGATAGACCACAAGATTCAACTAACAGCCTACTCTTCCCTAATTTATTTTATTTGAATATAGCAAATGCATCATCTCTCGTATGCTTTTGCATAGGGGCTATGCAAATTGAATTTCAACAGTTAGCCCATTTATACCTCGAAGATATACCGGCAGTCGAGTGCTTGGTCTCCATTTCAAATGAAAATTCTTTAAAATCATTCTTTCCTCACAAGGTATACAGTAAAATATCCCTTTCCCATTTCCCAGTTTAATTGCTCTTTTAAAAACAGTTCTCAACACTAGATGATTGTAAAATAGAATATTAATTGCTATATATGAAAAGGGTAAATAAGATGTTATCATTCTATAATTAGTGCTATTGAATTGATTTTATATGACAAGTCGTTATTTCAGACGGCAGTTGGAGAAATGTGAAAACCTATTATGAAATAATGAAATATTGTATGTTTTGGCTCTTTCTCACTAAATTTGGCCTGCAGGTTTTATTTCCCAAACTGACGTGGATGGGTCTTTCTAAATTGAAGAACATGAAGGATATATGGTGTGGTCAACTTCAGGCTGGGTCTTTCAATAATCTGTCCAGATTGTATATCGGAGAATGTGACAGTGTGGAGTACGTGTTCAGCCCTTGCACGGCCAGATATCTTGTGCATCTTCGTAAACTTGACATATTTTCATGCAATGATCTAAAAGAGGTCGTTTCGGCTACAAAGGAAGTAGATGGAATTGAGGAATACACACGGAGCATTTTCCCTAAATTAGAGGAAGTTGAACTCTATAACCTGCTATCACTCGAAAGATTTTACCATGTAGCTAATGAGATTGAATTTCCTAAGCTAGTTTATGTCGGCGTACTAGACTGCCCTGCATTTAAATCCTTTTCTCTTGGATTTGTGCACACTCCAATTCTGAATCATGTGAATCTGGATTATGATATTTATGGCAGTAAAAAAGATGAAGTAACGATGTGGAAGGGTAATCTTAATAGCACCATTCAACATCTATATGAAGACGTAAGCTATTTTTTACGTTGTTGTTCGTTGCATAGCTGAATAGAATTGTCGATATTTACTCTAATTTAAATTTCTTTCACAGCAGCAGCAACGACGACGACAAAACAAATCAGAAGATGAAGAAGAAAGTGGCGATGAAAAGGATATTAAAGAATAAAGTTGAGTGATTATGCTTATGGACACTTTAAAAGAGTTGAGAGTTAAATATGAGGAGCATCAGACGAAGGACATTATGGACTCATGACACCACTGTTTTTGTTTTATGTTTACTATTATTTTTGATTGAGGTATTATTGTTCAACTTTAATGAGGATGGTAAGCTTAAAAGCTATAAACAAACAAGTATCTTATGATTTAAATTATGGGAAATAATCAGAACAACAAAGTTAAATAGTCCCTTAATAAAGTATAAGCAACGGGATCAGTTGAAAATTTTCGTCAAACACTTATTAGCGATATATCAAACACACTGAACTAACAAGTCTAGCCAGATGGTCAATCCATTTTGCTGTATTGATTATGATTTATGTCTTATTTGACTAGAAATGTTCAATCCATCCTGGTTCCGCCCCTGATTACGGTGATGATTTTTTCTTGATTTCTGTCAGGGGAATTAATATCGGATGATTTTGCAATGGTAATCCTACATTAACATGGTTGATTTGTTTCCTTAATATATAGTAAATTACTGTTCTTACATATATTAGGTGCATTTAAATTTGTTTCCCCTTTATTTGTAATACAAGTTAAATAAATTTCTTGTAATTAAGGTGTCATTGTTTCTTTGAATTATATGACGCTGATTATCTCTATTTATTTCTATTAGGTGGGTTGTTACAAAATTCAGATACAAATGAAACTAAAGAGCATCTTTTATTCCAAATCGATTTAAGTGGGACGAAGGTAAACCTGAACTAAGCTACTAATTATTGAATTTAATTAAACAGCTGCTACATATATTTAACTTCCAACATAATTAAAACAAACAGCAAGATTTAGTAGTAAACGTTAGCATTTTTCCAATGCATATATATTGTTATATAAACCGTTGGTGATCTTTACATACAGTTGCAGTATGAGACTATGTATTAATAGTATAACTTTACATACAAAATCACCAAGTAAAAATGTGCAAAACATAGAAATGTAAGTAAAGATTGAGCCACTCTATTTGCAATACTATTATAGTCCCTTCATTAATACATAACTTTATATTTTTGTATAATACCTGAATGAACCCTCCAAAATAAAACTTGTCTATCGTGTTCTAGCTTGTCATATACTTAAGCTACCTGCATCAAACAAAATCAAAATAATTTGACAATTAGGCGAATAACCTTTATTTACAGCAATTTCTCAAGCATACGAAGGGGATTATGTTACACGATTGTAAAAAATATGTAATCCAGTGTTACCTTGTAAATAAAGGGGTCACGACGACCGCCAATGCCCGACCTCCTGATACGTTCCTTCCTCAACAACCTGCAAAAATAATTTTCTTGTATTTACCACATTATAAACTATTGGCATTTTTTAAGCTTTGAAACAGAGTTTTGTTTCATATGGCTAAAGGGGTAACATTTTAAATATTGTTCACAATTGCTACTGATATAAATTTACTTTCTAACGCCTAGTTCAGTTTCACCTTTAAAGCTCTCATTTTTTGCTTAAAAGCTGGATTAAGTTTGGTTAACCCGCTTAAATTGGGCTCGTCAGCTGCTAAAATGGGTAGAAGTCCTTGGCTGGATCACTGAAGCTATATTCAAGCTCAAAAATTCCTGTTTATTTGCTTACTAGAACCAAACAGACTCCTAATGTTGTTTTCTTTGATATTTTTTAGAATACTTTGGAAGTATAGGACCTTAAAAACCAGTTTATTGAAATTGAACTTGATTCTGAAAGCTTTTTTTATAGCTTTGTTTGGTTGCAGCTTTTAAACAAAAACGCTGTATTTTTTTGAGATGAATAAAATAGCCAGGTTCATCTGGTCAACCAACTTTTCGGAAAAAAAGAAACAAGCTTCTAAGCTAAACCAAACAAGGCATTATGCAAGTAAAATATTAGGTGGGCAAGAACTCACATCCTCAACGCTTTGCTTGTATCGGGGCTGTCACCAATCACCTGTCGGATCCTAACCTCAGAAGCACATCCATAAGACAACACGCGCAATATCCCTTCAGCTCTGGTACGTATGGAAGCCGAGTTCACTGCTGGCTTTGGTTTCAAGCTGCTGGACACCACCACTCTGTCGCCACTCGAGCCGCTAGAAATGCATGATGAAGCCTCCACCGAAGTGGTTGACGGCTCGGACTTTATTTTGATGGCGGGGATCAATTCCTTATGGTGGCTAGATAATTTCATGATCGGAGTGCGACTCCTTTTCACCACCTGCAAAACTCAATTTATTTCAAAAATTTCATACTAAAGTAGTCGACCAATTCAATGAATCGGTTATACTAATCGTCATAGCTTAGTGACTGATCTCATTTAGTCCGCATAGTTTCAGTCCAAACACTTCTAGTCGATTCAAATGATTTAAATCATTTAGAATAATTTAGTAGCTGTAATAAACACCATCTTAAACGTTTTAAAAACACAGATCGAGACTATTAGTGTAGAAGGACCATGTAAAGTTGTCTCTGACGCAATGGGTAACATTGTAGCTATGAACCTAAAACCCAACTTTGCTTCAAACTTTTAAACTAACCAAACAAATTCAAGAAGTTAAATACAAAGAATTACAACTACAAATAATTTATGTACTATGCCCTCATTTCGGATTCCCGATTTGTTTCAGAATTAGTTAAATTGAGTATGCAGCGTATGCTAATAGGAATTACGCACAGTTGAAAGTTAATTCCTTCAAAAAAAATATTAGCGGAGGAGATCCACCAAGAACAGATTTTTAATACATTTGTTACGGTACATAGCAATTATAACTTCATCACGAGCCCAGAACTACATAGTACTTAATATGTACTATAAAGATGGTCTCTATTAAATCTGGAAAACAGTTCGGTAACAGGCAGTAGCTGTGAGATAAGGTACACTAAGTTCGAAGCGAACAAAATCAAAGACAAATAACTCAACAGAACATGAGATATATGACCGATTGAAAAATGCTCAAAACCTGATCACCTCATTATTCAACTTAACAGTGACCTATTTGCAAGAAAAAGGATTTAATTAACGTGAGATCTCACCTTGAATTTCATCTCATGATTACGAGAAACAACAGTCACCATCCTGAGCCGACGAGCACAAGTGTCCAAAGAAGAACCATCGTCTCTCGTTAAGCTTGATAAGCAAGAGCTAGATTTGGAGTTACTCATCCCAACACTATTCTCAGAATCATCACTACATATACCCGAATAAACAAACACAGTTTAATCACAAACGCGTGCCTCAAATCTCGAATGGATTCCAAAATTGTATTTATTCTTATACATTCACACATTAAGCATATGCTACAATTAAGAAAGAATACTGGCCAAAATAAAATAGGTTCGAGTTCTTGAGATATTTACTCTAGAATAGATAAGCAGAATTCCCGTTTCGGCTTGCACAGACCATTCCTAAAAATCCACAATGGATACATTTTACTAATTACTATCACAGATATAATAACAGAAATTTGAGCTTCGTTTTGAATACTTTCAAGAATTTTTATTTACACTTGTACATAATACAATCAGCATGAGCAAATGTTAAACATCAAGAGAATAATCATAAATTGATGAGTTTCGAAGTTTGAGTTTCGTACTTTAGATTAGAATAGCAGGAACTCCATTTTGGGTTTCTCAGACCCTTGGATCTCTTTGAGCCATTCCTACAAATTTAGAAAACAAACACACATTAGCATGACGATCAATATACAAGGGGAACATGAACTTTTTTAACTTTGAAAATTTCAATAGTTTTATCTACTCTTTTACTTGTACATTTAGCACAAGTTAATATAATCTTCAATATGTTAAAACAGATGAGCTTTAGTTTCAAGAGAATTACTTGAGATTCGATAAATACGAGCTCGATTTTGAGTTGCTCATCGCTACATTCTTCTGCGAAAGTTCGCTACTGATTTAAGAATTAAAAAAAACATATCAGAAGCAGCATGACACAGTTTACAATTACCAATGGTAACACAAAATATGAGCTTAAATTGGAGTAATGATTTTAGTAATGCCGGTATTACCAAAGTTAAATCACCATATGCATTTAATATCCTTAACTTACGAAAACTAGTAATCTATAAAACATACAATATAATCAGTATCATAAAACAGAAACAAAACTTTCAGAAATTACTCTAGGAAAAACGACGAGCACGATTTTGAACTACGCAGCCAGGAGCTCTTCTCAGATTCTGCACTAACCGGTTTCATTCTAAACAATATTCACAAATCAAAGTATCAGACACAGATGATGATATATCAATATTGGAACACGAAACCATAAATAGCAAATTTTGAAGCAACAGTGGTACCAAATTATAAATACAGCTACCAATTATAATCTTCTATTCAATTATCATGTTCGAAAGCAAATGTTAACAACATCGAGTGAAACTTCGAATCAGCAGCAAGCGAGTCACATAATCTTCAATTATAAATGCCTTTTACATCAATTTCTATACAAATTAAACTGGTTCAGATAAAAAGGAGCTTAAATTTCAAGAACAAATGCTATTCGCTTAAATTGCCTTTTACATCAATTTCTATACAAATAAACTTCATATCTATTAAATTCAAAAGCATAAATTAGGATTAATGTACTCAAATCGAAAAACAGAATCATGCTGTTATTGGATTTCATGTCAACTGATATACCAATCAGTCCATCAGAGTCATAATTTAGGATAATGAGATCGAAATTTGAACCCAAACCCGCTAATATCAGCAAAAACAGCACAATTAACTTTTATCTTAATTTCATTTCAGTTCCAATAGGAATTAAACTGGAAATTTAGCTGAGGAGCTCGAATTTGAAAATAATAAACCCATTAGCAGGAAAAAGAAGAGACACATACACCAGTAACTTATTTCTATATGAATTTCTATACGAATTAAAAGTCGTAATCATTAAACTCAGAAACAAAATTTATTATAACGAGCTTGAATTTCAGAAAAATAGACAAAACACAATTCACTTGAATAGCTTTCTGCCAATTTCTATACGAATTAAGCTTCATAGTTATCCAATTTAGATAATTATCCCGAATCCAAAAACAAACACATTATCAGCAAAAACACCACAATTCGCTTGAATTTATTTCTACATCAAATTCTATTCTAATTAAGCTTCATAATCATCAAGTTCAGAAACTCAAACTGAATAAAATGAGCTCGGATTTCACACAAAAAAAAACTATTTAATTGATTTTTATCTCAAATTTCTATAGGAACAAGCACATTTCATTATAATCAGAAACAGATGGTGCAAATTTGATAAACAAAACATACATTAATATCAGCCAAAAACAACACAATTCGCTAAAACTGCCTTCTATACGAATCAATTTGTTTAAACTGAATTATCATCTAATTTCTGTACGGATCAGAGCAATAAACTAAGATGATGAGCTCGATTTTATTATTAAAAAAAATACAAACAGAGAGCAATTCACTTAAATCTGGATTTCATATCAATTGCTATAAAATTGAACGTCATAATCGTTAAATTGAGAAGCAGAAGTTAATTTGACGAGCTCGAAATTCAAAAAAGAAAAAAGAAAACAGAGAACAATTCGTTTGAACTGAAATTTCGTCTCAAATTCTATAGATAAATGAAATCATAGTTCAAATGTGAAAAACACAAAAACACAATTTAATATCAGTAACGTAACCGCAAATCAAAACTGAAATTTCATCTCTATCAGCTATACTAGCTTAAACATACATACATATATACACAACTTAAATTAATATGATGAGCTCAAATTTAATGAAAAAAAACAAAAAATAACAATTCGTTTGAACTGAAATTTCATCTCAAATTTCTATACTAACTCAAACATAGCGTCATTATATACATACATACATATAAATTGCTTGAATCTGATAATTCGTTTTATTGGAACTCGTTTTTTCAGAAATAAAATAAAATCATCAAACAGAGACCGATTTTGCTTGAATCTGAATTTCATATCCATTTCTACACAAATCAAGCTCCGTAATCGTCAAATTTAGAACCAGAAATTAATTTGACGAGCTCGAATTTAAAAATACAAAACAGAGAACAATTCCTTTGAACTGAAATTTCATCTCAAATTTCTGATAACGAATTAAGCTTCTTAATCATCAAACTCAGAACCATAAATAAATGAAGATAACAAGCTCAAAATCAAAAAAAAACAAAAACACTATTTAATATCAGCTACCATAAATCAATTAGAAGTTAATATGACGAGGTCAAACATAGCGTTAAATAGTGTTTTTTTTATAAAAAAACACTATTTAACGCTATGTTTGAGTCATTTAAATTTAAATTACTAACTCAAACATAGCGTCACTACATACATAAATACATAAATAATATAATAATAATAATAATATATATATATACGGAGGGGGGACGGAGAGAAGGAGGAGAGAGGATGCAACTGCGAGTTCGACCGAGCTCGGAAACGCTTCGTCTCCCATTTTTCTCTCTCTCTCTCTCTCTAAGTTTGAACTTTGGCGGGATGATAATGAAAATACAAAACGAAATAAATGGGATTTTCTATATTTGAATTATTAACTACTCCAAATTCTGTTTTTTCGTGCGTGGAAAGAATGCGGAGATATTTTCGTTATTTATTTTTTATTATTATCAGGGGTTTTATACTTTTAGTACATCAAACTATGTTCTTTTAACGATTTGGGTATTCATTTTTCAAATTTTCCAATTTAGGTACCACAGTATAATAACTTTTTAATTTAGGTACCACCGTCTAAATAAATCACGGAATCATGTCACGTGACATTTGACAAACATTAATTTGATAGGCTAATTTGACAATTTTGCACAAAAATATGTCATCCTATAAAAACGTTTCCCCCAATTTCACACATAAAAAAAAATTAATTTTATATGCTAATTTTTTTTATTTGTGAAATTGGAGGAAATTTTTTTCTAATATGACATATTTTTGTGCAAAATTGTCAAATTAGCCTCTCAAATTAATGTTTGTCAAATGTTACGTGACATGATTCCGTGATTTATTTAGACGGTGATACCTAAATTGAAAAGTTATTATAGTGTTGTACCCAAATTGAAAAATTTGAAAGATGGGTATCCAAATCGTTAACAGCACTATAGTTTAGTACTATAGTTTGGTGTAGTAAATGTATTTTTTTTAGCTTATTATTATTTAAATTCACAGTGTCACGCGATTGAGCTTTGCTTTGGCCAACTGTATTGTACACTGGTGGGTCCCATATTGCCATGTCATACATATAGTGACTTGGCAATT
Source organism: Primula veris (assembly GCA_963682055.1). Classification (NCBI taxonomy): domain Eukaryota; kingdom Viridiplantae; phylum Streptophyta; class Magnoliopsida; order Ericales; family Primulaceae; genus Primula; species Primula veris. The sequence goes on along the minus strand of OY821746.1, from coordinate 34,163,353 downwards.
ACGTGGCAAACGAAACATGTGTATTAGGGCGGGCGAAAAACCGAACCGAAAAACCGAAACTTTTCCAGTTGGGTTTCGGTTTACAATAAAACTGGATAAAAAAAACGAAAAAGCCTGAAAAAGACCGAAAAACCAAAGCAAACCAGTTCGGTTCAGTCCAAAAAATAAAAAAAACCGAAAACTGAAAAAGACTGAACCGAAAAATCTGTTCGGTTTCGGTTTTGCCAAAAACCAAACCGAACCGGATACGACTCTAATGTATATTACTCAAGTTTAATTGGGTAATATTATATTTACCTTTTCTCCTTGTGAAATTTATGACTAGTAATTAAGATTTCATTCTTATACGGGGACGAATTTGTATAATTGAAAATTTCATTTCCGAAATTCTGTTTGAGAATTGGCAAATATGAAAATATGAATAATGGGATATTATTTGAATTAGTATTCGATATTCTGTTTTCCTTGTATGAGTATATTTACACTAGTAAAATTTACCCACGCGTTGCGTGTGATACGCGTAATAACATAAATCTCATAATATATTTTACTTTTAACATAATATTCAGATTTGGTATAATTTATTATAGTTACGGAGGTTAAAACGAATTGTTAATTAATTTATAGTACATCCGTAATTAGTAAAATATATTGAGCACAAATAATTAATTAATTATATTATGTATATTGGTAATTAGTAAAAAAGAGTAGGGACATTTTTAGAAAAAATGATCAAAATTTGGCAGCCTCATTTTTTTTTGGGTTGGCTTATATTAATAAGATTATTTATTAGTATTTTAAAATTTACAGTTTTTGAATTCACAATTAATCACGTGATTGAGCTGAGCTCGCTTTAGTCAAGTGTATACTCCTTTCGTCTTGAAATAAGTGTTATGTATTTCTTTTGGACTTTTCAAAATAAATGGTCGTTTTCATTTTTTTAGTAAATTTTTTCTTTTTTATTTTTTAAAAAATAACTTTTTGTTAGTTTAAACATAACAAAATTATACTCAAAACATCACATTTTAATTAAAATGTATTTTTTGTTTGAATTTTTTGAAATTTTAATTTTTTTTGTTGAGTTTTTATCAAAATTGTTTCAAATTATTAAATAAGTGACTTGGTAGTAAGTGGCAAAGGAAACACTATTATTCTTGTTCCCCAGGTTTAATTGGGATTTTTTTCACCTTTAGTTTCGTACGAAATAAGTTACTACTATCGAGTCTGATTACTTGGGATAATTTTCGCTAAACTTTTCGATTTATAGTTACAATCGGTGATAGTTTGAAAACAGTCGATGATAACTTAAAAATAGTCTATGATTATTTAAAATCACTTTATGGTCATAAATGTAATTATTACATACAAATAATGTTTTCAAAATACAGTCTAATTATCAGAATACTTCAATTGTGGTATTTCGGATTATTTGAAAACTATGAACTTAGTTTTTGTATATGAAAATTTATGGTCTGATTTATCTGATTTTGTAAGATTAAGGCTTGAGAATGAGATACAGTAGTATTTTAAATGCTAGGAAGCTATTTGAGTATTGGCGGGATGAGAATGAGAATACAAAAATACATTATGAAAATTGGGATATATTTGAATTGGGAGTATTTTATTTTGATTTTGAATTACAGTTACGCGATTGAGCTTGCTTGGCTACACATTGCCCATTGCCACGTCATATATTGACTTTTGGATTACGTGGCAAAATGAACAATTTTTTTGTTCACTAATTTAATTGGGATTATTTTACCTTTTCACTTTTAGTTTTGTACTAAATATGTTACTACTACTGAGTCCGATTACTTGGGATTATTTTGCTCAATTTTCAATTTATAATTACATTTGGTGATAGTTTGAAAACAATTAATGATAACTTGAAAATAGTATATGATTATTGAAAATCAGATTATTATCATAAATGTGGAAACATGTTTCATTGTTTTTATTATTATTATTGTTGTGATTTTGAATTACAATCACGCGATTGAGCTCGCTTGACTAACTGTTTACAGAGACGGATAGTTTGTTGCCCATGGTGGGTCCCACATTGCCACGTCATATTATCAGAGCCCCGTTAGGCCGTTACTATGGTCCGAAGAGATTAACACCATTGTTAACATAGCAAAAAACATTAACACCCAATTCCAAATTTTCTTATTTCAGTGGAACCTCAACTTCATACTAGTGAGGTGTGGTTTTTGTTGGATTATGCACATTTTTTTGTAATATCTATGGAAACACGTATGTCACGTACAGTTTTTTTTTTTCAAATTGTTACAAGTCGAATGAACTAACAATATATTCTCACTTGACAATAGAAATCAATACAGCTACTCAATATAATTAGTGAAACTTGATCAAAACTGCTAAATGTTTTTTTATCCCAGCAAATCAAGTTATAATTAGTGTAACTTAGCACTCAAAACAGCCCATCAACCGTCTCTATAAACAAAACAAACGACTTGGTCTTGGTAGTTGCTACTTGCATTAATGTAAAAAATACAAATGGTGAAAGTTAAGCTGCTGATGAAGAGTTGTGTGTTTAAGTAGCTCAACCCTCCCTCTTTATATAATAGAGATTAATGTAAATGATTCAAACGGTGAAAACTAAGCAGCTGATGAAGAGATGTGTGCTCAAACAGTTCAATCCTTTTTTTTTATACAGTAGAGATTAATGTAAATGATACAAATGGTGAAAGTTAAGCTGCTGATGAAGAGTTGTGTGTTTAAGTAGCTCAACCCTCTCTTTTTATATAGTAGAGATTAATGTAAATGAGCCAAACGGTGAAAACTAAGCAACTGATGAAGAGTTGTGTGTTTAATCAGCTTAACCCTCCATTCCCTTTTTATAAAGTAGAGAGATAAGTATTATAAAATAAAATAAAATCTTAGTATAACACATGAACAATTAATGTATATTTCCAAACTTTAAATTTTGATAGAAGCTAACACATGAACATCTGTTAATATATATATATAGGTTGAAATGATTACAAAAATAAAATAAAAAATATATATATTTTAGTCATACTGTTATGCTTTATCCAAATTTAAAAAAACCGCTTTACTTTTTTAGTTTTTAGTCATACTGTTAATTTTTATCGCATTTTGTTTCCCGGCTCCAATATTGAAACTATAATATTTTAACTTTTATCACATAAATTTGTTTCCATACTCGCAACTTTCATGGACTTATTCATTAAATTTATTTTGTTCTAATCTATTTTAAATGATCTAGACACATGTACATATCATTCTATTATAATAAGTCAATCCAAGTCAAATGAGTCTGTCCAATTTAGCCAATTTTTTTTAAAAATACCCCTACACATTTATATTAATTACAATAATAACATACTCTCATAAAAATATAAAAAGTAAAAACTAATAAAACTATATATTTATCCCTCTTTGACAGGGTAAATTTTGGATTGATCCATGAAAACAAAACTATTTAAGGATTGGTCCATGAAACTGAAACTAATTAAGGATTGGTCCATTTGGTGACATCATTAAAAAAAAATTGCTGATGTCATCAAAAATAATTAAAAAATAAATTAAATAAAAAACAGTCTGAAAAAAAAACAGTCTGAAAAATAAAAAATAAATAGTCTAAAAAAAAATAGTCTGAAAAAAAAAAACAGTCTGAAAAAAAAAACAGTCTGAAAAATAAATTAATTAAAAAACAGTCTGAAAAAAAAACAGTCTGAAAAAAAAAACAGTCTGAGAAAAAAAACAGTCTGAAAAATTTTCAGACTGTTTTTTTTTTATGTTAATTTAATAGTACACTATCTTTCAAACTCCCCCCAGGTCAAAAACTCAGCTTTTTCAAAAATCTAAAAAAAAAAACAGAAGAATTTAAAATATTGAAAAAATAATTGAATAAACGAATTAGAGGGAGAAATTGAATGTACTTCGCAACAAGTGGCTTGAGAAAGGCTGTTGATTATTATTAAAGGGGTGTTACCAATAGCTTGAATTAATCCCTTTTTCTTCTGTTTTTTTTTATGAATATTATTATTATTATGATTTAGTAGTTTGGAGGATATGTAGAGAGAGAAAGAGAGTATGGAAAGAGCTGTGAAGAAGACACAACTGGAGAGAGAGAATTGGGGATAATTTTTTTTTATTTTATTTTTTTTTTTTTTTTTTTTTAGAGAGAATGATTAATTAGATAAATAGATTTGGTAAATCTTTTATAGTGGACCAATCCTTAATTAGTTTCAGAAATAATGGACCAATCCTTAAATGAATTTTATAGCCGGACCAATTCTTAAATACTTTTGTTTTCGTGGACCAATCCTTAATTTTCTCTTTTTGTTAAATCTTAAACTATGTTTTTTTTATTATCCACATGTTTAATTATATTATAACTATACATATTTTTTACATTTTTATTGCGTTATGCGCCGCACACGCAACGCGTGGGGCACGATTACTAGTATTTTAATAGGGCCGGCCGAAAACCGGGAACCGAACTGAAACTTTTTCGGATCGGTTTACAATAAAACCGAACCGAAAAAACCCGGGAAAAACCGAAAACCCAAAAATAAAACCGAAAATTTCGAAACCGGTCCGGCTCGATCTAAAAAATAAAAACACCGAAACCAAAAAAAACAAACCGAAAAATCAGCTCGATTTAGGTTTAAACCAAACCGAAACCGGTCCTATGTTTTAATACGAATATATTTTATGCATATCTTTAACCAGGAAGATCTAGAAATGTCACAAAAGCCACGTGTCAATCACTCAGACTACCAAATAAATTCCTTACTTAATGCACTTGTCAATGCTGCCACGTTTCACTTCAACCTTACCCTTTTTCAACTATCTCTTTGCTCGTTTTTCAATCCCACATTTTCCCAACAACAAAAAAAAACAATTTCCGACTTATATAAATAATAATAAAAATTTTAAAAAAACGATAATAGACTATGGAAAAGGGAAGTGCTAGGGGAAAAAATAAAAAAACAAAAAGTAGTGAAAAGGCCAAAAAGCACTCGATGGGACGTTCAAGGAAAGGGTGTATGAAGGGCAAGGGTGGTCCGGACAACGCCACGTGTACTTATCGTGGTGTCCGTCAAAGGACTTGGGGGAAATGGGTTGCCGAGATCCGTGAGCCTAAACGGGGTGCTCGCCTCTGGCTCGGCACCTTTGTCACCTCACTGGAGGCGGCTCGTGCCTACGACGAGGCGGCAATCAGGCTCTTCGGCCCTTCTGCCAGCCTCAACTTGGCCTCACGTCCTGATGACCATGCAGCTGATACTGGTCAGCAGGACGCGATGCCATCAGCCCCAGGAGCGTCTGGGGCTGATGAGCTGGACCAGAACTGGATTTCGGTTTCTTCTTGGAATAGTGGTAGAGATAAGGTTGGCACTTATGTCAGCCTTGACTTGGGCTTGCGTTCTCGTTATCATGACGCGGGGCAGTCAGCCGCTCAAGAGTCGTCTAGGGCTGATGAGCCAGGCTCAAATTGGGGTTCTGATTGGGTTAGTGGTAGGGGACCGGGACTTTTTGAGGAGGATATGGCAGAAATACCGATTTGGCCATCGACGGACTCTGATGCCTATTGTCTTGATGATATGGCGATTTCCGAGGGGGTGTTCGGGTGGGATCAAGGGACGTTGGAGGTTTCATGTAGCTTTTGTTAGATGCTAAGATTTCTGTAGTAGTATATATATATATACAAAAATAGCAAATCTTTTATGAAATAATTTAGGTTGTAGTTTGAGGACTTAATTTGTATCAATAATAACCTAGCTAGCTATATATAGGCTTTGGTCGAGTTATTTTTCGTTTTTTTCATCATTCTGGTACCCGTTCTTTTTACGATATTTGGGTGATGGTTTTCTTCGATACAACTAAAATTGATTGGAAAAAAAAAAGATTCAAAAAAAGCAAAACACCAAGTATATATTTATTAGTTATTAAGCATAACTAACTAATAATTATTCAAAATGAAAACAATGACATGCTTTATAATATTCTCATCACCAAATTCTTTCGCAACACTTTTGCATTTCATTTTCCACGAATACATAATTTGACAAAATAGTCCATAGTATTTATTAAGTCTGCTATTATGTAAAGATGCTCAATCAAGTCCTTTAATCCTGAAATATGACACATTAGTCCAACATAGAAGATAACTAAAATAACAACATTAACATATAATCAAATCAATAATATGCGTAGATGGTTTTGAATTTCGTCAATTTGGGGTTTTTTTTTTTCTTTTGAGCGTGAGAACAGTTTTGCGAATAATAATGAAATATATTTATTTATATATATATTTATTTCATAGATATGTATTTAAGTGTGTCTTTGGTACAAGTCTTTTTCTATTACTTTTTTGCTATGAAAAAACATTGGACGTTTGGTATGCTACCTTTTGTGGCTATTTAAAAAGCTATATTTTGACTATAAAAGCATTAAAAACTTGAAGATTATAGATTTATGTTATTGGTGTTTTTTTTTTTTCGACACAAAGTTCACATTTAAAAGCTTTTCATAGTTGCTTTCTCAAAGCATCAAAAGCTACTTTTTTGACCAAAGAAGCTTATGTCATACGGACCCTACAAATTATTTCTGAAAAATTAGCCTTTTATTACAGTTTTAATGATATGTTGTTGTTCTTTGGTTCCAAATTTAAAAATAGTTATAACCAATTTCAAGCTCACGACCTGATCAAAACTATTCTATTTTTAACGAACGATCACGATCACCATTTCGTAACAAACAAACGAATCGAAGAACTTTGTTCGGTTCGTTAGTTGAGTATCCAAAATAAAGTATACTCGTTAATTATATAGGTACTTGTGTTTGTAATAAGCAAGAATTTTATTGGAATTATGATAAAAATGGACTAAATGTATAAGTATTAAGAATGGGGAATACCATTAGTCTCATAGTATTATAACTTAAAATGTGGATTATAAGATATTACAACCCATTTAGAGTCGTTCACCAGCAGAGTTCGATTTCAGACGCTTGCGAAACAGGTACATCAAAAGTGAGGGTTATTAATTATATATATAAAAAAATAGTCCATAATTAACTACAATGAAACCACTCATCCTTAGCCGGAGTTAACAATTCCACCATAGTTGGTTAATTATTGATAAAAAAAGAAAAAAAATACATTTACTATCCCAAACTATAGTACGGTTAACGATTTGGGTACCCACTTTTTAAATTTTCCAATTTAGGTACCACACTATAATAAATTTTCAATTTAGGTACCACCGTCTTAATAAATCACGAAATTATGTCACGTGACATTTGACAAATATTAATTTGATATGCTAATTTGACAATTTTGCACAAAAATATGTCATCCTAGAAAAACTTTTAGCATATAATCCAAATTTAACATATAATCCAAAATTTTGTTATTTGTGAAATTGGGAAAAATATTTTTATAGGATGACGTATTTTTATGCAAAATTATCAAATTAGCCTCTCAAATTAATGTTTGTCAAATGTCACGTGACGTGATTCCGTGATTTATTTAGACGGTGGTACCTAAATTGGAAATTTATTATAGTGTGGTACCTAAATTGGAAAATTTGAAAGGTGGGTATCCAAATCGTTAAAAATAGATAGTTTGGTTTACTAAACATATAAAACCCCAAAATACAAAAAAGAGGTCGCATGATATCATAAATACTCCCATAACAAACTCTCTCACTCTTATTTTTTTTAGTAAACTTAAAAAAAGTGGACGAAAATGAACCATTTTGTTGTTGTGAGTGAACCAATTGGTTAATTATTCATAAATAAAGGTCTCATAACATTATAAATCCTCATGTAATAGCAAATGCTATCACTCATTCGACCTATTTATAAGTTCAACCAATGAAATACTAAAGAAATAGTAAAACCGTAAAAATTAAAGAAAATTGATGAAAAGTTGAAAACTAACCAGTTAGTTTTGTGAGTGAAACATTTAGTTAATTATTCATTTATAGAGGTCTCAAGACAAAAATCATTTATAGAGGTCTCAAAACAAAAATCATTTATAGCAAAAGCTTTCACTCATTTTTTTTCCTAGTAAAATTTAAAGAAAGTGGATGAAAACGAACCAAATATGAAGGGCACCAATTGATGAAATATTTCCCATATTATAAATAAATTATACTCAATAGTGAAACCTCTTCACTCATTAGTCATATACTCATTTAGTCTGTAATTTTCTTAAAACCTTAACAAAATAACATCATCCCCATTTCCAAAACACTATCTCTTTATATATCGCGCAAAAGGCACAAAATCAACGAGTGTGTAAAACCAACGGAGCATTCTAAAAAAAGAGAGTAAAACTCAAAGAAAGGGGATGAAAATTGCTCAGTCGAGCAACCAATGTAACTAATTGAGTTAATTTTGATAAATAGAGGTCCCATATTATAAATAAATAAACTCGTCATTTTACTCGCTTAAAACGCTAAAATATTAACATTATCCCCAATTATCAACATTCTATCTCTCTATATAATTATAACAAAATACTCAAAATCAACGAAACGTGTGAAACCAAACACACTTACAAAAGAGTAGAAACTGGATGAAAATTCCCCATTCAAGCAAACAATGTGACTAAGTGGGTTAGATTTGATAAATAAAGTTTCCATATTATAAATAGTAGCAACATACTCTCTCAATATCTATAGCAAAATAATCAAAAGAAACCAAATGTGTGAAACCGAGCGCATTTACAAAGAAGGATAAAAATTGCTCAATCGAGTAACCAATGTGACCCAATTGGTTAGTTTTAATGAATAAAAGTCTCGTCATAATATTAATATAAGGGAACCCAAAAAAGTTGAGTCTGTCAAATTTTACCTATTTTTTCCAAAAATGTCTCAATTCTAATTTACTAATTAATCAAATAACTTAATGCAATTTAAATAAATAAATAAGTAAATAAATATTATATTTTTCCACATGTCAATTTATCTCCCAAAAAAATCATCATACATGTATTTTTATATTACTATAACAATAAAACATTATATTTTTACGATATTCATTCCATTATTTTTGCAAACTTTTTAAAAATGTTAAATTTTTTGTGACGGATCTACGATTACTAGTATTATAAATAATCTAACAAAATAGCATGGCCCCCATTCTCAACACTCTCTCTCAACATATCTCTATATTCTATAGAAAAAAAAAAGAAGAAGAGTAGAAAGTAGATGAAAATTGTCAAACTAAACAACCAAAGTGACTAATTGAGTTAATTTTGATAAATAGAGGTCCCATATTATAAATAAATAGAACTAGCTAGTTACTCATTTAGTACTAGTTTTCTCTATTTTTTATTTCTTAAAACCCTAACAAAATAGCATCATCCTCATTCTCAATACACACACTTTCTCTCTCTATAACTATATCTATATCTGTATCTATAACTATATCTATATCTATATATATATAGGTACGGCGGAGATGGAGGAGAACACGGCGGAGAAGCTGGTGGAAGTAATGACGTGTGTAAACAGTCGCTCCACCACCGAGCGTATCCGCATCTTCCGTCACCAAATCCCCTCTCTCCTCGACGGCTCGACACGTAACCTAATCTCTCTCTCTCTCTCTCTATAATCCATTTCTTAGATTCAGTTTTGATTGTTTTTTTGTTTACATATTATTATATAATAATACAATTTACAGATCATTTTTATTTTAGTTTAGAAATTACGAGTTTCGGTATTTCAGTTGTTTTGTTCGATAGGGTTTGACACAGCTATATATATATTTTTTTTCTTCGAAAATTTTAATAATTTTTTGCTCTATTCTCGACCCATCGACACGTAAGCAAATCTCTCTCACCCTCTCTCTATAATCCATTTCTTAGATTCAGTTTTGATTGTTTTTTTTTATACATATTATTATATAATAATACAATTTACAGATCATTTTTATTTTAGTTTAGAAACTAGGAGTTTCGGTATTTCGGTTGTTTTGTTCGATAGGGTTTGAAGCAGCTATATTTTTAGTTTTTTATTTTTCTTAGAAAATTTTAATAATTTTTTGCTCTATTCTCGACTCGTCGACACGTAAGCAAATCTCTCTCTCTCTCTATAATTCATTTCTTAGATTCAGTTTTGATTGTTTTTTTTTTTTACATATTATTATATAATAATACAATTTACAGATCAATATTTTAATATACTCTTTGTGTAGTTATTTTAGTTTAGAAATTACGAGTTTCGGCATTTCGGTTAGATAGGGTTTGAAGCAGCTATATTTTTAGTTTTTTTTTGCTTAGAAAAATTTCTTATTTTTTTGCTCTATCCTCGACTCGTCGACACGTAAGCAAATCTCTATCTGTTTCTGTTTTTGATTGTTTATTGTCAAATATTATTTACGTAACGATACAATATTACAGATAAATGTTTTAAAATACTGTTTGTGTAGTTTTTTTAGTTTTGACATTTCAGTTGTTTTGGTAAATAGGGTTTAAGGTAGTTGATTTTTAGTGTTTTTAAAAAAAAATAATAAGTTAAATTCTTATAGAGTAATTAGACACGTAAGCAAATCTCTCTCTCTATTATCCGTTTCTCAGATTCTGTTTTCCGATTTTTGATTGTTATATATTAGTATTACATAAGGATAGAATATTACGGATCAACGTTTTAGTATATTGTTTGTGTAGTTTTTAGTTTCGCAGTTTTGGCTTTTCCGTTGTTTTGTTAGATAGGATTAAATTAATAGCTTTGTGTAGTTGCATTTCTTAGATTAGTTTTGCAGTTTTGGCATTTCGGTAGTTTCGTTAGATTTTTTTTAAAGAATAAATAAAATTATGTAATTAAAATTACTTTATGAATATAACATGTACTAGTCATCGACACGTAAGCTTATCTTTCTTTTCCATTTCTCAGATTCTGTTTTCGGATTTTTTAATTTTTATTAGAATATAACACGTAAGCAGTCTCTGTTTGTGTAGTTTCTCATTTTAGAGTTTCGGCATTTCAGTTGTTTTGTTAGATATATAGATATATATATATATGTAGTTTTGGCATTTCTCAGATTCTGTTTTATGAAAGCACTCTCTCGATGTGTAGTTTTTTAGTTTCGGAGTTTTGGCCTATTTTATTCGTGTGTTTGAAGCTCTTATAGAGAGTGGTTTTTGGGTTTTTATGTGTTTTTAAATTTGAAAGTTTGGTGGTCTTATAGGTAGAATTACAAATATATTACATCGGCACGTTTTTAGGTAATGATAGGATTTATCAGAGGAAATGTTATTGAAAGCATTATGAACCCTTTAACTTGAGTAATTTCATGTGGATGAAGTTCAAAATACGATTCAAGCTTGGGTCATTCTTAAATCGAGATCGACATGAAGTTCAAAATCCAGTTCAAGCTTGGGTCCTTCTTTCGGAACCGATCTGAGATCAAGCTGACTGAAGATTCATTTCATTAGAATTAGCAAAATACGAAACAAAAGATAAATACTCAAATATCCTTAATAGTTAATCATCATATTTATGTAAAATGTATACATACACATCCATTCACATTTTTAATAATTTTTAAAATCTCAATGCTGCACAATACGGTAACGGCTCTTTTTTCTCGACACTGCAGAGATGACTGCTGAGGTCGTAACAGTATTGATAGACATAAGTTTCAGCATTTGTGTGTTTAAGAGTCGTTTTTGGGTCCTGATGTTTATCATAATTTGAAAGTTTGGTGGTCTTTTATGTAGAATAGCAAATTTTTTACATCGGAATATTTTTATAAAAAAAAATCAAAAAGTGAAGGTGTATGTACTTACGTGTCATTGAAATGATTGGAATTGTCAAAGGAAATACGGTTGAAAGCATTGTGTCTTTTTTACAAAATACACTTAATCTTCATATATATGCAACTATTTACATATACATCAATTCTTTGAATTATTTTGTTAAATGTTGATGCTGCATATAGAGTAACGACTCCTTTTTTCTGCAGAGATGTCTGCTGATGTCGTAACAGTATTGATAGACATAATTTTCAGCACTTTATTGATTTACGACGACCGAGGATCGAGAAAGGCAGTGGATGATGTCATCGTAAAAGCTCTAAGTGAGGTTCTATTTATGAAAACCTTTGCAGCAACAGTTGTACAGGCTATAGAAAAGCAAGTAAAAGTTCAGTCTCACGTAGGGTGTTACAGACTTTTAAAGTGGTCTTGTTTACTATTAACAAAGAGCCAATTTGCTTCTTTATCGAAGAACGCGGTGAGCAGGGTAGTTTCGGCACATTCATCTCTTTTTCCTATTCTCACTCGAGGAAATTTTCTCGAGAGAAAGGCCTGCAAGAAAACGTTGTTTCACATGTTCGCTGAGGTTGGTATTATTCATGCTTTCCTACTTGAATCAGGTAAATCATGATTTCGAATAAATTAATCTCTTATGTTTTGGGTGTTTCGTTATGCCAGTCACCAGACATGTATAGGACCTATCTTGAAGAGCTAAGGGTTGGGAAGACCCCTTATAAAGATAGCCCCGAAATGTTAGGGCTTCTGTTGGAATTTTCAAGTTCAGATTCTTCTTTATTTGACCAATGGAAGGTAAACCCATCGTTCTGTCGAATATTTATATGGACACAAGTATGATTGAGAGAGTTTTGCTATTTTTCCCCTCTTGTTATATGCTTGCATGCTTTGTGAAAGATTGCTTTCCCTTTTTCTTGTCTGTTTGAAAGAGTGTTCCTCGTAGAAAAGTGTGATGGAATAGATTATTTCCTTCACAAAAGTTTACGGAAACGAGAAGAACATATTCTCTTCCATTGCATTGGCATATTAGAATTCGTCCATTTGTGAAGGGTTATGGTTTTGCTAAAGTGGATTATGATATTGATTGTAGGTAATGCTATTGAAATTCTTATGACTAAACTGCTTATGCGTTCGTTTTGAATCTTTTTATTATTAACCTTCATTTGAGCTTTTGCCTTTTATTGTACAAAATTAAATTAGCCGTTTTCGTAAACAGATATATATGAATAATCTGTTTCCCTTAAGGATGTGTTTATATTTAGGCTCTGTTTGTTTTGAAGGAAAATAGAGGCTGAAAAATATTTTCTGGGAAAATATAGTTTTCTTTGTGTTTGTTTCGATGGAAAATCTGTTTTCCAGATAAATATTTTCCAGAATTGGAGGAAAATTAAGGAAAATATTTTCTTTTAAAATTATCAAGAAAATATTTTCCGGAACCATAGCGTGACTATAACAAAAGGTAACTCATGGTGAAAAATGATAAACAAGGTTAAATTTAACTAATAATAACGGAAAATGATTTACAAATTAAAATTTAAAAGTAATCCATAAGTTAAGAAAAAAGTAACTTAAAAGTAAAAAAGTAAATTACACTTGACGCTTATAACTTAAAAAACAACTTATAAATAAAAACATAGTAAAAATAAGTCAAAAAGGGACTTTTTTGCTGTCAAAAAGGGACTTTTTTGCTAGTAAAAAGTTAACTTATTTTAAGTAAATTTCAAATCACAAACAATCACTTACATAAAATATTAACTTATATATTTTATTTCAGAAACAAAGTAGCTTAAATATCTAATGATTTATATTTGGTCTCGTTAGTCGAAATGGCAGTTAAATGCCTTGTTGATGATTAAAAAATGTCTACATAACACTTGTACATAAAAATAATAATACGTGTAAGTTAAATTGTTATAAAACATTAGCTCGTAATAAATAAAAGTAACTTACTGCATATTAGTTATAATAAGTTGAAAACTAACTTGTATGTTTAAAGTTTTAATGTGTTGATTTTGTTACTATTATAAGATTATATACTTGTGTTTGTTAGAGAAATTATAAATTATAATTCAGATTTTCTATGAAATTTTTCCCTACAACCAAACACTAAGAAAATCATGGAAAATACCTTGTTTTCCGAGAAAATCTTTTCTTCGGAAATTATTTTCCGGGGAAACAAACAGAGCCTTAATTGGAAATGATCCTATACAACTTCTGTTTTGGTCTGTTTACCCATTTACTAAAGTTTAACTTTGAGGGGTGTGGACAGGGTTTTAGACAATTTCCCACCATTGATTCTTTCCTGTATATGTTATTACGTTTCAGTAAGCAGAAGTTTGCAAAGCTCATGCATGTTGGTCTAAATTCGCTTACGGTTCTATTGCGTTTCTTACATTTAATATTGTCTTGAATCTTGATTAGCTTGTATCGTGCAGCCTTCATTTCTGGATATGTATGTTACATCGGTTCTAAATACAAAAGACAAGCCATCAAAGGTTCTCTGTGAAGCCTTCATTCCTTTATTTACTTCGTTGACACATGAAGATCTCAAAAACGTACTTATACCAGCATCAGTGAAAATGCTTAAACGCAACCCCGAGCTAGTTTTGGAATCCGTTGGCATCCTGCTAAAATCTGTAAATCTTGATTTAAGCAAATACACAATCGAAATTCTCGCGGTAGTATTACCACAGGCCCGCCATGCGGACGAAGGAAGAAGGGCCATCGCTTTATCTATTGTAATGTGTTTGAGCCAGAAATCTAGTAATCCAGACACTGTAGAAGCAAGTTTTGCTTCTGTTAAAGCCGTCATTGGAGGTAATTTGATTTTATCCACAGTCATGCTTGTTCAGCTTTCTTGACAAGAAGCCATCAAAAGGTGATATAAGATTGTAGTAGTTACCTCTGGTTGGGTGAGGGTATGTGGACTTTTTTAAGTCTATAACTTGTAATTGTCACATATTTCAAATCTATTTTTTATAAATAAGATGTGTAAAAAGAGCGTAAACCCAAATAACCAACTGTAGATAGTGCAGTGTCTGAACTAGAATTCTTGTAATTTAGAAACTGGTGAAGCAATTCACACCTCTGTTAAGGCTGTCATTGGAGGTCATTTTTCCGGCTCCTTCAATTGTTTCCCCCTTCGTTTATACTTAGGTCTTGTTTGGGTGAAGCTTTTAATCAAATAAGCTGTGTCGAGGTTAGGAAGAAAGCTGGGTTCATTCGGCTTAAAAGACTTCCCGCTTTTCCAGGCTTGAGAACCGAAAAGCTGAGCTCTTAAGTCGAACAACTCCAGCAAAGACTGAAAAACGCAAACAAACTGAGTTTAAAGGCTGCAACCGAGCAAGCACGTCCTCAGCTTTCTTAAGAAGAAATATATACCGATGCCATTAAAGATCATATAAAACAGTAGACTAGTAACCTCTGGTTGGTTAAGGGTATGTGTGTTATAAATTATCGGTTGTGATTGCCACACATTACAAAATCTGTTCATATGAGAAATGAAACCCGAAAACTTTAATGGTGCCCTTTTCTCTACATGCACTGATGTGCAGTGGAGAGAGAGTCCGGTACGGATGACATTTGTATGTATGTGTATAGAGGTGGTAGATGAGAAAGTAAGGAGAGGAGAGGAGGAGATTAAATTAAGCTGGAAATAATGAGTGCGCGTATTAGACAATGACTAGTGTTTTTGATATATTTCACATTTTCAACTTATATTCATAATTATCAAGCAGGTTTCCGCTGTTTAATAAAAATTCAAAGCATCTAGTGGAATTTCAACCTTTTAAGAATAGTCTCTAATGGCTTTGTATATTAACAGGATCAGAGGGTAGACTTGCATTTCCGTACCAGAGAGTTGGAATGATGCATGCAATACAAGAATTATCCAATGTGCCAGATGGGAAATATATCGGCACCCTTTCGACAACTATTTGTCGTTTTCTTTTGTCGTGTTACAAGGATGATGGTAGTTCTTCTATCTATTATTCTTATGAAATATATAATTTTTGTACGCCAACTGTTTATCTTTTAAGGATTAGTACATCATAATATTAAATTTTGCAATTTTGAGCCGATCTACCATCAACTATCAGAATTTACAAGTATTTGAAGCTTATTTTTTGAACGGAGGTGTACTGATTTTGTCTGATTATATGAAAATTCGTTCCGAGTATACCAACATATCTGAACACTGAGTACATAACTGTTGCTTTTAGTCCGATTTATAGCCCTGGTCTTATGATTGCTAAATTTAGTGTAAAATGGTGTATAAATTGTAGACTGATAGATTGGTGTACTAATTGTTAAAAGTCAATAGTTTGATATACAAAAGTGATATTCTTACCTTTCTCAATTCCATCTTGTGAAGTTTTTTCATTTTCTGCCAATTGGTGTAATTTTTTCTCAAAATGTTCAGGAAATGAAGACGTTAGGCTTGCAAGTTTATCTGCTCTAGGTTCATGGGGAGCTAAATGTCCAGATGCTATTCAACCGGATTTAATTACTTTTCTGGTTTCTGGGATCAAAGAAAAGGAAACTCTTAGAAGGGCTCATCTTCGTTGTCTTCGAGTTATGTGTAAAAATTCTGAGACTGTTGTAAGGGTGAGGAAACCATGCATTTCTTTTTTAATGTTTGTCTGTGTTGAAATTGAGTTGTTTTTTCTCTGAATTGGAATTTATTCTCATGCAATTTTGTAGATATCGCCTTTACTGGTGCCGCTTATCCAACTTGTAAAAACTGGTTTTACCAAACCAGCACAAAGGGTGGATGGAATTTATGCGTTGCTCTGTGTTGCAAAGATTGCAGCTGTTGATATGAAAGCAGGTAAATTGATAGTGGGGAAAGACTCGGGGCTTGTTTTCTTGCAGCTTTTAGCAAATAAGCTAAAAACTGTGAGATTCAGAAAAAGAAGCTAGGTTTATCTTTCTTAATGCTGCGAGATTATTTAGGCTTAAAATGCAGATCTTATAAGATGCAACCAGACAAGGCCTTGACTAAGTTAAAAGAAGTCATTTCGCTTCAATATCTAAGCATCAATATGGATTTGGTTTATGCTTATGTGTAGAATTGCTAACCACATTCTGTTTTTTCTCTTCAGATGAGATTCTATCCAAGGAAAAGATTTGGTCTTTGATATCTACCTGTGAACCTTCACTTTTGCCAATATCCATGGTAGGTATCATTTGATTCTCTTGGTTCAATTATCCCGTACGTATTACTTTTGTGTAGTGAGCCTACTTGTTTACAATATTTAGTTTGTATAAAGTAGTGATGTTACATACAGAAGCACGTAAAAGCATTTTAACTGGCCTGCAGGTGTCAAAACTTCCAATTGACGATTGTCTGGCATGCCTTTATCTTGTTGAGCTGCTGTTTGTTGATCATCCACACAGGTTTCCAGTTATATTGGTCATCTTTTTTATAAAAAGCAACTCTGCACTCGAATTTGTACTGAAATGAATTTTCTCATTTCGTGCAGAATATCTGAACTTACTACTGTCAGACCATTGTTACAGGTAAAAAATTAATCTGTTTCAGTGTCTGGGTCCGTATTCTTTATATGGACTTTGTGTTAATGCTTATTGTTTTAATGCAGTTTGTCCTTTACGTTTTGTGTCATCAAGTTTGGGATATTCGGAAAGTGGCTTATGATTGTACTAAAAAGATTCTGGGAGCTGCTCCACAGTTGACTGAATCAATTCTAGATGAATTTCAAAGTTACCTCTCTGTCATTGGAGAGAAATATATTCTTCTTAAAACAAGGTAATGTCCACATAGTGACATCTTTGTTTAATTTTCTTTATTTTTCTTATTTCGTCTCGTTTTTGTGTTCCAATTTCTATATCGCATTTCAATGAATTCCCTGCATTTGTTGTATATTTAGACAGAAAAGCATCATGCAAATTTGACACGTGACGTTCTGTTCACTTTCTTTTATTAGGAGATATCTTACTTGTACATCAACTGATCAACCTAACATCTTTCAACGGTTAGTACATTGTACCAATGAAATCTACAAATTAGTCACCGATCTACAAAATATTACACACCCAATGATCAGAAAAATCCAGAATTTTTTAATTAGTTGCTGCACCAGCCTATCAATATTGCACAGTTTAGCTTAGACACCATTCTACACAATATCGAATAATTAGTATTCTAACCTATCAAATTTAAGTAGTTAGAAGATAAATTTGTAATGTCGGTGTTCTAAGTACTAACAGTCCAATTTC
Source organism: Primula veris (assembly GCA_963682055.1). Taxonomy (NCBI): domain Eukaryota; kingdom Viridiplantae; phylum Streptophyta; class Magnoliopsida; order Ericales; family Primulaceae; genus Primula; species Primula veris. The sequence goes on along the minus strand of OY821746.1, from coordinate 34,145,343 downwards.
GTACGAATTGGGTGTTTGTACATCAGTGTTTTTAAACAATTAGTATATAGCTGTTGCTTTAAGTTGAATTTTAACGCTGTTACTCATTGTTCGATTTGTATAGATCGATGTCCAATCTGTGAAACTTAATAGCTTGGTGTACTATTTGTCAAAAGTCGACAGTGTGTGTGCAAAACTATTCATTCCACTGGTTTATTTATTTATGTTTTTTTTGTGTGGATTTAACTTCAAATGTTTGTCTGCAGTGATGCAGAAAGTATTCTGGACAGTCAGGTTCCATTTCTCCCATCGGTAGAGGTTTTGGTGAAGGCTTTGATTCTGATATCTAGTACAGTTTTGCCAGCTAATCCTAGTTTAACTGGGCAACTCATATTCTGTTCACACCATCCTTGCTTAATTGGTCTTGGAAAAAGAGATGCAGTGTGGAAGGTAATGATATAGTCTGTAGTTATTTTCAATTGCTATTGATTATTCCCTGAATTCCAGTTTAGATTAGTTGTTCTTGTTTTTGTTCCCTTCTTCTGATCGTCAAGCACGCATACCCTTCTTAGATGAACATTCACACACAAATAAATGGCATCTCATTTTCCTCGAAATCCTCATCGTCTTCCTATATTTATATATATTGCATACTCCATAAGACAAGCAGTTCTCAAGGGCAAGACATTTCTTCGACAAAAGAGACTTCACTGTACCAAGGACCTTGTTCTTACCTTTTTGCGTTTAAATGGCCATGTGTCTTGCACATAAACTAGACTTCTCAATTTCATGCGGAAAATGTAAAAGACAGTTTTTTTGAGACAGTGAAATGAGGTGCAGTTATTTGGCGGTAGGGTGGGAGAAAGATGCGAACATTGGGTCATTGAAAGCTATGAAGCTGATATTGAAGTGAGAAAAGTGTAAATTTCCCTTTCAGATTTTTGTCTGTTCTCGGTGTAATTTTACCGAGTGTGGTTGATGCACACTATTCTAGTTTTGAAGCTGGTATAAACATAGGTGCAACTGGTGTATGTGGCCATTTGGATTTAATACAACATTCTGCTTTCTTGCTTAAGTCGCTGCAACTCAAGCAAAAATCTATTAGCAATAACTCTTTCCATGAAAAACTAGCCTATGTTCTTAGTTTTGATAGTGAAGTACTCAACCTCAACACTAATTCCATGGACTTACAAATTAGAATATTAGATGTTTTGTTCACTATTCCCCAATTCAATTTATATCCCAAAACATTTGATAGTTGAAAGACTATCACAGTAATTTCTAACTCATGGTAGTATTATGTGGACGTAGTTTAAATGCAAACTGTCCATCTCTATTTAAATAATTGTTTCTAATGTTAGTCAGACACTGCAGCACTTGGTCCTTTTGTAATGTAGCTGATATATGTATCCTTTCCCATTTGCTTTTCCTTTACAGAGGTTGCAGAAATGTTTGTGCACACTTGGTTTTGATGTCATCGGGCATATCAGTGCTGATGTGTCTAATATATGCAAGGTAAACCTGTCCTAGATTAATTTCGATCTTGAAGAAATTTTTGTTGGAGTATATCAACTTTGCAGGGGACAATTTATCGGTAAAAGAATGATTTCAGTGTTAACAGTTGCATAATATTTGACATGCTTGATTAATACCATTAGTGTTGAATTTAAACAGAAAAGAATGTGAATCATGATAGTCGGTTTGATTTGAACTTGTCACAACTGATAACTTAGTAATGCTGAAATGATTCGAAAAATATCGACCCTGAACAGATATCTAGTCCACATGCACTGGGAAGTAACAACTGAGAAACCCATCATTTCATGAACAAAATCTATTCTAGAATTACTATCATTATTATGCTTATCGTTTTGATATGAACCAAAAATACATAGCTTCAAATCTGAAGAGTTCCTAAGAGACAATCATTACTTATTATATTTTGTTAGTTATGAGTCCGTACAACATAACGTTCCATATTGACGCTCAATTTTTACTTGTTTTCTTTACGATTCAGTGACTGAAATTCTGATTTTCCAATTCTTTTTTGCACCTTGCAGGTCTTGTTGGGACCATCAGGATTAATGAGTACTAATCATCTTGAACAAGAAGCTGCTTTATACGCCTTGCCAACATTAATGTCTATTGCACCAGGAGATACCTATACGGAGTTTGAAAAGGTTTAATATTACGTTATATCGACATTTTTAGAGATTTTAATTAATAATATCTTGCTTCTTAAGCTGGAATTTAATTTCTTTGCAGCACTTAAATAATCTTCCAGACCGTGGTGCCCATGATGCTCTATCCAAAAATGACATTCAGGTGAGGAGACAGTCTAGCTTCTAGGATTTATTTAAAGTACTCGATTCAATGGTCAATGTGCTGCTGCTACATTTTCTAAATAATTGCTACTATTTTTTCCTAACTATTTCTCTATAAGTTTAAATTAGAGTGTACCATTATGTTTTGTCGATTTATAATGGTAATTTCCTTCCAAGGAAAAAGTACTCATAAATTGGTGTACCCTTACATTGCAGATTTTCCAGACTCCTGAAGGAGTGCTTTCAACCGAGCAAGGTGTTTATGTTGCTGAGTCTGTTGCTGCAAATAACACAAAACAGGCTAAAGGCCGTTTCCGGGTTTATGATAACGACGACGTAAATTTTTCATTTCTTTTTTCCTGTCAATTTGAATGTTATGTAGATTTCTAGGATGTTTAGAATGGTCTATATGCTGTTTCCAGGACGATGTCAGCTCTAATAATTCTGTGAAGCGGGAAAGTGCTAGTAATGCTGGGAGAAAAGATTCTGGGAAACCAATGAAAAAAACTGGTACAATTAAATAATAACATTTTCCTCCCTTATTCAAAGTTATTCTGCTATGAGAAATTGCTAATATTAACTTTTTGATGAACCCAGATAAAGGGAAGACCGCAAAAGAGGAAGCCCGTGAGGTACAGCTTCAAGAAGAAGCATTGCTGCGTGCGAAAGTAGTCAGTATACAAAAGAACCTTTCCTTGATGTTGCAAGCCCTTGGGGAAATGGCTATTGCCAATCCTATTTTCACTCATAGTCAGCTTCCTTCTCTGGTATGTGTTAATGAATATTTGATAATTTTAGAGTTTTTTTCAGTTATCAATTTGTTTACCATGTCATACGTCAATAAGTGTTGTAATTTATCCGAGTTGTACTTGTGTTTGTTCTGGGTACATCATTTCAATCTTACTCAAACACATCATTTTTAACTAATATTGCACAAACTAAGTATCAGTTGTTTCGAGAAAAAAATCAGTCCACGTAAACATCATTTAAGCTCCTTCAGTTAACTCTATTATTTTCCTAGTAATGGCACAATTATTGATAGTTATAGATATTTAGACTCATCAATTTGGCAGCCTCTTTGAGCCAGATGGTGCTTTGGACACACTTTTTTATTTTAGTAGATCGACAAATGTAGATCCCTGAGTGAAGGACAGAACAATAAGATACTTTTAGTTTCAGAATATCTGATAGGATGACTAAAACCCAGTTCGTAGGTATATGTTTTTGTGAGAGAAGTATTCGTAAGGTTGAGATATGATGCATTTCTTGTTCTCGAAGCAAAAATTATGTATATTTCTCGCGTAAGAATGGGACGGGATTTGACTATTTATTTAGTTTTTTCACATTCCAAGTAATTTCAACCTGGCATGCATGTTGGAGTTTAGCTTAGCAATTAGGCCTTTTGGCTTATCAAATCGTGGCTACATCTGAAAAGGAACCTTCTCATCTTGTTATTAAAGGTCCGTTTGGTAACAGATTTTTTAGTCAAAAATGATATTTTAAAAATCTTTGATAAAAAATCTGGAATTTTAAAATCTACAACCAAGTGTTTGATACAAAAATCTAGATTTTATTTAAATCTGTGTTTGGTTTTAACTTTTTTTATTTCAGATTTTTTGTAAAAATTTACATAACTATCCTCGTTTGAAGACTCAGAAAATAGAACTGGAATTAAAAACAAAGGTCAACTTCAATTCGAAAGATTTAAGAATTTCTTTGGATCTTCTAAACAAAAGCAAGCTCCACGCCGTTTAGTAGGTTACCAAGCAGGTATATGTCTGAAATAAGTCAAATTAGAACCTTGTGTTTTTTAAAGGAAGTTTAAAAAAAAAATTAATGGTTATAGTTTATAGACTTATTAACATAATCTGGATTTTTAAAATCAAAAAAATCCTACAAACCAAACAGCAATGGATTTTCAAAATCAAAAAATCATCCTAAAAATTTTGATACCAAACGGACCCGAAGTCCTAGACTGTATTATTTTATTTCCATTTGTGATTCTGCAGTGATGTTTATTTTTCTTAATGTTGCTCAGGTAGGTAGTGTGTGGTGTTGATTAATATTATTGAGTTCATCTTCTACTTTAAATTGTAACTTATCTCCCGCTTGCTAAGCAACTTGTAACTTCAATTTTTTTTTAAAAAATATCAGGTTAGGTTTGTCAACCCTTTATTGTGTTCTCCCCTTGTGAATGATGTGGCATATGAAACCATGGTGAAACTTGCAAAATGTACTTCTGCTCCCTTGTGTGGTTGGGCTCTTGATATTGCTACAGCCTTACGTCTAATTTTGACTGAAAAAGCTGATATACTGTGGGATACAAGTCCATCAACAAATGTTGGGCAGACCAAAGATAAACCATCACTGGGACTCTTTGAGCGAGTAGTTAATGGCTTATCTACTTCTTGTAAATATGGGCCTCTTCCTGTTGATACATTTACCTTCGTTTTCCCGGTAATTTCTTCTAGCTGAGCTTCTGAATGAAATCTGGATTAAGTTTTACCTTAATTCCCCAAACTGTCCCTAAGCATTCATAGTATACAGTTTCAGTCCCTGAGAATTAAGAATTGTGCATCTCATCTCGTCCCTAAAACTAAGACAGTTAGGCTTCCGCTCGATTTTTGGATGAAAAGCACAATTCATAAATTCGTGGATTTAAAGTGTGTTCAAAAGTATAGGGACAGAGAGAAATTTACAGCATCTTTTTGTTTCTTCTTTTGTTTTTATATGATGGCTATTAACAATTTCATAACACACCTTACTCTTACATAGATTATGGAGAAGATATTGATGTCATCCAAGAAGACGGGATTTCACGATGATATCCTACGAGTTCTTTTCTTACATATGGATCCTGTTTTGCCCCTCCCAAGGCTTCGCATGCTATCTGTAATGATTTCATCAATGTTTCTTTTTGCGTGTCTTATATTCCTGTTGCTTCCTTAAATTTAATGTTAATATCATATCCTTGTTTTTCATAGGTTTTATACCATGTTCTTGGTGTTGTTCCTGCTTATCAATCATCCATCGCGCCAGCATTAAACGAACTGTGTTTGGGTCTTCAATCTGATGAACTGGCACATGTATGTGCGGTGTTCTTTTCTGTTTCGAGTTATCTGTTTTTATCTATTTTGCTAGTATGTATCATATGTATTCATTTGTTTACTTTGTACAGGCTCTTTGTGGAGTTTATGCCAAAAATGTTCATGTCAGAATGGCTTGCTTGAACGCCGTAAAATGTGTGCCAGCTGTTGCTACCCGGTCTCTTCCTCAAGACACTGATGTTGCAACAAGCATCTGGATTGCTTTACATGATTCTGAAAAGGTGGGTCATGTACACTGTTTTCTTGTGTTCATAAGTGTCCAATTTTTATCTTCGTGATCCGTAATTAAAAAGAAGAGAAGCTATTTGGGGTTTCTATAGTTGTTTACATTTGTTGGCCTGGTAATACCAATTTGGCAGGCAATCTGATGTTTAATTCTTCTCAATCTTTGCTGTTGGTTTATTGCTTTTGGTTTCTTTCTCTTGTTTAATTGATTTCTCCCAATTCATGTTTCAGTCGGTTGCTGAGGTGGCTGAAGATGTATGGGATCGTTACAGCCATGAGTTTGGAACTGATTATTCAGGACTTTTCAGAGCACTTTCAAACATCAATTATAATGTCCGATTGGCTGCTGCAGAGGCATTGGCTGCTGCTTTGGATGAAAATCCAGACACTATACAGGTTAATTGACATGTACTTTTGTAGGGTAAAATACATAGAATCTCCGAGTACTATGGGTGTTTTGCAAACGACTCTCGTGTAAATTCAAGTTTTGCAAACCCCATGTACTTTCTAGATTTTGCGGATGTACAATTTTCAAATGGTATTAACTTTGTCTAGGTTTTAATTTTGGAAGTTTTATCGTTCCCTTCATGTCTTTGTTGATATCTGGGCACAGAAAACATCGGTTTTGTAAAGAATACATTTGAAACCGTTGTACTTAAAAGTCGCTTAAAACGGAAAATTTGGTTTCTTTAAAAATTTGGTCTGATACTGTGTTCGTCTGGCATACTGCACATATATCAACAATATTATTAGAATATTTTTAATCAAACAAACCACCGAACGTAAAAGTTATTCCATTATAGAAACTAGACACAGGATCGACTGCTGAACATAGGTAGCATATGGGTTATAATTAAAAATAAATAAATGAGAAGCTCGTGGTGGTTATTTGCACCTAGTACACGTAGGTTAGTGTATTTTACCCTATATTTTACATTCAACATTTTTTTTTTGCTTATATTTTTCTTCTTTTTCAGGAAACACTATCAACTCTATTCTCCTTGTATATCCGAGATAGTGGGGTTGGTGCGGACAATATTGATGCTGGTTGGCTAGGGAGACAAGGAATCGCCTTGGCGTTACATTCAGTAGCTGATGTGCTCAGAACCAAAGACCTTCCTATTGTTATAACGTTTCTAATTTCAAGAGCACTGGTATAATGAATTCTCAGCCTATTTATTTTTTCATTGTTTTTATAATCCTGAGGACCAAGATAGAGTTAAAGAGCCAAGGCAGTGAAACATCATTATTCACATTCTCTTTCCTTTTCCGATCCTAATTTAAAAAATATCGTAAGGGTGACTTTCAAGCTAAGTTCAGGTAAATTATAATCCAACAGAAGCTTAAATCAATAAACGACATGAACTAAATTGTCTATAAACATGTTTTAACATATAAATCCCTGGGTGCAAATCAAATTGGAAATCACCAAGTCACCTGAATGCCTTATCTTCGTTATATACGAGAATCCTCATTGAATGCATCATATTTCACTGCAGTTTCTTCATCATTTCTTCATCAAACTTGGGTTTGTGTAAATACTTTGCTGTAAATTCGGAAAACTGTTGGTTTTGTATTATAGCTCATATTACTTAAAAGCATTGAACTAAATAGAACTCTTCAGTCTGGAAAATGCCAAAGGGACTTAAATGAAACTACATTTTAAAATTATAATATTGATAATATTGAATCACATCTAGCAGACTGATGCAACAAGGCATTTGTTTCGTTTAGTGATTATCTTGGGTGCTTTTGCAGGCTGATTCAAATATAGATGTTCGAGGAAGAATGGTTGATGCTGGTATAGTGATCATCGACAAGCATGGAAGAAACAGCGTCACGTTGTTGTTCCCAATTTTTGAGAATTATCTAAATAAAAAGGTTGGTAATCATTTCAAGTGAAACTTTAGTGTCAATGTAGAACTAGGACTAGTATTTGATTTAAAATAATTTTTACAGTACCTTGTTGATTTCGCATGGGTTGTTGGCATGATGAAATTCAACAGAGACGGTTTAAATGCCAATTAGATAATTAGTTTGTCTTATTTTATTGTCTATGGTTTGAGTTTCAGAAAATCTTATCAATTGACTTGTGGCGGTTTAACGGAAGAGATAATATAGTAGTGTTGTGAAGAGGTTTTGTTGAATTTCATATTTCGCTGTTTAATTTACTATACTCAATTGTAAGGGGTAGGGAAATGTAGGGATACGTAACATCACAAACATCATATCATTTTGCAGCCACGGTCCTCTTTTTTTCTCAAATTTGTTGTTTTAAACCTTAGTTGCAGGAAACGTTCCACCTCCTGCCGCTCCGGTGTCGGAAACGCGGATCGGCGCTTCGAACGCTGGAAACGCACACCGGAAGTCGGGACTGCGTACCGGAGAAAAAAAATAGATTTTTGGTGGAGGAAAGAAATATTTAAGAAGATTAATACAAGATTGAATAGATTTTAATTTGGATGATAGTAGATTTTAATTTGGATGCGCCATTGATAGTGGAGATACAATAGATACAGAAGAAACGGCTGGTTTAGGAAAATAAAGCGTGTTTTTGTGTTACAGCCAAATTAAAAGTGAAGCCCTAGCGGGCTGTGGACCAACATATTTAAGATTTGTTTATTATATACTTATTTTAATAGATATGTACCCCGCAATATCAGCGTCTATATCTCACGATACTCACCACATGTGAGTTGCTACTATATGAATCCTTTTAAAATATATTTACAATATCATACAATTATACAATATCATTACTAATTGTGAAGATTTGATTTCAAACCTATCCAAAAAAAAAATACGTCTACTAAAAAAATATTCATGTTTCGTATTTCAAATTTTTGTTTTGAATTATCTTATTTTATTTAATAATAAATTTATGTTTTTTAATTCTTAATGGTATAATAATGTTTTTGCATTTATTTCACGGCGTCTAAAATATTAAAACATATATAAAAATATTAAATTCTCTAAGACGCTCCGGACGGCGCTCCCACACTTTTATAATCGTCCGCTCCCGCAACTAAGTTTTAAACACTCTGAACCAATAGATAAGCTTGCCACTTTTGCATCGTTTATCATTACAGTGGAAATAAAAATTGGACTTATTGAAGTCTTCATTATTTATTTCAGGCTTCGGATGAAGAAAAATATGATTTAGTTCGTGAAGGTGTGGTTGTTTTTACTGGAGCTTTGGCGAAGCATCTAGATAAGGTGTGAGCACTAGTAGTTTTTCGTGTTTTGATTATTTGGCATTGTAATTTCACTTTTTAATTTTTGACACCACTTGTTTTGGAACAGGGTGATCCTAAAGTGCATGCCGTTGTAGATAAACTATTGGACGTGTTAAATACTCCATCTGAATCAGTTCAACGAGCAGTTTCAACTTGCTTGTCTCCACTAATGCAGTCAAAGCAGGTAAAAAAAAAGAATTACCGAGAATAGGTGATAGTCAGTTCTGCAATCTTGAATGTTATTGTTTGCTGTTCCTTGTGTTTATGTATCTACGATTAGGCTTTCCCTTAGTATTATCTTAATATACTGCTGCTATCTTTCGTAACTATGATCTAATGACAAGTTACTTCTAGTCTTATTAATTTTCGCATCTCTAGTTTGCTAAGTGAACTTTTGTTTTTGGCTTTTATTTTTTGAACATATTAGGAAGATGCACCTGCACTTGTTACTAGGCTGTTGAACACGTTGATGAAGAGTGATAAGTATGGGGAACGACGTGGTGCAGCATTTGGACTTGCTGGAGTGGTGAAGGGTTTCCGAATTTCATGCCTAAAAAAATATGGCATTGCCACAGCACTGCGTGAAGGTCTTGCAGACAGGTGTTTTATTGCTAGTAGCAAATTACCATTATCAATTTTATGCTTACTAAGGATTTTATCAAGAACCCTTAACAATTCTATCTGATTTATTAATATGCATTACATGTTAGTGAACAAAACTGTACGCCACCATTATGTGTGTTAAGTTCTAGATTGGTGGGAAATGTTGAGGCATTTTAGTTAAAAATATTATGTACTTTTTCTTGAGCAGTTATGACGGCTATTTCATTGTGGTCATGCAGGATTTCTGCCAAACGTCGTGAAGGATCACTACTAGCATTTGAATGTCTTTGTGAGAAGCTTGGAAAAATATTCGAACCGTGAGTAGAGGCAATTGCTTCTGTGATACTCTTTGAACAATACTAAATATGATATGACCTAACTTTCCTTCATTTTTTCCCTGTAGATATGTGATTCAAATGTTACCATTACTTTTAGTTTCTTTCTCGGATCAAGTTATTGCTGTTCGAGAAGCTGCTGAATGTGCTGCACGGGCAATGATGTCTAACCTTAGTGCTTATGGTGTGAAGCTTGTCCTTCCATCCCTTCTGAAGGTTATCATTATCCATAAATTAAATTGATTTAAACATAGGCAAATATAAAGTATGTTTCTTTTTATTTTTTACCTGGCTGATTTTTACTTTTGGTCATGCATATCAGTTTTTTGATTTTTTTTTCTCTCTGTTTGCATTTGTTGTTAATTCAAGGCTTGCTTGGTTGCAATTTACGTTGTTACAAGTCCATGAAACCCGAAGATCTCAGCTTTTAAGCTGTTCAACCAAGTGCAGTCCAGCTTTTAAGCAAAAAAACCGAGCTTATAAGCTGCAACCGGGCAATGTTTTAACATTATAGTGGATGTAAATAATCGACTTCTGACTGTGGGACCTACTCCTGATATTAATGTTAATGTTAAATTTTAAAAAAACTCCTTGTCGAAGGTTGCAAAAAATATTTTGGGAAACGATCTGACTTCTAGTTCGTAAACTAGGGACTCGAAGATAAAGCCTGGCGAACGAAACAAAGTAGTGTTCAATTGCTTGGTGCTATGGCCTATTGTGCTCCTGATCAACTATCTCAATGCCTCCCTAAAATTGTTCCTAAGTTGACCGAGGTATGCATATATAAATACATAGCTTTTTCATTTTTAAGTGACATTGCAAAATTATTTTGATACTTAGAAGAAATTTTAATCGCAGGTGCTAATAGACACTCATCCCAAAGTTCAGTCAGCAGGGCAAACAGCACTACAACAGGTTGTGCTTTCTTCTTATTATTATTGTTTGTTGAGTTTTCCAACTTTGATTTTGTAAACTTTCAATCTCCTCGTGTTACCTCATCTTTCATTTGGTTTAGGTGGGAAGCGTTATAAAGAATCCAGAAATCTCGGCTCTCGTCCCTATTCTTCTTTCGGGACTTACAGACCCCAACGAGTACACAAAACATTCCCTTGATATTCTACTTCAAGTAAGAAATGTTGAGTCCTACTCTGAATACACATAACTCTCTTTTTCCCCTCTGTTAATTCTCTTTGATTTCCTGTTTATTTACTGCAGACTATTTTTATCAATACAATTGATGCACCTTCACTTGCACTCTTGGTACCACTTGTTCATAGAGGGTTGAGAGAGAGGGGTTCCGAAACTAAAAAGAAAGCTGCCCAGATTGTAGGAAATATGTGTTCTCTCGTGACGGAACCAAAAGACATGATCCCTTATATCAGTTTACTATTGCCCGAAGTAAAAAAGGTAAAGTTTAGTTAAAGAGTCAATTTCATTTTTTGTCCCTTAACTATGATGTCTGCCTTAGTTCCGTCCCCTATACTTTTGTGTCAAGCAGTTGTAGTTTCTAAAATACACTTAACTGCTTGTAGTTTGTTTTGTTTTCTCATCAAGTTTATGAGCATTTAATTTTTTTTAAACAGAAATGTTTCTTTTTAATCACGCCTTTTCCTTAAAACCCATGACTAAACCGATGTTTTAAAACTCGAAAGCGTTTCAGGAAAAAGCGCAAGTTTTTCAGCGTCCTGGAGCGCAATTTTTTTTTATAATTTAAGCATTTTGAGTTTTTGAGCAAGTCTTTTTTATACACAAATAAAAGTGACCTTTTTTATACACAAATAAAAGCAACCTTTTTTATACACAAATAAAAGCGACCTTTAAGACGTTTTGAAGCGAGATTTTCAATAGTGAGCGGATAGTTCCTATTTGAAATTGATTATATAGGACTGTATTAGGGATGATGAATGCACAATTCGATAAAGTTTATTGACTAACTGCTTACTACAAGAGTAAAGGGGCAAAGTGAGATATAGACTATAGTTTAGGGACTAACAACAAAATTAACTCAATTTAATGGTTGATATCCATGAACGTGTAGACAACTTTGAAGGGAAACTAAAACCTGTGATTCTCTTATTTATCAGGTTCTTGTGGACCCCATTCCCGAGGTCAGATCTGTTGCGGCAAGGGCTCTGGGTTCTCTCCTTCGAGGAATGGGTGAAGAAATATTTCCAGATTTGGTTCCATGGTTATTGGATACTCTTAAATCCGATGTTAGTAATGTTGAGCGCTCTGGAGCGGCTCAGGGGTTAAGTGAGGTTAGAATCTTGTGAAGTTTACATTTTTTGCTGCCTATGCTTTAATGTTGACTGACTGACTGACAAGGTATCATAATTTTGTACACCAACCTACAAAAAATTGCAATCATTACCAAATAGAATAAATAAATCGTTGACTAGGGTACTAAACAGTTACGAACACTAAATGTTTTACACACCATATTATTGTGCTTTTAGTTCTATGTGCTGTTCTATCTGAGTTACCTACCCTACAGGTATTTTCTCTGTGGTGTACAAAATCGAAAACAATTGATAGGTTAGGGTACGAGTTAGTTTCTGTTAGTTTGGTGTACAGTATTGAAATGTGTGTGTCTACAAAATTGTATGTTTAACCCTTTCTATATATATATAGTTCATGGCTCCATGTTAAAGTGATTCTTTACTTATTTCATTATTTGCATTAAATTCCTATTGACTTAATAGGCTTGTCTACCTATACTTTTTGTTTTATTTGACCTGCCAGAGCCTCCCCCTATTTTGTCAATGCTACAGTTCTCTAAGACCTTTGCGATTCCGCATTCGACTTTAAAATTACACGAATTTTGAAATTCTTTTACAGTTTATTGTCTTTTCACAAACATGTTTTGAAATCAACATTCATTGCAATTGTATGTTTTGCAATTATAAACCAATAGATTTTTGGTTAAAGTTATACGTTTTTTTTAGTCTCTGCCACTAAAAGAAAGAATGATTTTCAGCACCTCTGAAGACTATGATTATCTATTGTTTAACTTATACATTGCTGAGTAGTTGTCTGATATGAATTTTTAGATTTGGAATTTATTTAATATAGCATAAGTAATGTTCCTAATATAATGTATTTCTCTAGGTCCTGGCTGCCCTGGGAAAGGGCTACTTTGAGCAGATTCTTCCTGATATCATTCGAAACTGTTCTCATCAAAAAGCATCAGTTCGAGATGGCTACTTGACACTCTTTAAGGTGAATGTTTTAAACTAAATTTGGTTTCTGGTTCCTGAAGTAAGGATGTAATTGCATTTTCAAAACAAGTTTTTTTTTTTGCTACAGTTTTTGCCCAGGTCATTAGGTACACAGTTCCAGCAGTATTTGCCGCAAGTATTACCTGCTATTCTAGATGGTAAGTAAACTGTTTTTTTCTCTTCGTGCAGTGTATTTTCTATGTCCATGTATCATTTGTTTTAATATGTAATGACTAATGCAATTATTCCATCACATCTTATTGTTTTATACAGGCCTTGCTGATGAAAATGAATCTGTCCGTGAGGCTGCACTTAGTGCTGGGCATGTTTTGGTTCAACATTATGCAACTACGTATGTTATTACTCACATTTCTTAGTCATCAAGAAAAGCGATTCATCTCTGACATTCCATTATAGTAAAAATGTTTGCTTTGCTACATGCATATATAAGGGTATTAGTGGCTCACTTTGGGTGACTACTTTTTGAAAAGCGCGTGAAATTCTTACATATTTTTTTCTTGCTCTTTTAATTCATTACAGGTCATTGCCTCTGCTGCTTCCAGCTGTAGAAGATGGTATTTTCAGTGATACTTGGCGTATCAGACAAAGCTCTGTTGAACTGTTGGGTGATCTCTTGTTTAAGGTACTTGTTTTTGTTGTCCTTTTTAATGGAGAAAATATGTTTTTTGACACCAACCTATCATAAATTTACCTCTAGTGAATTAAATTATAAGTTCACAATTTAGTCACCAACCTACAAAATATCAAACAATTCCTGCATCAACCCTTTAAAATTCAAAATTTAAACATTAATCAGTAAAAAATCTAACTTGTAGACCAACCTATCAAAACTCGTGATTATTAATAGGCTAAAATTTGTGTCTTCGTACACCTACATAATTCAAAAATAAGTACATTAGTATTGCCTTCAAGTTGATCTTTTAAAGCTGGTTTACTAATTTAAGTTTGGATATATTGGTGTCTACTTCCAGAACTTGATAGCTTGGTATACTGGTTGTTATAAGCTGATAGTCTAGTGTACAAAAGTATAATCATGTCATTTTTAATGTTTGCGGACCTTCATAATGTCTAGTATGAGATGTTTCTTGTTTGTACTAGGTTGCTGGAACTTCTGGAAAAGCACTTCTAGAGGGTGGAAGTGACGATGAAGGTTCAAGTACTGAGGCACATGGGCGTGCTATAATTGAAATTCTAGGAAAAGAAAAGCGCAATGAGATTCTTGCTGCTCTGTATATGGTCCGAACTGATGTGAGCCTATCAGTCCGACAGGTAAATATTCTACCAGCTTTAAAATATTGCTAAATGCAAACAACCCTCACATACTGAGTCAACTTTGCAATTAATTTCATGTCCAATTTTAAAATTATACAACTTTGTTGTTCGTCGGACTGTTTTCCATAATTTTTCATTTGAAACACGTAACTTATCAATATCTACCCATGTAAAATAGCTTTAGCGAAAGGAGTTTCTTGGAGCAGTTTTGCAGTAATATATGTATATTATAGCAGTTATTGAATTTTACAAAAGATTATGTAAGACCATATTTGCTTGCTTGCGGAGCGTAGATATTTAGTAGAATACTAGAAGAAGAAAAAAGAATTGTTTAAAAACAGACCATCAACTTCAAACTTATGCTATTCAAAAATCATACATAGGGTTTGAATGCCGAACTTAGAAAGTACAAAAAGTTGATTTCAGGTATTGAAAGAACAAGGCCGTTGTTTGCAAACCACCCATAGTACCTCCGAGCTATTTGCAATCTACTTCAAATTTTTCCTCATGCAGTGATCTTTTGGTTTCCAGACTAATTTTTCTCTCTCCTTTCTCTCAGGCTGCACTTCACGTTTGGAAGACCATAGTTGCAAATACTCCGAAAACTTTGAAGGAAATAATGCCTGTACTGATGAACACGTTGATTTCTTCACTGGCATCCGATTCCTCCGAAAGGCGACAGGTCTAATGTTTTCTCTTTTAGTCTGATATGGAATTCTTTTATGTTGATCATATACATTTGTTGAGTTGCTTCTGTGCATTTAGGTCGCTGGACGATCACTCGGTGAACTTGTTAGGAAACTGGGTGAAAGAGTTCTACCTATGATAATCCCAATCTTATCACGAGGCCTAAAAGACCCCAAACCAAGTAAAAGACAAGTGAGTTTTTACCATTAATATTCTATTTTGGCAAAAGTTATGTTCTTCTCTGCAGAGCCTCAAGTTTGCCCGAACTTACATATTGTTATCGTGTGACATTAACGATTTGGCAGTGAAGTAATATTTTGACTGTATGATACGAGCTGCCTTTATTTTGCGTCTTTCTTTTTTGTCGGATGTTTTGATTTCATGGACCTCTTGATTGTCTTGTAGTGTAAAACCACAATCTGTCCCAACTTAAAGTGTATTACAGTTATGGTCCCCGTATTGTGAGAGTAGCTTCTATTAGGTCGTTGCAAACTCAATAAATACACTCTTGGTCCCCGTACTTCGGGAAAAATTTCTGTCCCTATTCTTTCAATTCCAACATTAAGTATCTAGTTTGAATAAATCAGTCAGTCCCAATATCTTGATTACGTTATTTCAGTGGTTCACAATGATTTAATTTAGCTTATTCAAATTGCGGGGACCAACTCTCTAGTAAATAAAACTATAGGGACCAAAGACCCATAGTGTTGCAGTTTATACTATAGCAACCATATAGATACTGGTGTGAATGTATGAAGACCAATGCTGTAATTTACCCTAACTTGGGTTGTTAGATGGTGGATTAAAACCCTTTGATGCTATGTTAAAGAGTAAGTTACATTATTGTCGCTACAATCTTAAGCTATTAGGAAATGGTGTATGTTTTTGCAATATAGTACTTTTAACCAATGCCTCTCATGTGCAACTTTGTCTTGCCACATATGTGCAACTTTTAACCCTAAATATTGCAGAAATGTGTAAAATTACGTCACTTATTCTCCATTTTGCAATTCTTGTGCTATCAAATTCTGTAACACACATTTTACTGTAGCCTGCATTACATGTGAGCTACATTTTCTCAAGAACTTTAAGCTGTTAGTTAGTTGAATCCCCTCATGTTCAATTTCGTGTTGTAACATTATGGAGTCATGAACCCATAACTTTTACGTCATCTTCTATAACCAAGGAGAATGATTACATCCGAAAAGCCACAAATTGTGGAATATTATTCTGTTATTGTTGCTTGATTAGATTTTCATGTTACTGTATCTTTCGTCTTCTTTAGTTCCTTTTCTTCTATGCTGGAGTTTTCCTGTCTTCACATCAAAACCTTGCTTTTATATTTTTAAGTTTTCTATCTTTGACTATTGTCAGACTACTCAAAGTTCCATTATTTATTTTCTTACATACTAGTAAACCGTACTGTTTTCTGAGAAATCTGTTTTACTTACTGGTTAAATTTCGGTATTCATAGGGTGTATGCATTGGTCTGAGTGAAGTAATGGCCAGCGCTGCTAAGAGTCAGTTAATTAATTTTATGGGCGACCTTATTCCTACCATTCGCACTGCCCTTTGTGATAGGTAAGTTGATTATCTGTTTAAATGAAGATTATTGTCATTGGTGGCAAGTTTGTGAGAGATTTTTAAAGATCTTGTGTTTCTTTAACAGTTCGCAAGAGGTGCGTGAGTCAGCTGGTGTGGCCTTTAGCACTCTTTATAAGGTACCTTTCATATTCTAGTATTTTGTCCCCTTCTTAAGTCATTCACCTTTGTTTGAACTGGATTCTATAAAAAAAATATTATTTATTATAGAATGCTGGAATGCTAGCAATTGATGAGATTGTCCCGACTCTTCTACATGCTTTGGAGGACGACGAAACCTCTGATACTGCACTAGATGGTCTCAAACAAATCTTAAGGTAACATATTTGGTATCTTAAGCCTAATTTCGTTGCAGCTTTGGAGCTCCAATTTTTTGCATTTTGTTTTGGTTAAGAAACTTGGCTCTATTTTGGTTGACCAGCTCAAAATTGAGCATTTTAGGAATTTTGACCTGAAAAGGCTATAAGTTTTAAGCTCAACTAGAGCAACCTTTTTTCTCAGACTAAAATATCCAGCTTACCTCGATAAACCTGCTACTAGACAAGATTTTAGTTGAAATGAGGTTTCCTATTTCTCTCTTCATCTTATTTGTGGTTTAATATTTCTTCATGGATTTGTTTCAGTGTCAGGACTGCAGCTGTTTTGCCTCATATCTTGCCCAAGCTAGTTCATCCTCCTCTTTCGTATGTATTATTCATTTATTTGTATTTCCACTATTTTTGGTTATAGTTAGCTGGTAGACTTAACACTGTTTCTTTTGTCTTTCCGGTAAACATTTTGGAATGCAAATAGTGCCTTCAATGCACATGCTCTGGGAGCTCTGGCAGAGGTGGCTGGGCCTGGATTAAACTACCATCTCGGTATTGTCGTGCCTGCTTTACTCATGGCAATGGGTGATGATAACGAGGTATAAAGATCAAGCGCACTAACCTAAATGTTTTTTATTTTATTTGTGACTTATGAGACAGTTGTTTTGCAGGACTTTACTCTTGTGCTTGAAAGTACAAAAGTTTAAGTATATTTGGCAAAAAAAAGTGTATTTTTGTTTACTGAAAAGCATCGAATATAATGTTTGATACCTATCATCCACTTAACACCGTTCCCAATAAGGAAAAGAAAGTATACTTTTGACTTTTACCATAACACCTCTAAATAATTTTTAAAAGACAACTTTTTCACTATCAGCAAAAGAAGGTATGCTGTTGTACGCATAGGCTGAAAGCCAACCGGGTGTAACTTTTTAATTATTTAGTATGGCATTTTGATCTCTTTGATATGTGCTGTATGTTGAAAAATTATAGGATGTCCAAAATATGTCCAAGAAAGCTGCAGAAACCGTGGTCTTAGTCATTGATGAGGAAGGAATAGAACCATTGATATCAGAGCTTCTTAAAGGGGCTGGCAATCAACATGCTTCAGTTAGACGAAGTTCTTCATATTTGATTGGTTACTTCTTTAAAAACAGCGATTTATATTTGGTCGATGAAGCTCCAGATGTTATATCTACCCTGGTTATTATGCTTAGTGATACAGATTCTGCTTGCATTGCGGTACCTTCTTAGAAACCTAACTCCTGTTTATTATTTTACTGTTTCATTGTGCTTTGTATCTTACCATTATATCAACAGTATTCTTGGGAAGCGTTATCGAGGGTGGTCGGTTCTGTTCCTAAAGAGGTTCTCCCCTCGTATATAAAGTTAGTTCGTGATGCTGTTTCTACATCTCGTGATAAAGAGCGTAGGAGAAAGAAGGTAAATTCGTTGTTTTGTTGTGAATCTTGTGATATATAAGGCAACTTATGGTTCATATCCGTTTTTTCGTTTTTACCCCTGTATACTAGCTTAGTTTTTTATCCGATTTTAAACAGACATAAGGCAACTTATGTCTGTTTCATATGGAAAAAAGAACTAATCTATATAGAAGAAGAAAAGTTTGTCCAAAATGGAGCACCGAGCGCAAAGTTCTTCTATTTAGAGTTATACAACTGTTAAGTGCAACTCTTACTATGTGGGAATATTTGCATTTAACCCTTGCGTAAACAGCCTATGGTTTGTTTGTAATAATTTCTTTTTGCTTCTTATCCTATACGCATAATCACTTACCTTTCCTTGGTTTAAAATGATGTGTAGGGTGGACCAGTTCTTATTCCCGGGTTGTGTCTCCCTAAAGCTCTTCAACCTTTACTTCCTATCTTTCTCCAGGTATAATCCTATTCCAGCTCATGTTTTAAATATTTTGTGCAACATTCTTACATGGGTGTGACTTTCAGAATCATACTATTGATGCTTAGTTAGTGTACTTTGTACATGCTTATAATTTTGTCCCTAGATTCACTTAAGCAAGCGTAAGGAGATACCTTTCTTTGCAAAAATATTAAGTTATGTTGTTTTTAAGCTAAACTATGTCTCCGTCCATTTCGTTTTCATTTGCATTGTGCGAACATATGTATTTTTTCCATAGGGCCTTATAAGCGGGTCTGCGGAACTTAGAGAGCAGGCGGCTCAAGGACTTGGGGAGTTAATAGAAGTGACTAGTGAAGAATCATTAAAGCCGTTTGTGATTCCTATAACTGGGTATGTGCAAATACGTATTTCATTATTAGTATATATCGGAACACATTATGATCACAAAATTTGTGTTGTATATTGCAGGCCTTTGATCAGGATAATAGGCGATCGTTTCCCTTGGCAAGTAAAGAGTGCTATTTTGTCAACTCTTAGCATTATGATACGGAAGGGTGGAATGGCCTTGAAACCTTTTCTACCGCAGCTTCAGACGACATTTATCAAGTGTCTTAGTGATAATACGAGGTGGGTTTAGTAGTGTTCAACAATTTATCATGCTTTATGAGAAGATATATTAATGCTTAGAGTTTCTCTTAAGATATATTACAAGGGCTGCTACTTTTACATAATTTAGTTTTGTTAAACATGGCAAGGGCAAGGAGCTTAATGTATATAATGGTCCTTTCCAACGCCTAAGGACACTTTCCAAAATTTTCTTTCACTAATAGAAGATCAATCATCACATCACCCTCTGAGACGGACATTATAGAGTCTTCCTTTTGACATTACATGGGTTATGCTTTGTAGGGAAGCACAAAAAGTTAATATTTCTTAGATTGAGAAAATATCTATGTCCCAGCTTTTAAACCAATCAACCAAATGCGTGTCGGATTTTGGGACTTAAAAAAAAAGATGCAACTAAAAGGGACCTTAATTTCTTATACTAATGTTTTAAAATGCCATTCCAGGACTGTTCGCTCGAGTGCTGCTCTTGCACTTGGGAAGCTTAGTGCACTAAGTACCAGAGTAGACCCTTTAGTTAGTGATCTTCTCTCTAGTTTACAGGTAGGTGACAGTCAGTCCTTTACTTGGTTTCCTTTGCCTGTCTTTTTCAATGCTAACAAAAGCTAATTATCAGGCATCTGATGGTGGGGTCCGTGAGGCTACTTTGACTGCTCTAAAAGGTGTCGTCAAATATGCTGGGAAAAGTGTTAGCAGTGCCACTAAAACTCGTGTATACTGTCTTCTCAAGGAACTAATATACGACGACGACGAGCAAATTCGAGGTTCTGCGTCGAGAATATTCGGCATTATCTCGCAGGTTGGGGTTGATCTTTGACGATGCTTCCCTACATTTTTTTTAGGGAAAATGTAATATTTGTAGACACCTATCATCTATCGGTGATACTAATAAAGTTCACGCTTTAGTGACCAATCTACAAATTATCAAACTCTTACTATACCAACCTATCAAAAATCACATTTAGTTACCAATTTGCACAAAATCGAGCAACCAGTACATCTACCTATCAAAACTCACAAGTATCTGAAAGCTTATTTTTAAACGTTAGTGTACATATTGTCTGACTTTTGCAAAGCGGATCTCTACACCAAAATGTTTTAACATTCCTTTCAAAACTATTGCTTTTAAGTTATTTATTGGTTTTGATGTATTACTAGTTCGTATTTGTATAGATTGGTGTTCAAAGATGAAATTTTCCCGCTTTTAGTGCAGAACATGGTTTTGTATCATTAGCTATAATGTGTTCCGAGTTAACTGTGTTCAGTTGTTCCTATGTCAAAGTAGGGATCCTTGCAACTTATACTTGTGTTGCGCTGTCACATTGATATTTATTGGTGAAATTGCAGTACATGGAAAAAGATCAAGTCTCAGAGCTACTTGAGGAACTTTTAGATTCCCTCTCTTCTCCTAGCTGGCCTGTTAGGCACGGAAGCATACTCACCGTCTCTTCGATTCTTAGACACAATTCCTTGGTCATTTGTTCGTCCACTTTGTTTTCAAGTATTTTGGAATCAGTTAAAGCTAGTCTGAAAGACGAGAAGGTATTATCATTATATTTTTTCTGAAACGGGATATAATTTGTTGAGACATTGTTTTGTTGCTGACAAGATTTCTCATGTAGTTTCCTATTCGTGAAACATCAACGAAAGCTCTTGGAAGGATATTACTTTATCAAATTAACAACCAAAGCTCAAACTTATCCGCGTTTACGGAAATTCTGAAATCGTTAGTTTCGGCCTTGCAAGATGACTCCAGTGAAGTTAGGAGGAAGGCTTTATCTGCTATCAAAGTATTATCGAAGGTATGTATTCTCTCTCTCTCTCTCTCACAATTTAAGGAATTTTTATCTGCTTCTCAACGTTACAATTTCATGACAGGCTAATCCCAGAGCTATATCAAATCATGTTTCAATTGTTGGCCCTGCTCTTGCTGAATGTTTAAAGGACGGAAATACCCCTGTTAGACTTGCTGCAGAAAGATGTGCATTGCACTGCCTTCAATTGACTAAGGGTATGTACTTCAACTTCTTTCATGCGAGCATTTTAATTGTCTTTTGGGCTTTGAGATCTTAACTCTTGGTTTTTATTTGACACTGCTTTGCCAACTTCGTTTCTTGGCAATTAGTCTCGTTCACGTTTTTAAGTGTTTTTGTTGGCCTTTAGAGGGTAAATAAAAATTATTCCCTTTACCTGTTCAGGTTCAGAAAATGTTCAAGCCGCACAAAAATTCATCACTGGCTTGGATGCTAGACGACTGTCCAAGTTTCCTGAAAACAGGTGCGACGCTGTTTCTTATATTACTATTTTGTTGTTCAACGTATTAGCTTTGCATATTATTTAAGTTGATGACTTTATGACAACCAAACAGTTTTTTTGTTTTGTTTTTAATGTCACTATTGGCATATAACTCTTCTTCTACCATATTAGATCACCTCGTAGAAATTATCAGCCAACATACATGTTGGCGCACTCGTATGACATTCAAATATGTGTTAATATATATTCGTTATGGTTCCTTGAAATTTACTTCTTAGACTCTTAAGCATGACTTGGAGAATTGTTTTATATAACTACACTGGGTGGTAGGTTTCTTCTTTCAAAATGAAGTTGCATGCTAATTGATGCTTGTTTAGCTCATTTGTTATTATTTAGTTTCCCGTGTTCGATACATGTGTGTATTTCACATTTGTTGCTAATAGGATGTATAACAGTGGAAGTTTTGTCTCTGAGAATTTTTTGTTTTGTAAAATGCAGCGATGATAGTGAAGACAGTGAAGATGATGCCGTAGCTGGCTGATTGATTCCTTTGCTTTGCTGTGGTTCCATAGGAAAATTAAAATCTATTTATCCCCACAGGATCGAATCATTTTTCACACCAAACCATCTTTATGAAGTTTTTGGCAGTGGGGATTTACCGGTACCTATTTTTGTGGCAGTTATAGTATTGTTGTATAAAGATTATAGAGGAATGTACCCTATAGTTCGTACTGGGTATTCTGTTCAAGGGAATAGATTCGATGTCATGGCTGGGGAAGCCTTTCAATTTTTGTATCAGTTTTGCTACCCGAGGGTTATAGAACGCAAGAAAACATTGTAGCGCATTTTTGCAAATAGATAGTAATTATAATCGTATTATATCTCTAAAATCATAATTTCAGTGGTGGGTTCATAATTTCTCTATCCTGATCTTTTCTGTGCCATGAAAAATCGTTTCATGACTTCAGTTTTAATTTTTGGTGATAATTGGTTTGACAATTATAGTGATGATTTTACATGTTTTATTCTCGACTCTTTGGAAGTCGTATAATGTTATGTAAGTTGTATACGCTTTTTTTTTCTAGAAATTTTGATGTAGCCACAACTCAGCCCTCATTAATGAAGTAAACTTTGAGTAACATTTTAGATTTTTATTCCTCATTTATAGTCTTCTGTATGATCCCCATCCATTTAAAATTGGATCAATTTTGAAATGGCTTTCTTGCTTAACCGATCTAGATGTGAGATTAAAAAGGTGTGAATATGTTGCTTTAACACCAAATTCCATCTAATCATGCTTGGTAATTACTTAATCCGTTTAACACCCTGATGCCGTATAATTTTTGCCTAAGCTCGTTTTCTAAAGCACTTGCTATAAGCAAATAGTTGAATTCGTTGTGCCAAGAAACAAATATACCTCTTTCAGTTATGTTTAAAAGCTTCTGTGTTTTAAGCGACCATAGAATTCGAGTTTAGAACCGCAACCTGTGAGTTCGTAAATAGTATATCATATAGTATTAGAGCGAACATAAATGTTATATATGGCCTAATTTTTTTTCCTATTTGGCCTGTGTTGGTTCGTACCATTTTTTAGGCAATTTAAGTTCCAGTCACTCCTTATAGTGATATATCATACTATTAATATAAGTTAAACCAAGAAAAATGAAACTGTCAAATTTTGTCAGTTTTTCTAAAAATGCCCTTATTTTAATTTACTAATGAATTATATATCATAATGCAACTCAAATACGTAAGTAACTAAATAAATATGTTCATTCTTATACAACAATTCATTTCCCAAATTATAATTTTATAACAATAAAATATCATATTACTCTTTATATACGATTATTAATTTACTATATTCATTCCATCATTTTTAAAAATTTTAAATTTATTTATCCGAGATCATATTTATATGCGTATCGTATATGTAATGTGTGACCTACTATTACTTAGTTAGTGTATATCATAGTATATGCTAAATTTTTAAATGATATTTCATACATGGATGCAAAAAAGGTGGGGAGTGTATGGTTTTCTATAGCAAAATAGTAGTTGATATGGAGGCTTTTAAGTAAGAATATGGCATGCTTAACTTTTTTGTTTACATGCAGTGTACATAAACAAATATGGTATTGAGTCTCTTATAATTATTGGCATAAATTATTGCACGTTACTATCAATTTCGTACCACAATCTTTGAAAATTGGAAAAATATTTGGTACTGTACAATTCATCTTAAAAATACAGACTTGTTCATATTTCATGTGGGTTCCATATTCTCCCTCGACAACATTATGATTTTGCATGCTAATTTATCATATATATATATATATGGAGATTTTTGTTTTCATGTAAGAAAGGTCCTGAATTAGGGTGAATATCTTATATGTCCTTAACGGGTGGTGACACTACAAAATAATATTTGATTTATTGAGAGTCAAAGTTGTCACAAGCCTGCCACTAATTTAAAAAGTTGTCACAAATCTGTCGCAAATTGACTAAACTGTTACAAAGCCGTCACAAAAACCGTCGCTAATAAGCTCGTAACAAAAAATATCATCACTAATCCCGTCGCTATTTGTATATTTTTTTTTAGTGTGATCTTATTAGTGCGTGGGGTGTTGGCTTCAAAGCCATGTCCCCGTTAATGGTAGAAGCGTGGACATTTTTCTGATCCTGCTTCATTTTTCTGACTGTTTATCTATCATTAGTCATGAGAGTACATGATCAGATCAAAGTGTTTTGAAATCATAGACGAAACGATTTTCAGTATTGCGGGATTTTAAAAAAAAAACTGACAGATCGAGAAGTAAGGATTTATAGTTCCCTTTAAAATTGTATCCATGATTTACTCATATGTTGTTTTCATATTTATAACATTTATTTATAGGATTATACAAATTTATTGAAAGAGTGGTATTTTTCAATTACATTGGTCAAGAATATTAATCATATTCAAAATGAAAGTTATAATAGTACTGGAAAAGGTGATTAAACATAGTTGTTTGATTTATTTGACGTATACGGTAGTTTCCGACGATCCGAGATGGGTAACAAAAGAAATATTAGTTAAGAAACAGTGAAATTTGTAGCGAGAAAAGGGGATGAGCAGGATTTATCCCTTCAACAAACTAATTCATTCGTTAAAAATATAATTTAAGTCGGAATCGTTATGTGATGACCAATGTTACAAATCAAAAATCCCCCTAGCAATCCAGTTAATAATAGAAAAAATATATCTATCAAATAAATAAATTGACTAGTAATTAATTAATAACTGAGGATGGTATAGCTAGATTATCAGCAACCGCTACAAAAAAAAATACTTAAATAACGACAGGATTAGTAACGATATTTCTTGTTACGAGCTTATTAACGACGTTTTTTGTTACGGTTTTGTGACAGTTTAGTCAATTTGTGACAGATTTGTGACAGTTTTTTAAATTATTGACAGACTTGTAACAACTTTTGACTCTCACTAAATCAAATATTATTTTGTAGTGAACATTATATCATAAAATCGTAGTTGCCAAGTCTAAAAGAGCCAATTTTATACTTAAAACATGGTGGTGATTTTGCATTTTCTAATATTGTAGCTAAATCATCTGCATGCATGCAGACGAATAAATAGTTTGGGGTATATTTCATTTCACATTAATTAAGTCAATTGCATTATCTATATAATATATAGTTGCAATGCAACCTTGGGGAGTTAATTAAATAAGCCGACTTTTGACTCTTAACCGACTCTCATTCTTCTTGTTAGTTTTCTCGGAAATACCCTCTTAAATTCTCATTTTAGATCACTCTAATCTGAAGACATAAGAGGTGTTAAAAGGTTGAGAGTTATAGAAGTAAACTGAGGATGATCGTAAAATATTTTTTTGAATTTTTTTGAGAAGAATGATGTTTCGTTTGATTGTTTTTTTCTCATTGTTTCTGAAGTTTAGTAAGTCTTGTCATTCTGTTGTATTTGAACACTTATTCGTATCGTTTTTTCACTTTTCATCGTTCTCTTTATCTTGTTACTGTAGAGACATGTTCCACAGTGATCGCACTTTTTATTTACAATTAATATAAAACCTGTTATGCAAAATAAATAAAAATAAGCAAGACTTTTGTCACAATAATAAACAAAGGCGAAGTATTCAAAATTCCAGAATAGAAGCTTTAATTAATCTCATGGAATATATTGATCACTACTCACTAACTAATCCGCATTGTATAAGAGGGTACCTTTCGTGGTAGCAGAGCAGATAAGAGTTTCTCTCTCTTCAGCGCGACGTTTTCCATTCTCAGATAATGAATTGGGGGTTTCATTACACGTGTATATCTGGTCTGTGTTGGGTATTTACACAGGCCAGTGTATATCTGGTCCTTAAAGTTTTAGAATAATTACATAGAAGTCTCTCAAGTTGTAAAGCTTTGTTTTTTTTTACCATTTTATGTTCCATTTCTTGTAGTTTTAGTGTCACTAATGGTGATGCTACTTTTTTTCAATTCCATTAATCAATACAAATGTGGGTTTTTTTCCCCCACAACTTATATATATAAAAAAAATAATCCCCATTATATTATAAACAAGTGTGCTGGCTAAAAGAAAAAATTGTAACAAATATGATCAGTTGTCATTTATTATGTGATTATATTATATACCTTAGTCTTCATGTCATTGATATATATCATTATATCTATATTCTATAATATAAAAACCTAAGTTATTGTACTGATGAAAGGCTTGTTTGTTATCACTATCCATTTTCTCAACAACAAAAAACTGTGGTGTAGTCTCTTGGGGAGATTAATTTTCCCAGTCACTAAACACATATTATTGACAAAAGAAAATTTAAAGTAAAATTATATTATATTCTAACTCGCTCCACTGCGGAGCGATCGATTTGCTTGCGTTCTAGCCACGTCATTGATGACCGTGCAAATCGCATTATGGAGGATCGATTCACACTGAGATGGCGATTTCCGGTATGTATATTGGGCCAATTGGAGTATACAGCTTATAGCAATTGTTACAATAAGCTTGATGAAAGAATGACCAAATGGCAGTCGGGGTTGCTTGATCTTGTGCCGAGTCGTCAGCTTCTAATTGCGGTGTCGAGGTTGCTTTGTTTCTTGTTTTTTTAATATATACTTCCAAAAAAAGAAATGACCAAATGTAACATTTAGCATTAAAGTAGAAGAAGTGCTTCTTATCAACCCATCTGAATTAGACTTTAACTAGCTAGGAACCATTTTTTTGATCAATTTTGTAGTAAATGTACTCTAGGGTTGTGATGGTTTTTTTGTTTTAGATAATTATGACCATTGAAAAAAAAAACTAAATAGATGATTATGATTAAAATGTAAACATAGTGTGTTTTTTATGTGTCGATATATCATTCCCCATATATTTATATATATGCATAAAACGTGGCAGCTTGCGACTCTCTCTTGAAAACCGGGTTTGCTTACGAGTGTCCCGGAGCATTGTTTAAACAATAGTATAATATATTTCCAAAATCAAAGTTAATTTAGTGCACTAATAGCTATGGAGTATTTACCAAATTTAGGTTTTCAATATACTTAAATAAAGTAAACGTTATTAGTCACTTACGACTATCACTACAAAATAATGTTTGATTTAGTGAGAGTCAAAAACTGTTGCAAGTCTGTCACTAATTTAAAATGATGTCACAAAGCCGTCACAAAAACCGTCGCTAATAAGCTCGTAACAAAAAATACCGTCACTAATCCCGTCGTTATTTGAGTATTTTTTTTGTAATGTATACAATATACATAATAAGCATTTTAAAACACAAGACAAACATCATTAACCTATGTATTGTTAAATGACAACTATTCAATATTTATATTATTGAACTTCGTTTTCACATTCAATTTTTCAGAGTATATATTACACTAAAATTTCATATAATGATGCCCAGTAAATGGAAAATAAAAAATGTTTTGAATACCCATAAATATTGGAGTGGGGCACGTGCCACAAACCACGGTGGACATTGCTTGGTTGTTGGTATTTTTAAATAATTTACTAGTTATTTGAATTAGCTTACAAGTTTGGTGTTGACAAAAGAAGGTGTAACAAAAGACATGGTGAGCCTGAGAAGCAAAGGAACCTTCAAGCAATCAAAGTTCTGACACTGCCCAAAAAAAAAAAAAAAAAAAAAACGATATAACAACCGTTTAGTTACAGTTTTTCTGATACTATACGGCTTATTGCTGAAATTTAGCAACAGTATAACAACAATTTCTGTTGCTAAGTACTGATAACTGTTATTATAATGTTGCTGAATTTTCTATAATAAGCCGTATAGTAACATACTAATTGTTGCTATACAATTATTATTTTTTTTTGTAGTGTGAGCGGTTTTAACGGAAAATATTAATGCCTAATAATATTAATGTAAGGTGACAAAGCCTTAAATTAAATATATCTCCACATGTATCTACATTTACACATCTTACATTCATACTCTCATCAACATGTAACAACACAATTCATTTAAATTTACACTACCACTTTTATGACAAAATTGATCAGGACACATGTAATAATTATAACAATTATACCTACTGCTACATTTATTTACTTTCACTAAAATGTACCCTGTTGTTTTTATAACTAAAGTACAATAAAATATGCTATATAATACTAAAAATTGTATTTTATTCTGCAATCAAATTAAGAAGGAGGTACTAGTTGCACTGAAAAAATATTCAAATAGCGATGAGATTAATGACGGTATTTTTGTTACGAGCTTATTAACGACGGTTTTTGTGACGGTTTTGTGACGGTTTTGTGACAGTTTAGTCAATTTGTGATAACTTTGTAAATTAGTGACAGGATTGACAGCTTTTGACTCTCACTAAATCAAACATTATTGTGTAGTGTTGTATTCAGGGGATATGATTACCAAAATCTTTGCGAAATTGTGGGTGAAAAAATCATTTCATGCATAACTTTTAAGTTGATTTTTGTTTTTTGTTTTACATGTTGAAGTGGGAGGGTGAGCAATAAAAGTGAAGAGAGTTATTAGGTCGAATTTTATTTAATATAGGCTTTCATCATGCCATTTATAATAATAATAAAATAATGTTTACACTTGAACCCTGCATTTTTTTACTGAAAGACTATTTGGTACTCACAATTCAATGTACTTTTAGAGTAAACCCATAAATTTTGTGATTACAGAAATAGAATTATTTGTTTGAAGAAGTTACAAAACCCCCAACTTTGAATGACAGTTGAATGCAATATATATTTGTCTCATTATAAAAAAAAACCTAAAATTTGCAAAAATAAACCACATGTTATTACTTGATCAAACTCATGCATAAAGTGCATTTGCAAAATTATAAGGCCTAGCTACCTCATGCTCATTATTCTAAAAGGCGCAAGTCGGAATTTAGACAGAAGTTGGTCGCTTAGCGCCTAATTATACCTAATTCTGCTTAATAACCGTCTAATCCTCCTAATTTGTTAGCTTGTAGGCTCCGTCTACCGTTTAAACACCGCCTAATTTGTGCCTTTTAGAACACTGATCATGCTTCAATTGAGACTTGGAGTGTAGAAATTTGGATGATAACTCATTGGGCATGTGGACTTTTGAGAGAATACAGTGAGCAAATATTAATTTAATAAAACATAAGAATTATTAGTGTAAATATGAGATAAAATTCTACTACATTTTTCTCATATTAACTCCATTGAAACCAGAATAGATTTTTTGTTTTTAACAGTGACTGTAATGAAATAAAGAAAGAAAGAAAATCCAAATGCAATGATGAAAATGAGTTAATTACCCTTACCCACCTCCCCATCTGAACATTTAAGAGAAAGAGAAACACAACTTACAAATAGTCCCTTTCATCTTTTCCTTTATTGTTAAGTTATTTTCTCATATTTTTGAACCTTACTAGTAATGGTGTTTTCACCTTAACTCTCTCTTTCTTTCTTTCCCTCACTTATTCTTCATTTTGGCACTGATTGCAATATGGCTTGTATTGTGAATAAAGAGAGAAATAATAGGTTCTCAATATCTTCCATTTTTGGTGTTGTTATTGTCCAAATATTATTTCTAAGCTATCAAAAGAAACTAGTTGTTTTTGGGTTAAATTATAGTGAATACAGAGAAGTTAGCAGCTTGAGACTTGAAAGGATTGAGAAACATCTTAACAAAATCAACAAACCTGCTGTTCTTACCATAGAGGTATGCACACACACACACACACACACACACACACACACACACAGAGAGAGTTTCATTTTTTGTACTTTTGAATTGTACTTATTTTTTTATAGGTAACAATGTTATATTATTTTTTGACTGATTTAAAGAAGATTATAGTTCGTCTTTCTGTAATAGAAAAGTGTCGATTCTCATTTTTCGGGTATCGTTTCTATTTACCCAAGCTATGAACATGGAGAAGCATGCATCTTAGTTACAAAAAAAGAAACTTCCATTGCCATTTATTAATTTTCTTTATTTATATTTATAAATTTTATAATGATTTAACTTTAGGTTTTTTGTGTGAAATGTTCAGAGTCCAGATGGAGATATTATTGATTGTGTTCACAAAAGAAAACAACCTGCCCTTGATCATCCACTTCTCAAGAATCACAAGATTCAGGTTTTTAAATTTTACAACTTTTAAGCTCGTGTATCTTCTTATATATATTCTGCATTGTTTTTAGGTTGTCAGCTAAAAGTTTACCTATAAGTGAAATTTTTTAAAGTATTTAAAATTAAGTTATTTGCATTTTTCAGGATTTTTATGTAAATTTCAGATGGAGAATGGAAGTTTGGAACCACTTTTTTTTTTTCGTATAAAGTTTCATGATCAGCAACTACTTATTAAATTTAATAAATGTCTTAAATGCATGGTTACAACTAACAACCACCTCTATAGGTGTTAAAAGTGAATTAAATAGCCTGTTTCCTTAAAACACTTTACCTTAATATTATTTATTTGTGTTTTTGAAACAATATACTAGTAAATTTCTTTTTTACATCACTGAGATATTGTGGTCCACAAAATTGAAGCCATTGCCTTTTTTATACTCTGTATTTGTATGCATCCAAAAATAATATTACTGACATCTAAGTTTTATCATGAAACTTTTAGCCAATTATGAGTCATCATAAAAATGGATGGTTTTTAGTAACTTAAGAAAAATTCAATATCATATATTTTAACATGTAAATTTCACATCGTCATTATCATTTTGGTGCATTTATCATTAGTTATAATGTACATTTTTGCTGGTTCTAAAATTAATATGTAGAACACATATATAGTTCCAATATCACCAATAATATAATTAATGTGATATATACTTTTCTTCATATTTTACTAAAACCTCTAAATTTAGCCTTGCATGATTTACCACAAAATATATAACTCTGTAGGTTTTTTCTGTACAAGATATATACTTTTTGGTACAATTAATATAGCTAAAATTATACTCCTAGTTTGGTATAACCATAAATGAATAAAACTTGGCCAGCTGTTTCTCCTTTTTATCTCAAATTTCTCAACTTCTTATTAGATCTTATCCTTGGGATTTAAATTTTCAATAACTCATCGAAATAGTTCTTTTTTGCTATCTATTGGACATACTAGCTAGATTAAGTATGTAAATTTCTTTTATTGTTTTTTTAAAAAATAGAATATTATGCAATTTCAGAATCTCCATGTCGAATGGCCTGTTCTCCCCTGTCGGAATAGGCCGGTCAATTCCTTCCCTTAGAAACGTACTTGAGAGTTTCCTACCTCATACGGCTCAGCCCACAACCTTTTTTTTGGTATACCGTTGGGATCTACCGTATCTAAATTTAAATTAGCCTAAATGTTCTTAATGTAAATTCAGAAAGAGCAACTCTGTAAAAATGAATATATTTAGATTCAACAGATTTAGTTCCTAATATATCAAGTTAGATTCATATGATTTTTTCTCTCCATTATTAAAACTACAAGATAATTATGCAACCAATTTTAGGTCTACACATTCTTCCTATTGTGCTACATTACAAATGCAATGTTGTAATTCTATCCAAAGTTAAGGTTTTATTAATGTTGTTGTACCAGAGAGTAGCACCGGAGATGCCGAAGAAGATGGTGATGAAGGAGAAAGAGGAGCGAGAAAGCGATACAAATATTAATACAAATAGGAGTAGTGTAAGTAACAGTGGTGCATGGCAAATGTGGCACTTAAAAGACCAAAGATGCCCAAAAGGGACCATTCCGGTGCGACGTAGCACTTCACACGATGTCCTGAGGGCTAAGTCACTCTATCACTTCGGCAAGAAGAGACGTTCTTCCTCCCTTTCACTCTCTCGACAAACCGATGCACCGGATGTCGTTAGTGGTAATGGCCACGAGGTATGTAGAGCTTATTCGATGGAACATTAATATAATTTCAAGTGCTTTTTGTTCTATAGTTTTTTGCTTGATTAAAGCTGACTTCGTTTGTATTTAGATACGTGCCCTTAAATTAAAATGGTAGAAAAACTAAAACAAATATACATATTCACTTAAAGTGCATGTTATTTATTTATTTATTTTGGCAGTCTTAAAAATGGATTCGATGTATGTTGTGAATAAACTGTCGTATTTTTTCTATTACTATTTTTCATGAAATGGACATAATATGGAAAATTGTTTTTTAATGTTAGGTAGATCGGGTGGGTGAATTGTCATTTTCCAAGTTAATCAACTTATTAAAAGCAAGAAAATTCTACGTAATAAACTTGTTGCCCTACCTCAATAAAAAAGAAGAAGTGTCTAGTCATTCGTGTAAATGATCCAGTGGGTCCATCCATTATAAAAAAAAAATCATTACAATAATAAATCTATATAGCAACAGTTTAGTTACAATTTGTCTGATACTGTACTGGTTGTTGCTGAAATTTAGCAACATTATAGCAACAAAAACTGTTACTAAATGTTGATAAATGTTGTTATACTGTTGCTGAATTTTCTGCAACAAGCCAAGCCGTACAGTAACAGTAGTGTGGTTGTTATACTGTTATTTTATTGCCGTGAATCTCTCAATTAATTAAATTTAACAAAAACGTCCCCACAAAAGTTAATATGCATACACTAATGAATGTATGTTTTTATTTCATTATAGTGGTCCTTTGTAATTGATTCCTCGTCAGTAGCAATTTAATTTTGTGAAACTATCCACTGATCCAGTGACCACAAACTTGACGTAGCACTGTTGTGAGTATGTTTTAAGAGGTGGATGGCGGATTTTAATAGAAATTGGCCGCCTAACACCTAATCACCGTTTAGACACCGTTTAATTTGTGCTATTTTTTTTAGGTTTTTAGGCTTCGTCTACCTCCTATACGCCGTCTAATTTGGTCTATACACGTCTTTTTAGAACACTTGTGATTTAAGGGCTATGAGCAGTATTTATGCATGCTACCAAGAAAATTATAAGTAGTAAAATTGTATTATGGTAATCCTTTTAAAATGACCTTTTGTGAAACTTTGATTTGAAAATTTACTTCCGGTTTTTAATTTGAGTATCAGTGCAAAGTTTTGGGGGTCTTTTTGTGCTTGTAATTTGCTTGACAAAAGGTTGGTGTAAGGTTATAAATGATCTGATTAAACTATTTAAATGACCCTATAAAAAAAATATAACAAACCAAAAAAAGTCAAGACGAACATAATTAATACTGTGGTTTAATTATACTTTTAAATTATGTTAATGACTGCATAGTGCCTCCACTATTTGATCCTGGACTTTCTCAATCTCAATGATTTTGAATTATAAATTTCACTTATTTAAATCTTGAAAAGGTCAACATATATAGAAGATTAATTACTCATGGATATTAGTTTATCTCGTATTCACTTCTTTAGCAATAATGTACTATAGTATAAAAGTAATGCATTTACAGAAAACTATAGATTATGATTTTTTTTTTCTTTTGATCAGTACTAAAAATCATGCACAAGATGATATGTACATATCTGGTATTTCCATATATTTTGATTAGAAATCCATTTTCTGTAAGTACGTATATATATTTTTTTGTACATTCTTTTAGTACGTTAATATTCTATTGTGGAGTGTTTTTCTTTTTTACGTGCCTGCCAAAAAATATGTGTTGTATTTTCTTGTTAATTATAAATTGATAATGAGAATGGAGACTGACAATATATGTTCAAACCAAAAAAAATTATAGCATGCGATAGCATACACGGGAGCATCACAAGAAATATACGGTGCTAGAGCGACGATAAACGTGTGGGATCCGCAAATCGAAGCGGTGAATGAGTTTAGTCTATCTCAAATATGGGTATTATCAGGTTCATTTGACGGATCCGATCTCAACAGCATCGAAGCTGGCTGGCAGGTACTTCGTTGTGTCGTCCTACTCATTATACATTTCCCTTGAAAATCATTTATATTGTTCATATTCCAAATGATTTTTTCTACAACTCGAATAAAATTGCAAATTATTTAGTTTCGGTACACAACGATACATCAAACTTGAAAGCGAAAGGAATTTCCGAGAGCTGGAGCGGTTATATGGTAATGAAATTTTATAAAATGAATATTAAATAAACTTGTCTTGAGTCGTGATAGCTAGTTCAATTTAGCAGTTTACTAAAATTCATGTAATTTTTTTGTTTTTCTTGAAAAACGCAATAAAAGTTCTTTCGTTCACATTGTTCAACGAATTACTTTCTACGCTATCTTAGTTTAGTTAGAATTTTAAAGTAGTTTACTCTTTCCTAGAACCTAAAGAATTAAGCTTCAGAATAATACGGGATTTGTACAAATGGCTACAGTATTTGTGATGTTTTTTTTTTGTAACGAGTCTATTGACTACGAGTTTTGTGACAGAAAAGTGAATTTATGACGGTTTTGTGACATAAAAGTCATTTTGTGACAAATTTGTAACAGGATTTAACTCTTACAAAATAAAAATTATTTTGTAGCGATTAATACGCATATAAGAAGAAGAATAAAAAAGAGTGAAATTGAAGTAAATTCTGAAGCTTAGATTGTTCTACTAGTCAGGTTAGTCCGGAGCTTTATGGTGACAGCCGGCCCAGATTATTCACTTATTGGACGGTACTTTTCTCGGAAGCAGTGTACCTGACTCTGAGTCAGAGTGACTCAGAGTCCACAGCCATTGGATATTGCTACAGTTAAAATATGAAATGTACTGTAGCAATATCCAATGACTGTGGACTCTGAGTCACTCTGACTCAGAGTTATCTACGCTGCTTCCACATTTCTCTTATTTTTCCTCTTCATTTTTATTCCATTTTAGAATAAAAACAATCTTTGATAAAGTACCTGCTGTTTCATTAATTATCATGTCCACTTTTATTTCCATTTTTTTTTTATTATTCTCATACTCATAATGTGTAATTAGCAACATATTCATTTTTTGAAAATTGTCGCTAAATTTTAAACAACCTATCAACTAGATAGTTATGTTGATAAAATTTAGCAACGCTTATTTGTATAACCCTTTTTGAAAATGTGTTTGTTGGTATCCAATATTTTTATTGTAGTGATATCATCATAGAGTTGGTAAAAATATACTTATTTATAAATTAATTGTTCAATATGGTCAAATAGATGATATTGCACGATGATTATAAATAACATTTGTATAGTGGTACTACTTTTTTTGAAGTATTAGTTTGAAAATGACTTCTATTGGTTAGATGTATACAATAATGTAAGAAAACAGTGCATTTATTTCACTAATTATGATAACGTGGCCATGTTTCTTGAAGTCAGACCCACATGCATG
The DNA here is from genome assembly GCA_963682055.1 of Primula veris. NCBI lineage: Eukaryota > Viridiplantae > Streptophyta > Magnoliopsida > Ericales > Primulaceae > Primula > Primula veris. The sequence continues at coordinate 34,109,860 of OY821746.1, read as the reverse complement.
AAGCCAACTTATTTGTGGCTTTAAAGTCAGTCAAATTAATTGACCTACAAATTTGTTCATTCAATAAATAAATACTTTGATCCTAACCAAAATATGATTTTAACTATTTATACGCTTATTGCGTTTCTATTTAATTGTTCATTACGAAACTACGTGTAATTTTGACCGGTTAAGAACTTGTATCAAAATTGTCGGAATGAATTTTTTTAAAAGTTGATAATATAGTTCAAATGTTAAATTTTATGTTTAGATTTTAAAAAAATGTATTCCGACAATTTTGATATAAGTTATAACCTGGTTAAAATTACACGTAGTTTCGTAGTGAACAACATGAATGGGAACGGAGGGAGTACATAATATGAAGTTAAAATAATACTCATTTAAAACTTAATTAAATAAAAAATAAACATATAAAACTTTCAAAATAAATAAATAAATAAAGTGGTAGAGATTTTAAAAAAATATATATATATAAAGATGTGTATATATATATATATATATGTATAATGACTATGAATACTTTTTTTCCTACTTTATGTTTTTATTTAATTGAATTTTAAATAAACGACTATATTATTTTTAATTCATATAATGTATATAAATTATTTTTATTTAATTGAATTTTAAATAAACGATTATATTATTTTTAATTCATATAATGTATATAAATAGTCCGATCGATTACGACTTTACCTAACTGGCTTCCCAAAATCTGACTTTATAAGAAAGATGATTTTTGGAATTTCCACAAAGTTAGGTCTAAATGCATAGTAAGATTTTCCGATTTTCAAGACTTTTGTAATTCTCCTCCTTGATTACCGGGTTATATTTATACTATTTCCCAATTTTCACATTTGGTATAATGCAACAATTTTAGATCGAGACTAAATTATCAAAAACGAATGATTAAAATCTATTTTAAGTTAGTTCCTTAATAATTAATTAAGTCCACAATTATGCATTAAACAATAACTTTCCCAACAAATTTAGTACTTAATTTAGTAAAAATAAAGATACACAAACTTGTTGGTGTCACGTATGAATGTCATACTATCTTGAAATGGTGCTACAATATTGACCTCAATATATATATATATATATATATATACTAGTAAAAGTTACTTACGCGTTGCATGTGAGACGCGTAATGACATAAATCTCGTAATATATTTTATTTTTAACATAATATTCAGATTTTGTATAATTTATTATAGTTACGGAGGTTAAAACGAGTTGTTAATTAATTTAGGGTACATCCGTAATTAGTAAAATATATTGAGGACATATAGTTAATTAATTAGATTATGTATATTGGTAATTATTAAAATAGAGTGAGGGTATTTTTGAAAAAAATTGGCAAAATTGGACAGTCTCAATTTTTTTTGGATTTGATTATATTAATAGCATGAAGTATGATATATTAGTAGCTTGTTTCTTATGGTGCTATATATATTCTTATTTATTGAATGTTTTTAAGGTCAAAAAAGCTAGTTGAAGATTGAACATATATAATTAAGAACTATTTAATTAATTGAAATGACAGTTAATGAATAAAATTGAATGAATTATTACAGAGTGATTCATATCAAGCAACAGGGTGCTACAATCTATTATGCTCAGGGTTTGTTCAAACAAATAGTAGAATTGCAATTGGTGCTGCTATTTCTCCCATTTCATCTCCCAATTCCAACCAATATGATATCACTATCCTTATTTGGAAGGTAATTCACATTTATTATAACCTCTCTCTTTTTTCTTTTTATTTTTTTTTGTATTATAGTATATCATCATTCTTAAAATTTGGATAAAAGACTAGCTCCAACAGTCCAACTTAATGTAATCCTGTATAATATTACTCCCTCCGTTTCCAATTAATTATATATTACGAAACTACGTGCAATTTTAATCGGTTAATAACTTGTATCAAAAGTGTCGGAATGAAAATTTTTAAAATTTAATCATACAGTTCAAACATTAAATTATATGATTTAGTTTTGAAAATTTTCATTTCGACAGTTTTGATACATGTTATAAGCCGGTTAAAATTGCACGTAATTCCATAGAGAACAATTAATCGGAACGGAGGGAGTAAGAATTATATATATATATTTGGTGCTCAATTTTTTCAAGACCATCAATTATAGATTTTATATAGTCTTCAAGTCTTAAGAAATGATAAACTTTATCCTAGGGACATTATATAACAAATGACAGATTATATATAGTCTTCAAGTGCATACTGTGTATCAATTATAACAAATTTGCTTATTCCTATTATCATTTTGTAATGATTTACATCATACTATATAACAATGGGTAGTTCTTAAATTAGTCAAAGAGATATATATCTTAGCTAGGCATAGTCAACCTACTGTATTATAAATATGTGGGACCAAATTCACAGGATTTTTCAGAACTTACTATTGGGGTCCATTGGTGTAACATAACCAAATTTTTGTGACCAAAACTCGTAGAAATATACTAGATTTTACTTACTTATATTTAGTATGTACTCTAATAAGTTTGATGAATAACCATTTACATTTTCCTAACAAATTAAATTTTCAGGATCCAAAGTTAGGCAACTGGTGGATGGGCTTTGGTAACGGCATGTTAGTAGGCTATTGGCCGACGGAGCTATTTACACACTTAGCGGATCGGGCCACAATGGTTGAATGGGGTGGCGAAGTCGTAAATTCACGATCCAACGGCCAACACACCGCCACCCAGATGGGATCGGGACATTTTTCACAAGACGGGTTTGGAAAAGCGAGTTACTTTAGAAACTTGGAAGTCGTTGACTCAGATAACAGTCTCAGTGCTGCTCATGACATATCGACGCTAGCTGAGAACAGTAATTGCTACGATATTAAAAGCTCGTATAACAACCAATGGGGTACACATTTTTACTATGGAGGACCCGGGAAAAACCCCCAGTGTCCGTGATCGCTGTGCGTTATAATATTCGAAGAAGAAGAAATTTAAAAGTTTATATTCTTTTGTTTAATTAGGTCAGTGGAGAGTACGTAGAAAAAAAAATGCTATTTCCGCACTTGTTTAAATTATTCTTTTTGGGAAAATGTATTTGTCTAATAAGGCAAAAAGGTACAAACAAGTGTGGAAATAGTTGTATGCTTATATGTTCTTTTCTCACTTTTATTAATTTGGGAGGTATCGGAAATAGTAGTTTTTTTTTTATGTTTGTTAAGAAATGATGATTTAGCTAGAAGAATTATTTGTTGTATTTGTGTAACATTTTAATTTTCGTTTTGCATTTTGAAGCCCTCAAGTTTATAGTAAATCGTATTTTTCCAACTCAAAGAATCCCAATGCTAGATCAAGATTTTGTGTAATCCCGGTCTCGATTAGTGTAAATGCCTTCGATTAAGTGGCCGAGCATAATTTGGCTCAAGATAATTCCTTTCTGGTATGTTAACAACAGCCAGCAAGTGATTCTTTTTTGAAAGTTCATCATAATTCATATGCAAGACTAAAAGATTAAAAAATGAAGCTTTGCTAGCTACTTTTTATTGTAAATCTTAATTTCTCGACATGCAAATTAAGAAAATTCGAGTTAGAAATTTGGCCTCAGTGAGTAGATCACATACCTCTTTTTTTTTCGGTTTAAAAATTCTTTTCTACCGTTAACGGCATTTCCCTAAGGAATGAAATTTCCGAATAAAAATTGGGAAAACTGGCTGGTGGCTTTGTTAAGAGCATGTTAATAGGCAATCCGCCTTTGTATATTAATTTACACATCTAGGTGATCGGCCATGATGGCGGAACAAAATGGTGACTGCTGAGGTCATAGCCGCATGCATGATTCAACGACCAATGCATTAATAACTACATACGGGGTAGAGTCATTTTTCACAGGACGGGTTTGGAAGAGCGAGTTACTTTATCAACATGAAGTTTTCGATTACGATAACGGTTTAAGCTCCACATATAATATACCAGCAGTGCAAAGAATGTGAATCCAAAATTGTAAGAAATACAAACATGGAACGAACGAACGAACGAGAAACTATAATTTTGATCCTTAATCCAATATAATTTTTTTTACTCCAATATACATGCATGTATACGAGAAAATACATAAACCCTATTACTTTTATACTTTATTTATACTACCAAACAAGCCCATAATGTTGATTATACAAAGCGTGTCAAATGTAGTTGGACTAGAGACTAGCTATAAATCTGGATAACATTGGTTACAAATTCTCCGAGTGTTCTATGTGCTTGTTTTTCTTTTTTGTGAGTGCGAGTTTGTGTGTTGATCTTCCAAGTCGTTGTTCAGTTACGGGTTTAGGACGGTTATAAACCCCTGACAATTGTTACCGAAGCTTAAGATCAGGAGCGAAGCAAAACTCTAATTTATACGATGCAATCATGAAAAGCTGCGACCGGAGAGAATCGAAAGCTTATTGATAGATAAGTATTACTGCTGCGGGTAAGTATAACGACAAAAGTTACGATGGATGTATACTCTCAACATGTACAAGCAAAAAAGTACAGCTAATTGGAACCGGGTCATTTTTGAAACTGATAACGAGGAACTAGCGATTTCCTCGAAATAGCAAATAGTATGATCTAGTCGGAAATTAAACCGATTATTGAGGGCGTCCGCTACTTGAAGATGAGAAAGATTGAAGTTTTGTTCGGGAACGTAGATACTACGTAGTACACCCAATGAACATAGTACGATCAATCTTTTTTGTCACTAGTGTTTTAACGCATACCAAAAGTTCTGTGGTCAAAGTACGAGAAACGTAGCCTAAAATTTTACGAGAAGCAGAAATAGCCGGTATAGTTAAAAATTAAGAAAAAATATTCTATAACATTTTTTAAACTTACATGAATTTATGCATTTCATAATAATAAGCCGAAAATTACTAATTTCTTATGTAATAAACTAATAATAGATATTTGAGTAATTAAACAAATACTTTACTTATATATCATATATTCTCATCCGATAAATTGATTTCAAAATGTTGTAATGCATTTTTTTCCCTATTTTATTACAAAATTTGTATTGCAAAAGCTTACTGAAAGTTCTAATAAAGTGTAATTTTCATATTATTAGAGTTATGAAAAAGTTTTGTTTAAAAATTTACAATGTTTCATTTAAATTTCCGAAACGTTTTCCCCAAAATTTTGAATAGAGTTTCTCGGCATCTGCATCAAAACGAAGCAATTGAATAGAAAGTAGTAATTTTTTTTAAAAATAGGGGTGCTGAATGTGTGAAATCTCAACATAACAAAGACTGAAATGTAATAAATTTCCGAAACGTTTCCCCCAAAATGTAGAAGGAGTATCGTTTCGGTGGAAACGCATTTTCTAGCTATATAGAGTTTTTCGACAACTGTGTCAAACGAAGCAATTGAATAGAAAGTAGTAATTTTAAAAAAATAGGGTACTGAATGTGTGAAAACTCAACATAACAAAGACTGAAATATAATAAATTTCCGAAACGTTTGTTCCATGGGGAAAATGTTAAAAATGGTAACCACCCATTACCTTTTAGTGATTTGTTAACCAACCTTACACACTTTCTAATTTGATACCCAACCTATACATTTTCGTTCCAATTAACGGACTCAACCCACGTACGATCATTTTAACTTAATTAACTCAAACATATTAAACAGTAGTTTCATTTTAAATTCTTTAATAAAATAATCGAAGGTTTCACATAGGTTAATCAATAATAAAGGAGACTTACTATGCTTTAAAAACCGATTATCGAAGACAGATTAAGTTTCTTAATTGGACTGAATACGTATAGGTTGGGTATAAAATTATAAAAATTGTTATATTGGGTATGAAATCGCTAAAATTTAATACTTTGGTGACCATTTTAGCAATTTTAGGTTTGTTCCATAGCCGCTTTTGTTTTAGAGAGAGAAAGAGATACTTACATATATAGATATAGATATATATATATATAGAGAGAGAGAGAGAGAGATGATATCTGAAGTGGTGGTGACGCCTGGTGAGGTGTTGGGAAAGTCAACGGAAGTCAAACCAGGAAAAGGTGCTTACGTGGCACCCGACTCACGTACCGTACGCGCTTCGCTCTCCGGAACCCTCTCCCTCTCTCTACCACCTCCCTCTACCACTGACCAGGTACCGTTAATCGTACCCCCCACGCGTTTCATGTCCTACACTTTTTATTTTTATTTTTTTACAAAAAACGCTCCAAATCAATATTTGTTTCATGCAAAATCCCCACAGTTTCACGACGGGAACACAAATATGTGTCTTTTTTTTGTTTTGTTTTTCGAGATGTGTAATTGCATGTTTTGAACTTTTAAATTTTACCGTAATTTCCAAAACATGTCGTTATACCATGTTTGTGTTCCCGTCGTGAAACCGTGAAGATTTGCTTGAATCAAATATTGATTTGGAGCGTTTTTTTGTAAAAAAAAGTGTCCATGTTGATGTCCATATATATATAATCCGGAACTTAATAAATATACGGTTTTCTGAGAATGAATGAATGTAGCAGATTAAGAAGCATAGGTGTTATTGTTGGTCGTATTTGATTACGGTTTTATCGTAACTAATAAAATGGTCTAAATTACTACTACTAGTACTAGTTTAACTGAGAAAATAAGCTCTGCTTTTAGAAATAAATAAATTATTCTAGTGTTTGTTTGGCACATATGCGGAGAGAAATAGATATGTTTACGGAATTTGAAAATAGATACGTGCACGTAGCATTACAGTATATTTATATATATAATACGTAGAAACTTTACGCATTATTGTTGGTCTTTTTTACTATACTTAATTACTGTTTTACAGTGGAATGGTTTCAATTATTACTAGTTTTAAGTGAAGCTATAGTTTTTTAAGACCCCGTTTGGCAACAACTTTTGCACTCATAAACCTTGTTAGGAAAAGCAGCGAGAAAAAAAGCTTAGTTCAAAAAAAGGTGCAGTCTTGCGTTTGACACTAAAGTGTCTTACCCTAACTCAGACTATTAATAACATTTTTAGTTTTTTTTTGGATTTTTTGTGGTTTATGTTAATCGGTGGTTATAAAGATTGGTGATTGATAATTAATAAGTAACCTTTTGCAGTGAAAAAGAAGCTGAGAGGGGGAAATATTATATGTTCTTACTTGGAGCATCTGAAAGTAGCTTCGGGTGGACGTTTTTAAAAAAAAACTGTACTTATCAAGATTATGTTTTTGTAGCTTTTAATTCGAAAGAGGTATATAGTTGGTAGTTTTTAGTGTTGATTTGTATTTTCAGTTTCAGTTTTACCCTTTCTGACAAGATATTCAGCGGAAAGTATCGACTACGTTTAGGGATTTAGAATATGACTATGTGAGGGGTGACAAATATATAGATGGGAAAGAGAAGTTTGCTATTTATTTTATAACCTCTTTAGAACTCCCAACTCCAAGTAGTATTTTAGTTTTGTGTTCGAAAAGAAAGAGAAAATTTAAAAATGTTAAATCTTTGGCTCTGTTTAAACTTGAAAAATGCCAGCAGTGGAAAATCTTAGAAGGTTCATTAGTCCTTCCCGCCGTTAAAGCTAAAAGAGCATAACTGAATCTGTCTAAATGATATGTAGGAATACTATGGGTTGAATTTTATTCACGTTGTTCGATTATTTTATAAACATTGCTCATCGGAAACATTTACTTTTAGCTGTTTGTTTTGTTTTGCTTTGGGTATTTTGCAGAGACCGACTGTAGAAGTTATTGGCCACAAGGCCCATGGAGCTGTTCCTGAGCCTGGTTCTATCGTCATTGCTCGTGTAAGTTTCTACTTTCTACAGTTTTAATATGCATACAAATTTCATAACGAAAGTTGCTAAAAGAATGCCACTTTTATTATGAGATTAGTTCACTTCATCACTTTTGAGGTTGTTACATGGTGCACGGAGTGGCTTTATTTATTTTTAAGTTTGCATTTTATTTGCCTCAGTCCCTTATTTTGATGTTACTTTTGTGAACCCCCTTGCTGGAGAAAAGCTGATTTCAATATTCATGTATATATTCTTCTTTCATCACTAGAGGAGATGCGTAGTTTTTTAATGACATTTCAATTCTTTCGGTTTTTCCCCATATACAGGAATAGTAGGAAGTATAAAGAACTAAGTTATGCTTAATGGTAGGTGAAGAACAAAGAATAAGATAAAGAGGTAGATGAAAAAGACTAGGAAGTCTAGGATACAGGGGAGACTGAAAGTAGTACCTTTTTTGTTGGTATTTCACCCTTTGTGAATTTTCATATCCATTTATCTTTTGAAAGTGATTTATGCTTACTTAAATGTTTTAGTTTTAGGATAAAGTAAGTAGTACTCATTCTGGTTTATCCATATCCACCTCTTCCAATCATAGCGATATAGTGACTTTATTGTTTTCGTGTTTTTTGTTGTTACAGTTCCACTTCAGTCTATTTCTTCCATTATAAGTATGTATAGAGCTAATGATTATTAGTTCTGTTTCTAATGTAGATGCAATTTAGTCTTCCACAAGATTCATTGGAATTCAAATTTCTTTTCTATTTGCTTGGATGTTTCTGCATATAGTAATTCAATCGAGTAACTCAAGAGTCAAGACTAAATGATCATATATTTTGATATCTAGACTCTTTATAAGTGTAATTAACCCACTTTTCATTGATAAGCTTCTTTCTCTTGATAGGTTACCAAAGTGATAGCTAAGATGACTTCAGCAGATATACTGTGTGTTGGGACAAAATCTGTCCGAGAAAAATTCAGTGGCATTATTAGGTACATCATACACGAACCCTGTCTTATATATAGAGTAGATATCGTGACCTTGAAATTCTTGGTTGGAGTAAGATCAGTATTCCGAGAAGTTTGTGTGTTGTTATTATTATCTGTGTTTTTTATCCCTTTCACTCCCTCCCCAAAATGCAGGGCTTTCCTTTGCATAGTATCAGGCCTAATTAGTTTACATACCATTGCACAATCACATCTGGATCTTAAATGTTTAAAAGCCACTTTAGTATTCTCTCTTTTATTTATTTTTTGTTTACTTTTCCAGTTCCCCTGTTTCATGTCTTTTTGAAATTTCCGGGCAGAAGTCAAAATGTTTTCATTTCACTTAATTGTTTTTTGTATGTCCTTTAAAAAATAGTCCTAGGTTTGAGTTGAAAGTTGGACTAGTTAGTTTTGTAAGACGTCCACTCTAATTGGTGAGAGTTGATCGTAGTCGTTTATTCTTTCTCATGCCAATGGAGTCAGACTATTTGATGCTTTACTGATGGAAAACTCCGAATGTTGTTTGGAATAGATTGGATCTGACAAAAAAATATTGTAGAATCATATTGTACAAAGGTTGTAACATCTGGAGTAGTATGTTAGATGAGGCTAGGAGGTAGTTTTCTTCCATGGTTTAGCATATTAGTACATCAATTTGACTTTTCAGTTGATATACTTGATGGGATCTAGCTTTATTCGTTCTTGAAGAAGCGAATAAAAAAACTCTCTCGGCTATTTCCATTATGTGACTTTCTGACATTTCATCATGATGTGTTATCATATTAGCAAATTAGTACCTTGATTTTTTAAAATGAATTACGAAAGTATCTTGGTTGTTTTCAACAGGCAACAAGATGTTCGAGCTACTGAGATAGACAAAGTGGAGATGCACTCATGCTTTCACCCTGGGGATATTGTCAAAGCTTTAGTTGTATCCTTAATGCACTGAAAGTCTTTTATATTGTTTTGCAATATACTCCAAAATTATACTTAAATAATTACTAGCACATGCTGCAATTGTAGTGCCTTTTCAACTCTCGAAAAATGTAACTATCCTGAACATATTTGAAACTTGACAGCATACAGTAATCTAAGCTTGATATTTTAGTCTTTAGATATTTCTATTGATGTGACTCATGACTAGAGAAGGTAAATTTTGTCACCGACAGTTTTATTCTCACGTTTATTCTGATGATGTCCAAATTTAGAAAGATTTAACAGCTAATACTCAAGATTTTTAGTATGACCAAACATATTGATATGTCTAATTTGATTGTTATGGCTTGTTGCTGAGGACCATAGTTTTAACAAAGTTTGCGTTCTCGCCGTTATTGCTTATATATATTTCAGTACAGCGTGCTTGTAATTGTTCGATCAATCGTTACCCTTGACTTTCTTCACTACGCAAGCTTTCACTTGGAGATGCTCGTGCTTATTATTTATCTACTGCAAAAAATGAGTTGGGTGTTGTATCCGCAGAAAGTGCAGCAGGTTATCATCTATCCCTCCTCTTCCGTTTGATCATACTTTTTCAGTGGTTACTGGATTATCTGTCTGCATTGTTGAATTAAACATAGCTTTAGTTATTTGATTCTTCAAATCTTTATTTTCTGTCGTTAATTGTAAACTTTAATGGCATATTTTTCCGGAGTTTGCTGTTGTTAGTAGACAACATCAACCACAACATTTTTTAGTGTAACTGGATTTTGTAGAAAAGCTATTGGAGTGGTATTCTTACAGTTCTATTGATTTCACCCTTAGTTTTTGTCAATTAAGTATGTTGAATACCACATGTCAAAGCAGAAACGCACCTTTAGTTTCCGTAAAATTATAAGCGAAACTTTCTTATTACAAATCCTCTACAATATGAGGCTAAATGTGCCAAGTTTCTTAATACTTTTACTTTTTCTCGTTCAACGGAGTCAAGATCTTCTGTCCCCTTAATATGTCCCATTCTTTGTCCCAATGTTCATATTGGCTCAATTACCGCTTGTTATGACTTTAGAAATATGCCAATATATACATATTGGATTTTTTTTGACAATATTAATGATTATAGATATAATATTAGTTAAAAAAAATCAGTTTTTCATATCATCTTTAGAAATTGTACATATTTTTCTATATACTTCTCACTTGATGAACTATGATTTGTGTTTGTGTGAATAACACTATTGAAATAATGTATGAATATCTAAAAATAATTTTGGAATTCAAAAAACTCATTTTTTCATACTTTTGAGAACAAAAATATAAAACGGCATAGAGAGGGGGACATAAATAAGGGGGTAGAGGATCCTTACTCATTTCAGTGTTTCAGGGAAGAATAGCGACGATGTGTTTGACTTATTCCATGCATTATAGTAGAAATGATAAACCTATGAAATTTTCCAAATTGCAAACTTCGAAAATTCATTTACCAAACTGCAAAAACATGTTTGAGAGCTGAATAAATGATGACACCGTATTTACACTAAAAGCTCAAATAGGTAAACTCTGATTTCCTCATTGGTTTAATTCATACATCAAAATTAGCTCGGAGAGCGATATTGGCTTTCCCTTTATACCGCTTATAGCATCATAGCTTCAAATTTGGAAGAGAATTTCTAAAAGCACCATAACTGAAACAAATGCTTGCATCGATTTCCTTGTATCATTTAGACTTAAATTTTCTGGCAATATGCACTGCGTTACAGAAATTGTAGTTTCTAAATTCACACATCAGCTAAATTTTTTTTTGACTGATATGATATCTTGGCAATACAACTAATGCAGGTGCAACTATGGTGCCAATCAGTTGGACAGAGATGCAATGCCCCTCGACGGGCCAGATTGAGCTGAGAAAAGTTGCTAAAGTTGGATCTTGACAAACTGTTATAGTACAAGTTATAGAAGTAATTCCAATTATTAAGGGTCTGTTTGGACTTGATTTTTATTTCGCAAGATGGGCTATTTAGTTTCCCGCGTTTGGTAATCTTTTGTTGTTATGGGGTGAAGTATGTTGGCATCACTGAATTTTTGTGACATCCCATCATCTTGTTGTGGTATTTAACTTTTTGAATACATATATTCCATATTGGTATCGGTAAAAATTACTGCTAATGACTTTACGCAGAAATCGGTCGTCAAACAGCTAATCAGTGTCTAATTCCGTCTAATCCTGCCTCCAGGCTACGGTTACCGCCTGATTTGCGCTTATCGCTTTTTAGAACACTTAACATCAACCACCACAAGAATAGTACACTTCAAACTTATTTCTTTTCCCCTAAATATACATATGTATTTCTGTTACCATAACTTTTTTTAAACACCATTAATTACTGTTAAAGATACTGCTAAGCTTATTGTTCTTTTCCTCTAATTAGCACAAATAAGCTAACTCGCATTTGATAAAGTGAGAAATGATTTAAGGTTCTAATGCTTAAATTGGTAATTAGAATACATGCAGTAACAACAGGAAGTAAATCAATGATCATGTCGATAAAGTGAGAAATGATTTAACACTATTCATATTAATAACACAAAAAATCTTACTCGAAAACCTTAACTACAACATTTGTTCCCTTCAAAGTTAGAACTAGGTGTCCGTAGACCCGATGAAATCGCTGCATACCCATACAAACTTTTCCTTTTTTCGAACCCAAGGAAGTACAGTACTATACCCCATTCTATCAATTAAAACGTGCATTTCTGAGTTATGAAATCGCATTGTTCCCCGTTGGGTAATTATTTCGTATTTACATGAAAGTTATATGTCTAAAACATGTACATTCTATGTTTAAAGGACCAAGACCATTATTTTATAAGCATGCAATTTGTAACTCATTTTACAAATAAATACACATATAAATGGAGAGGATAAATGTATTTGTAACAATTAAAATAAATGACATTCAAAATAATGAAACACGCTCGTTTTCCAACAAAATATATATATATATATATATATATATATATATATATATATATATAGAAAGAAGAAGAAAATAAATAGGGTTTACTAGCTATAAGAGACAAAATACATTATAAAACTTTGAAGGTGTATGTCTACATAGACCAAATACTTTTAAGTGTAGTACAATCACAAAATACCAAAAATCAAAACACTAACTGTAATGGGATTGGAAATGTTTCATGGAAATTAAAGACGGTAACAACAAATATTAGCCAATTGATACAATCCAATAACTCAAGTTATGCAATCAATCAAATGTTGGTTTTTTTTTATATCACTTGGTTCTTCTTTCTAGCAGCTATAAAAGCACCAACTTTTCTACTTATTTCTATCTCAAGTTTTTCCCACCAGCTTATTTCCGACTCATAATAAATTCGCACATTACTGGCTATCATGTTTCCCATCGTTTTAGGTGACAACGACTCTCTGCAAGACTTTTGAGTTGCGGAGATGAATAGCTCGGGTAACCATTTTCTAGTTTCGTGACGGGCAGGGGGAAGCTAAGTGGGGACGATCGGGTGTCACGGCACCCCCCATAATTTTAGAAATCCCAAGTGACGCAAATTTTTTTTAGTACAATTTCTTTTTAGGTGTAGATTTGGCACCCTCCATAAAAATATGTTACTTGTACATATATTTTGGCACCCCCCATTTACACATCCTGTCTTCGCCCCTGGTGACGGGAACTAATTTCGTTTTATTTCACGGCGCAACGTATATCGTAATAATAAAAGTTGGGTATCTGGGTATGTTTTTCATAGCAAAGGGATACTAATTTGGAATGAGTTACCTGTTGTTATCTTTCAACTTATCGTTCTCAACCAAGTTACTATCTACATTCACGAAACAATGTGATACAAATGAACATTTAAAATTGTACAGGTACAAATACTTAGATACTTATTGAAGTTAAACAAGGTCGACATGTAAACGGAATATCAAACTAACACACGAGTGAATTGCATTATAGTTTGCCCTCAATCCTTACAACAAATCATTGATCTTATTGTTATATAAAGGTAGAAGATGCATATTGTAATTGCACATGACTTTATTTTTAACTGCATATACTTATATACGTATGCACACTTGTGTTTTCTTAATATGTTCTAGATCGAGTGAATGGTCAGACTTGTAAGGATTCGAAGCTTGTAGAGGCTGGTGATTTCTATTTCAGTCGCCTAAACCTAGCCAGTGACATATCAAATGTATTTGGCTCACAAGGGAAATCAGTATTTGTGACCCAATTGCCGGGACTTAACTCACTTGGTGTTTCCATGGGTCGCATCGACTTTGCACCATGGGGCGTGAACCTTCCCCATATTAATCCCAGAGCCAGTGAGATTTTTACAGTTATTGAAGGAACCATTGAAGTAACATTCATCAGTGCCAACCCTGAGAACAGGCTGATTACGATAGTGCTTGGAAAAGGTGATATATGGGTTAGTCCGCAGGGTCTTATCCCCTATCAGCGTAATGTTGGAACTTATAATACAACTGCTCTTGTAGATTTTAATACCCAATCTCCAGGAGTTATCAGTATTCCGAATGCCTTATTTGGATGTTACCCAAAAATTCCTATCAAATTACTTGTAAAGGCTTTTCAAGCAAATGGAAAAGTGATCGACGAGTTGCAGACAAAGTTCTAGATGAGTACTTGAAGTGGAAAGTTAGCTTTTCAAGCTCAAGAAATAATTATGTTTACATTCGGTTGCACCTGTTTCTGTGCGTCTAATGGTTTAAAGAAATGGTACTTTGGTTTCTGTTTTGTCGAGTTTTATTTTCAACTCCTCTATGGATTTGAAAAAAAGAAATATCTATTGGCTAATTTCTTTTGTCAGCTCTACTTAATCGAACACTATTAACATAAAACACATCCACCATCCGTCCTCCGCTCCCGTTAGTGGAATATCGACGCCGTTTTCTCCATTATTAACACAGCTTTTTGTTTTGTGTTTTGTGTTTTGTGTTTTGAAGCATTTCCTATGCAGGGAAAGGTTGTACAGATTTCACAATGGAAAACCAAACGATTTCAACCTAATTATTAAAATTTTAAAACAGAAATTCATCATTCATGTTCCAGCTAGATGAGCATATGGGAGAATACTGATATATAAGCATCCGCAAAACACTAGGAATACATATGAATAGAAATTTCATTAATGTTGATACGGTCAAACGACTCGATACAAAAGTTACAAGATCTTACACGCGTCAACACGAAACTTCTGCCTTTTCAGGAATCAGTTGGAAGTTTCAACTAAGATTCGATACCCGTGTGTATACCTATAGTCAACTGTATAACGTAAATGATTCCAAGTCTGGAAAGATGACGAATTAATTCCGGTCCTTACTATGGATTGAAACCTTCGATAATGAAAAGTTATCCACTTGACCTACTGTCTGTTGTTTTCTTATAGTCGAATTTCTGTAATCTTCTAACAATCATTCATGGTATTCAATATCTTCTCCTTATTACTAAGATTAAATTTTTTGCAAAATCTATTACTCCACAGCAAAGGGAGTGGTTATCCATCAAGCACCAAAATGCAAAAAACCTGATTGTATTTGCACAGTTGATGGTTAAGATAGCATTGCTATTTTGTGGGATTGCTGACTGCATACTATATCCGAATTATTTTGAAAGAATTACTTGAAAAATACCATTTCTGTGTATTGCGGGTTGTAACGGCAACCCCGGCCCAGCCCTCATGTAGAGCACTCTTAATTAATAGTTTGTAAGTAAATTAATGTTTCTAGAAAGTTCAAAAGACTCATATAATTGCTTTCGGATTATAATCTTTTACCCAATATTAATGTATCAATAAAATCGTCTAATTTGACATGTCTACATTGCCAATGATCACATGAAATCGATAATTAGTTAGCATACAAAGACGATGTTGGTGATGACGCTTCGAACATGTAATATTTATCAACCGATGCTAATACTTCCAGAATGCAGCTAAAACCCTTTGGTATTATGACAAGATCACCAGCACCAAACTCTATGTAGTTCGTTGAGCCCTTCGGATATGCTTTGATCTTTCCTTTTACATAATAACATGTCTCTTCAGCATCAAACTTGAGTGTGTACTTTCCTGGAGGACAACCGTATCTGGAAAATGGCAACAAAAGGTTAAAAAATAACAAATAAGTATCCATTAAAAAAGATGGAAAACAGGAGTAAAGAATAAAGATATTGTACAATTTGTGACTCGGATCATGTCATTAAGAGAAAATATAATAGAATGTATCATAAATTTAATAATTCATAACCTATGCTTTTATGTCCCAATTTCGGTGTTAACTTCGTGTGGAAATGTTTTCATCGCAGTTAATTCTATGCACTTGATAACGAACTAATTACACTCACTATAAAGATTATTAATATGGCATTGGCATGATACTCTTGTAAGATTTTTAATGACAGTCCACTTTCGCTGATATCCGTGATCTATGTATATTTATCGTTTAATGACGGTCTAGAACATCGGATTTTATAGAGAAAAGAGACGAGATTCTACAGTAATGAGTAATTTTTTTTAAAATGTCAATCTGTAGGATCAACATAAGTTAGGACTGGCCTGTTTCTTTAACAGATTAACGCGATTTTTTTACACATTTATGTTGTTGAAAGAATAGCACTAGACACAACAAAGAATTCAACCAACAGTAGAGCAGGTACTTACTTTGGCCATGATTTAATACCCAAATCGTCTAAGCGCGATTTCGAGACATTGCTTTCGATGGTGATTCTGGAATTGGCAGTTGAATCTGGTTCAGAAAGAGTTGCCATGAAACAAATTAAATTGAAGAAGGGAGAGAAATATAAGATATTGTGAAGAAAGAGAAAAACAAGTTGTATACAATTTGTTACCAATTAATACATAGAAATGCTTTGTATAATGCAATGTAAGGTAAAGGTAAGAAACTATTTATAGACAGATTGTATGCAAATATAAGCAATAAATTGATCTTATAAATCAAATTCCTTTTTAGTAATATTTTTTCCATTATGTTAATGTTTGAAAACCACGTGTAACTTCATATTTGACCATCAAAATCCCTTCAAAAACTTAATTACTTGTACGAAATTAAACACATTGCAATTTGACTACTTGATTAAATGAATCATGAAATTCTATTTATAGTTAAAAGTTAAAAAAAAAAATTAAGTGTGCTTGAATGTAGTGGCCAATTGAGAATACAAAGTAATTATTAGTATCGTAAAAAGTATGTAACTTAATCATGGCACTAAAATTTGTAAAGAAAATACTAAAAAATAGTTTATTGTAATAAATGAATTGGCAAATTACATGCATGTTAGGGAATTGAAAAAACTTATAAATAGTATGGTCAAAGGTTGACTAGTTTAATGCATGCACACACTGAATTTAGAGCAATAATTATTAAATAAAGGTCATGACTTTGACTATGACTTATGGCTACGTTGCATGAATGTGCCGACCTATATTTGTTATCTCATTTTGCCAATAATTAAACAAATTTACATTGCAGTTATAAATGTCTACCCCTTTATTTCCGACCATTTCTTTAAATTATTTAAGCTTTTTTCCATATATATATATATATATACTTGGTAGTGTTTGAATGCATTTATTATAGAATCCTACTTTTGAAAAACTCTTGTGTAATGCAAACTTGGTTAGTATAGACTTTCCATTTTTAGTCCATTGCATGTTAATGTTTAGTATTAGAGGGTGATATTCGATTAGTACATAGACTGCAAAAAAAAATACTCAAATAACAGTATTTTTTGTTACGAGCTTAGTAACGACGGTTTTTGTGACGGATTTGTAACAGTTTAATCAATTTGCGACAGATTTGTGACAGCTTTTTAAATTAGTGACAGGCTTGTGACAGCTTTTACCTCTCACTAAATCAAACATTATTTTGCAGTGATAATTAGAGTGAGAACATAAACAAAATGGGGTCATATATATATATATATATATATATACACACGAGTAATCGCAGTTCAAGTGTTGTGTGTGTGATACGTATATAAATATGATTTCGGACAAATGAATTTAAAATTTTCAAAAAAAATAAAAAAAATGATTAAGTGGATATAATAAATTAATAGTCGTATATAAGGAGTAATATGATGTTTTATTGTTATACACTTATAGTTTGGAAGATGAATTGATGTGTGAAAATAAGTATATTTTTTTTAGTTATTTATGTATTTAAATTGCATTATACTATATGATTAATTAGTAAATTAGAATAGAGACATTTTTGGAAAAAAAATGACAATTTCATTTATCTTGATTTGGCTTATATCAAATAAAAATATATAGCCCTCGTTGTGTTTACCTTAAATTTAATTACTTGTATCAATATATATATATATATATATATATATATGAATATATAAGAGTTTACTTTTATAACAAAATAAAAACTCAAATAAAAATATAGAACCCTAGTTGTGACTACCATAAATTTATATATTGATTAAAATAAAAAACAATTGATTGTAATTATATTTTTAATCAAAGCGGTACATTAAAGGAGTAAATGAGATGTAATCTAATACTTTTTTTCCTTTTATAATATCTTTTACTACAACCGTTTGATGAATTACAAAAATAAATCCAGCGGTGGATAATGAAAGAGTCTGAGTACTCCCCCATAAAGGAGAGTCTGACTCCCCCTTTTGCAAAAGATATATAGATACCTCTAATTTATTGTTTGCTATCATTGAGACAACCATTTTTTACATACCAATTATTTAGAATAAGAAAAGACTGAAAATCATATTTTGATAATGAAATATTTTTGTATCCTTAAATCTAATATATTATCCGTCTCAAAGCAATTGTCCATTTTTATTATAACATACCTCTCATATATATATTCACTAAAACATATGGGGAGGATGGAGTATTTTGAAACATTTTCATAAAAACAAGTATATATATATATATATGTACTAACTACTAACACAATACAATTAAAAATTTAATACTCTCAAGATAAAAAATTAAATTTCCATAAGATAATGACCTATACTCTCTTTTGGTATATGACTTCATCATTCGCATAATGAGTTTATTCACATTTAATGTTTCACCTCTCGAGAGTCTGTATAAGTACAAAAAGCTTGTGTTGTATGAACTTTTCACGAGTTCAAAAGAACTAATAAGTAAAAACTAACTTATAATATATAATGAGTAAAGTTAACTTATAAATAGAGAATAAATTGCAAACTATAAAGGGAAATTCATCGCTTTGCTATTAAGTTTGAGACATAATCATCAAAAATCGTGGTTAATATCTCTTTTAAGATTAGATACAAATATTCAATGATAGTGTCTCTTTTATACTGTATGTGTTTAACTTTGATACTCAATAATGCTACATTTATACGTGTCACAACAAAACACGGGTTGAGTTTCATGATAATTAAGTGCAAAGTATGTAATAATCATTAACTTTCCCAAATATTAAAAAAAAAACTTGATCACGGCCTCCAATAATGTCAAAATATAAATACATTTGTCTAAAAACGAGAGTGTATAATCAGTAATATATTATACATAATCTACAAGAAATTATGTGAAGAATGTTAATGTGTGTCCAAAATGATCATATCATGAATGCCAATTATTTGTTGCTATATTGTTTGTAGGTTGATTCTTGTTATTCAATTTTAAGTGTTTTTTTTTTCCTTTTATTACTAGAATAAGTTAAATTAAAGAGTCTCATTTCAATAAATCATTGTGGCCTCCAAAAACTCTCACCTATTCTATAATATATAGAGTAACATTTATTTTCATCTTTGTACTCTATTGACTTCACTAACATTGTTTGGTTTTGAGTGAGGTCTTAGGGCACGTTATTGGGATGATTGATGGACTTATATAGGAGCCACAATAGACGGTGTTGGCCCACGATGAAAGTGTTAAGATGGTTAGTGTCACAGGGTTAATTTTTTCATAAACCCGCTAGCCAAAGTAGCCAAAGGCCCAAAAGCACTAAGGTGCTAACAGTTAGCTTATTATCCTTCTTCTTTGGGATGTAAATGAGTCAGGCCGGGCTCTGCTTGGGTTGGCTCGGGCTCGACTCAAGTGTCCAATATATATCAAACAAACCTATGAGACGAATGATACATAAATTATATATAATATATGAGAATTATGTGAAGAATGATAATGTGTGTCCAATAGGGCCGAGCAAAAAACCGGAAAAACCGAACCGATAACCCAACCGAAAAAGACCGAAACCGAAAAATCGAAAATTTTTCGGGTCGAAAGGTTTTCAGTAAAACCGAACCGAAAAAGACCGAAACCGAAAAATAACCAAAAAAACCGAAACTGGACCGAAAAAACCGGTCCGGTTCGGTCCAAAAAATAAAAAGACCGAAATCGAAAAAAACCGAACCGAAAAATATGCTCGGTTTCGGTTTTGCCAAAAAACGAACCGGACCGGACCGGACCCAACCCTAGTGTCCAATATGATCATATCATGAATGATTTTCTGCTATACTTTTTTGATTAGGGTTCCATTCTTGCTATTTAACTTTTAGTAATTTTTTTAATTTATTACTAGAATAAATTAAACTAAAGAGTCTCGTTTCAAAAAGTCTTGTGACCTCCGAAACTCTTACATCGACCCTATAAAACACATATTAACATCTACTTTCATCTTTGTACTCTATTGACTCAACTATAACATCGTTTGGTTTTGAGTGAGGGAAGGCTCGTTACTGCAATGATTGACGGACTTAGATAGGGGCCGATACTCGATTCTCTTCTGGCTTAGTGATGAGCCACGATTTTTTGACCCACTATGAATGTGTTCTTAAGATGGTTAGCTTATCCTTTTAATATTAAAAAAACATAATTGACGGACCACCAAAACTGTAAATTCTTGAGATTTTTTTTTTAATAAACATATTTTATAAATTTTCTACAATTAGTATCTAAAATTGAAATGAAGAACTTAAACCTAATATACAAGGTGGAGCATGAGTTTTTTAACTTTTTATAATAATAATAGAGGGTGAGTTATTTCCATGTATTTTGTCACTAAGGAGCTCAAATTTACATGTCACTATTACATTATCTTTTAGTCCAAACTCTTGTTGCTTTGTCACCTAATTAATTAAAATAATGAACCACTAAGAATGCCAATATAAATCAAGGCCAACCACTACCAAAGCTCCACATCTTTTGTTTTTCTTCTCTATCTTTCTTCCACCTCATTTTTATCAAAATATTTTTCATTGGATGTTTGAAGAATAGAGAATCTGGGTTGAAGATGAAGCTAAAAGTGGCTTTTGAAAACCAACTTTTAGGAAAAAATGGTCAACCAGGTGTAAGTGATCATATGTTTGATAATATTGCTATTTATGCATGTGTCACATGATGAAAATAATAATAATCGAAGCTTATACAAGGGGTCATGAGATGAAAAAATAATATATATACAACCCATAGGCAAGTCTGATTCTTGGCTTTGTTTTTCAATTCTTATTTTGGCAGTTTTTCTTATTTGGTCTTTTTGTGAATTGAAGTTGGGATTGGGAATAAGAAATTTTGGAAGTGTGTATTGCAATGTTTTGTATGGTTTGATTTAATTTTATGATTTTATCAAAGGCTTCATGTGTTTATGTATGAGATAAGTAGTTATTTGTAAATTGAGTTGCTTTATTTATGATCTCATAATATAACCATTAGTCTTTTATTTTTGTTTGTGGAAATAAATTCATAACCACTAACCAAATTTACTCTTCTTAATTAGTTGAAAACGAAAACAAGTATCATTCGTTTCGATTAATACATTTACCCTAAATTATATCGGTCTTCCACAATGATAATTTGTATTCCTCTTGTTTACACAAACAAGAGGTGTATATGTTAAAATAACAAACAAGGAATGGAATATTTTTAGAATAATGATGTTGAAAATTAACAAAGAACAAAAAGAAAAATCGAAGTATTGAAAAAAGAAACTAACACTACAAAAAAATACTCAAATAGCCACGGAACTAGTGACGGTATTTTTTGTTACGAGCTTATTAGCGACGATTTTTGTGACGGTTTTGTGACAGTTTAATCAATTTGTGACGGCTTTGTAACAATTTAGTCAATTTGTGACAGACTTGCAACAGCTTTTGACTCTCATTAAATCAAACATTATTTTGTAGTGAAAGTTGTAGGCATGTGGCCCCTTATCCATCTGTCGTGTTCCACCACTATTTGTCGATATAAATAAATTAAAAAAATTGGTGGCTTTAATTATAATATAAATGTTCAATGGATGTTGTATGGAAAGCAAATGTATATTCATTCGACAAAGTAACTAATTAAAGAGAATTAATAAATGTTAAAGTCATCCCACAAAGTTCATATAAATTTTTATTTCATGTTAGCAATTACTCCATGTGTTCCCATTTAATTATCCATTTCGAAACTACATGCAATTTTAATCGGCTTATAACTTATATCAAAATTGTCAAAATGTTTTTTTTAAAATTTAATCATAAAATTTAACATTTGAACTATATGATCAAATAGGAACGGATCGAATATTCACCGATGAGAAGGTTGGATATTATTATGGAAAAATATTACGTTTTCCGATAATATTTTAATATACAAAGCCAGCCGCTCTATGACATCGTGAGTCGTGACCTTATGACTTATTTTTCATCTAAGTAATATTGATTTAATTCAATACAATAAAAAAAAATGACTTACTTATGTAACCAACTTGTGAGTATATCAACGTGGAGACTCTTTTAATAAATAAAAAAAATAATAATTAAAGATTCAGGAATATAAAACAATCACTGTTTCGATGAAGCGAGGGGCAACTATTTAGCTTTTTTTCTAAATTTAAAGAAAAAAATGGATGTCACTGGCAAATACTATGGATAAGAATGAATTAAAGTAAATAGTAGATTATACTATTTCATAAAGTTTATGTTTTTATCCATTAGACCTTATTTTAGTTTGTCATCATACTTTAGTGGAGATGCTTAAATTAAGTCGGTCAAATTCAAATACTTATATGTTGTTTTATGACTCATTCACTACGTACATGTCCTTTTTTATTTTTTTAAATAACTATTTTGGCCTTTTTTTAAATAACTATTTTGGTAAAAAAATCAATGGGATAGAGATTAAGTGATAAAAGTTTTGTACTCCATTATACATGTCCTTTTTTCTTATAAATTTATGGGAGATAATGTTGGAAATCGCGAGTTTCAACTTCCGATGGTGGAATTAGAATTTGTTCCGCCTTTGAAGAGCTGCAATTCACTTTTATGAGTTTATGGGGAGCAAAAGATTGTCGTGATTCGATAACTTAATTTTCATCTTAATTTTCAAAATAAAAACTCGAAAACCCCAAACTTTGTGAAACGGAATTGTTAAGATATTGGAAAGTCACAATATTTGACATAAGCACAAGTAAGATCAATCACATGAGACTATGTATCATCATATCTATAATTATCATCAAAAACATAATTTATCAAATTTAGCTACCCCACTTTGCATTTACACAAATTCTTAGCCTATCTATCACAATCTCTATTTAAATATAATATTACTTTTCATACCCTATTTAAATTTATCTTTTTTTTAGCTTTGTACTTCATATACATACAATCATACATATGTATATACGTGTGTGTTGAATCAAAAGACTCAATTGACCCGTTTTTAAAAAATATTTTTTTTTCTTTTAAAAAATAAATCTAATAAATGTCAAATATTTCAAATAAAATTTGTTAGTTAGATTAAAAACTATTTGATTTAGAACTATAATATAAAAGAGAGAGTTTAATGTATATGAGAGAGAGGAGAGAGATAGTCTTAAGTTTTACTTTTTTAAGTTGTAATTTTACTCATTTAAAACCGATCCGATCCGAATAGAATTACATTTTTACCCGACCCATGGCGGGTCGGGTCGGGTTAAAACTCGCGAAATTGCCATCCCTACATGTGACTGATATAATTAATATTACTCGCTCCCTCAATAAGTGTTTATTATTACATACTTTATTTGACTGTACCAAAATAAGTGTACATTTTTCTAATTTATCAATGAAAAAATGATTAAAATACTATAATATTATTCTCAAATATTGCAATGAATACATTCTAAAAATTGACAATAATTATTATTTAATTTTAATTAGTGATATATTTATAATTTTCAAATACAATGATATCTCTTAATATTTATCGAAATAAAAATAGAATATTTAAAAAAGTAAGGAGAGAGTGTAAGATAACATGAAAAAGTTCCACCAAACACAATTAAATCCAATTGATATGACTATATGAGATGGGGACTATTTGAAATGTTCACTTTGTTTAAGTGTACCTTCTACGTTATATTAGAAAATGAAGCGTTAGATGATCTTTTTTAATAACTAATTTATTTTTTCTATTTTTAACGAATTAGTATTTAATAAATTAAAAATAGATTGTACAACACACTAAAAACTTAAATAAAAATATAGAATTCTAGGGAGCTCACCCTAAACTTAAATACTAATAAAAAATTTAAAAAATATATCAATTTTTTTTTTATGTAAACGGGTCTTGAAACAGTCATATAGATGAGTGTTCTAAATTCCATAATGTGTTTGTAATCCAACTTATACTTTGGGCCATTTGTCACTAGATTAGGCATTAACTTTGACATAAACCTTGGAGATTTTTAAGTAAGTACTAAAATTGGGCTTGCTTAACTTGCATCAAATTAGCCAAAAAACTTGCACAAGAAATGCCAAGAGATATGCATAAAACCTATCTAATAAAGTCCATTTCAATGCTTATTTTGAGAAATGAAATCGAAATGCAATTTCTACAAACATGAAATTAATTCGTCCTATTGTTTATACACTCAGTTTCTGAAAATTCCCAATTTCCAACATAGCCTTAAAACCTACCTAATAAAGTCCATACCGAGACTCTGAAACTTGTCAACGATTTTTAAAATTTTAAGAATAATACTATTGTACGTATATATTAAAGCGTTGAACAGTAATGCGATCATTTGATCCGAAAAATAAAGGTACGAGTTACAACGTTAAGCATAGTCACAAGATTTTGATAACGAAACAAGATTTACTCGCACAAATATGAAAAATAGGTCAGAGTTGGCCACTTTTATAAACTATGTACAATTGCATTTTTTTCTAATTCAAAATCGTTATCGAGATGGTATGAGGAGATAATTTCAATACAGTTATAATGAAATTAAAAAGCTATTTACTCTAGAAATGTTTATTTCCCATGGCTTATTGATCAAATGACTCGAATGGCAAATCAAATTTGTCATTTTTACAACAGTTATACCGTAGTTATTAAAAGTAAAACAACCAAACAGAACTTAGGTTGAACGTTAACATTGGTGTAATAAGTTCAATTTGACAAATGATACAAATGACTGTTTTTTTTTTTTTGGTAACAAAAAATTAGCAATTTTGTGATTGATATGAGTACTTACAAAACCCATGTGCATCACCTAACGCCCATCCCATAGATTTCTATGAAATATTTACATCCATAAATCATTGCAAAAGGAAATATCATACAATATTTATAACTGGACGCTAACGTATTCATAGTTTCATACATATATTTTTAATAAAAACATGTTGAAAAATAATGAAGACAAAGTATTTGTCAATAAGCACTTATCATAGTATTCATGAAATGTAAAAAAAACAACCTAAATTTCGGACATCCATCCATGGATATAAAATACTACATAATCTACATTTTATCAAACATTGTATAAGACTATGAGCAGAGTTTTAATTTACGGAGAAATAGAAAGGTGAGTTTTTTGTTTTGTATATAATTTAACCAACTTATTTAACCAAAATCTCAAATCTCAAATTTCTTTTTATTAGAGATTGGAAGTTAAATAAGGCAGCTGGGACAAGAGAGAAAGAATCGGAACCGGAGATGTGGATTTGATGACCTACAGTGGCGCCACCAAGGTGGATCGCCAGTCGAGTTCTCAATACTCGTGAGTTGGTCGGACGAGATAGAGATTATATATGCGCGCGCACACGATGCATTTGATATAGCTGCAATCAAGATGAGGTAATTATCTGTTTTTTCTTATACCCAAATTACACATCTATTTAGTTTTCACAGATGGGACACATAAATATTTGAATAAATATTTAGTTATTAAAATTATACACTAGCTAGTGTCTACTAGTAATTAATATCATGACATGTAATAGAATAAATAATTAATATCTTACCTACAATCAAATCAAATGATTTTTGAGTTTATTTTGGAAGAAGAAGAGAGACAGTCTCTCGCTAAAGAGGAAAGTGATGATTCTACAGTAGACGAAGGGTTCAACAGAGTTAGTAATGGGACGCGTGTTCAGAGTTTCATTTTATTCTTTTTAGTCCTAAAATTTCTGTCGGTTTGCAGTTTACTACGTTAGATTGTAATTATGACAATTTTCCACTTTGTTCTTTAATAAAATTGTGGGATTTCCCACTGATTATTTTTTAAAAAAAATAGAATAAATAATTGATGCTTATACCAATATATATAATCTACTCCAGTAAAATATATTGTAAAAATAATATACTCCATATCAAACCAAGTTAAATATATTTTGCCATATAAAATTGAGTTATAATTATTTCACAGGAATTAGCTGCACCTTTCACATGGCCAACTGCCCTTTCCAACTCTGCTGAAATTAAATTATTTGCTTTATATACCACATTTAATATATAAAACAATAGTATTTCACCGATTTATATATTTTTTGAAACCCTGGAAAAAGGTCATACAAGCACATGCATGTTCTGTTATATATTATGGAAGGTATGGTGTTTGGTGGTTACTGAAACAAATATATCATTACAAAAACTGTCACAAATCTGTCGCTAATTTAAAAAACTATCACAAATCTGTCATAAATTGACTAAACTGTCACAAACCCGTCACAAAAACCGATGCTAATAAGCTCGTAACAAAAAATACCGTCACTAATCCCGTCGCTATTTGAGTATTTTTTTTGTAGTGTATATATGTATTTGTATATCTGTGCAAATAAATTGTGTATATTTTATATATATATAATATATAAATTTTATTAATGTTTATATACGTGTTTTCGACATATAATGTAATTCTACAACATGGATAGATTCTTTTGGGGACTTAATAATCATATCTGAATAATTATTAGCACTATATATAAAGCTTCTAATATTTGTTCTTCAACTAAATATTTATTTTTGTACTTGTAATTACTTTAATAGTAGTAATGATGACATAAATCATTGAGAGTGGATATTTTTAAAAAGTTTTATAATAAATTAGTATAAGTCCCATCCCTTGATAGAAAATTGTACAATTTGATATTCAAACGTCTATGTATCACTACAAAATAATGTTTAATTTAGTGAGAGTCAAAAACTGTCACAAACCTGTCACTAATTTAAAAAGTTATCACAAATCTGTCGCAAATTGACTAAACTGGAGTCCAAATCTTCTACCCCCTATTCTCTACCCCCTTCCGTGCCCCCTTGCTTATTTTCACTCAAATTTTAAATTTTCACGAACTTATACCGCAACTTTATAAACTTTTATATTATATTGTATTCAAATTTTAAAACATTTGAACATAATATTGTTTTAGACAATTTTTTTAATATTCAATGTTTAATTTACACTAATTTATACATTTATTCCAAAATAAATTTCGTGTGGATTTTCTTTTAAAAATAATTATTGGAATGTATTGATACATGTATTATAGTAATTGTACAATTTTTTTCAAGTTTTTTAGAATTTTTTTTTGGATAAAATAAGCAAGGGGCATGGAAGGGGTAGAGAAATGTGGTAAAAGATTTAGACTCACTAAACTGTCACAAATCCGTCACAAAAACCGTCGCTAATAAGCTCGTAACAAAAAATATCGTCACTAATCCCGTCATTATTTAGGTATTTTGTTGTAGTGATGTAGCATAGAACAGGCGTATTAATAAAAGAAATTAGAGCAGTAATACATTAATACAATAACAAAAAGTTAATATGTAAAATAGAAATGTATTGAGGTAATAAAATGAAGATAAATTGTCGCTGCTTAATTAACTTGTCAAAATCGATGTACAAGCTAGCAAGACAACGATTTTTAAAATATTAGTGCAATTAAAATTATATATTGAGTTGGTCAGTTGTTATTCATTTTAATTTTATGCAATTAAAATTATATCCAGTTAGTGTACACAAAATTTTGGACAAGAAATGAATAGATTGGTATAAAAACTTATGTAGGCTAAGCAAATATTTTACTTCTTAATAAATAGAAGATGTTTTAGCTTAATCGTAGAACGAAATTCGAAAATACTTATAGTATATGCACTTATCAAAAAAAAAAAAAAAACCGAACACAAGCATGTCACAGTTTCAATTTTATTACTTATATTCACAGTTTCTCTTCAAAATGCAGCTTCATACATAAAAAATAAATAAAAAAACATGTCACAGTTTCAATTTGATTACTTATATTCACAGTTTCTCTTCAAAATGCAGCTTCATACATAAAAAATAAATAAAAAAGCATGTCACAGTTTCAATTTGATTACTTATATTCACAGTTTCTCTTCAAAATGCAGCTTCATACATAAAAAATAAATAAAATTTATGCATTAGTTTTCTTTTTGGGTTCTTCTTACACTCAGGTAATGAACATACACTATTCATAAACTAATTCACACATTCATAGAGCCCGAAAACATAATTATAATAAACTTGTTAACAGTTAAACATGTTTGATGAGAATTTGTTTTGGTTACTACCACATATAATTGATAACGTGGTTAGTGTGTGACGTGGTTACACCATATTGACATAATTAAGATCAATGATATGAGTAGGATAATAATAACAATGCTTAATTTTTGTAAAGCTAAATAATGCATGCAACAAAATAATAGTTGACAGCATTAACTTGGAAACACATTCCTTCCATGTTTAGCTGTCTGATGGAATCTCAATAACTCCAAATTTGTCACTCATTAATTGCTAATTAGTAGCTGTTTAGCTTCCCTAAATCCCACGAACTCACACTAATTAAACTAGCTTATATTTAGAGGATTTAATAATATTATAATATATACTAGATAAATTATAAGTTTACTCCTTGAACAGTTACTAATTTGAATCGGTTTTGCCCTCGAATCGTTGAAGGAATTGAACGTTAAACTCTGATAATTAACTTTGTGAAAGATTGTTTGAATTTTTCACTTTTCAAGAATAACATGGTTTTTTCGTACTCATATATACGAATCCGTCAGTCTTTTACAAGTCCTACTAATATTTATGCAATAGATGATCTACGTGACTTTTACGATTGAATTACTTCCAACTTCGGTTATTTGTTCGGTCTAGCTGTAAAAATAAGAATTCCGGTGAAGTATATCAACCGTAAAAAAGAGAATAAGTTAATAGTGCACACAAATACACAAATCCTTCAAAAATATACACTAGCCTTTTTATGTTATGGGGCAATTTAGAAAAAAAGTAGCACTTAAGGGATCAAAACAAAACTAGTATTTATAAATAAATAAATAAAAATAGTAACTATTATCTGTCTTGATTGTGTATTATTATAACTAACTCATTAATTAACTAATCATTTATCTCATTTTTAACTCTACCTTGCCGCCACTTTTAACACCATTGTTCATAAAAGGAACCAAAAACAGTTTCCAAAAACAGTGCTAAAATCAAAATGATCAAACACTTGCTCATCCTCTTCCTCACTACTCTCTCTCTAGCATTTGCGGAGAGAGAAGAGGCGTCGACCCTCTTGTCGATAAAAAGCTCCCTGTTTGATCCTTTAAACAAACTAAAAGATTGGAATGACTCGGTTCCTCATTGTAATTGGCAAGGTGTACAATGCTACTCTAATGGGCTAGTCGAGAGACTCGATCTTTCAGACATGAGGTTGAGCGGAAATATATCGAACCAAATTGATCGGTTAAAAGGACTTTCCTATCTCAACCTATCTTATAACGGGTTCGCTACGGTTTTTCCTGATTCACTCTCGAACTTAACCTCTCTTGAAATCCTAGATTTGAGCTCGAACGAGTTTATCGGCACTTTTCCTAATTTAGGAAGAGGTTCCGGGCTAAAGTTTCTTAATATTTCGAGTAATAATTTTGAGGGGATTTTTCCTGGTGACATCGGAGACGGTATATCATTGGAGATCCTTGATTTACGGGGTAATTATTTTGAGGGTTTGGTGCCTAAGACCGTAAAAAACTTGCAAAGTTTGAATTTTCTTGGGCTTTCCGGGAACAATTTTTCGGGGAATATACCCCCTGAAATAGGTCAGCTTTCTTCTCTAAAGACTTTGATTATCGGGTATAATGAGTTTGAAGGTTCTATTCCTAGTGAGTTTGGAAATTTAAGTAACCTTGAGTACTTAGATTTAGCTGTGGGTAGTTTAAGTGGTGAGATCCCAAAAGAACTAGGGGAGTTAAAGAAACTGACGACTATTTATTTGTACCAAAATAGTTTTGAGGGGAAAATTCCGAACGAAATCGGAAACATCACATCACTTTTGTATTTAGATTTATCGGATAACAAAATCACTGGGCAAATCCCTTTTGAGATCACATATTTGGAGAATTTGAAATTATTGAATTTGATGTGTAAAAAGTTAAGTGGTCAAGTTCCAAAAGGGATTGGTGAGTTGAAAAAATTGGAGGTCCTTGAACTATGGCAAAATTACCTAACCGGTTCTTTGCCAGAGAATCTTGGCAAGAATTCCCCTTTACTGTGGCTAGACGTTTCATCAAATTCTTTTTCCGGTGACATTCCCGTTGGGTTATGTGAATCAGGTAACTTGACTAAGCTTATTTTGTTCAACAATTCATTTTCGAGTCCAATCCCATTAGGTCTTTCGAATTGCTCCTCGTTAGTACGCGTTAGGGTCCAAAATAATTTAATTTCTGGCGTAATTCCTGTCGGGTTTGGAACCCTTCCGAAGCTGGAAAGGCTAGAACTAGAAAATAATAACCTCATCGGTCGGGTTCCGGATGACTTTTCTCTTTCGCCCTCTCTAGCTTTCGTAGATCTCTCATATAACCATCTTGAATCCACTCTCCCTTCTGGGATTCTCTCGGTTCCTAGCTTACAAGCCTTCAAGGTCTCGAATAATGACTTGAAAGGTAATATTCCAGATGAATTCCAGGATTGTCATTCGCTCACTTTGCTCGATCTTTCATGTAATCATTTTTACGGGAAAGTTCCACGTAGTGTAGCTTCGTGTGACAAGTTAGTGACTTTAAATCTAAGGAACAATCAACTCAACGGAGAAATACCCAGGGCACTGTCATCAATGCCCACATTGTCGGTACTCGATTTATCAAACAATTCATTAATTGGAGAAATACCAGCAAGTTTTGGAAGCACACCAGCCTTGGAAATGCTCAATTTGTCTTATAATAAACTTGTAGGACCAGTCCCGAGTAATGGTATGTTAATGACCATTAACCCAAGTGATCTAATAGGAAATGAAGGACTATGTGGGGGTACTCTTCCCCCTTGTTCCCAGCATACCATTGTCTCGTCGAAAAAACCAGTGTTTTAAATAGCGTTATCGCTATCGTAGCGTTTTTTTGAGAGAAACGCTAAAAGCACAAATAGCGTTGCTACATAGCGCTTTGCGGTGTATTTTTTTTTTGCCTAAATACATATAAATATAGCATTAAATTCAAAACATCTAATAAAAATTAACTAAATATATATAAAAATTGTAACTAATAATCACAAAATGATTATACTTGAGATGCCAGAGTATTTACTTTATTTGCAAGAGTTTTGGGGTTTGATTCTTTTTAAGCTCCAATAATTTCATTAAAATTTTGACCAAAAAAAAAAAAAATTAATTTTTTTTTTTTTTTGGACTGCACCCGCTATAGCGTAAATAGCGTCCGCTATAGCGTAAATAGCGTTCCTATAGCGCGAATTTAGCGTTTTCCCATCCAAATAGCGTATTTAGCGTTGCGTTTTTCTTTCAAAAACCACTATATTGCACAACGTTGCGAGCTTTTTAAAACAGTGGAAAAAACCACATTTAAACAACATTGTTCTCAGGTTTATCGTAGGCATTTCGGTAATTTTAGGTCTTGGGTTATTGTTCTTTATTGGGAAACGAGTTTACAAGAGATGGTATCTGTACGGTAGCTTCCTATCAGATTGGAAAATTCATAACACCTCCGAGTGGCCTTGGAGGCTTACGGCTTTCCAAAGATTAAAATTTACAAGCGAAGATATAATTAATTGCGTAAATGAATTGAATGTGATTGGAATGGGAGCAAACGGGGTCGTTTATAAAGCTGAAATTCCACGTATACGCTCAGTTTTTGCAGTGAAAAAGATATGGAAGTTCGATACAAGAGAGGACCTGTTTAACGAAGTTGATTTGTTAGGTAGACTAAGGCATAGGAATATTGTGCGGTTGTTAGGATATGTTTATAACGAAAAGGAAGCGATGATGATTTATGAGTATATGCCAAACGGGAACTTAGGAGAGGCTTTACATGGCGTAAACGCTACAAAAATGTTGGTCGATTGGGTTTCAAGGTATAATGTAGCGATAGGGGTCGCTCACGGACTGGCTTATCTTCACCATGACTGCCACCCTCCAGTTATTCACAGGGACGTGAAATCGAATAATATTTTGCTCGATGAGAACTTTGAAGCTAGGGTTGCGGATTTTGGTCTCGCAAAGACTATGATTGGGAAAAATGAGACGGTTTCGATGGTGGCTGGATCTTATGGATATATAGCACCAGGTGAATGTTCAATTTAATTTTCATAGTATGTACTGCTAATTTTGTTCTTTTTATATATTTTTTTGGAAAAAACAAGGACAAACATAAAACATTGAGACCAACTTATATCATTATATCAAAGTTCCACTATCCTTAATACACAAAAACTAGTTTCCTTTGATGTCAAAACATGGGTTTATATGAACAGACATGATCACATGACAAGTAGGCTATATGTTTGAAAGCTATCCTGTACTGAAACTAAGAATATAAGATAAAAACTCGTTTGGTGTTCCATTAGTTTATCATGTTTTTGTTCTCGAAATTTGCTAGGGATGATAACATGTTTTTAAGCCTTTCATGGATATGAAACTTATGATTTGTTTTAATCGATAAATAACGGGTTATGAACCTTATCATAATCAGTGATCATCAGTTTGAAAAAGTTCAATAATCTCTTAGTCTTACAAAAAAAAAAAAAAAACTAATGAAGATGAACAATTGAACATATTACCACTACTGCATTCACCTTAAGCTTTGTTTGGGTGTAACTTTTAAGTTCAGTGAAACTAATAATTCGAAGTTTCTTGGCCTCAAAAAGATAGGAGCTTAAACCCAGCATTTTCTCAAAGAAAAAAAGACAGCTTTATTCGCATCAAAGCTGCAACCAAACTAGCCCATATGGTTTAGCAAAGAGTTGCAGTACTAAGTTATTGTTTGCCAATTTTATTGTAGAATACGGATACACCTTGAAGGTAAACGAAAAGAGCGACATATACAGTTACGGAGTAGTTTTACTCGAGCTAGTAACTGGAAAATTACCATTAGACCCCTCATTTGGCGAATTCACCGATATATCCGAATGGGTTCGAAATAAAATAAAGAATAATGTTGCGGTGAAAGAAGCACTTGACCCCGACATCGCGGGTGAATGCAAAAACGTTCACGAAGAAATGATTCTTGTACTAAAAATAGCCCTTTTATGTACTGCTAAAAATCCTAAGGATAGACCATCTATGAGAGATGTTATTAGTATGCTTGTAGAGGCAAAACCAAGAAGAAAAAGCATTTGTCTCACTGAAAAACCAACTAATTACACCAACTTTCCTGTAGTTGGCCTGTTGTGAGAGCTTTTAGCTTCAGTACTTTTTTATTTTCTCGAGGCGTTGTTTGGCTGCAACTTTTTGAGTTTAAGCTTAGAAGATGGATTACATTTGGTTCACCACTCACCAGCTTAAAAGCTCTGACAATTCGGAGTTGTGGCTTGGAAAAGCTAGAAGCTTGAAGCCAGACGAACGCAAGCTATTTTCTCGATCTCAATAAATCGAGTTTATTTGCCTAAAAGACGCAACCAAACAACGTTTATTCCCCTTTTCTTTTTGAACTAGTTTAGAACAACGAAAGGCTACCCGAGTCACGAGAACTTGTTTCCTGCATGCTTAATGTTATTGGCTCAAACATCATGTAAATTTGTTATTTTTCTGGTTTTCAATCTTGTTCGACATAACTCAAAGTGATTTTAGGTGATTAAAAATGATGTGGAATGGGTGAATGATTGTAGAAAATTTTACGGTCAATAAATCAATCATGTCATTCTTCGAATAACAATCATAATAAGGAGAATTTTCGGGAAAACTCAAACCATAAGAAGATTAGAGACAAGTTACTTCAGCAATACTAATAAAGTACATGATTTGCCTTCTCATAAGCTTTTACTTTATGCTGTCATTTTTGTGTTCACTTGTTTGACAAACTGAAAAAATGAGAGAAACTTGAGAACAAGTTGATCATTATCATTTTTGGCTAATTCAAAATTCTATCTGTCACAATGAACAAAACAGCGATAAATAGGTTTCAAAAACTTGTTAGTTTATCAAAGTCCTATCAAGTACCATATTTGAACCAACTAGCAAGTTTTATTTTTAGACATCGCTATAAATACAGAATTTATCCAGTACACGGATGCGTTTTACTGTTCTCCTCACATCTATCTGCATTATTACTTGGTTTGTAAATCCTCCTGCAAACATAGTTGAGAAAAAACAATTATAACAATAGCGTAAATTAGACAATAAGCATTGCAAATTAGACTAACAAATCAAACAATTTTTCCTTAGTCAATAATACCAAACTATTTTTTCTTAGTCAATAAGCTTAATATCAAAAAAGCCCATTTTGAATTAATACATTATCTAAACAAGCTACTAAAAAAGTAACTAATTAAAAAGCAACCATGAGCCATTCATCCATGATTGATGATCCATTAAGAATTTATCTTAATAAAAAACTAACTAAAAATTCCCCAAAATTGCATAGTAACCAGTTTTTTCTAATAAAATGCTATTAAAAAGTATCATTAACTTCTTTAATTAATTAACAATTATTAAGGAAATAAGGATAGAATCAATAAAGTACAATAAATTATTAATTTTGCAAACTAGTTAAGTAGTTACGATAAAAAGGAAAGAGGGAAAAATCAATTGTGGCTTCAAATTAACTTGGGTCGGGAATAACAGCTATGCAAATGTGTCTTGGATGGATCGTTGACCGGTGATCGTATATGCAATTGAGTTTGAGTTTTGTTAGTGTTGAGATCTGATCGCCGCTTATATAGAGAGGGTATTTTGTATATGTATAATGATCTGAAATATACAAATTCTCTATTTACATGTAATGACAATTTTTGTAATTATAAGTTAATAACCAATTGTATTTTGGTAAATTTTATGAGAAAGTGAGGGGGTCAGCTGACCCCTCTTGATCTATAGCAGTTCCGCCCCTGGTTGTATCTATGTACGTTTAAGTAACTTATTGTACTCAGTATAACATTACAAATAATAAATAATAAATAAACATGTCGTGGAAATAAAGTGAAGGCAGAAACGGTCCTAGGGTCCAATTTAGGAAGCACTAAATTGGTGTCACTAACCCATAAGAGGCCCATTTTTTCAATTAAATGCATTGTAAAATTATTGGTTATTGATTAATATCACTTATATTTCAGTATAAAAAAATGTACAAATAACTACGGGAATTGTGACGGGTGTTTTTTGTGATGAGTTTAATAGCTACGGGAAATGTGAGAGATTTGTTACAAGACCGTTAATATGTGACAGTTTTATAACATGATGGTCAATTTGTGACAGTTTTGTGATAGATTTTGACCCTCATAAAATCAATATTATTTTGTAGTGTTTGTTTTATATTTACCGCTTATAAGTAGTATATGTCTACCACTATACAACTAGAGAACATCAAACAATTTTCTCTTCTCTTTCGTTCAGTAATTATTTCATGCTTCTAGTGAACATAAAAAGTCAAAACACGCTTTAATTTTAAAAGATAATTAAATGTGAATGTAAAGTTTATAAATTTTTTAATAATAGTTTCTCATTTTAAGAGAAATAACATAATTGACTGTTATATTTTTTGGAATAAATATAATGGTCTTACACACATCTGAAGTAAAAATATATATATAAAAAAACATTCTAGTTAGGAAAATGTTTTTTCTCACCAAATTTTCAATCGAAAATCCTTATCCACCGATGTGGCGGATGAAATGGACCGATCTTTTTGTTTTTGATTTTGAAAACTAATTTTCACCTAATACATGATTGGTACATCTAATCCGTCAAATCAATGGGTAAGATTTTTGGGTCAGATATTTGGATGACTATAGCAACACTCCTAGTTAAATAACACATAATTTAGGAAAACGGTCTAGTTAGAATAGTTTATTGTATTTAATAAGTTATAATTAAAAAAAATTACTTTAAACGCGGTTTAATAAAAAAGTCATATTAATGATCATTATTGAAAAAAAAAACTTTAATTTAAGTCCTATTTTTCAAATTTAATTTGGTCATTCAAAATAATGGAGACGAACTAAGTGAGGGAATGATATTTCTCAGCATTTTTCTGGATATTTCTCGACATTTTTCTAGAAACTTTAATTTTATTTTGTTGTTGCTGAAATGCACCACATAATAATAATAGAGTGAGAAAAGACGAGAACATTCAGGAGCTGTGGCCCAAAGGTAAGCAATAATTAATTCTGACAAAAACATACCTAATTAAATTCATAATTTTTAATTCTGCAATAAAATTAAAATTAAAATCTCTCTTATATTTGACACTTATAATAATTTTAATTTCATTTTGCCAATTTTTATCCTTGTATGTTTATTCACATTCACAAAACATGACTTTGGTGCTATTCCTTAGAAACAAACTAGACTGTCCATTTTTATTTCACTATAAAAATTTTGAAAAACAAACATTTACAATATGTTATATCTATGTACGTTTAATTAACTTATTTTACTCAGAATAACATTTCAAAGAAAAAGAGTAAATAAACATGTGGTGGGAATAAAGTGATGGAAATATAATTTCTCGGCATTTTCCTGGATATTTCTCGATATTTTCCAAAAACATAATAACGCGTTCAAAGCTGTGGACCAAATGCAAGCAATAATTCAAATCAAGGTTAAAGTCTCAGACGCTTGAAAATTGGACAATACCGTCAAATCTCGTTAAAAAATGGTTTTTTTTTTTCTTTTCATTTATCCAACAGCTTATGCTGGTATACATAGGATTTGACACAACATATACATATTGATGCATATATTTATGAAATAAAATAAAATATAATACTAGTCAAAACAAGACAACCGAATAGCTACAAACATGATGAATATATACAAATACAACTAATTGAAACTAGTAATTGGTGCAACATGAAAGAAGTTGCCCCAATGGATAGTAAATTTTTTTTAAAGTAAACTTATAAAATAATAAAGAAATGTCGGCAACAATAATTGTTGTATACAACAAAACAACAACTTGGATGACATAAAGTAAATAATAACGCGTTGAAATAAGTCTACACCAAAACATAATAACGTTAACACGTTGAAATAAGTCTACACCAAAAACTTGACATGTTTTTATAAATAAAAACTTGGCATCACACTTTTTTTATCACCATTAAAAATATTATACACAAGAAAAATGGATGAGGGTGCAATTTCTTTTATACTGTCAACTATTGCACCCTTGCAAGGTGTAAGAGACGAAATTAAATTCATAATTTTTAATTCTGCAATAAAATAATTAAAATATCTCTTATATTTGACACTTATAATAATTTTAATTCCACTTGTTAATTTTTATCCCCATATGTTTATTCACATTCACAAAATATGGCTTTGGTGATATTCCTTATAAACAGACTGCCTATTTTTATTTCACTATAAAAACTTTGAAAAACAAACATTTACAATATGTTGTATCATGATATCATCTATGTAAGTTTAAGCAAGTTGTTGTACTCAGGATAACACATTTCAAAGAAAAAGAATAAATAAACATGGGAATAAAGTGAAGTAAAGATAAATTCTCAGCATTTTCATTATTGACACTAAAAGACATAAATAATAATAACGCGTTGAAATAAGTGGACACCAACTCAACTTTAACACCATACATAGTTGTAAAAATAATAATAAAAACTTGTCATCACACTTTTTTTATCACCATTAAAAATACTAGAAAATTTATACACATTAAAAATGGCTGAGGGTGCGGGTGCAATTCGTTTTATACTCTCAACTATTTCATCAATTGTCCGGGATGAATTCAATTTGTTGCAAGGAGTAAGGGATGAAATTGGATTCATCCATGACGAGTTTGAGTCCATGAACGTGATTCTGCAAAAGGCTGGTGCTGAGGACGAAACTGAAGACTTCGATGTGTGGGTTAAACAAGTGCGAGACACTGCTTATGATGCCGGAGATGTTCTTGAACAGTTTGTTTTTCGCCTTCAACATCGCCACGGTGGTGGATTTTCTGGGTTTCTTTCTAGATCCTCGACTTTTATGAAGACTATCTTTGTCCGCCACCGAATTGGTTCTGAAATACAAAGAATCAAATTAAAGGTGGAGGAAGTTTCTCAAAGGAAGCAGCGATATGCACATTTAAATGATGTGCAAGCTTCTTCGAGCTCAAATACCAATCGCACAATACACGACATCCGCCGCGATGCTCTTCTACTTAGAGAAAACGAAATTGTGGGCATCACTGGGCCCAAAACCGAGTTGATCAACTGGTTAGTGGATGAAAAATTTCACAAGACAAGAGTGCTATCTGTATGCGGAATGGGTGGTTTGGGCAAAACCACACTTGTTAAGAAAATATATGATGATCCACAACTTGTAAAACATTTCGAAGCCCATGTTTGGATCACTGTTTCTAAGTCATTCCAGACTAAGGAGCTTCTCAAGGAAATAATAAAGAAATTAAGAGCAAATGTTCCATTTGAAGCAGAAGAGAAGGACACAACCGATTTGGTAAATTGCATTAGTGATTTTCTACAACCAAAACGGTACGTAATAGTTCTTGACGATATATGGGATCGGGATGCATGGAATGAACTTAAGTTTGCATTTCCCAACAATGACTGCGGTAGTCGAGTGATTATTACAACCAGAGACACACCCTTGTCTAAATTTGCTTGCAATGAGTCGAAGGGGATAATTCATAACCTTTTGCCCTTGCCTGACGATGAATCTCGGACCTTGTTTTGTCAAAAAGTATTCCAAAGTGATTCATGTCCTTCAATTTTGGAAGAAACTACGAAAGCAATTCTAAAGAAATGCAAAGGACTGCCGCTTGCTATTGTAGCCATTGGTGGTCTTTTATCTACCAAGGCCCAAACGATAGATGAGTGGGATAAGATCTGCCGTGGACTTGGTGCCGAACTAAGAAGAGACGGAGAACTCGCAAACTTGGATAAAGTTTTGAGTCTCAGTTACTTTGATCTACCTTGGCACCTAAAGCTTTGTTTTCTGTACCTAAGTGTTTTTCCTGAAGACTACTCGATCGATCATTGGCGTTTGATCCGCTTATGGATTGCAGAAGGATTTGTGCTATCAATTCGAGGGCTAACAGAAGAAGAGGTTGCTGGTAGCTATCTTACCGAACTAACGGATAGAAGCTTGATTCAGATTAAAAGAGTAGGATTCAATGGCCGGGCAGAAGAATACCACATCCATGATATTTGGCGTGAACTTATTATCTCCAGGTCGAGCAAGCATGACCTTGTGAGTATCTACGGTGCTCAACAAAATAATTCTACTCAGAGAGTGAGACGCTTGGCAATTCATAACAAAACGGGGAACTGGCAAGAATTTAAGTGTCGTGCAACTCACATTCGTTCCTTGCTCATGTTTGGTTCAGTAGATTTAGAATCCATGTCGTCCATAGTGGACTCTTTAGGAGATGGCGCAAAACTTCTCAAGGTACTAGACATGAGAGATCAAAGATTACAAACCTTCCCTCGGAAAATTGTGTTGGTCTTTGGTACTATTTCGAATACAATAATGAAAGGACAATAAATAAAAGAGACAGGAACGCAAAGGAAATAAACAAATTTATTTCTCACAATTGGAATATGAATTACAATTCCTGACTCAACAAATAAATAAAACTGCTGGACTGAAATAAAGAAACTGCCGGACTGTTTTAAAGAAACTGCCGGACTGGTTTTACAGAAACTGCCGGACTGGTTTTACAGAAACTGCCGGACTGGTTTTAACAAACTGCCGGACTGGTTTTAAACAAAACTGCCGGACTGGTTTTAAACAAAACTGCCGGACTGGTTTTAACAAACTGCCGGACTGGTTTTAAACAAACTGCCGGACTGGTTTTGAACAAAACAAACTGGACTGGTTTTAAAGCATAAAAAACTGCCGGACTGGTTTTTAACAAATAAAAAACTGCCGGACTGTTTTTTGTAAATACTGGAAATTACAGAACTGAAAAGTAAATAACAGAATCGAAAGACTGAAAGTAAACAGTACTGAAATGTAAATACAGAAAAGAAACAGTACAGGAAAGTAAATTACAGAAATGAAACGGTACTGAAATGAAATGGACAGAAAGTAAAAGACTGAAAAATAAATAACATAAAGTAAAAGAAGAGGCAACTGCTGAGCAGTTTCCCTTAAACAATATTTCCCGAACCACCTTTAAAGGTTTCTGGTTTCGGGACTTTGTTCCCAAGGTACAACTTCTATCTCAGAGTGGCTCGTATGGAAACCGGCACCGAACCACAGGTCGAGCTGTTGGTGGTGCGGTTCTCTCTCACTAAGTGTATGCTTATGCTGTGAGTTGTGTGTATGATGGTGTACTGAAATGAGAGGGGGATGGCTGCCTTTTATAGGCTCTACTGAAACCGCAACCATAAATGTTGGTCTTTAATTCTGGGAGTTACACCCCCAGAATCCGCTCAATCAATTCTGAAACCGCAGCATTTACTCTCATTCATTGCTGACGTTTCTCTTGCTGGAAACTCTAGGGACTCCTTTTGTATTTTATACAAAACTCCCTATTCGGGTTTGGACCCAAGACCCAAGACCCAAGACCCGAGACATTCCCCAAATCCCAAATCCCAAATCCCAAATCCCAAATCCCAAGCCCGTGCCCGTGCCCGTGCCCGTGCCCGAGACCCGAGACCCGAGACACGAGACACGAGCGAGCGCGCGTGTGTGGTACACACTAATACTCTTAGGTGTATGTGGACATGTTAGTTTAATAACTACATGGGTTGGTATGGTATATATATTGTAAGATTAACTCTTAATCTTCCAATATGGGATTATACTAAATGGTTTTTCTCATTAACCATTTCGTTTTTCCAGATTTGAGCTTCCGAGGTACCAACTTTGAAGCCACTTTGTATTCACACCCATTCTCCGAATAGGTCATGTGATATACCGTTACGAAGCTCGTCACACGGGCTACTCAACCACGTTGATTACGGTATAAACAACTCAGCGCTGTTACACGAAATAATGACTCGAAGTTGGTCCAGTGACCATTCGGAAACACCCATGTTTTCACATGTTTTTCCAACAATCCCCCACATGAATGCAATTGGCTGAAAATAAAATGCTCCTAAATGCATACGAGAGAAAACCGCAAGAGTTCACTGCATAAGGACAGGTAGCGCGCGCCTTGAACCTGCCGTAGTGACGTAAAATCTGATATGCTACTATTGGGTAGCCTTTAAGCCTTGAACCCTTTAGCGTTTGTGCATACCAGGGTAATGCGCACACAGTGTCCCCTCTACACCACTTACTAAGCCCTTTGGTTGTTGTCCATATTTGGCCGTGGACTGCCTTGGCAAAGTTCAACCGAGTGCTCTAGTGATTTAGCCCATGGCTCATCACATAGTATCGGCCATACACACTCGTCATAGGTGATTTCAAGTCAAGGGTGTCCTGACTCACCCCTCTCGATCTTCGAGATACTTGTTTTCATTAAGAGCCTCATGCTCACCCTTAAGATGGTCTAGGTCTATCACTCTTTCATCCTAGAAATGGGCTGGGAACTTAAGTTCCCGAGTGCTTTGTTCGGTCACCCCCACAGTTCGGTTTTCCCGTTGAACCCGACGCTGGAGAATCCAGTTCGGGTTGGGTTGCCTCTGAGGAGGTTTCCAGTTTAATGGGCTTCAACCCCATTCCCCTCGATGAAACTTCAACTCCTACCTGAGTCAAGCCTTTTGTAAATGGATCCGCTATATTGTCTTTAGATCTCACAAAATCTAAGGACACCACACCGTTAGCTAACAATTCTCTTACGGATTTATGTCTCCGACGAATATGTCGGGACTTTCCATTATACATATGATCCTGCGCCCGTCCAATAGCCGACTGACTATCGCAGTGCATGCTTATTGCTGGGACAGGTTTCGGCCACATTGGAATTCCTTCCAGAAAGCTTCTCAGCCAATCAGCCTCTTCTGTTGCTAGATCCAACGCTATGAACTCAGATTCCATAGTTGATCTAGCTATGCACGTCTGCTTGGATGATCTCCATGAGACAGCTGCTCCTCCCATCATGAACACATATCCGCTAGTGGATCGTGTACTGTTGGAATCCGAGATCCAGTTTGCATCAGAATACCCTTCCAGTACAGCTGGATATCTGGTATAATGCAACCCTCGGTCTGCTGTGTATCTCATGTATCTGAGAAGTCTCATGATGGCCTTCCAGTGTTCCTCATTGGGATTACTGGTGTACCTACTCAGTCTACTCACTGAGTTGGCTATGTCTGGTCTAGTACAGTTCATGACGTACATCAGACTGCCTATTATTCGAGAATATTCCAATTGTCTCACACTCTCCCCAAAGTTCTTTTTCAGGGTGGTTGAGATCTCTATCGGAGTTCTGGATGTAGCTCTACTATCTTTATCAAATTTGTCAAGCATCTGTCTGACATAGTGAGTTTGAGATAGCGCATATCCGTCTGATGTCTTGGTAATTTTCATACCAAGTATAACATCAGCGACACCCAAGTCTTTCATCTCGAATTTTTGTGACAACATTTTCTTAGTGGAGTTGATGTTATCAATACTCCCTATTATAATCATGTCATCTACGTAGAGGCAGACTACCACGTAGTCCTTTTCATTTCCTTTTACGTAGACGCATTTGTCACATTCGTTTATCCGAAAACCGTTTGATAGCATCACTCTATCAAATTTTTCGTGCCATTGTTTAGGTGCTTGTTTAAGTCCATACAAGGACTTCACAAGTTTACACACCTTGTGAGCTTTACCTGGAACCACAAACCCTTCCGGTTGTTCCATGTAAATTTCCTCTTCCAACTCACCATTCAAGAACGCCGTTTTAACATCCATTTGATGTATTTCCAGATCGAACAGTGCTGCGAGAGCAATGACTATCCGGATTGACGTCTTCCTGGAGACAGGAGCATAGGTGTCGAAATAGTCGACACCTTCGGTTTGTCTAAAACCTTTCACTACAAGCCTAGCCTTGTATTTCTCGATTGTTCCATCGAGCTTTCTCTTCCTCTTGAAGATCCACTTGTGTCCTAGTGGCTTACACCCGGGTGGTAGATCCACTAGTTCCCAAGTGTGATTTTGTAATATCGATTCAACCTCATTGTTGATCGCTTCCTCCCAATATTGGGCTTCCGGGGATGACATTGCTTGTTTGAATGTCGCCGGTTCGCCTTCTATCATGAAGGTTACAAAATCTGGACCGAAAGTCGTTTCCTTTCTAGCCCTTTTACTACGTCGAGGCTCTTCTTCTTCTTCCTCCAACGGTTCACTTGCCCCCACATTTTCCTCACTGTTTGACTCCTCAGTCTCTACAGTTACGGAAGACTTGCGGGGAAAGATCTCCTCGAAGAAAGAAGCTTCTCGAGCTTCGATGATAGTATCTGCATGCACAT
The DNA here is from genome assembly GCA_963682055.1 of Primula veris. Classification (NCBI taxonomy): domain Eukaryota; kingdom Viridiplantae; phylum Streptophyta; class Magnoliopsida; order Ericales; family Primulaceae; genus Primula; species Primula veris. The sequence continues at coordinate 34,066,059 of OY821746.1, read as the reverse complement.
CGGGATTATCCGACTTGTGCACGAGAAAACGATAAGCACTACTGTTTTGTGCATATCCTATGAACACACAGTCTACCGTCTTTGGCCCTATTCTCGTTCTTTTAGGAAGCGAGACAAGGACTTTCGCGAGACAACCCCAAACCCTTAAGAATTTATAGCTCGGCCTATGGCCTTTCCATAGTTCATAAGGTGGTTTATCACGTTTCTTATGTGGTAGCTTGTTCAATACATAGTTGGCGGAAAGCAGCGCTTCCCCCCACATGTTCTGGGGTAACCCAGAACTTATTAACATAGCATTCATCATTTCCTTGAGCGTCCTATTCTTACGCTCGGCAACCCCATTCTGCTCCGGAGAGTATGGGGCTGTCGTTTGATGTATAATGCCATTTTCTGCGCATATCTGCGCAAACGGTGCTTCGTATTCACCGCCTCTATCACTCCTCAATATTTTAATCTTTTTATTGAGTTGATTCTCTACTTCGGTCTTATAAAGAGCGAATTTCTCTACCGCTTCGTCTTTACTTCTCATTAAGTAGACATAGCAGTATCTAGTACAATCATCTATAAACGTGATGAAATACTTTTTCCCTCCTCGCGTTTGTATAAACTTTAAGTCGCATACATCCGTGTGTATTAGACCGAGAGGTTCAGTACTTCGTTCAATATGTTGATACGAAGACTTGGTTAATTTTGCTTCAACACAAACCTCACATTTATGTTGTTTATCAAATACAAAATTAGGTAGTAGATTCAGTGATATTAATTTCTTCATAGAATTAGCATTCACATGACCTAATCTACCATGCCATAAATTAAATGAATCGCAAGAATAAGCAAACGAAGTTTTATTGGCCACTTGGGCAACATTCACGATTACATTATTCTTGGTACTGGCCTCAGCCTTAGTACCCTCAATAGCTAACTCGGCTTTAGGAGCCGGAGTACCAACATTTAATTTAAACATGCCGTTGGTCATATAGCCACGGCCTACATACATTCCGTTTAAAGTGATTACAATTTTTGCAGATTCAAATACAAGTTTAAATCCTTTGTTCACCATCACGGACCCGGAAACCAGATTCTTGCGAATTTCTGGCACATGGAGCACGCCATTCAGTGTGAGCTCCTTTCCCGATGTCATCTTCAGCAGCACGGTTCCTTTTCCTTCCACCCTGGAAGTAGCCGAGTTCCCCATGAAGCAGCTCTCATTGTCCACGGCCGTATAGGTCTTGAACATCCATTTGCTGGCACAGATGTGACTAGTGGCGCCTGTGTCCAGCCACCATTCCTTTGGGTTGCTCCCCACCAGGTTCACTTCCGAGACCACAGCACTCAGGTGCATATAGTCCTGTCCAGCATCATCTCCTCCCTCAGCCACATTAGCTTGAGCAGGTGCCCTCTTCCTCCCTTTCCCTTGGAACTTCCTCTTTGGGGGGGGTTTGGGCTTGTCGGTGCGCATCTTACAATCCGCGGCACGATGGCCCGGTTTGTTGCACACAAAGCAGTCTCCCATGAATTTCTTCTTGAGAGAGGCACCGACTCCGCTGTCAAAGCGTTTCCGCTTAGACACAGCGTCCTCAACCACATGGGCCTTGGCAACCGCGTTGCCTGCTCCGCCACCGCCTTTCCTTCCGGATCGGCGGTTGCTTTGCTCAACATTGAGCCTCTCAATGAGTCCCTCCAAGGTCATAGCCTTTCGCTTGTGTTTCAGGTAGTTTTGAAACTCTTTCCAAGAAGGTGGCAGTTTCTCAATCATTAATGCCACTTGGAAAGGTTCGTTGATAACTAGCCCTTCAACCTCAAGCCTATGGTATATGAGTTGGAGTTCCTCAACCTGCTCGATAACACTCTTCCCATCAGTCATCATGTACTCGTGAAAGTCCGTGACGACAAATTTCTTTGCGCCAGCGTTATTCACTTTGTACTTTCGTTCGAGAGACTCCCAAAGCTCCTTTGCAGAAGCCTTGGGCTCGAATACACTGAAGAGAGTGTCATCCAGAGCACACAGGATGTAGTTCCGGCATAGGTAGTCGCCGTGTTTCCACGCTTCCACCGCCGAAACCGTCTGCACGTCCTCATCGTCCTCGCTTAGGACGGGTGCAGACTCCTTAAGAAACCGGGTCAGATTAAGGGCAGTTAAATAAAACAGCATCTTTTGCTGCCAACGTTTGAAGTTGTTGCCCCTAAACTTTTCCGGTCTCTCCAGTTGAGAGGTTGGCAACATTGGCATCGCCGGTGTTGCCGGAGCCTTGCCCTTTGCCCTGGCTGCAGCCACAAGCGCTGCCTTGGCCGCAGCCTTAGCAGCAGCCTGTGCTGCAGCCGCAGCCGCAGCCATAGCATCAGCCTCTGCCGCAGCAGCGTCGGCCGCAGCCTTTGCCGCAGCAGCTTCGGCCTCAGCCTGAGCCTGAGCCCCCCCACTCGCAGCGCTCGCATTGTTATGGCTACTGCCAATCACAAGTGCGCCCTGCACGTTTTCCGAAGAAACGGTGGGTATTTGATCCTCATTAGTCATCTGAAATGACAATATAAAACCGTTTAGTTTCTCGCAAGAAACCTAAATTCTTTATCGCAAATACTAATTATAACTTAATTAGATTGCTTTAAAAGAATAAAAACCAATGAAAGAGATTCTAGCGTGAAAATCAAATCACTTTTGATTTCACTAAGAATTCTTTATAGTATTCTAGAATAAAAGAGATTAAAACCCAATTCGGATTTATTCTATGTGCAAATTTCAATTTCTAGAAAACTAGCAATGATTTTGCGAGAATAAAAACCGAGACGTCAACAACAATAAAATAAAAAAGAAAAGTCCTTTCTTATTTCGAAAATAGAAAAACCAAAGTCCCGAAACCAGAAACCTTTAAAGGTGGTTCGGGAAATATTGTTTAAGATTGTTGGTCTTTGGTACTATTTCGAATACAATAATGAAAGGACAATAAATAAAAGAGACAGGAACGCAAAGGAAATAAACAAATTTATTTCTCACAATTGGAATATGAATTACAATTCCTGACTCAACAAATAAATAAAACTGCTGGACTGAAATAAAGAAACTGCCGGACTGTTTTAAAGAAACTGCCGGACTGGTTTTACAGAAACTGCCGGACTGGTTTTACAGAAACTGCCGGACTGGTTTTAACAAACTGCCGGACTGGTTTTAAACAAAACTGCCGGACTGGTTTTAAACAAAACTGCCGGACTGGTTTTAACAAACTGCCGGACTGGTTTTAAACAAACTGCCGGACTGGTTTTGAACAAAACAAACTGGACTGGTTTTAAAGCATAAAAAACTGCCGGACTGGTTTTTAACAAATAAAAAACTGCCGGACTGTTTTTTGTAAATACTGGAAATTACAGAACTGAAAAGTAAATAACAGAATCGAAAGACTGAAAGTAAACAGTACTGAAATGTAAATACAGAAAAGAAACAGTACAGGAAAGTAAATTACAGAAATGAAACGGTACTGAAATGAAATGGACAGAAAGTAAAAGACTGAAAAATAAATAACATAAAGTAAAAGAAGAGGCAACTGCTGAGCAGTTTCCCTTAAACAATATTTCCCGAACCACCTTTAAAGGTTTCTGGTTTCGGGACTTTGTTCCCAAGGTACAACTTCTATCTCAGAGTGGCTCGTATGGAAACCGGCACCGAACCACAGGTCGAGCTGTTGGTGGTGCGGTTCTCTCTCACTAAGTGTATGCTTATGCTGTGAGTTGTGTGTATGATGGTGTACTGAAATGAGAGGGGGATGGCTGCCTTTTATAGGCTCTACTGAAACCGCAACCATAAATGTTGGTCTTTAATTCTGGGAGTTACACCCCCAGAATCCGCTCAATCAATTCTGAAACCGCAGCATTTACTCTCATTCATTGCTGACGTTTCTCTTGCTGGAAACTCTAGGGACTCCTTTTGTATTTTATACAAAACTCCCTATTCGGGTTTGGACCCAAGACCCAAGACCCAAGACCCGAGACATTCCCCAAATCCCAAATCCCAAATCCCAAATCCCAAATCCCAAGCCCGTGCCCGTGCCCGTGCCCGTGCCCGAGACCCGAGACCCGAGACACGAGACACGAGCGAGCGCGCGTGTGTGGTACACACTAATACTCTTAGGTGTATGTGGACATGTTAGTTTAATAACTACATGGGTTGGTATGGTATATATATTGTAAGATTAACTCTTAATCTTCCAATATGGGATTATACTAAATGGTTTTTCTCATTAACCATTTCGTTTTTCCAGATTTGAGCTTCCGAGGTACCAACTTTGAAGCCACTTTGTATTCACACCCATTCTCCGAATAGGTCATGTGATATACCGTTACGAAGCTCGTCACACGGGCTACTCAACCACGTTGATTACGGTATAAACAACTCAGCGCTGTTACACGAAATAATGACTCGAAGTTGGTCCAGTGACCATTCGGAAACACCCATGTTTTCACATGTTTTTCCAACAAATTGGACAACTCCTACACCTTAAATATCTGAGTTTAAGGGGAAATGAAAAACTAGAAGAAATTCCCAAGTCTATCGGCAACCTACAAATGTTGGAAACGTTAGACCTCAAGGATACTGGTGTAAGAAAGTTGCCAAATGAGATTCTAAAGCTCCGTCGGCTTCGACATCTTCTTGTGGGAGGCCGTTTTTATGGATTCGAAGCTTTAAAAGGAATGGAAAAGTTGTTATGCTTGGAAACGCTATATACAATAGAGCTAAAGTACGAAAGAAACAACGATGACATCCTAAGAAGCATATCAAAGCTAACACGACTAAGGAAGGTCATTATAATGGGGCTAAAAAGTGGAGATGCAAAGGAACTATGCTCAACAATTGAGAAGTTGACCGAGCTTCGTTCATTATATATTTATACTAAAACATCCATAGATCTAGAACGTCTTTCTTCACCTCCCAAATTTCTTAAGACACTTGTTGTAAGTACAAAAATGGAGAAGTTGCCCAAATGGATAGCTTCTCTTCATAACCTGACTAGATTGGAACTAAGTTATTGCCAGTTGAAGGAAGATCCTCTACTGCAGCTTCAAGAGTTGCCCAATCTGACTTATCTCGAACTTGGTTTTAGTGCATATTCAGGGGAAGAATTGTGTTTCAAAGCCGGTACATTTAAACAACTTGTAGAGTTGTATCTTTTTCAGTTGGATAAGCTGAAGCATGTGAGTGTAATGGAAGGTGCCATGCCTCGCCTGAAAGAGTTAATTATAAGGGGCTGTGAATTGATGGAGGAGATTCCATCCGGCATCGAAACTCTCCCTTCCCTATCCTATTTGGATTTCAGGTACATGTCTGAGTCATTTAAATCAAAATTGAAAGGAGAGCTGGAAAAGGGAAACGCCTCTAAATTTGCACACATCCCTAGAGTAAGCGTTAGTATTCTTTCTGATTTTCTGGTGAACTTTTCTATGGGAAATTAGAGACATGGACCAGTTAGTATTCAAAGCTTAATCACCTCAGTAGTAAGGGTTCTTTTCTTTCTACTTATAAATTAGTAAGGGTTTGAATATTTCTATGGGAATATCGGGTCGTGTTGAAGCTATACTGTTTCTTAATTTAATACTAGTATGTAATATATAAACCTTATTAACTGTTTGTAATATATAAATGTGTTTCATTATGTTTTGGTGACCCGTGTTTTGACCACTTTTAATAATGGGTGATCTTTTTATAATCCTGTTTTAGTAATATAAATTTATATTTTGGCTTATTTTAATGACCCGTCGTTATATTTTTTGGATAGAAACCGTTTTAGTATTTAAAAAATTTAATAACGAACTTACATAACACGAAAAAAAAAAACGATTTAGTTTATATTAATTAATTTGTAGCATGTTATTTGATAGTTTTATATCCTTTTTTAATTTGTATAGTAGTATTTTTAATGTGAATACCTTCAAATATAATGTGAAAAGTGAAAAGAAATGGTATGGAAATTAATGATATGGAAAAGAAAGTGTGTTGTGATGTGAATATGTGGCCTCTTATTTTTGTGTTGTTGATTAGTCTCATATATCTCTTATTTTTGTGTTGTTGATTAGTCTCATATATCTCTTATTTTTGTGTTGTTGATTAGTCTCATATATCTCTTATTTTTGTGTTGTTGATTAGTCTCATATATTACTTGGTACACGACTCCTTAATTAAAGTAGATGAATATAACAAATTTCAATGAATAATCAAATGTTATTCATCTTTTATTGGTATTATTATATGGATTTGTTTGGCAGCACTTTATATTGAACAACTATTACTCACAGTTTAATCTGACTTTTTTAATAACTCAAAGAATAAACAAAAAAATATCAACCAAATGTTATACTTTTAATAGCAAAAAAGAGCTTAATTTGATATTGTCCAACAAAGCCATGATCTAAGTTATGATAAGCTCTGTTAATCTATTTAACATGGATACTCCATAATTTATCCGAGAGTGGCGAGTAGTACTGTAGACACGGATAAGAGACGAATCCGAGAAACAAAAAATGTTTATTACAAAGGTTCATTAATCTTGACATTTTACACTTTAATCCTAAAAATTAACAAGAAATATTCAGAATAATTGAAATGCTGAGTTGTTTACTAGTTCGTTGGCATAAAAGTACTTGAAGCTTTCTGCTGGATCAAGGCAGTTTTTTTTTTTATCAATCTATGAGAATCAACTCATATTCCTCAAAAGCCGGAACGAAAACAAGCTCAATCTCTCAAAACCACAAGACTATGTTGTACAGAAGCGGACCTCAAAACCGAATTTCTCGTGAACCTAAAAGAATCCGGCTTGTATATATGAATGCTGCAACCAAACAAGTGCATTATTGTGCTTGCAAAATTGTGTAATCAAAACAGGATTGTAGAACATAAGCCCAACTTTCTTCTTAACCTTTAAAAATTAGTTTTTTTTTTTTAACAAGCTCGCAGCTAAAGCAATCCCTTTCTCATAATCAAGATTTTATTTCGCAGCTAAATTCAGATCGAATCATTGAACTTGTCTCAGAATTTCTGCAACATACAAGATAAAGAAAGCCCTATATAAGAACTTACATACAACAAAATCAATCAACATGTGTTATACTGTAATAAGGCACAAACATTCCTACAAAGCACCAGCAGGGACAAGACTAAGAAGATCTTCTCTATGAGTAACAACATCATTCAAATCAATCACCTTATTACCATCATAATCGTCGTCGTCGTCTTCTTCTTCATCAGAATCGCCATTTTCTGAAAAATCTTCTTCATGTTCAACATCATTTTCACCACTTTTTTCGTTTTCAAAACCTTTATTAGACGTAACAAAGTCATCTACATCATCACCTATAAGTTGCTTAGCCTCAGCTTGTTCTTCTCCTGTTTTCGCTAAAGACAAAAGAATATTTTTTGCCTTTTTATCAGGAACAACTCTAGAAGACACCATCTCTTTGTACCATACAACAGCGCTATCAAAATCCTCGTTTTTACCATACGCATCCATGATTGTTGTGTATATGGTTTCGTTAGCTTTTATACCACAAGCGCGCATCTCTTCGTATTTTTCCATCATTTTGTCAAGATTAACTATCTTCGCATATCCTTTGATTAAAGTCCCGTAGGTGACGATGCTAGGTTCGAGTCCATCTTGTTTTAGTCTTTTAAAGAATTTCTCTGCACCTTCCATGTCGGTTGCATTGACATAAGCTGATAACATTGTTGTATAGGAGCAGATGTCGGGAGTAATTCTGCAAAATGAAATAAAAATAAATATAGTAGTTAGAAGTAATAGAGTGTCGGAAATGTAACATAGTTGAAAGAGTAAACACATGGAAATTAACTATCAAAGGGATTCCAAAACAGTACACATGAATTATATCTGTCATTATCTTTTATAAACATACACCCAGTTTTACGATTCTCTACGGAAATTATTTTTGAAGGGATTCTACAGAGTTCTTGATATTACAACAGCAGTTTGTCAAACAGAACATGATATTCATATTTCATATGGATAGCAGTGACAAGAGTGACAAGAAAGAAAAGCTACATAAATCATATATTCCTGATAAAACGCAGTTTGATGCATTAAAAGTGCAGGTTCCAGTTTAAGCCTTGAAAATGCATTTCCTGCATAAGAATAAGCAATACTTTGAAAGTATCTTATTCTATTTGACTATTCTTTTATAGCTTTCAACTCCGAGAAACAAATAGTTTAGACGACGTTATAGCTTTTAACTTTTAAGACAGAAACACTGGGAGATAAATGAAGAGTTGACGACTCAAAGAAGCAAGGAGCAAAAGAAAATGCTTCAATAAACAATAAATCACCATTACCGAATTTAGATTAGAAAGGAGAGGGAAATATTTATAATTACCTGTCTCTACGCATGCTCTTGAAGACAGTTCGAGCTTGTTCAACCATGCCCGAGATAGCAAATGCATCTAATAAGATGTTATAAGCTTTTTGTGTAGGCCTGCCATGATAACCAAGTGAGTCGAGCAAAGTTCAGGAAACAATACAAGTGGTAAAAGGACAAAAATACCCAGAATAATTATGGGAAAACCGAGATCATGTTTAAATGCAGTTATTTTCAACCCGTCACTTCATAAGAAAAGTTACCATAATAATACTATTAAGTCGGCATTAACTACTTTTAAAAGTAACCTGGTCCAACTTTTTAGCCTAGAGAGGAAATTGCACCTAGATATCATCAACACTGGTGCACATGGTATTGTCTTCAAAGTTACGGGAAAGTAATTTACTATAGAAATGCATTTAAAGTTTTTTTTCTAGGTGATAATTACCCACTATACCTTATTGAATTTTGTGAAGTCAGTAATAATCTTTTATAATGACTTAATTCCTCAAAATGAGGCAAACAATAAAAAAGGAACAAATTTTATCATTGTTGAGTTTTCAAACAAGTTCAACCACTTGGAACTTCCTCAAAAGGAGTATCTTTCTAATGAAAAAATGGAACTAAACACTGCAACACACATGTGAATCAAAGTATCAAACATTCGCTTCAGTACAACTTGGTTCAAAACATGAATGTACTAGAACCAATGTTCTAATTCAGAAAATCCGATCATTAAGTATAGTCTTCGATTTACTTACTTACCCTATTCTATCTCCTAAAAGAGACATAGCCGAACTAATTTTATTCATTGCCTATTTCTATTCATAAATTTCCAAAATATTAAGCTCTTTTACAACTATAAATATTAAATATTGTTCTAATAGTAAAAAAAAAAAAGAAGTCAAGTTGTATACACACCTGACACCAGCGTCAAGCATTTCTTCAAATACGGCCAAAGCTTCTTCTTCCCTTCTAGCTTTGCCATACGCACTAACAAGTAATGCATAGCTCACCACGTCTGGAGCAAGCCCGGACCTTTGCATCTAAAATTAACATTATGGGTATATATTTAATTAAAAAAACAAGATACAGGCTGTTTGAAATGCATAGACATGTATGAATGTGGAAAACTGCAAGTTCGGAAGTATAAAATTCAGCATCCAACTCAAAAGAGGGTGTTATAGTTTATACGATAACCCAGCTTTCAATTAAAAACATCTACTGTGTCCTTCTTTAGTAAAATTGCATGCCTTCTTTAAGAGTTGAATAAAACAACTTATAGAGGAGGTAGCAAAGCATAATAACAATAGCAGTAGGTTCTATAACAATTAAATGAAATTGCATTAGTGAGCAGCTGTATAACAATCTAAAACAACAGTGACCTGAGGCTCAACATTATAGTCTAAACAAAACTTATTTAGTTCTGGTGTTTATAAAAAAAACTAATGTGAGTTCTAAGACAAGTAACAACCTCAGTGGGTGTCAACCAACAAGAAGAAACCTAACGACCAATGACACAGTGATCTAATCCATTATCTTTTAACAAACAGTCGAAAAACAGAAAAAAAGAAGTAATTTTCATTACCTCATCATAAATATTAGCGACCTCCTTGTAATTTGTTTCAAATGACATCAAGCTATTATAGGTAACAGTAGATTTCTGAATTCCTTTCTCTGTCATCATACCAAAAACTTTGCGAGCTTTTTCAAAACTCCCTGATTTCTTATACATATATATCATCATATGATACATTTTCTGGTCAGGCTTCAAAGGCGAAGTCTCTTCGTTTAGTAGAGTTTCAAAAATTTCTTCAGCCTCTTTAAATTTGTCCGCCTGCAAGACCCAATCAACCATAAAGCTCAAAAACAAAGCTTGATAAGTATGGGCCTACAAAAAGTGCATGTCAGTGTATAAAAATTACGTTGTTTTTCTATTTAGCCTCCTAGATTACTGTTTTGGTCAATTTAGTACAAATTCGCCAGGTAAAATTTTGGACCGAAACCATTGGATTCAAGGGTATTTCGGTCATTTCGAATACTGTTTAGAGGTTCTAAATTCTTTTAATTAACGGATTCGTACTAAATTGGCTAAATACAGTAGTCTAAAGCACTCTATTGTAAAACAGTAGTATAAGGTATTAAGTTGAATTCGCGTGAGAAACAATTTTAAACGCTAAAAAGGGGTTCGCACCATTACATAAGGTAAATATGCTGATTACCTCAACAAATGTTTTAAATATAATCTGATACGTTATAGCAGAAGGCTCAGGACCTGAAGATTGCATCCTTCGAAAAACAGCTTCTGCTTTTTTATATTGTTTTCCTCTTCCATATGCTTCCATGAGAGCAGTGTGAGATATCACATTTGGTAGATGACCTTTTTTTGTCATGTAGCTCAATACCCTTTCTGTTTTGCTAAACTCTCCTTGTTTTCCATAAGCGATTAGAAGCATAGAAAAGTCCATTTCGCTAAAATCCCACCAGTGTTGCGTCCGAAGCCACTCGAGAATCTAGTGCCAAGTGGAATTTTATGTCATTAATTGTTAGTGAAAACTATTCATTCCCATTTAGTGGTATAGCATACAAGTCATTATGCACAATCAAAATTAAAGTGAATCTTTTTTATTGAACAACACGTCACTCAAGAAAACAGTTCGTTAAAATGTATATCTATCAAAAGGTAAATCAGTATGCCAATCAAAAATTGGTTCATTCATGTGCAACAAACAATACATGCACATGGTAAAAAGGTATTTACTAGTGACAAAATGGGAATTGAGATCAAGATATGTCAGTGGCCTTTTTCTAAACGAATAGATATACAAAGAGAGGAGAACTACCTCACTAACAATATTCCATTTCCTTAGCTGCTTAAATCTAACAAGGGTACCAACAACGAGGTCTTTAGGAAGTGACTGATTTCCACTTTTTCGGCTCTGTAAAACCGAAACTGCAGAACCAGACTCATCGATTTCAGTCATTAATTTTCTCCAATTTTCCTGATCAGCTTTATCTGCTCCATCTTCAAATACTTCTACTTTATTTGTCCTTTGTAAGAACTTTCGTGGAGCTAACATACCAAGACAAACTATCTGTAGTCTTCTATTGTATCTATTGTTGGCATCTGTGTAGTCCCCAAATAATTTAGATTTGCTGAAAAATAGACACGCCATGTCCAGTATGTTAATAAAAATCCGTTCTTTCACCAACTATTTGAGAAATTGCTCAGGATAATTGGAAATCAATGACTTAGACAAAAGATTCAGAAAGGTTCACAAATATCATGACCAAAATATTGCATCCCAATCCCACAAAGTGTGAAGGTTGCTAGTTTATTTAAAGCATTAACGTCAAACCTTCCACCAGCAGTCAGCGGTAGTAATGACAAGCAAATACAATACTTTCACAAAAAGTATATCTGTGCAAATATTCTATTTGTTAAGAGGACAATTAGAGATTCTACCTCAGATTTATTAACTGTGTTTGAATATACATAGTTGAAATAATTATTACATTTATTAACATTAGAAATCCCTTAACATATTTCGAGCTTCTTTAAGGAACAAAACATACGAAAAAAATATTGATTTTATTTTTTTGATTTCTGTTTTCAGGCATTCAGTGTCTTCTCCTCCACCCTCGAAATGGTAGTAAAATGCTAAAAACTAATTCCCAACATAAAAAGCAAGCCTTTCACCAAAAATCACCAATAGCCTTGACAAACAAACACATGTATTCTACTAAAGAGCAGGTAGTATAGATTCTACCTCAAATTTGACCATAAACTTCTTTAAATGGGTTATTCTAAGAAAAAGGACATCACAAAAAGAACATATTTTTATGCACTTTATAGTCTCATTTGCATCCTGAAAATGAACAATAAACTTATAAAAGTTTAGTATGAAGCATTATAGATCAAAATTTTCAACCAAATAACCACTGGAAATGACAAATAAACCATTTCCAAAAAAAAAAACATTAAATTATCAAAAGAAAAAAAATATAGAGCGGAATTTAGAGATTCTACCTTAAATCAAATTTTCTACTATATAATGTTTACTTCAGAAGAAAAAAAAACACCAAAAAACAAATATAATCACTTTTTATTCTCCTTTGACATCCTCAAAATGAACAATAAGATACTGAATTACTAATAACTTCAGCCATTAAAAAATCAAAATTTTCACTAGAATCCCATTGAAAATGACAAAAAACACAACCATTTTACAAAAAGCATAAACCCATGAAAAAAGTTCCACGTAAAGAGCAGAATATGGAGAAAATGGCTCAAATAAAAATTTCTACTACATAACGCTTACTTAAGGAAAAAAAAGACCAAAAACTAAAAAGAACCACTTTTTTATTCTCCTTTTACATCCTCAAAATGAATAATAAGATACTGAATTACTGATAAGTGAACTTAAAACATTACCAAAATCAAATCTTTCATCAAAATCACCATTGCAAATGACAAAAAAACTCAACCATTTTTCAAAAAAGCATAAACCCGTAAAAAAAAAAGTTCCAAATGAAGAGCAGAATATGGAGAAAATACCAAATAAAACAAATAAAACCACTATTTTATTCTCCTTTTACCTCCTCAAAATGAACAATAAGATACTGAATTACTGATAAGACAACTTAAACCATTAAAAATTCAAATCTTTCATGAAAAACACAACCATTTCCAAAAAAAGCATAAACCCATAAAATAAAGTTCCAAGGAATTATCAAAGTAGCACTTTTTTTTATTTTCTTTGAACATCCTCAAAATGAACAATAAGATACTGAATTTCTGATGATATAACTTAAGCAATTAAAAATTCAAATCTTTCATGAAAAACACAACCATTTCCAAAAAAAGCATAAACCCATAAGATAAAGTTCCAAGTAATTATCAAAGTAGCACTTTTTTTTATTTTCTTTTAACATCCTCAAAATGAACAATAAGATACTGAATTACTGATAAGACAACTTAAACCATTAAAAATTCAAATCTTTCATGAAAAACACAACCATTTCCAAAAAAGCATAAACCCATAAAATAAAGTTCCAAGTAATTATCAAAGTAGCACTTTTTTTTAATTTTCTTTTAACATCCTCAAAATGAACAATAAGATACTTAAACCATTAAAAATTCAAATCTTTCATTAAAAACACAACCATTTCCAAAAAAAGCATAAACCCATAAAATAAAGTTCCAAGTAATTATCAAAGTAGCATTTTTTTTATTTTCTTTTAACATCCTCAAAATGAACAATAAGACACTGAATTACTGATGATATAACTTAAGCAATTACAAAATCAAACACAACCATTTTTTTCAAAAAAGCATAAACCCATAAAAAAAAAGGAGAAAATACCTAAAATTAAAAGAAGAAGGTGGTGAAAGAAAGGGTTTAATGAAAAGGGTCTGAGGCATAACTTCCAGAAGAGCCAGAGAGATATTTGAGAGAGATTTTAGAGAGAGAGAGTGGGAAAAAAGAGGGTTTTTGTGTTGGAATTTTTTGCTAACTGCTTTTTTATTGTTTTTTTTTTTTTTTATTGTTTAGATATATTTTAATTTTACATTAAACACCCCCTCTATTTATATAATAACCATATCCATTTTGGGAGGTTTAAAAAATGAACATTTTTTTTAAAGATTTATAAGTGAAATAATAAGAAGTATGAAAAGACGGGCCGGAAATGTAAGTTTTTTGGGAAAAGAAAACCCGTAACTACATTAACACTCAAATAAGTTGGACAAAAGGTTTTTTCTTTACATTTATACACAATTTTTTAGAAAATTTATATATGTGTGCGCGTTAAATGCAAACCAAATTTTGTTGAGGTTATTTACAAAACGACATATAGTTAAGTGGCTTGTTTTTATCTTAATATAAAATAACGGTTTCTTTAGAGGGAAAAGGCTTTTAACTTTTTAGTACCATGTACTATTCATATTTACCATTTTAGCACTCAACCTTTATGTTTCACCAATTTGAGTCACAACCTACCAATTTTTATCCTAATATGAGACCGACATTAATAAATCGACAAAATTACATTCACATATCTCACATTTGAAATCTATTTTCAAATTATGTTAATAGAATTGTACTCAGATAGCTGAGAGCTCATGACTGAAATCACGTCATTTTGTTTGACAAAAGTACCCTAATTGAATGAATATTGGTAGAAGATGACCTAAATTAGAAAAAAATTAAGTAATGGGTACAAAAATGTTAAACCACAACAGTACATACACTGAATATATTTTTTTCGTTTTCTTAGTAAAAGAAAACAGATAGACAAACTCATAGAGAAAGATGGTTGAGAGCAAGTGACTGAAATTATGTTATTTTGTTGTCCCCTAAATTAATAACATTGATAGTTGTGGACCTAAATTAATAAAAATTAAAAGATAGATACCAAATGTTAAAATTCAATATTATAGGGTATTTAAACATTTTTCTTAGTAAAAGAAAAGAATTTAACACATTCAATAGAAATATAGATGCATCGACGCATACATACACACATATCTATATACATAGACATAGAAAGATCGTTGAGAGCACGTGATTAGAATTATGTCGTTTTTTTTAACACGACCCGATACGTATGAGCCTAAATTAGCAAAACATTAAAGAATGGATACCAAAATGTTAAAACACAATAGTACATGATACTTAAACATTTTTTTTTTCGCTTTCTAAGTAGAAGAAAACATGGAGACGAGCTTCATCTATGCTTCTATACTATTAGTTTATGTGAATATGTCTTATAAGGCCTTGAAACAAATAATAAAAAAAAAAACATTTCATTAACATAAATTACAAAATTAGAAAAGAATGAATGCCCGACAAATATTCAAAATATAAAATTGAAATCCAAATAACTGCTATCCCCTCAAATGATCCCCCATCCTTTCTCTATCTATCTTATGATCTGTTTCTGCTCAAAAAATACTTAATATTAGTTTTTGATCATCCATCTTATTCAAAAAGGTTATTTTTTTCCCGTAAAATCATACCACGCGTTACACCACGCATTGTGTGGGAGCCGTACGCTAATTTTGTATATGTAGAGATGAAATACCGTTGAGAACACGTGACTAGATTTATGTCATTTGACTCAATTTGTTTAAAAGACGAGTCATCATTGATAGCTATGGACCTAAGTTAGTAAAAATTAAAAGATGGATACCAAAACATTAAATACAAAAGTAGGAGGGTTATTAAAATATTATAATCTTTAATAAAAGAAAAACAGAGAAATATAGATACACACAATATATATATATACACAATATATATATATATATATAGAGAGAGAGAGAGAGAGAGAGAGATACCCATTGTTAAGAGGCTTATTTCCATTATTTTAGTTTAAACACTTTTCTTATTTAACAAAAAAAAAAAAAAAAAAAACTCACAGAGAAACATACATATACATATAGATGCATATATAGATACATAGATAGATATATATATATATAGAGAGAGAGGGAAGAAAGAGAGAGATGTTGTTTCAGGTGGGAGGAGTTTCGGGAACAAAACCGACATTTTTCGAGATGGCGGCAGCTCAGCAATTACCTTCCAGTCTCAGAGCTGCTCTCACTTATTCCATTTCTGTATTTCTTTCTTTTTTTTTTTATTTACTTTTCTTCTTTCTTATTTACCCTTTTTTTATTTTTATTTTATTATTATACTACATAGCAAAAAATACAAGTTGTTAATCCTTTTTTTGAAATTAGTGACATATACGAAGAAATCGTTTGGTATAGCTCGGAATCGTTTGGTTACACCTTTATTAGCAAATAAGTATAGTTTTGGTGGAGCTGAATTATTTAAGTAGTAGAAATTGGAAAAAAGCTTATTTCTTTCTGTTGGTAACAGTGACAATTAGTAACTCTCTCCGTTCCCATTTAATTGTCCATTACGAAACCACTTGCAATTTTGACCGGTTTATAACTTGTATCAAAATTGTCGAAATGAATTTTTTTTTAAATCTAATCTAAAATTTAACATTTGAACTATATGATCAAAATTACACGTAGTTTCGTAATGGACAATTAAATTGGAACGGAGGGAGTAGTACTTAGTACTAGTGTAAATACAGGAAAAAAAAATTGTAAAACAAGTGTTGAATTCTAGTAGTCTACACTTTTAGAAATGTAAAACAAGTTTATTTTATTTTTTAATTAAAATTTTGCATATCGAAATAGCCTCTTTTGGTTTCTTCACTATCTTAGATTTTAGTTTCTTAGAACGAACCCCTTGTTAGTTTGGGTTGCTTTTTGGGGAATATCAGTGTAGTTTATTACTATACATAGGAAAAATACAAGATGTTAATCCTTTTTTGTATGCCCTTTTTTATTTTTTTCATCAATTTTTCAGATATCGAATATTGTAGCATACTGTGTGGTTTTCTGATTGTTGTGGGGATTATTAAGGTCACCCCTTTAAGTTTATTAGAATTCTTTGTTTCAGTTTGGGCTAAAGAAAATCTCTTTCGGAGTTTCAGCTTGGTAGTAATTTGTTTCAATTTAAATTCCTTGCCTAACTGTGTGAATTTGGGGTTTATGTGGGGATTAAATTTAAACCCTTTTAATATATAACAAAAGATTTCGTTTATGTGCAACAGTGCAAGAAACATGATTAGTGGACCCAACAAAACTAACTGACGTAATTTGTCGTTGCCATAATGCAAATAATTTGGTTACAGCTATAAAGTCAAAAGGTGGATATTTTGGGGTTAAGAAAAGGCTAGGTTCATCTAGCTTACAGTTTCTAGATTTTTCAGGCCAGAAAACGAGAAAAACTCTAGGGTTTAAAGCTGATCAACCATATGCAGTCCAACTTTTAAACAAAACTAAAAGGTCTGGGCTTAAAACATGCGGCCAAAATAAGCCTTAATGAGAAATTATATGCCACAACATTGTATTGATCTTACGTCTGATGCTGCTTCCAAGAAACTTATTTGTAATCATCTTTCATTTGCATAAAACTTGCTGTCATTTAATGCAGGTATTGGCTCTAAGAAGACCTATTCTACACAAGGTGTTAGACTATGAGGATGAGTTCTTTGCCTTGCTCATGCTTGTTCTTGAAGCTCACAGCTTAAGAACTACAGGTCCCTCTTTTTCACTCTCTAATTACATCATACCATGTATATGTTTTCAAAATGAATTATATGTAACCACACACACCCACTCACTAACACACATCCCCCATATTATAGTACTAGAGATCAGAAGATAATTGGTTACAAAAGCCGATTTTAGATGAGATTTTAATCATGAGAAGATAATTGGTTACAAAAGCCGATTTTAGATGAGATTTTAATAATCTTTTTGGCTTTTTTTTTGTTCATTTTAGTAATATGTTTGCTCGTTAGCTCTTTTTTAAGTCAAGTCTCTACAATCTCTTGCTCTTTTGTCTTTGGAATATATAATTATTACTTTTTATATAGCATTACTACAGGAAGGGTATTAGTATGTTATTACAAAATCATGTAATTTTGAAAGGGGGGGGGATGCCAAAAATAATTGAAGGGATTGCCGAAATACTCATTTTTTAATTTATGTATAAAACACCAGGAAAATAATTTTATTGTAAATTGTGGGGTTGCCGTGGCAATTCCCAGTCAGATAAGGCCTCCGCCCCTGACAGTATGCATGTATACCAAATAGTTCGTTTGGATCTATAGAGGCTTAAAAACTAGTATATTTTAAAATAAATGTACTGTTTTTCTCGTCTAGATGCTTCGTTTGCTGAGTCTTTATATGGCTTGCGGAGAAGAGCAGTCAATATCAGAGTACAGAAAGAAAATGTTCGTCCAGATTCTGGTGATACTGTTCGTCATTCAGGATTGGAAAAGCGCCAAAAAGTTCTATCGGTAGCATTTCTGGTACGGTTTGCACTAATAATCTATGATGGGTTAATTTCAGCCTTGTACACTAACGAATAATGAGATAGTGATTTTGTACTTAAAGCTACCAAAATCAGCAACTAGTACACTGATGTTACTTTCTGGAAGATTGAGCACGATCAGTATACCAAATAAAGAAAATTGTAGATTGGAATACTATTCAGATACGACAATAATATCTGTATACTATTCTATTGAGTATTGTAATTTTCAATATTGTACACTATGCGATCACTTTTTTCTGTTTTAGTCCCCGCCTTTTTGTTTTTCTCTTTGCAAGTTTTGGATAGTAATAAAATTCTGTTAAGTTGGGGCACAAAATCGGAAAACCGTGATATATTGGTATGAGAAACTGCAATTAACCATAACTGTAGATAAGCTGTGAAATTTGGGTCCGAGGTCGTATCTTGGTCAAAATTAAGTATTCTGTGTATTAAAGAAAAATATTACTCTTCTTGCTAGAAATTCAGCCTATGTATAGGGACATATATGTCTAATGGAAAAAAGAGTTTTGATGTGATTAAGTGATGTAAAGACTAGTACGTACTTTACATCTGATGATTATGCTTTTAAGTTCTCCAGCATTACCAACTTTATGTTTATGTTCTTAGAAATGCATTCATTTTAAGATACTATATGTGATAACATCACAGTCTTGATCGGTTTAGTATAAGTAGTAATCTTCAGGGTTTATTCAGGTTTTGTACCCTCTTATACCAGCTAAATAAAGTTGAATGCCCTGTGCTATGAATACATTAAGATACTCTTTTGTCACTTTAGTGCTTTTCCATCCAGTTAGTTAATGTCAGGTTACTAAAGTGACAATATTACTTTAGTGTAAGGGAGAGTTTTAAGGATAAAAGAACAAGTTTGGGTCAAGTGACAGAACATGCACAATATAATATCCAATTATTTAACAGGTATTATATTCACAAATAAGTGGAGCACGGGGTTTCAAATTAATCTTTTTGTAGAGGGTACGAGACCTTAGTACACCTGAATACTTCTGCAGTTAAAAATCAGTGCGTCATGTTGCTGACTTGCCTGCTAATTAGTAATTGTATCAAAATTCCTCAAAAAGAGAGTTTCTAAAGAACATTTGGTCTCTCACTTTTCATATTTTTCTTTGTTATATGTTCCTTTTTAAAATGCCTTGGGTTTTTGCTTTGCCTTAGAGGATTTAATTCTGCAGGTTGTTATACCATACTTCCGTTCAAAACTGAATTCAGTTTATAATAAGGAAAGAGAAGCGAGACTTCGAGCTAGTTTGTCGGGAGACGAAGAAAGTGAAAGATTTGGTGACGGTGACGAGTATCGTGATGATAGAGAAAGAGATCCTCTTGTTTCAACTAGCAGTTCAGACACTGAGGCTTCGTTTGGGACACGTTTTACGAGAAGGACCCAGAAACTCATAGGCTCTTGTTACCCACTATTACAAGGGTAATAGAGGGGTATTCTAGTCATTTTTGTCAACATCACGTCATCATTGCATCCAAGAATTAACGTTAGTAGTACAAAAACGTGATATTGTTAAAGTAGAGGCTACTAAACAAAATCTTCCGTACTACAGCACGCTAAACCAAGGTGGGGTGTAAATAGAGGGTATAAAAACATAGAAATGTCGAGTATTACGTAACTAACTTAAATTCATTGTTTATGTTAGTGGGTTACACAATTTGACAATGAACTATGAAAAGCTCAGGTTCTTTAGAAAGGCACAATCGAGACCTAAGCCAAAAGGAGCTGCCAATTTGACAATTCTTCTTCATTGACCGGTTTAAAAGCGAAATTCTGGATCTTTTGGTCAGGAAAAGCGAGAAGCTGGATGAACCTAATTTATAATCTATGTTACACATTGCATATTATCCCTTAATTCATAGTTACACAACCAATTATGAAATTTCAAGTCGCATAATTTTGCAAGTCAGGGTTGTATGTATGACAAAGTGACTACTATTTGTTACGTAACTAACTTAAACTAGTTTATGTTTATGTTAGTGGCTTACAAAATTTTGTATAAAGGGTATTGAAAATGGTGGGATTTAAACAGTTTATTACCTTGTACTATAAACATTTTTCAATTTAGTACCTTCGACTACCAAAATAATTATTCAATTTAGTACCATCTCCGCCACGTGGCAATGACGTCACCTAAAATTAAAATTTTAATACCGTATACAATACACTTTTTTTTTTTTTTTTATCAATTTTGGTAGTAGAAGGTAATAAATTGGATTATTAGTTGTAGAGGGTACTAAATTGAGAAACGGTGTATTACTTACTGTACTAAACTGTTAAAATCCCTGAAAATGGTAGAAATTAGTATTATTATTATTATTATTACCATAGGGAGGATTGGAGGGGGTGAGCGAGACGAGGAAAGAGTGAACTTGGTGGGTGGACGAAGCGGCCCGAAAAACTTACGAGAATGTAAAGAATATAGCCTTGAAGAAGAAGAAGAAGAAGAAGGGGATGATGATGTGGACATAGCGGACTGGTTTAAGTTCAATGTCCCCACGGTGGCCATGGAGGCAGATATCGCCATTGGAGGTTCTAGAGAGAGAGAGAGAGAGAGAGAGAGAGAGGAGGAGGAGAGACAAACAGAAGATGAAGAATGAAGATGAGGCTGTATTTTTTGAATAAAAAAAATATATTTTTTTGACTGCAAAACCGTAAATCAGTATGGTTTATATTTTGAATTTACGGTTTCTGCTTGAAAATGTATTTTTTGTAGTCGAAAAATACAGCCTCATAGAAGATAGACTCTGGATATTTCGACTGCAAAAAATTTGTTTTCACACAGAAACTGTAAATCCAAATTACAAATCGTAATTCTGATTTACGGTTTAACTTTTAATTATTATTTTTCAAGTAAATCGTAATTCTGAATTACGGTTTTTGCATGAATTTTTTGTCTTTAATCGAAAAATCCAGCCTCAGAATAAATAGTCTGTGTAATATACTAATTGGAATAAAAAAACTATTCACTACCCTTATACTATGGAATTTTACTATTTTGGCAATTCATCTCTAAATTTTATCAATTTGGATTCATACCTATTGATTTCCATTCAATTAACGGTTTCTTTTATATTAAATCTTATTAAGTGATTGAATGCCATCACGCATACCTCCCTTAATAAGATTCGAACATTTTACCTCCTATTTGATAATACGAGTTCTACATAATGGGCTAGCCGTAGTAGGTTTCCAATTAACGATTTAACCTCATAAATCGACAAAGTTGTTACTGTCTTACATTTAGGAATCTGTTTTTCACGGATGTTAACGGAATTGCACTCACCATGTGATGATTGATGGTAGGAACGTGACTACAATTCCACAATAGTCCCCTTGATAAAAATAGGGATGTGAAGATCTTAATTAGAAAAAATTAAAGGTTACCTACTAAAAATGACAAAAGTCTTGTACATGCTATGCTGTTAAATAACTTGGGAGTACCTATGTGTATTAAAGAACGTGACTACAATTCCGCAATAGTCAGATTCCATTTACACAATAATCAATATAATGGTCTACAAATACAATCAAATATAACTTATTTGCTTACAATTACTTATCAAGCTCAATGTACACTACACCAGACAAGGAATGGTTTACACAATCTGAAACTACAATGATTACACAAAAACCTCAAACTTTACAAAATCAACCCAATGAATGAAATGAATTAAATATTTGTACAAAGCTACAATCAATATACCACACAATAAAACTATGAACCTCCACAAGCTATTGAACATATTCCCCCAATTTGAGTAAAAGAGACATTGCAGATAGCTAGGATGGTCATTTTCTTGAGACAAGGACTTCGGCAACGGTAACTCAGGGGGCAAATGACGATGAAAAGCATCAACAGCGCCTGCGACACCATCTTCGTTTTTCAATTGTTCTGCAATTTCCAGAGCTCGGTTTTTTACCTGAACAGCATGTATTAGTAAAAATAATGTCAATATATCCAGAAGTATGTGTATGTATAAGTATATGCATATCACGACAACATATATGCACGTATTTAGATTACCTCTGGCTGGAGCATGAAAGTTATAGCATTTGAAAGGGATTCAACTGTGGGTTCGGAGATGGGAACTGGATATGGTCCTAATCCTTTCTTATGTATTCGCTCACCCCAAAAGAATTGATCTCCAAAAAATGGAACTATGGTTGTTGGCAACTACATTTCAAAAATGAGTGACATCATGTTAAAGCTTAAACCAATTGCACTTATGCATTGTTAACTGGTTCTTATCAAACAGTGATCAAGTTCAGTGTGGTACACAAAAAAGATAAAAAAAACCCTTTCAGTTGGATTACTTATTACCAAATATATATTGCCAGTGTAACCATTCAAAAAATAATTTTGGCAACATAAACTATTTAAGTACCCAAAAAACATTAAAAGAGAAACGTGTAAGCACGAGAAATTTACCCCTGCCCTAAGTCCTGCAGCAGTTGTTCCTGCTCCTCCATGATGTACCTGAACATAAAACAATAACATGATTTTAGTTTATAGACAACAAAACCATACGCGTGAAGCTACTGTTTAGACTTATTCTGCTAAGTATCTACTAGGCTAGTTTGTAAATTTGTATGTAATTAGCTTTTGCTCATGTTTAGAAATGTCTGATGTAGTATGATGGTAGTTTGATATTTCAATATTTTGTGGCATGTATCTGGGTTTGGTCCCAAATTTTGGTGCCGTCCCTCTTTAGTTAAAAAAAAAAGTTTCGATGAAGGGATTTTATCCAAGTGATGATGGCTAAAAGCATTTATTGGCTATTTTTAACCCAATTTATGTAAGGAGCTTGTAGAAAACAAGGCTCTTCTGGATATTATAAAACAGTTAAATCGAACCGAAACAATGGGATCATGACATTCAGCAACATGAACACTTCATAACGACTTTCTTAAGGTAAATAGTAACTAACATATAGTGAAGTTTCACAGTTAACAGAAAAAAAAAGCAATTAGTAATCCAATTAAAATGAACGTACCACCGCGAGGCATTGAGGAAACAACCAATCATGAGGGCAATCCGCAAGAAGGTAAACATTATCCGTACTTCCAGCAACTGAAAGAATGACGAAATGAAACTTAATCAATGTAGTTGAACAAAACATTTGACTCTAAAATTACATCTGCACCAAGGTCTCCCCATCCTCGACCAATAATTCCTCGCTGTCCAGTATTCCTCAATGCCTCTAAAATTACATCTGTAGTCTTCTTGGAATCTTCAAGAAGCTAGAGAACCACACACACACACACACAAAAAGTTCAATTGCTGCGTCACTCGAACAAAAAAACAATGAAGTGAAACAAAACGAAGATGTCTCAGCATGTTCCTAACCATTCAAACGGTAGTGATGAAAAAAATACCCTGTCACCCCTTCATAGTTGCCTCCAGAAAAGCATTTACTTAGATTAGATGGTCAATACAATTGACAACTCTTTGAGGAAGCTTGCAAAAGTGATATGAATTTTAATTAATTGTATCTGGTTGAGTAAAAAAAAACTTGAATCACGACTAATAACATAATTAAAGGATACTTGACTAGTAATTCAAATTCCAAAAACCCACTAGGCCTGCAAAACGCGGTGACGCCTTTTCATTATTATTCATTTAATTAATATTATATACAAAACAAATTTTCAGTAGTCAAGACTCAAGAGTAAACATTATTAAGTACTTGGCATCACATTTTTTTTATCACCATTAAAAATACTAGAAAATTATACACAAGAAAAATGGCTGAGATTGCAATTTCTTTTATAGTGTCAACTATTGCACTAATCGTCCGGAATGAGTTCAATTTGTTGCAAGGAGTAAGGGACGAAATTAAATTCATCCACGATGAGTTTTAAGTCCATGAGCGTGGTGCTGCAAGAGGCTGGTTCTCTGGAAGTCACCGACCCCTCTGTTCGATGAGTGGGTTAAGTTTAAAATCATGTAGTCTCTGTTTGCAATTTAGTAGAACTTAACAATCAAACAAATGTTGATTAGTCAATAAGCTTAATTAATACCAAAATATTTGTTTATGTTGTAAATAATGGATTGTCCATTAGTATAGGAGTTACATATCATTTAGTATGAGCATTTGCTCATTTGTATGTTACAACCTTTGAGTTCTTGTCATTAACATTTAGCTTGTAACCAAGCCTATATAAAAAGCTTATGGCTATGGAGTTTGTGACATCTGCAATATACTTGAATACATATATTTTGGCCCTCATTATCTCTCTCTCTCTTACATATGTTATTGAGCTAATTTGGCGTAAAACACGTTATCGGCACTTTGCTTAACGACGGAATAAAGAAATAGCTAGATAGTTTCATTAGAAGTGAGTCTACGGGTCTATTTCTTCCTCGACGAGTTAGTAAGAGGGTTTATTGGGTTGCTAGATCACATATCGATCATCATTTTTGCATTTCCGAATTAAGGTACACAATTTCTACTTGTAATAAAACGTAGAAATTGCATGATTAATCTATAATAAAACCGGAAATCTCAAGTTTAAGATTTATATCACATGATGGATGATTTTTTTGATGAAAATTTGCTATTGGAACTCATATATGTCACTTATAAAATGAGTTATAACTTGTAAAATTAGACATAATAAACTGTCGGACCTAAACTGTCATTTTTAGAACATTGAAGGACTAATCTGTAACTAACTGAAACTTTAGGGTCTCTCTATAATGATCCTAAAACTATAGGACCAGAGCTGTAATTACCCTTAAAATGCATATAGTTTCCTGTATTTACACTCTTAGTCCCTGTAGTTACTCCTTATACACAGAATAGTATATATGTACGAGTTTACCCATTGTTTAGTCCGAAAATACTTATTTACATGCAAATGATCTAGATTTAATTGCTACAACTTCTAAAATTTGTAGAAATCTTGTAGAAAATACCTCTTGCATGATAATATTAATTGATTGTGTGACATTAACTAAATTTAGCCTCTTAGCATGCCACAATTTATTGCCTACGAATTGATATAACATATGCGATGTATTAATTACACATAGAAAATGGTAAAAGTCACACTTTAGTGTTGGATTTAATAATAACTCATGTGTTTTAATATTACTACTCCATGTTAGGACTAGTTTACATGAGTATGACATGCTTTTATATTACGATATTGTTGAATGTCATTTTATCTTGTCACATAAAAGCCCGTAGACATTTATATGTTACGTGAGCTTATAAATTGCCTCGTATTTGAACATTTTACAATGTATCTCTTTTGAGTAGAAATTTTCCTCAAGCTTAAACATTTAGATGTAGCTTTTGAGTTGAAAATTTGCGAAATCCGGTATATATTTTCACATTTAAGTTGGAATAATTATGAATCTTCCCCAAATAGGCTCACCTATTTGGATACGATGTCTAGGAAATATATAGGCGGATGATAGAATCCTAATGAGGTCGGGTTTTAAGTGGCATTCGTGCCCTCCACCCTCACCGTCTTTCCTGGTCGTGTTCAAGTAGAGCTACCGAAAGGGGTTGAGTAAATAATAAGTTCCCCGAATGTGTCTATATAGGTGTATTTTCGCTGAATTGGTGTCTCAGTATCGACCCGTTGTTCGATTAAAGAGAACCTATTCAATTGAAAGCAAAACTAGTATTTTTCGAACCTGTCGATTCGAAACAAGTTTGTGCTTATGCAAACCATAAACATATAAACCTGTTGATTTATATGATAACTAATCCAGTATTTTTCTCCCGTTGTAGAAAAAAAAATGTCAATCAAACTTGACTTTCCGATCCTCGATGCCGCTGGCAAGAACTACTTGGACTGGACTCAAGATATCCAGAACCATCTAGATGCCCAAGGCTTGTTGGACGTCATCTACGCTGAGGATGAACGTGAAGTGGAAGTGTCGCGTGAAATGAATGCGAGGGCGATGATTCTGTTCCGCCGCCACTTATCAGATGCAATGAAGTCTGAGTTCATAGCGATCACCTCACCGAAGATGATGTGGGACTCTCTCAGAGAGCACTTCGACCACCAAAAGACCATATGGCTTCCTGAAGCCAGCCATGATTGGCTGAATCTGCGATTTCAGGACTTTGAAAGCGTTACGAAATATAATGCTGAAGTATGCAGGATTCATGCTCTTCTCCAGTATTGTGGTGAAACATTAACCGACAATGACTTGCTGGAGAAGACCTACACCACATTTCCTACCTCTGACAACTTGCTCCAAAAGCAATATCGTCAGTCTAAGTATACCAAGTTCCCTGAGCTCATCACCCAGCTGTTATTGGACGAGAAAAATAGCCTCGTTTTAATGAGGAACAACAATTCTCGTCCTGCTGGGACAAAGGCTATTCCAAGGCCTGATACTTATACTGTTCGTGGACCACCTCCACGATATGGGAACCGAGACAAGGGCCAGTCGTCCCGTCAGCCAAGGAATCATGGGGAGCGTAATGCTCACCCAGCCAAGCGAGGTTTGGATAATCGTCCGAACCGAAGACCTTTGGCTCCTAGGCAGTCTCGTGGTAGGAAAAACAACAACAGGGCCAGTCATCCCAAAGCAACAGAAAATGCTCAAGCGCAAATTCTGTGCTACAAATGTGGTGTTTATGGTCATATGCAAATGACCTGCAAGGCAACTCCCCAAGAAGTTCAAAACTATCATAGGGGTAGAAATGCCGAAGCAAATATGGTTGAAGCGAGCGGAAAGGAAATTCTTGAGACCCCGGACTTCGTGGCTCAAATGGAAGAATAAAGTTTTTTTCTTCATTTTTCGTTAATAATTGAGCACTTGTTTAGCTCTTGGATTATGTTTTTAATTTCCATTCGGATTATGCTTTTTCCTTGGATATTTGTTTCTTTTGGATTATGTGGTTTTGCATTATGAATAAATTTTTCTCGCAATAATTTAAAGTTATTTCGTTAAGCGATTCCTTTATTAGTGTGACCAACTTTAAATTATTTTTACTTTTAGGCATGAATTGTGGGGCAGTTGATTGTCTGGCTGATAGTGGTACTACACACACTATCTTAAAAGATAAATGCTATTTTATCAACTTTACGCCTAAAGTAACCTCAGTGACAACAATTTCGGGCCCGTCGACCCTTGTTGAAGGCTTTGGTAAAGCCCAAGTCTTGTTGTCAAATGGTACTCTTTTGACCATATCTAAGGCCTTATATTCTCCGAGGTCCAGTCGAACCTTGTTGAGTTTTAAGGATATCCGAGAAATCAAGTTTCATATTGAAACTACTCGTGAAAATGGTATTGAATACCTTTACATCACCTCCACTCAATACGACCAAAAGCGTATTTTGGAGAAGTTGAGATGTCTTTCAAGTGGTTTGTATGTTACCACGATACGAAACATTGAAAGCAATCTAATCATTCGGCGGGCGCCGATTGATGAGAACATTTATATGCTATGGCATGACCGGCTGGGACACCCGGGTCAAAATACGATGCTTCGAACGATGAACGCATCACATGGGCATCCTCTTAGAGGAAAAAAATTTCGTGATCAATCTGAAAAGCCTATGCCAATCATGCTCTATTGGAAAGACAAATCTCAAACCAATTCAAGTGAAACCTACAAAATTGGTTTCCCAATTCCTTGAACGAATTCAAGGAGATATTTGTGGACCAATCCAACCAACATGTGGACCATTTAAATATTTCATGGTTTTGGTTGATGCATCGACAAGATGGTCACACGTAGCTTTGTTGTCCACAAGAAACGCAGCGTTTCCTAAACTCCTTGCCCAGATCATTAAGTTGAGGGCTCACCATCCGGATTATCTAATAAAGTCTATTAGACTTGATAATGCCGCGGAGTTCACATCGAAAACTTTCGATGATTATTGCATGACGTTGGGAATTGATCTTGAACATCCAGTTGCTTATGTTCACACCCAAAATGGTCTTGCAGAAGCTTTCATTAAGCGTTTGCAAATGATTGCGCGAACTTTGGTAATGCGCACCAAACTTCCAATTTCTGCATGGGTCTATGCAATTTTGCATGCTGCTGCGTTGGTTCGTCTGAGGCCCATGGCCACCCAACCACTATCTGCGTACCAGTTGGTAACTGGATATGAGCCCGATGTCTCACATTTACGCGTGTTTGGGTGCTTAGTCAATGTTCCAATTGAGCCGCCAAAGCGTTCAAAATTTGGACCTCAGAAACGACGGGAAATATATGTCGGTTATGAATCCCCGTCCATAATACGCTATTTAGAGCCCTTGACAGACGATCTTTTTACCGCTAGACATGCGGGTTGTGACTTCGATGAGACTATCTTCCCGTCATTAGGGGGAGAAATGCACGTTAACGTTGATGAGGAACGACGTGAATTAACGTGGCATGTACCCACTATGTCTCATCTCTATCCCCCTACTGCACATAGTGATAAGGAGGTGCAGAGAATCCTAGGTCTGCAAAATATTGCAAATCAAATGCCAGACGCATTTAATGACCTTGCAAATGTCACGAGATCACATATACCTGCTGCAAATGTGCCTGCAAGGATAGACGTTCCTGTGAGATGCCATGTTCCTGTTGAACATGTTGCTCCGGTTGTACCCACCGAGCAAAAGACGCTGCCGTCGGCCGTCCAGTCCGCCGCTCTTCCCAAGAAAAGAGGAAGACCGGTTGGTTCCAAGGATGTTCTGCCTCGGAGGAGGAGAAATCCTGTTGCATCCGTTTTGCCACATGAGATCATTAAGGATCACGGTGATGTATTAGAGGAGCGTGTTCCTGATGTAACACCAGTTCTTAATCATCCCGATAACCTCGAAATATCCGTCGAGTATACTAGTTTAGTCGATATTTTGAAGCGAAACGAAACTGTCATCGATGATGTGTTTATATACGCAGTGGCCACTGACATTATGAGCAATGATGACATGGAACCACGTACCGTTGCTGATTATCAGCGAAGAACGGACTGGCCTCAATGGAAACAAGCAATCCAGGCTGAATTGGATTCCTTCATGAAACGAAGAGTGTTTGGACCTGTCGTTTCAACACCACCCAATGTTAAACCAGTTGGTTATAAATGAGTTTTCGTAAGGAAGCGTAATGAGAGTAATGAGATTGTTAGATACAAAGCTCGCCTAGTGGCGCAAGGCTTCTCTCAACGCCCTGGAATTGATTATGAGGAGACGTATTCTCCCGTAATGGACGTTATAACGTTCCGCTACTTAATCAGTTTAGTAGTTTCTGAAAAACTGAATATGCAGCTCATGGATGTGGTCACAGCTTATCTCTACGGGGATCTGGACACAGAGATATACATGAAAGTCCCTGAAGGACTTAAGTTGCCTGAATCAAGTAGTTCCCGGCCACGGAACACATTCTCTATTAGGCTGAGACGTTCACTATATGGATTGAAACAATCCGGACGAATGTGGTATAACCGTTTAAGTGAATACTTGATCGGCTTGGGATATGTTAATGATGAATTATGCCCATGCGTATTCATAAAGAAATCCACTTCAGGATACGCTATTATCGCAGTCTATGTAGATGATATGAATCTCATAGGAACCTCGAAAGAGTTGTTCGAAACTGCCGAACTCCTGAAAAAGGAATTCGAGATGAAAGATCTTAGGAAGACACGGTATTGCCTCGGCCTGCAGATCGAGCACCGTAAAGATGGAATTTTAGTTCATCAAGAAAATTACACCCAGAAGGTGTTGAGACGGTTTAGTCATCACGACGCAAAACCATCATCCATTCCCATGGTCGTCCGCTCTCTAGACATTAATAAGGACCCTTTCCGTCCAAAGGAGGACGATGAAGAGATATTGAGTCCTGAGTGCTCATATCTGGGTGCAATAGACGCACTATTGTACTTGGCTCAATGTACTAGACCGGACATCTCGTTTGCTGTGAATTGTCTAGCTCGACACAGCACCGCGCCAACACGCCGCCACTGGAATGGTATTAAAGACGTCTTCCGTTACCTTAAGGGTACTACGGATATGGGTTTGTTTTATCCCTACGTGTCAACGAGTGAGTCCAACCCCCTTGGCACTCGAAATAACGCGACCCTTGTCGGTTACGCCGATGCGGGTTACTTATCAAATCCGCACAAGGGACGTTCCCAATCTGGTTATGTCTTTACCATTGGGAACACGGCGATATCGTGGAGGTCTCGTAAACAGACCTTGGTGGCTACTTCGACGAACCACTCTGAGCTACTCGCGCTCTATGAGGCGACTAGAGAGTGTGTATGGCTTCGAGCAGTTATTGGCCATATTCGAAGTACGTGTGATCTAGCTTATGATCCTGATGAACCAGTTGTTATTTATGAGGACAACACCGCTGTTATTGATCAAGCAAAGCATGGTTACATCAAAGGTGATGCCACCAAACATATCTCGCCAAAGTTGTTCTTTACACATGAGCAACAAGCGCTTCAAAAGATTGAAGTGAAGCATATTGGATTAGAGAATAATCACACAGACTTGTTGACTAAGTCACTGCCAAAGTATTCATTTCAGAAACATGTCAAAGCAATTGGTCTTAGGAAGCTCTCTGAGCTATCCTAAAGTGACATGTCCTTGCACCCTGTCGTGTGCAAGTGAGGGAGAGCATCCTGATGTATGCTCGATTTCTCAGACACTAAATCGAGAAAATCCTCACTAATAATGGCCTAAATCAGGGGGAGTATCCAGTCGAATACTTCTAATCACAGTGTACTTTTTTTCCTCGATCAGAGGTTTTTCCCATTGGGTTTACTCTGACAAGGTTTTGATGAGGCACTTTATGTATGTGGTTACCCCTATTGTTCTAACCAAATCGTACTCTTTTTGTCCTTCGCCTAGAGGTTTTTTCCCAATGGGTTTTCTCTTGCAAGGTTTTAACGAGGCGTTTGTTAGTGGTTAGTTCGTACCAACAAGCTACAAGACGGAGGAGCTCAAATGTGATTAAATATACTTTTGGACATCCAAGGGAGAGTGTTGTAAATAATGGATTGTCCATTAGTATAGGAGTTACATATCATTTAGTATGAGCATTTGCTCATTTGTATGTTACAACCTTTGAGTTCTTGTCATTAACATTTAGCTTGTAACCTAGCCTATATAAAGAGCTTATGGCTATGGAGTTTGTGACATCTACAA
Organism: Primula veris; assembly: GCA_963682055.1. Lineage (NCBI taxonomy): Eukaryota > Viridiplantae > Streptophyta > Magnoliopsida > Ericales > Primulaceae > Primula > Primula veris. Next base: position 34,034,657 of record OY821746.1, on the reverse strand, counting down.
TATACTTGAATACATATATTTTGGCCCTCATTATCTCTCTCTCTCTTACATATGTTATTGAGCTAATTTGGCGTAAAACAGTTTATACACCATGTACACCATCTACGCATATCATAAAAGGTTTAAAAAGTGAATGTTTGGAGGTGACATCTTTGGGGCCTATTTATTAATGCAATTTGTTGCATTGACTTTTAGTTTTAGAACTTCATTTTCACTATTCAGATTTGAAGAAAACTTGATATGTTTTTAAAACTTTTTGTTTAGAGTATGAAACTGTAAATCTTTCTATTGAAAAACATGTGGAATCTAGTCCATGATTTCATGATTTTTCTAAACCTCAAACTAAGTAAAAAGGATGGAAGCTATCATATTTAAACATCCATTATAAAACCATATAGTATCCATTATACAAAAATATTTGTGTATATACAGCATGTGCAAATGGAAGGTTATAAATGCAATTTATTGCATTGACTTTCGTTTTTCGAAATGACAGCAAAGGTTTGATGTGCATTTAATATTTTATTTTGGTGTAATGAGATTATTGGGTGATCCATTCATTTATTATTTCTGCAATTACTGATCAAGTTATTCCTTGTGTCCTTTGAATCGGGAGCATTAGATGACTTTTTAGTGTTTTTTAAAAATTCAAATGAAATAGTGAATGGGACACAAATCTACACTATCTTTGTGCACATGAACATTAATGTTACTCTAAATTTGATGTGCACCATAAATCTACACTATCTTACTTTTACTATGTTTATATATATATATATATAAACATCAAACAATTTTATCTTATTTTTCGTTCAATAATTATTTCATACTTCTAGAAAAGGTAAACAGTCAAAACATTCTTTAATTTTAAAAGATAATTAAATGTGTTGGTAAAAAATATTTGTGTATACACCATGGAAGGTTATAAATGCAAGTTATTGCATTGACTTTAGTTGTTCGAAATGACAGGAAAGGTTTGATGTGCAGTTAATATTTTATTTTGGTGTAATGAGATTATTGGGTGATCCATTCATTTATTATTTCTGCAATTATTCATCAAGTTATTCGTTGTGTTCTTTGAATCGGGAGCATTAGATGACATTTTAGTGTTTTTTTAAAATTCAAATGAAATAGTGAATGGGAAACAAATGATGTACCATCTTTGTGCACATGAACATTAATGTTACTCTAAATTTGATGTACACCATAAATCTACACTATCTTACTTTTATGATGTTTATATATATATATATGAAATTCCAACTCTGGTTGCTATTACGCTGTTCAATTAGAACTGTGGTTATAACTGCAGTTGCAACCACGGTTCTAACCGAACTTTAAAGATGGATATAACTCAGAATAAAAACGTACTTGAAAGTAAATTCACACGCACGTTTTTAAACAGAGTTCACCCAGAACTTTGGGCTACGTCTCTGAGGCACTCACCCAGATTTATGATACTATTTCAAACTTACAATATAGGACTCGAGACTTATGAAAACTCACAAACTCCATCTTGATTTTCTGCCTATCACTATATTGTTATTACTAAGTAGCTATCATTTATAAATAATAACATCCCGTCATTGTTACTCTCGTATTTTTTAGCCCACGTGTATTCTCTGTAAGATAAGTTATTTATAAGTTTAGAACACGTGATCTTTTACAAGCAATTATGAGACTATTTATAAAAATAAAAGTTTTTCAAATCTTCGCATTCCTTTTCTTTTATCTTCAAGAATCTCGCTGCCCATTTAAGATTTGATCGCCATCTTTGTAAGATCTTTGGAGATTAATCTTGTTAGGAACACATACCTATTTCAGCTCCAAATCTCCCTAGGAAAATTCTGCTACTTTGCTTGTAACAAGGAGATTTAGTTGGCTCCTTTTTAGGAGATAAACTCATTCCAATCTTCAAGATATCTTGTGTATAATTCACATAATTCCAGCACAAGCAAATCTTATCAAATCTGTCAGTACAAGTTAGTATATATCTTGGAGTAGGAGATAATATATTTATTCAAAAAGATCAAATCTGTTAGTACAAGTTAGTATATATATTGAAGTATGAGATAATATATTTATTCAAAAAGATTCACACGAGACAATCTTTTTGATAGATTTATATATGGAACAATATATATCCTAATAATTCAAACTTATACTCAGCAAATCAATAACTAATCATTCGTATAAGATAAAATAAAAAAAGATTATCTTTAGCAAACTTTAAAGAATAGAATATCTTCTTAAAAGTAAATCACTCATAGTTTGGAAAGATAATTACTTTTCTTTAACACACAAGTATTGGTATAATCCAATACGACAATAAATTAAATAACTTTAACAAGTCAATTTAAGTTCTAACAATATATATATATATATATATATGATATAAATTTATAAAATAATAAAAAATATTTGTGTATACACCATGGAAGGTTATAAATGCAAGTTATTGCATTGACTTTAGTTGTTCGAAATGACAGCAAAGGTTTGATGTGCATTTAATATTTTATTTTGGTGTAATGAGATTATTGGGTGATTCATTCATTTATTATTTCTGCAATTATTGATCAAGTTATTCATTATGTCCTTTGAATCGGGAGCATTAGATGACATTTTAGTGTTTTTTTAAAATTCAAATGAAATAGTGAATGGGACACAAATGATCTACCATCTTTGTGCACATGAACATTAATGTTACTCTAAATTTGATGTGCACCATAAATCTACACTATCTTATTTTTACGATGTTTATAAACATATATATATATATATATATATATATATATATAAACATCAAACAATTTTCTCTTATCTTTCTTTCAATAATTATTTCATACTTCTAGAGAACATAAACAGTCAAAACACGCTTTAATTTTAAAAGATAATTAAATGTGTAGGTAATTTTATAAATTTTTTAATAATAGTTTCTCATTTTAAAAGAAATAACATAATTGACTCATATATTTTTTGAAATAAATATAATAGCGTTAGACACATCTGAAGTAAAAATATCAAAAAAAAAAACATTCTAGTTAGGAAAATGTTTTTTTCTCACCAAATTTTCAATCCAAAATCCTTATCCACCGATGTGGCGAATGAAATTGACCGATCTTTTTGTTTTTTATTTTAAAAAATAATTTTCACCTAATATATGATTGGTACATCTAATCCGTCAAATCAGCGGGTAAGATTTTTGGGTCAGATATTTGGATGACTATAGCAACACTTCTAGTTAAATAACACATAATTTAGAAAAACGGTGTAGTTAAAATAGTTTATTGTATTTAATAAGTTATAATTAAAAAAAATTACTTTAAACGCGGTTTAATAAAAAGTCATATTAATGATCATTATTGTTAAAAAAAACTTTAATTTAAGTCTTATTTTTCAAATTTAATTTGGTCATTCAAAATAATGGAGACGAACTGAGTGAGGGAATGATATTTCTCAGCATTTTCCTGGATATTTCTCGACATTTTCTAGAAAATTTTATTTTATTTTGTTGTTGCTGAAATGCACCACATAATAATAATAGAGTGAGAAAAGACGAGACCATTCAGGAGCTGTGGATCAAATGCAAGCAATAATTCATTCTGACAAAAACATACCTAATTAAATTCATAATTTTTAATTCTGCAATAAAATTAAAATTAAAATCTCTCTTATATTTGACACTTATAATAATTTTAATTCCACTTTGCCAATTTTTATCCCTATATGTTTATTCACATTCACAAAACATGGCTTTGGCGCTATTCCTTAGAAACATACTAGATTGTTCATTTTTATTTCACTATAAAAACTTTGAAAAACAAACATTTACAATATGGTATATCTATGTACATTTAATTAACTTATTTTAATCAGAATAACATTTCAAAGAAAAAGAATAAATAAACATGTGATGGGAATAAAGTGATGGAAATATAATTTCTCGGCCTTTAATTTATCTCACCAACTCAACTTCCAGACCATACATAGCTTTCTACATGTTTTTATAAATAAGTACTTGTCATCACACTTTTATTTATCTCACCATTAAAAATACTAGAAAATTTATACACATTAAAAATGGCTGAGGGTGCAATTCGTTTTTTACTCTCAACTATTTCTCCGATCATCCAGAATGAGTTCTATTTGTTGCAAGGAGTAAGGGACGAAATTAAATCCATCCACGATGAGTTTAAGTCCATGAACGCGTTCATGGAAAAGGCTGGTTCTCTGGAAGACACCGACCCGCTATTCGATGAGTGGGTTAAGCAAGTGCGAGACACTGCTTATGATGCTGGGGATGTTCTTGAACAGTTTGTTTTTCGCCTTGAACATCGCCACGGTGATGGATTTTCTGGGTTTCTTTCTAGATCCTCAACTTTTATGAAGACTATCTTTGTCCGCCACCGAATTGCTTCCGAAATACAAAGAATCAAATTACAGGTGGAGGAAGTTTCTCAAAGGAAGCAGCGATATACACTCAATGATGTGCACGCTTCTTCGAGCTCAAATATTAATCGCACAAAATACGACATCCGCGGTGATGCTCTTCTACTTAGAGAAAACGAAATTGTGGGCATCACTGGGCCCAAAACCGAGTTGATCAACTGGTTAGTGGATGAAAAATTTCACGAGACAAGAGTGCTATCTGTATGCGGAATGGGTGGTTTGGGCAAAACCACACTTGTTAAGAAAATATATGATGATGCACAAATTGTAAAACATTTTGAAGCCCATGCTTGGATCACTGTTTCTAAGTCATACCAGACTAAGGAGCTTCTCAAGGAAATAATAAAAAAATTAGGAGCAAATGTTCCATTTGAAGCAGAAGAGATGCACAAAACCGATTTGGTAAAGTGCATTAGTGATTTTCTACAACCAGAACGGTACGTAATAGTTCTTGACGATATATGGGATCAGGATGCATGGAATGAACTTAAGTATGCATTTCCCAGCAATAACTGCGGTAGTCGAGTGATTATTACAACCAGAGAGACACCCTTGTCTTCATTTGCTTGCAATGAGTCGAACGGGAAAATTCATAACCTTTTGCCCTTGCCTGACGATGAATCTCGGACCTTGTTTTGTCAAAAAGTGTTCCGAAGAGATTCATGTCCTTCAAATTTTGAAAAAACTACGAAATCAATTCTAAAGAAATGCGAAGGACTGCCGCTTGCTATTGTAGCCATTGGTGGTCTTTTATCTACCAAGGAAACGATAGATGAGTGGAATAAGATCTACCGTGGACTTGGTGCCGAGCTGAGAAAAGAAGGAAAACTCTCAAACTTGGATAAAGTTTTGAGTCTCAGTTACTTTGATCTACCTTGGCACCTAAAGCTTTGTTTTCTGTACCTAAGTGTTTTTCCTGAAGACTACTCGATCGATCATGGGCGTTTGATCCACTTATGGATTGCAGAAGGATTTGTGCTACCAACTTCCGGGCTAACAAAAGAAGAGGTTGCTGGTAGCTATCTTACCGAACTAACGAATAGAAGCTTGATTCAGATTAAAAGAGTAGGATTAAATGGCCGGGCAAAAATATACCACATCCATGATATTTGGCGTGAACTAATTATCTCCAGGTCGAGCAAGCATGACCTTGTGAGTATCTACGGTGCTCAACAAAATAATTTTACTCATAGAGTGAGACGCTTGGCAATTCATAACGAAACGGGGAACTGGCAAGAATTTAAGGGTCGTGCAACTCACATTCGTTCCTTGCTCATGTTTGGTTCAATAAAAAAAAAATCCAGGTCGTCCATAGTGGACTCTTTAGGAGATGGCGCAAAACTTCTCAAGATACTAGACATGAGAAACCAAAGGTTACAAACCTTCCCTCGGAAAATTGGACAACTCCTACACCTTAAATATCTGAGTTTAAGGGGAAATGACAAAATAAAAGAAATTCCCAAGTCTATCAGCAACCTGCAAATGTTGGAAACATTAGATCTCAAGTATATTGTAGTAAGAAAGTTGCCAAATGAAATTCTAAAGCTCCATCGGCTTCGACATCTCCTTGTGGGAAGCCGTTTTGATGAGGGATTCGAAGCTTTAAAAGGAATGGAAAAGTTGTTATGCTTGGAAAAGCTATATACAATAGAGCTAAACCAAAGCAACAACGATGACATCCTAAGAAGCATATCAAAGCTAACACGACTAAGGAAGGTCAAAATTAGGGAGATAAAAAGTGGAGATGCAAAGGAGCTATGCTCAGCACTTGAAAAGTTGACCGAGCTTCGTTCATTAACCTTATATATTTCTGATGAAACACCCATAGATCTAGAACGTCTTTCTTCACCTCCCAAATTTCTTAAGACGCTTGTTGTAAGTGCAGAGATAAAGAAGTTGCCCAAATGGATAGCTTCTCTTCATTACCTGACTAAATTGAAACTAACTGATTCCGAGTTGAAGGAAGATCCTCTAGTGCAGCTTCAAGAGTTGCCCAATCTGACTTTTCTTGAACTTACTAATGCATTTAAAGGGGAAGCATTGTATTTCAAAGCCGGTACATTTAAACAACTTGTAAAGTTGGAAATTCGTTTCTTGTATAAGCTGAAGCATGTGAGTGTAATGGAAGATGCCATGCCTCACTTGGAACAGTTAACTATATGGATGTGTGAAAGTATGGAGGAGGTTCCATCCGGCATCGAAACTCTTTCTTTCCTCACCCATTTGGATTTTAAAAGCATGTCTGAAGCATTTTATTCAGGATTGAAACGTGACCCGATATTTGTGAACGCCTTTCACGAGTTATGCTGGGATGTGGGGCGTGATTATCCTAAAAAAGCTAGTTATCGTAAGAAATAATTAGTTAAAAAATAATGAAATAAAGCGTAAGACATATGGGATATTTAAAATTAGTTTATGGGGATTATTTTTAAAAAAAAGGAAGATAGGTGGGTTGTGGAGGGTGAATTTTATATTAAAAAAAAAAAAAGGTATGGGGGTTATGAAAAAATAAAAGTGGGGAAAAAAAATTAGTTTATTTAAAGGAGAGAGATGACTTTTGATGGTTTTGTTTGGCTTTTATTTCTTCCTCTAAAAATCTTCCTTTTTTTTATATATTTATTTCTTTGTATATAAATAGTGATCGTATAAGGTGAGAATTAAGAGGGGTAGGGGGGGAGAGAAATAGAAGGTTTGAAGAAGAAAGAAAAATGGATTACGGAGGCGGAATCCCGATCAACGCTCCTTCCATCATGGTTCTTTTCTTTCTTTTTTACATTTTACAATTCTGCTTTTTTTTATGTTTTTTATGTTTTTGCAAACTGTTTATTAATTTATTTATATATTACGTGAATTTTATACTAATTTTTGTATGTTATATTTCACATTTTGTTACCTTTCGTTGGTTTAATGAAATTATTAATGAGTTATGGGATGTGGGTTCTGATTTTTATTATGTTTCCAACTAATTCATTAATGTTCTGATTTTTATTACAGTTTGGGGAAAAAAAACACTAAAAATTATATCCTTTTTGCTACTTTATGATTTATCATCATATTTGTTACGTTTCATTTGATTAACAGAGTTATAGGATACGGATTTTTCATCATCGTGATTCCCTTATTTTTTTATTCCAACTGTTATTGTTTTATTTTAAAAGAGTTTTGCAAGTGCTAATCCATTAATGTAGTTTTGTACAGTTTAAAACTACAACCTTTTTTTGATTCATCGCCCAGTTGGCTAATTTCGTATGGTTTTCATATTTTGTTACATTTCATTTGGTTAACAGAGTTAGATTGATAGAGTTAATTTTCAAATTTATCTCCCAATTTCATACGCTATTCACATTTCGTTGCATTTCTTTTGATCGATAGAGTTCTTCATGAGCTATAATTTTGTATATTTAATTACTAAAACGCTTAACTATATTGATGCTGTGACTATAGGATGAAGATGTACTTTGATTACAAAAAAATTATATGATGTGCTTAGATTTTAACAGAGGTACCCAATTTCCTGCGCTATTCACGTTTTGTTACATTTCAATAAATTAATGGAGTCTTGAGCTGTAAGCCTGTAAGATGTAGTTTGGCTCCTAATTAATGTTAATATGCAGGAAAATTGATCTTTCATAAAGGTATCAAATTGGAGTGTGTTGGTCACGACCATTATGTAGACGAGTTTGTAAAGGTATCACAACGCCACATCAGCAGTCGTATTCAGGTGGACTAACAAACTAGCCTATGATGGGAGCCTCTTTTGTTCATAGCCCTCGTTATGCTCCTTTTGTACTCGCACAGGGTGTCTTCTCTATGCCTATGTGGAAGACATACAATGTAAGCTTCATCATTTATTTTGAAATAACTGTCAAGCGTTTTTTTCTGGTTTTGTGAGCGCCAGCATACACGTCTTTTTTAAACCACTCTACCTTTACTTAACTAGTACTCTAAATACGCTCTCTTTTCTACACAAACACCGATTTTAATTGGAAAAATTGTATACAAACCTGAAAATTAGTGTACACAAAGTGATAGTACTCGCTGTCCGATAGAAAGCTGTGACCAAACAAGCTCCGTCTCCAGCTTATTATCTTGTTACTTTGACTGAAAAGCGTAAAAGTTTTAAATTGGACGAATCCTAAGAATTTCTCAATCTCAAAATCCAGCTCATTCACTTTTTCAGTAGCCAAACAAAGCCCTCAGTGACGTTAGAGTTTGACACTTACAACCTCCATTCCTTCTGCTCTTCTGAAGGATAATAAACAAAAATACTAGCGTTTTTTTTATACATGTCACAAAAACATAAAAGATATCATGTCTCGGTTGGATTGCAATTTTCCCCCCTCAATAGCGAAACTGCGCTTAGACTATCAGCTTCAAGCTGCACTTTTCTGTTTATTTTTGCCTTGCATAGCTAGAAGAATTACGATGGATGAACCTAGCCTTTTTTCCAGAACTTGACAGATCCGGCTAATTTCCATTAAAAGCTGCGACAAAATGAGCTCTGTAGCCAGCTTATCATCTGGTTACCTGAACTGAAAAGCCTAGAAGCTTTAAGTTGGACGAACCCAACCTTTTCTGAATTTCAAAATCCAGATTAAAAGCTACTAGCTTGTATTTTATTAAGATTGCGAAACACTATAGATATCATTGCTTTGTTTGGTACTTTGGTTGCTGCTTCTTGTTGATTTGTGATGAATTATAGACTGCTATGAGATGATCAACTAATGCTAAGATTATCTGTTTCTTTTTACTGTTAAGCTATAATTTTAAAAATGGATAAACCGAGCTTTTTTCTGAACCTCAAAAAGTCCAGCTTATCTTCTTAAAAAGTTCAAGCAAACAACTCCTATGTATCAGTTAAATTAATTCTTTGTCAGGGCAGCTAAGTTCACAACTCGGAACAACTTCTACTAATATTAAGAAAGTTGTCCCTGAGGTCAATTCAATGGTTTTAAACACCCAACCGTTGTTTGGTTGCAGCTATTAAGATCAGTTTTTCCTAGCTGGGTTACATTTTGTCTGAAAACCTAGCTTTAAGGTGTATGAATCTAAACGTACTTGCGTATTTTATTATCATATCAAAAACATGAAGGACATTATTGTTACTGATTTGTTTTTTTTGGTCAGGGGCACCAAGTTCCACGTCATCTCCCGATCACCACCAAACACAAGGAAATAGTTTTCAAATATACGGAAGTGGGTCACACCAACTTGAATCAGCATATAACGGGACCCAAGTGCCGTTATCTCCTTACCGTACGGATCCTGTACCGATAGGACACTACGCATTGCAGAAAGAGAGAGTATATTTCCCGAGAGGCCTGGCCATCCCGAGTGTCAATTCTACATGAAGACCGATGATTGCAAGTTTGGTGGCGTGTGCAGGTTTCACCACCCTCGAGAGTAGGGTAGGTGTGTCCTTTAATGCCTCCCGAGATTTTAGATTTCAGCCAGTCCTTTGGTGCAAGGATTTCACCCGAGATAATGTTGCTCTTGAATCCATCTATTTTCTAAATGGATGTACAGTGTCTGTAATTAAAGTTGAAAGACTCAGCTTCTTCGGTCTTCCTTTTTCACTTGCTTCAATGTATAAATACGCAACTATTGTCGCATTTTGATATAAATGTAATGCGAACATGTTTCCCGACCTCAAATGCTATCTTCCTGAATAAAATTTTCCTTACATATATTTCTTCTGGACACATTTCTACAGTTGTTTGAATTTCTTATTCACCAGATATAAGAATCATATTCCCAAGCTTGGATTTTAAGTTCATAAGTGTAATCCATGGATCTAGAACGTCTTTCTTCACCTCCCAAATTTCTTCACACACTTGGTGTAAAAGGATGATTTAGAATATGTACGAATTTATTCATGTGTAACTGCTTTTAACGTGTATTTTGTTCATTTTCTATAACTTTACTAGTGTAAGAGGATGATTTAGAATATGTACGAATTTATTCATATGTAACTACTTTTAACGTGTATTTTGTTAATTTTCTATAACTTTACTTTTATCAGTTATAATGATATTTAAAAAATTAATCTTAAAAGGTAATTTCATAGGGCACATATGACCATGGGTTTTTAATAATTTGATATTTTTTATATTGTTTTTCAAAGTAATTTGTAAATAAACCATTTCAGCAACCCTTAAAAAATAATAAAAGTAGTATAATATCTTCAAATATTACAATTAATACATTCCAAAAATTGACAATAATTATTATTTAATTTAAATTAAGACTATTTGTAATTTTTCAATGTAATTAATAATAGTTTTTAATATTTAGGGAAATACTTAAAAAGTAAGGGTAAACAGTTGAAATGACCCTAATAACTATGCATGTAATAAAAGGAATATAGAGCCCAATTAAATAAAGCTCATAATAACAACACATGTAACAAAATAATAAATAAAGCCCATCATAACTACTACACATGTCAAAAAAATAATAATAAGAAAATGTGTTGTGATTGGACTAAGTAAGTCATGAATTAAATTTAAATATTAAATATTAAAATTTAAAATTTAAAATTTTAAATTTTAAAAAATATTTAAATCATAACAAATAAAAGCTTTTCATATTATGATTTGCAGGAATGAAGATATTTGGACTCACTCCTGCTGGTATTTTTATTATCAATTATTTTATTCCTATTTAGTTTCTGTCAATATTTTTATTATCAATTTTAATTATTTTATTCCCTTTTAGTTTTATGTCAAAAATTATGAAATAATCAAAATAAGATTAGATTTGACGCTACATATATTATTATTCTAACATTTTCTAAATCAAAATACGTCAGATCTGATCTACAGATTTATTATTCAACATATTCCAGATCTTAACAATATTGTAAAAATATTGCAAAATCAGATAAGAAAAAAATGCAAGTACAAGAGATTATTATTTAAAAATGTAATGTTTTCCAAAAGAAATAAATCAGAACCATATCGTAATAGATATTAACAAAAAAATATTGATTAAAAAGCAGAGATCCAAATCTGCTGCATTTGGTGTTGCGGACGGCGATTCCCCAGTTACCCTGCTCTGACCGCACACTACAACCGGTGTCACCCTCTCTTCATCCACGAATGCCCGTTATGCATGAATCGATTTCAGACCATGGTACAGCTGCAGATCCACCAAGAAATACCCCATATATGATTAACATTGATATGAGAGTTATGTGGTTTAAAACTATTTCCTAATTATGTGGTTTTAAGACTGTTTCCTAATTATGTGGTTTAAGACTATTTCCTAATTATGTGGTTTTAAAACTGTTTCCTAATATTATATTATGCAAGACTTATCTCCTAATTATCTAGTTAACTTGGTTTCCTATTCCTATCTCTGTTTTTGTTATGTCACTTTATAGTTGGTTAATTTCAAGATTGTTATGCCGAACTCAATTATTATTGTTATCTTCAGATATTACTATACGAGTTCCAAGACTGTTATGTGGTTTGATTTCCTATTCCTATCTCTGTTTTATTATGTCACAAGATTGTTATGTGGAACTCGATTGTTGTATCCCTCATACACAATAACAAGGAAAAATAGGTTAAGTTGAATAATACAGAAAAATAGCTAGTGAATAGTTTGCCTAGTTAAGGTAAATAACAATGAGATTTTGTAAGGGGTGTGCTGGTATTTTAAAAATTAGAGTAGAATAAATTTTCTTTGGCCAGAGGCATGAAAAATTGGACTTGCAAGCTTAGGCAGCCAATAAGGTGGAACAAGACAGAATACTACTTCTAGTGTATATAAATTAACATATAACAATTTTATTGTTGTTAACTGAGAAAAGTGAGGAATGTAACCAAACACTGTATTTGTCGGATAGTTGGTGATCATATGTATGCTATTTATAAGTGCTGATATATTAAGAACCAAACACTGTATTGGCAGGATAGGTAAACAAATGTACACATGAAAAATATTAACCTCAGCGTTTCTCTGAAATGGTGAAATTCGACCCAATTGTCGAAGCTTCTGCTAGTCAGATGACTAACTGCTAATTTTAAGGATAGAAGTTAAATACATAACTAAGCATTATGAGAAAGTAATTGAGAATAAGATGTTTGTTTCTAAATGAGTATTGTCGGATTGATTGTTCTCTGAAATATTATTTGATGGGTAGAAATAGTATTAGCGTGTTATGTAGGTGGCCACTCATTAGTGTACAGAATTTAAATTGGTTAAATGGCTAGTGGTTAAATAAGTTCTGTTGAATAAGCTAGGGAAAAAAACTGCCAATAAAAATGATTACTAGTAGTAATTTCTCTAACACTAATTACTTTTAGCACCATCGCACTTTCTTTCTTTCTCTCTCCAGAAAAAAAAATATATAAGAAAATGTGTTTTGATTGGACTAAGTAAGTCATGAATTAAATTTAAATATTAAATATTAAAATTTAAAATTTAAAAAATGTTGTAGAATATTATTGGATTCGTTTTAAAGAAAAAATAGTTTCATTTTAACAGATCTCTGAGATAAAAGATAAAAGAAGAAATCGCCTAGTCAATGAGTGTGAAACTGGGTGTTATATAGCGTTTATTCAGTACAGTTTCAGCTATGGCAGTGTGAAACTGGGTGTTATATAGCGTTTATTCAGTACAGTTTCAGCTATGGCAGTGTGAAACTGGGTGTTATATATCGTTTATTCAGTACAGTTTCAGCTATGGCAGTGTGAAACTGGGTGTTATATAGCGTTTATTCAGTACAGTTTCAGCTATGACAGTGTGAAACTGCGTGTTATATAGCGTTTATTCAGTACAGTTTCAGCTATGGAGATTGCGTGTTATATAGCTTTTATTTAGTACAATTTCAGCGATGGAGACTGCGTAGCGTTAAATTAGTACAATTTCAGCTATGGAAACTGTGTTTTATAGTGATTGTTCAGTATTCAGCTATGGAAACTGCGTGTTTTATAGCGATTGTTCAGTAAATTTCCAGTTTACACTGCATGTTAAATAGAGCATTTATTCAGTACAATTTCCAGCTACGGCAGTGTGATACTACGGGTTATATAACTTTTATTCAGAGTACATTTACGGGCAATGTTAAGTGTTAAATAGCACTTGTTCGAATAGAATTGACTAGATGTTATTTTCCCAGTCCAAATTATTTAAGGACAGCTAAAGAAAACTCTATTCATATCCAAATAGGCACATATTGATCTTGAAACTATGAAGTAACAGGGTGAATTACAACAAGGGTCCCCATACTTACAATTAGGTCCCCGTAATTTCAGAGCAACAGAGTGGTTCCCCCATTGTTTCAATTACAACAGTATTATTTCGCTCAGTTTTCAGAAAGTTAAAATCCATGGTCCCTCATCAGTATCAGTATGGAGACTAATATAGTGTTATACATGGGACCGCTTGTGTACTCAAAGTCTCAAACTACATGGACCATAGTGTTTCAGTTGAATTCTACTAAGGTATGGGAAGCATTAGTGCTTCAACTGTAAACATGGGAATTAAATTAAGAATGGGAACAATTGCTGTATTTCACCTGGAAAGTGGAAAGGTGGCTTCAATTTGTAAGATCCTTTTTTTTTTGGGATTTGATTACTTTTGTAAGTTAATGACAATTCAAGGGACAAAACTGTAACATTACTGAGAATACACTAGATTTACCAGGCAGAAGAAAGTACCATCACCTTATAGTTTGGTGTACAAAATGACAAAGTTCGGCCCTACAAACATATATGACTAACAGTCGTCCAATTGAATAGACAGGATTATCTCGATTGGAAAAAGAAACACGTAAATCCGTGGCCAAATTGATACTGCTTTATTTTAAAATTGATACTGCTTCACTATCTACCCAAATTGCTCAAACATCACCTCGGCTATCCTAACAAATCCCAAATAGTAAACGTGTCTAAACTTAACTGTCCAATACAAATCCAACTAATTAACAAAACCCAAACTCTCATTCTCATTCACATTCTGACCCCAAAGCTAAACATATTAAGTTCATTATTCCCTTAGGCCTGAACCTTTTACCTTAAACATACTAACTTTGTAGATCTTCGCACAATGAGATAAAAAATCTATTTTTCACTTTGTGGCAGATCACACGGGCCAAATGTTACCACATATTACTATATATATACAACACAATTGAGGTTCAGAATGGTATTTATTAGAGTTTCAAACTAAAAACTACTTCATCCATATTCAAGATTCTAGCTCTCTTACTCCTCCAATAATGGAGAAAAACTCAAGTTTTAAGTTGCGCAACCAAATGCAGTTAGAATACAACTTTTTTTTTTTTTTTTTTTTATTTTAAGGGCCTGTAGGCTGAAGTTACTTACCAAGGATTTAAAATCCAAGCGTCTCCGTTGATAAAGGACTTCCCTAAAAACGGTTTCGCCTCCTCGTAGGTCAGGTTCCTTGACCAAGGAACTCTGCCATTTCGATTCGCCCCCAGCCCGCTACAGTTGTATTTTCCGTAAAATATCTATCTGTAAATCCAAAAAAAATAGAACATTATTACCTTTATTATAATGCTAACCAGACTAAAATATAAAATCCTCTACTTCAATTCTCTTACAAGTGTTAGAAGTTTCTGCTACTTTCATATGATTAAGATCAGTTAATCCAAAAAAAATTGTAATTAGTATTGTTTTTGATAATCTGTTATTTATGGTTAAAGGTCAAAATTTACAGATTTTTTTGAACAAGCACTTTATAAATAAAATATTAAGTTGATTTACATATGAAAAAATCGAAAAGCTAACGAAAATTTGACAATTCGAACCTCAAAAAATTTAAACTATATCTATATAATACAACAACAAAAATGACTATTATTCTCACTCCTTTTTTCTAGCCTTTTGTTGCATACTTGCATTTACTTCTAAAAACGTTAGTAGTATCGACGTGCACACCCTTCACTTTCATAACAGTTTACTACCCGATCCCCATAATATTACTATTGATCTTCTTTGCAACATTAGCTCTCGTACTGTTTTAGACCTCAGAATTGAACTTGGGCCAAAATTCGGATCCGATTCCGGTGAATTAGCTCACAAAGGAAATTGAAAATTGAAAACCTAAGAAGAAAAAATAAAATGTAAAAATATCTTATTCCCGACTAGGCTCAGCTAAGGCCCACATGCACCACATCTCTGCCTCGTTCCGCCTGGCACCCTTAATTAGAACCCTTGCTATCTCAATCTCACTGCCCGATTTTATTTTATTTTTATTTTTACCTCAGATCAATAACATAATCAAACACATACACGTTAAATGTACGAAAGAAAAGACAGCTTAGTAAATATCAACTCAAGTTTAAGAAGCAACTAGCTTGTTGTAGTATTGCATGATAATTTTGCTACTATTGTTCCCCCCACAAAGAGAACCAACCACCAATAGTCCAACTTCAGTACGAAGCTGCAGGTGTTATACATATTTACTTCCGTAAGTTCAAACTATTATATTCACTGAAATTTTGAAAAATACAACATTTCTATTTTCTGATTTAAATTCCAAACTTATAAAGTAAACAGAAGAAAGCTTCATGTAAGGGGACTGTAATGTAATCTTTCGAAACCTCCAATCTACGAGAGTGCATTTGAAGACTGAAGTCTCTCATTCTTTTGCATATTTCTCTTGCAGATTTTCAAATTTAATCAACATCGATTTATGCCAAAATAGCAGAAAGGGAGGTGATAATGTAATTTGACATTTCCATTACATCAATCGGGTAAAATGGTATCATGAAACCATTCTTATTAAATGCAAAATTAAAAATAAACGGTACTACCTTTTTGAACCGATGAAATCCACCCTAAGATGTAAGCAATTAAGCATGGATTTTTGCAGGTTTCCTACTAATACTTAACTAACCAAAGGTATTAATACACTTACAAATGAAGAACCATAATTTGTCATTATCAAAAGTCATGCGGCCTTAGAAATATATGAATAAGACTCTAGATTTGGAAGAAGCTCTTACATCCTCAATGAGTCAATATAATAACCAAGAAAACAAAATTTGTTCATATGAACTCAATTTCATGTTTCAGAGATTTTAAGATTTAGGCGACATAATTACCTGCAATTCTAGTAGTAGAGTATCACAGGACCTTTGCTCGGCAACTGCTGCGAAACATTTTGCTTTGACAGCACTACATGCTCTCTGTTCCGATTGTAAAGCCAGTTGTACCTTATCGAGCTTTTGCGACAAAATAACACGTCATTGTAAGAACAACTATCTTAAAGTGTTAGCCACCCACAGATTCAAGAAGGGAAATATTTAGTTTAAACGTTGCAACCAACAAACCTCATACACAATTAATAAAATTCGTTAAAAGAAAATGTAAATAAATATCCAAATGAACTTTTCCCCCCCTGAAAACACCTCATAGAACCTACTTTTCAGAAAATATTTTACTATGAATCAAAGAGAGCCTAAAAATCAAAAATAAAAAAACTCGGCCACACAAGCAGAACCTACCTTCTCATGGAATATGCGAAAAGTCCAAGAAACTGTTGTGCATGTCCTGTCATTTTTAAAATAACACAAACTTAAGCCAAGAGCAGAAAGCAACAATAAACTTGAAAAGTAGGTGCCAGAATACACTATAAAAATATCGCTTTAAGTGCAGAATCTTGATAGGAATAATATGAAGGTTTTGTTAAGTTGCAGTTAATAAAGATAGGAAAACATGTAATATCTGGGGGGACAATTCACTCTTTGTCAGAGATCGGGACATCACCCCCCTCTCCATTTGACTAGAATGAAAAAATCTCCCATAATTACAAAAAACATATAGTAAATGATATTTGTACATGTATAATAATAATAATAATAATAATAATGAGTATTATTTAACTAAGACATTAAAAAATATTAGGAGTCGACCTTATTATTTGAATTTGGTTGGGTTGATCTTCTGTATGAATCAATGTCTCTCTCTCTATATATATATTTGGAGTACAGACATACCTTATTGTAGCACGTCTGACAGCAAGAGTCTTTCCCTCCATTTTCAATCCATTAAGAGCAGACAAGCAATATCTGTAAACGCTGATAAAATTAACTTCAGATTATTATGTAAAATAAAAAGTTGTATAATTTTTCCTACCTCATGCAAGCTAAAAGCCGTATCACCAGCAGTAAACTATTACTATAGATGCCTTCAGTTAGTTTCCTAATGCTGGTAGATGTGGCTTTATCTTTTCTCATAACTTTAACAATGTGCTATCCTATCCTTCATATATTCCCAACATTTAGAACATAAAACATAATTAAGCTAAAATGAGTTAAAAACCGTATGTTTTTTTGTCATGAAAAACAATGCTAAGAAGCAACAGACCATGATTAAAGGCTCACTAACATATTTAATCACCTGATACACGCAGAACCCATATCCTTTGAATTTTTTGTGTCTCTATCTTTGACGATATCAAAACCACGCAGAGCTCTGTAATTGATTGATAAATTCATGGTAAGCAACTTGACAACAGATTTATATATTGCAAGATAAAAGACAACAAAAGATACAAAAAAAAAAAACTAAGTTTTAAAAAGGTGGAGATTTAAAATCAAGAGAAGTGGATATCTGACGTGTATTTCAAAGGATATCTACTTCATGAATACCATTAGGAGTTTAACATTGTTTATTTGAAATGAGTAGTAAAAAGCACCGATTTAAATATCTCACATTGTTTACACAACACAAGCACCATCGTAGTCAATTCTTAAATTTAAAGCCATTTCGATTTCGCAAATCACAGAATCATTATACGGAAATTATTGGATAGCAAGAAGAAGTGCATAAGTTTATGCATTTCATACTTTTAGAAAAGCTTCTCTCAGAGAAAGTTATAAACAGAAGAAAATAGGGGATTAAGTTGACTATCAATATAGCCAAACGAGTATTATACCCAAACGACTCCAGCAGCTCTCTTATTTGAGTTTCAGTAAAATAGGAAGGCAAACCACCAACAAAAAGACGATCTGGACCCTCTATTCCACCAATTGAGCTGCACATGTATAAAGCCGCAAAATCACAAGAACTGACATATATAAGCAACCCAAACTAGAACTTTCTGACCTAAAGAACCCAGTAGAAAAAGGTCAAAATTTTCTATTACACAATCTTCATTCGCACACCACACAGCTTTCCGATTTTTTTCAAGTTAAGCTTTTACAGCTTGAGATAGGAGCCCCTAAAATCTTGCAAAAAGCAATCAACCACTAAATATTTAAATGGACATGTTTTATCACCATTAGCAATTGTATTCATTATTTGATTTGTTCCTGGTTTTGGATAAACTCGGTTCACCCTGGATCTGGAATTCTAGCAAAAAAACAACTAAAAGTGTGTCTAACGATTTTTCTTGCAGAATTTCTGTTTATTTAACATCTCTACAGTCAACAGAAAAGTAACTAAAAATTCATTCAAGCCTCTCATTGGCATTAACATTTTACTGCTGATTCATCTCTTTTCTAACTGCCAGTTCTAGCCTCTAGGATCGGTCAATACGTATACAAATAGCTAAACAGGTGACTCCTTCCAAGAGTCTAAAGAATTAAATAAATAAAAAATCATTACTTCTGAATATTGATATGAGCCTGATAACCAAATTGAGGAATTGTTTGGTTGCAGCTTCTAAGCAAATAAGATAAACTTTTCAATGTTGAAAAGAGTTGGGTACATCAAGCTTAAGGATTCTAGCCTTTTCAATCTACGGAACCATAAAACCTCGCTGTTCGACCAATTGCGTCCAGCTTTTAAGAAAAAAAATGCAACAAACAAGGTTTAAATAACAAGTTTTACGGGCTTACCCGGCAGGACAAACTCAGTAGGAGTACCGACAATTGACGAATAACTACGTAAAAGAAAGTGAAAATATTGCTCATAAACTTATCTATAACCTAATTATATTATACTCAAAAAGCTATAAAAAATATCTTTCATTTTTAAAATAACACAAACTTAAAACAGCCAAGAGCGGAAAGCAACAATAAACTTGAAAAGTAGGTGCCAGAATACACTATAAGAATATCTTGCTTTTAAGAGCAGAATCTTGATAGGAAGAATATGAAGGTTGCAGTTATTAAGTTGCAGTTAATAAAGATAGAAAAACATGTAATATCTGGGGTGGAAAAATTCACTCTTTGTCAGAGATCGGGACATCACCCCCTCTCCATTTGACTAGAATGAAAAAATCTCCCATAATTACAAAAAATATATAGTAAATGATATTTGTACATATATAATAATAATAATGAGTATTATTTAACTAAGACATTAAAAAATATTAGGAGTCGACCTTATTATTTGAATTTGGTTGAGTAGATCTTCTGTATGAATTAATGTCTCTCTCTCTATATATCATATCATACTATCATACTATTATTTATGTAAGCAGGGCTTATGATCATACTATTATACTTATTATTTATGTAAGCAGGGCTTATGAAGTCTTGAAACAAATAATTACAAAAGCATCCTATAATTTTTTTTCTTCTCTCTCTTAGTTATTCCATTAATTTAATAGCAAAATAAATCCAAATCACTTCATTATCACTACCTAGCTCTGTCCTTTTTTTGCCGGTGGTGAAATTTTCTTAAATATTTTTCTTTATTTCATAATAATTTATTTAGTTTGTAAGATTTTACACACAATAGTATTTTTAGAATTGTAAATTCTAGGAGTTACACCACACATCATTAGATAAGAATAAGAATAATAATATTGAAGATGATGAGAAAGGAAAGAAGAGAGAGAGTATCAAGTTCACCGCCGATGATAACGAAGACCAACCACCACCAACACCAACACCAACACCACCCACCGCTCCTCGCCTCCACATCTCTCTCTCTTCCTTCTTTTTCTTCTCTATCTCTCTCCCCCTCTCTCTCTCTGCTACAACAAAATGAAAATAAATAGATACTGGATTTAGGGTTTTTATCTCTATCTCTACAACCAAATCCATCGTATTATTTTTATGTTTGGTTTTTTTTAGTTCCATCTTTTTTTTTTTTACCGAACCATACCGGTTTTTTTGGTCCAGTTTCGGATTTTTTCGGCTTTTCGGTCTTTTTTTATTTTAGTATTTTTCGATTCCGGTCTTTTTCGGTTCGATTATCGGATCGATTTTTCCGGTTTTTCGCCACGGCCTAATTACTACTAAGGCTTGGTGGGTGTTCGTGGTTCGGGTTTTGACAATTTTTAAAATGACTTAAAACGAAACAGACTGATTTTGTAATGAATTAAAACGATTCAAGCTATTTTTAAAATGACACAGAATGTTTTTAAAATTACTCAGACTATTTTTAAAAGTGCTTAAAACGACTCGGACTTTTTAAAAATAACTTAAAACGATTCAGACTGTTATTTTAATAATTTAAAACGACCATACTGTTTTTGTAAAGACTTAAACGATGCGGACTGTTTTTAAAATGACTCAAATTGTTTTTAAAATTACTTAAAACGACTCAAACTATTTTTAAAATAACTTAAAATGACTCAGAGTATTATTATAATGATTTAAAACGATTGAGAATGTTTTTGTAATGAATTAAAACGACTCAGAATGTTTTTGTAATGAATTAAAACGACTCATACTGTTTTTTAAAATGACTCAAAATGACTCAGACTGTTTTTAAAATTACTCATACTATTTTTAAAACAACTCAGATTGTTTTTAAAACAAATCGGACTGTTTTTAAAATGACTTACAAACGACTCAGAGTGTTTTTTAAAGCAATTTAAAACGAATCATACTCTTTTTAAAATGACTTAAAACGACTCGGGCTATTTTTAAAATGAGTTAAAACGACTTGGACTATTTTTAAAATAACTTTAAACGACTCAGACTATTTTTAAAATCCATCTGACTGTTTTTAAAATGACTCAGACTGTTTTTAAATGACTTTAAACAACTCGGTCTGTTTTTTGAAATGACTCGGACTGTTTTTGAAATTACTCATACTGTTTTTAAAATCATTTAAAACAACCCGAACTGTTTTTAAAATGACTTAAAACGACTCAGATTGTTTTTAAAATTAGTCAGAATGTTTTTGAAACGACTAAGACTGTTTTTAAATTACTTAAAACAACTCAGACTGTTTTTTTAAATGACTTAAAACGACTCAGATTGTTTTTAAAATGACTTTAAAAGATTCAGACTCTTTTTTAAAATGACTTAAAACGACTCAAACTGTTTTAGTTTTTTGTACCAATACTTAATTAAGTCGTAATTAAAACTTTTACAGGCTTCCATTAGAAATAGAGTACTATAAGAAAGATATAAAAAAAAAAATCGATTTACTAGATGATCTTTAGTCTATCAAGGATTAGCACCGATGATTGTTTATTTAATTTCTCCGAAACTATTAGTCTTGGTACTAAATTATTGTAACTTCTAAATATTTGTTTTCTTATGTTTGTCAAAATCCGTGGCCCATATGAGCTGTTTTCCTTCACTATCTCAATATCATGTGCTATTCATGTGCTCCATATGCATGGGAGTGTACTATTCATATGCATGTAATTTTCTCAATTATCCTTTCTATCCTTGAAAATTGTGGTTGTAATTCACATCACATTTTAAACTATTTTTTGTTAAAATTAGATACCACACTGTTGCACAAAATCTCAAATAGTTAGCATAATTGTGTATTACTTTTATATTTGAACTCGAAAACCATTTACACAGGATACAGTCCAGAACTAAACTGTGATAATTTCTTTTTCGTGTTTAAGCTTAGCCTTTGCTTGATTATATTGATATAACTAATCTACTGCAAGCTGTGACGGGAATCACCCAAATTATTCTACATGTGCTAATAACTGTGATATTAACATATTCAAGTGTAAGAATAAAGAACACAGACTGGTTTTAGAATATTGTAATTCATTTATCAAACCATTATAGTAAATGCTTGCATGGATACATAATCGAACACAACATCTGTAAATTGCGTGTATAAAATGTACTCAAATGAGTAAACATCTAAGAACGCCATGTTGGTTTCCGTATACGAAATAATAATTAAACAATAATAAATGACTAAAACGAAATAAACAAAACCAGTGTAATCTTTATTAATTCAGAATTGAAAAACTGAAATTACAGATTACAACATGTAGGTACTGAATAGTAATTAAAGCAAACGTTATTCAGATTATTATCAATTAATAATCTGATGTACTGAATTGCAATAAATA
Source organism: Primula veris (assembly GCA_963682055.1). Lineage (NCBI taxonomy): Eukaryota > Viridiplantae > Streptophyta > Magnoliopsida > Ericales > Primulaceae > Primula > Primula veris. The sequence continues at coordinate 34,011,998 of OY821746.1, read as the reverse complement.
GAAACTGCCGGACTGGAAAGTATAAACTTAACAGCCGGACTGTTCTGATTGAAATATAAATTACATGACTGAATTGAAACTATTCTAATTACATAATTAAATTACAGAATAGAAACAGTACTTTAAATAAATTACAGAAAGGTAAAGACATAATATAAATATTACAGCTAAATACAACAAATTAAAATACTGAATAAAAAAAGACAGAAATGTAAATTGCAGAATTTAAAATACTGAAATGGAAAAAGACAGAAAAAATTAAAAGGACAGATAAAATCACCCATTCAAGAAAAACAAACGAAGGAATATATATAATTAATTTCACAAACTTAAATTCTTTGTTTCCATTTTTATTTTAGTATTTTGGTCAACTTATAAATTTTTGAACTTGTTCATATTTTTACCATATTCCAAATCTATTTGAAGAATGAAATATTTTGTTTTATTAATTACAAGTTGATTTTAAAAGGTGCATGAATAATTGAGAACCATATATCTTCCATCGTAATTAAGGAGGTGAAAGTCCAGTTTTCCAAAAAGTAAATAAAAAATATATAGTATGTCATACTTTTATATGTATTAATTATATATATACGTGTGATAAAGTCACGGGCCGTCTAAGTTATAGCTGTGAAAACAATTAATATAAAAGAAAATAACTTTTTTAAAAATAAGAGAAAAGGAAAACCATAATAAAATATAAATAAAATCTCTACAAGTGTTATTTAAAAGAGAAGACAAAATAATTAAAGTAGTTTCCATTTTCCAAAATGAAGCGAGAAACATATTAATTGTGTAAGTTCAAAGTAATTTGCCTGGAAAAGAGAATGAGCAATTGGTAATGGGAAACTACCACGCAAAACTACAATCATTTCACTTATTATAAATTTAATAAACTAAAAGGGTGTCTTATGTCCACCTTTATTCCGTTTTCCCCAAGTCTAGGTAGTCCATAGTGCATAATGTACTTTCTTAGGACCAGATTTATGTCCCATAAACTATTTGTTATCTATTGGTTTGAACTAAATAATCCTACTTGATTGTTTAGAATTGTGACAGGTTTTAGTTTACAAGTGAGGTTGCAACCTCAGTTGCAACCACAGTTCCAACCTGCTGTTCTGCAGGATTCTGTCCAATTCTGTATTTCTGCATTACTATTCTTTAATAATTTTTATTTGTTTTAAAGTATGCAGGATATATTCTCATATGTTCTTAACGATTTAGTTTGTGCTTATTGTCTAATTACGAATTATGTTTAATTGCCTTCTCATAAGTTTTTACTTTATGCTGTCATTTTTGTGTTCACTTGTTTGACAAACTGAAAAAATGAGAGAAACTTGAGAACAACTTGATCATTATCATTTTTGGCTAATTCAAAATTCTAGCTGTCACAATGAACAAAACAGCGATAAATAGGTTTCAAAAACTTGTTAGTTTATCAAAGTCCTATCAAGTACCATATTTGAACCAACTAGCAAGTTTTATTTTTAGACATCGCTGTAAATACAAAATTTACCCAGTACACAGATGCGTTTTACTGTTCTCGTCACATCTATCTGCATTATTACCCGGTTTGTAAATCCTCCTGCAAACATAGTGGAGAAAAAACAATTATAACAATAGCGTAAATTAGACAATAAGCATTGCAAATTAGACTAACAAATCAAACAATTTTTCCTTAGTCAATAATGCCAGACTATTTTTTCTTAGTCAATAAGCTTAATATCAAAAAAGCCCATTTTGAATTAATACATTATGTAAACAAGCTACTAAAAAACTAACTAATTTAAAAGCAGCCATGAGTCATTCATCCATGATTGATGATCTGTTAATAAACAACTAAATAAAAATTCCCCAAAATGGCATAGTAACCAGTTTTTTCTAATAAAATGTTATTAAAAAGTATCATAACTTTTTTAATTAATTAACAATTATTAAGCAAACAATGATAGAATCAATAAAGTACAATAAATTATTAATTTTGCAAACTAGTTAAGTAGTTACGATAAAAAGGAAAGAGGGAAAAATCAATTGTGGCTCCAAATTAACTTGGGTTGGGAATAGCAGCTATGCAAATCTGTCTTGGATGGATCGTTGACCGGTGATCGTATATGCTCCTAAAGCCGAGTCTGCTAATGAGGGTACTAAGGCCGAGGTCAGTACCAAGAATAATGTAATCGTTAATGTCGCCCAAGTGGCCAATAAAACTTATTTTGCTTATTCTTGTGATTCATTTAATTTAATAATAGTTTCTCATTTTAAGAGAAATAACATATTTGACTCTTATATTTTTTGGAATAAATATAATGGCCTTACACACATCTGAAGTAAAAATATCAAAAAAAAAAACATTCTAGTTAGGAAAATGCTTTTTCTCACCAAATTTTCAATCCAAAATCCTTATCCACCGATGTGGCGGATGAAATGGACCGATCTTTTTATTTTTGATTTTGAAAAACAATTTTCACCTAATACATGATTGGTACATCTAATCCGTCAAATCAGCGGGTAAGATTTTTGGGTCAGATATTTAGATGACTATAGCAACACTCCTAGTTAAATAACACATAATTTAGGAAAACGGTCTAGTTAGAATAGTTTATTGTATTTAATAAGTTATAATTAAAAAAATTACTTTAAACACGGTTTAATAAAAAGTCATATTAATGATCATTATTGAAAAAAAAACTTTAATTTAAGTCTTATTTTTCAAATTTAATTTGGTCTTGAACTGAGTCAGGGAATGATATTTCTCAGCATTTTCCTGGAGATTTCTCGACATTTTTCAAGAAACTTTAATTTTATTCTGTTGTTGCTGAAATGCACCACATAATAATAATAGAGTGAGAAAAGACGAGACCATTCAGGAGCTGTGGACCAAAGGCAAGCAATAATTCATTCTGACAAAAACATACCGAAATTAAATTCATAATTTTTAATTCTCCAATAAAATAATTAAAATCTCTCTTATATTTGACACTTATAATAATTTTAATTCCACTTTGCCAATTTTTATCCCTATATGTTTATTCACATTCACAAAACATGGCTTTGGCGCTATTCCTTAGAAACAGACTAGACTGTCCATTTTTATTTCACTATAAAAACTTTGAAAAACAAACATTTACAATATGTTATATCTATGTACGTTTAATTAACTTATTTTACTCAGAATAACATTTCAAAGAAAAAGAGTAAATAAACATGTGGTGGGAATAAAGTGATGGAAAGATAATTTCTCGGCATTTTCCTGGATATTTCTCGACATTTTCCAAAACATACCTACCTACCTTTAATATCCTTTAATTTAATCAGTTGCTACCTACATTTATAAATAAAAACTTGCCATCAAACTTCGGAATCACACCATTCAAAACAAAAACAAAAACAAAGAAAGTCTTCAATCTTGTCATAAGTTTGTAACAACAATTATTGCCTATAACATTGCTTAAATTAAACTGTAAAAATCGACAAGGAAACATAAATAACCTAATTAAGCTGAGGTTAATGTAGATGCCGTACCACACTATATTGTGTTATCAATCTGGATTGTATTATGATAAGAAAACTAGCATTTGTGTGGTTAAGAGTAAGACTTGAGGTATTTGCTATGGTCTATAATACTCATTGACCATAGATTGCTTTCTACATGTTTTATAAATACTAGAAAATTTATACACAAGAAAAATGGCTGAGGGTGCGGGTGCAATTTCTTTTATACTGTCAACTATTGCATCAATTGTCCGGGATGAGTTCAATTTGTTGCAAGGAGTAAGGGACGAAATTGGATTCATCCGTGACGAGTTTGAGTCCATGAACGTGATTCTGCAAAAGGCTGGTGCTGAGGACGAAACTGAAGACTTCGATGCGTGGGTTAAGCAAGTGCGAGACACTGCTTATGATGCCGGGGATGTTCTTGAACAGTTTGTTTTTCGCCTTCAATATCGCCACGGTGGTGGATTTTCTGGGTTTCTTTCTAGATCCTCGACTTTTATGAAAACTATCTTTGTCCGCCACCGAATTGCTTCCGAAATACAAAGAATCAAATTAAAGGTGATTGAAGTTTCTGAAAGGAAGCAGCGATATACACTCAATGATGTGCAAGCTTCTTCGAGGTCAAATACTAATCGCACAAAATACGACATCCGCCGTGATGCTCTTCTACTTAGAGAAAACGAAATTGTGGGCATCACTGGGCCCAAAACCGAGTTGATCAACTGGTTAGTGGATGAAAAATTTCACGAGACAAGAGTGCTATCTGTATGCGGAATGGGTGGTTTGGGCAAAACCACACTTGTTAAGAAAATATATGATGATCCACAACTTGTAAAACATTTTGAAGCCCATGCTTGGATCACTGTTTCTAAGTCATTCCAGACTAACGAGCTTCTCAAGGAAATAATAAAGAAACTATATAGTGAAATTAAAAAAGATGTTCCAGTTGAAGTAGAAGAGAAGGACACAACCGATTTGAAAAAGTGTATTAGTGATTTTCTACAACGAAAACGATATGTAATAGTTCTTGACGATATATGGGATGAGGATGCATGGAATGCACTTAAGTATGCATTTCCCAGCAATAACTGCGGTAGTCGAGTGATTATTACAACCAGAGACACATCCTTGTCTTCATTTGCTAGCAATGAGTCAAACGGGAAAATTCATAACCTTTTGCCATTGTCTGACGATGAATCTCGGACCTTGTTTTGTCAAAAAGTGTTCCAAAGTGATTCATGTCCTGCAATTTTGGAAGAAACAACGAAAGCAATTCTAAAGAAATGTGAAGGACTGCCACTTGCTATTGTAGCCATTGGTGGTCTTTTATCTACCAAGGGCCAAACGATAGATGAATGGAATAAGATCTACCGTGGCCTTGGTGCCGAACTAAGAAAAGACGGAAAACTCGCAAACTTAGACACTGTTTTGAGTCTCAGTTACTTTGATCTACCTTGGCACCTAAAGCTTTGTTTTCTGTACCTAAGTGTTTTTCCTGAAGACTACTCGATCAATCATTGGCGTTTGATCCGCTTATGGATTGCAGAAGGATTTGTGCTACCAACTAATTCCGAGCTAACAGAAGAAGAGGTTGCTGGTCGCTATCTTACCGAACTAACGGATAGAAGCTTGATTCAGATTAAAACAGTAGGATTAAATGGTCGGGCAAAAAAATACCACATCCATGATATTTGGCGTGACCTTATTATCTCCAGGTCGAGCAAGCATGACCTTGTGAGTATCTACGGTGCTCAACAAAATAATTCTACTCAGAGAGTGAGACGCTTGGCAATTCATAACAAAACGGGCAACTGGCAAGAATTTAAGTGGGGTGCAACTCACATTCGTTCCTTGCTCATGTTTGGTTTAGAAGATTTAGAATCCATGTCGTCCATAGTGCACTCTTTAGGAGATGGCGCAAAACTTCTCAAGGTACTAGACATGAGAGATCAAGGATTACAAACCTTCCCTCGGAAAATTGGACAACTCCTGCACCTTAAATACCTGAACTTAAGGGGAAATAGGGGACTAAAAGAAATACCCAAATCTATCGGCAACCTTCAAATGTTGGAAACGTTAGACCTCAAGTATACTGGAGTAAGAAAGTTGCCAAATGAAATTCTAAAGCTGAATCGGCTTCGACATCTCCTTGTAGGATACCCTTTTGATGAGGGATTCATAGCTTTAAAAGGAATGGAAAAGTTGTTATGCTTGGAAAAGCTATATACAATAGATCTAAAGTACCAAAGCAACAACGATGACATCCTAAGAAGCATATCAAAGCTAACACGACTAAGGAAGGTCAATATAATGAGGCTAAAAAGTGGAGATGCAAAGGAGCTATGCTCAACACTTGAGAAGTTGACCGAGCTTCGTTCATTATATATTTATGCTGAAACATACATAGATCTAGAACGTCTTTCTTCACCTCCCAAATATCTTAAGACGCTTGTTGTAAGTGCAAATATGGAGAAGTTGCCCAAATGGATAGCTTCTCTTGATTACCTGACTAAATTGAATCTACGTGATTGCCAGTTGATGGAAGATTCTCTACTGCAGCTTCAAGAGTTGCCCAATCTAACTGATCTCATACTTGCTTTTAAAGCATATTCAGGGGAAGAATTGTGTTTCAAAGCCGGTACATTTAAACAACTTGTAAGGTTGAGTCTTGTTGAGTTGTATAAGCTGAAGCATGTGAGTGTAATGGAAGGTGCCATGCCTCGCCTGGAAGAGTTACATATATGGGGCTGTGAATTGATGGAGGAGCTTCCATCCGGCATCGAAACTCTCCCTTCCCTATCCCTTTTGGAATTCATTGGCATGTCTGAGTCATTTAATTCAAAATTGAAAGGAGAGATGGAAAAGGGAAACGCCTCTAAATTTGCACACATCCCTTTAGTAAGGGTTAATAATGAAGTTTTCTATGGGAATATCGGGTCGGGTTGAAGCTATACAGTTTCTTAATTTAATGTCAATTCTAACCAACTTAATGTAATACTACTATGTAATATATAAACCCTATTAAGTATTTGTAATATATAAATGTGTTTAATTATGGTTTGTTGACCCGTATTTTGGTCACTTTTAATAATGAGTGATCTTTTTATAATCCTGTTTTAATAATATAAATTTATATTTTGGCTTATTTTAATGACCCGTCGTTATATTTTTTAGATAAAAACCGTTTTAGTATTTAAAAAATTTAATAACGAACTTACATAACACGAAAAAAAAGAAAACGATTTAGTTTATATTAATTAATTTGTAGCATGTTATTTGATAGTTTTATAACCTTTTTATATTTGCATTAACAAAAATTGTTTTTTTTAAAAATTTTACATATGAAGATGTAATTTGTATTTGATAGTTTTATAAGATTTCATACAAGTGTGTAATTTTTATAAATTTTAAGCGTTTATCGTAAATTTTTATAAGATTTCTACAAGTGTGTATGGCCTCTTATTTTTGTGTTGTTGATTAGTCTCATATATTACTTGGTACACGACTCCTTAATAACTCAAAGAATAAACATAAAAATATCAACCAAATGTTATACTTTTAATAGCAAAAAAGAGCTTAATTTGATATTGTCCAACAAAGCCATGATCTAAGTTATGATAAGCTCTGTTAATCTATTTAACATGGATACTCCATAATTTATCCGAGAGTGGCGAGTAGTACTGTAGACACGGATAAGAGACGAATCCGAGAAACATATAATGTTTATTACAAAGGTTCATTAATCTTGACATTTTACACTTTAATCCTAAAAATTCACAAGAAATATTTAGAATAATTGAAATGCTGAGTTGTTTACTAGTTTGTTGGCATAAAAGTACTTAAAAGCTTTCAGCTGGATCAAGGCAGTTTTTTTTTTTTATCAATCTATGAGAATCAACTCATATTCCTCAAAAGCCGGAACGAAACAAGCTCAATCTCCCAAAATCACAAGACTATGTTGTACAGAAGCGGACCTCAAAACCGAATTTCTCGTGAACCTAAAAGAATCCAGCTTGTATATATGAATGCTGCAACCAAACAAGTGCATTATTGTGCTTGCAAAATTGTGTAATCAAAACAGGATTGTAGAACATAAGCCCAACTTTCTTCTTAACCTTTAAAGATTAGTTTTTTTTTTTTTTTTTTAACAAGCTCACAGCTAAAACAATCCCTTTCTCATAATCAAGATTTTATTTCGCAGCTAAATTCAGATCGAATCATTGAACTTATCTCAGAATTTCTGCAACATACAAGATAAAGAAAGCCCTATATAAGAACTTACATACAACAAAATCAATCAACATGTGTGATACTGTAATAAGGCACAAACATTCCTACAAAGCACCAACAGGGGCGAGACTAAGAAGATCTTCTCTATGAGTAACAACATCATTCAAATCAATCACCTTATCACCATCATAATCGTCGTCGTTGTCTTCTTCTTCTTCATCAGAATCGCCATTTTCTGAAAAATCTTCTTCATGTTTATCATCATTTTCACCACTTTTTTCGTTTTCAAAACCTTTATTAGACGTAACAAAGTCATCTACATCATCTCCTATAAGTTGCTTAGCCTCAGCTTGTTCTTCTCCTGTTTTCGCTAAAGACAAAAGAATATTTTTTGCCTTTTTATCAGGAACAACTCTAGAAGACACCATCTCTTTGTACCATACAACAGCGCTATCAAAATCCTCGTTTTTACCATACGCATCCATGATTGTTGTGTATATGGTTTCGTTAGCTTTTATACCACAAGCGCGCATCTCTTCGTATTTTTCCATCATTTTGTCAAGATTAACTATCTTCGCATATCCTTTGATTAAAGTCCCGTAGGTGACGATGCTAGGTTCGAGTCCATCTTGTTTTAGTCTTTTAAAGAATTTCTCTGCACCATCCATGTCGGTTGCATTGACATAAGCTGATAACATTGTTGTATAGGAGCAGATGTCGGGAGTAATTCTGCAAAATGAAATAAAAATAAATATAGTAGTTAGAAGTAATAGAGTGTCGGAAATGTAACATATTTGAAAGAGTAAACACATGGAAATTAACTATCAAAGGGATTCCAAAACAGTACACATGAATTACATTTGTCATTATCTTTTATAAACATACACCCAGTTTTACGATTCTCTACGGAAATTATTTTTGAAGGGATTCTACAGAGTTCTTGATATTACAACAGCAGTTTGTCAAACAGAACATGATATTCATATTTCATATGGATAGCAGTGACAAGAGTGACAAGAAAGAAAAGCTACATAAATCATATATTCCTGATAAAACGCAGTTTGATGCATTAAAAGTGCAGGTTCCAGTTTAAGCCTTGAAAATGCATTTCCTGCATAAGAGTAAGAAATACTTTGAAAGTATCTTATTCTATTTGACTATTCTTTTATAGCTTTCAACTCCGAGAAACAAACAGTTTAGACGACGTTATAGCTTTTAACTTGTAAGACAGAAACACTGGGAGATAAATGAAGAGTTGACGACTCAAAGAAGCAAGGAGCAAAAGAAAATGCTTCAATAAACAATAAATCACCATTACCGAATTTAGATTAGAAAGGAGAGGGAAATATTTATAATTACCTGTCTCTACGCATGCTCTTGAAGACAGTTCGAGCTTATTCAACCATGCCCGAGATAGCAAATGCATCTAATAAGATGTTATAACTTTTTGTGTAGGCCTGCCATGATAACCAAGTGCGTCGAGCAAAGTTCAGGAAACAATACAAGTGGCAAAAAGACAAAAATACCCAGAATAATTATTGGAAAACCGAGATCATGTTTAAATGCAGTTATTTTCAACCCGTCACTTCATAAGAAAAGTTACCATAATAATACTATTAAGTCGGCATTAACCACTTTTAAAAGTAACCTGGTCCAACTTTTTAGCCTAGAGAGGAAATTGCAACTAGATATCATCAACACTGGTGCACATGGTATTGTCTTCAAAGTTACGGGAAAGTGATTTACTATAGAAATGCATTTTTATAGGTGATAATTACCCACTATACCTTGTTGAATTTTGTGAAGTAAGTAATAATCTTTTATAATGACTTAATTGCTCAAAATGAGGCATACAATAAAAAAGGAACAAATTTTATCATTGTTGAGTTTTCAAACAAGTTCAACCACTTGGAACTTCCTCAAAAGGAGTATCTTTCTAATGAAAAAATGGAACTAAACACTGCAACACACATGTGAATCAAAGTATCAAACATTCACTTCAGTACAACTTGGTTCAAAACATGAATGTACTAGAACCAATGTTCTAATTCAGAAAATCCGATCATTAAGTATAGTCTTCGATTTACTTACTTACCCTATTCTATCTCCTAAAAGAGACATAGCCGAACTAATTTTATTCATTGCCTATTTCTATTCATAAATTTCCAAAATATTAAGCTCTTTTACAACTATAAATATTAAATATTGTTCTAATAGTAAAAAAAAGAAGAAATCAAGTTGTATACACACCTGACACCAGCGTCAAGCATTTCTTCAAATGCGGCCAAAGCTTCTTCTTCCCTTCTAGCTTTGCCATACGCACTAACAAGTAATGCATAGCTCACCATGTCTGGAGCAAGCCCAGACCTTTGCATCTAAAATTAACATTATGGGTATAAATTTAATTAAAAAAACAAGATACAGGCTGTTTGAAATGCATAGACATGTATGAATGTGGAAAACTGCAAGTTCGGAAGTGTAAAATTCAGCATCCAACTCAAAAGTGGGTGTTATAGTTTATACGATAACCCAGCTTCCAATGAAAAACATCTACCGTGTCCTTCTTTAGTAAGATTGCATGCTGTTTCATACAAATTTTCACTAAGTGTAGAAGACAGGAAAAATGAATGCGAAGCAAAGTAAATTTTATTTATCAATTAATTTGCGGGTACAATCTCTGATAATTTCTAAAAGAAAATATAGAAATGAAAGTCCTTTGATTCTCCTCTTCGAACAATTTGTGATGACTCGAAATGCTGTTGTAGACTATTTGATGAATTTTGTTGAGTTTGCTGAAGTTGACTAAAATTATTCGGGTTTGATGAAGAACTTTGTAGTTTTGTTGATTTCGTTGATGATCTTGACGCTCCTCAGATTTGGGAAATAACTTGAAGATTTTGATCTAGAGAAACGTGTTTTTGCTTTTGTGTAGTCGTTCCTGAAGATCGAATGGCGGTTTGTTGTACATTTCTTGGGTGGAGTTCTTCAGATTTGGTGAAGAACTTTGAAGACTTTGATTTGCAGAAACGTCTCGCTTATTGCTTATAGACGTGAAGGAGCTGATTTCCTGGCGGCTGTGAAGGAGCTTCTCTCTCTAGTCTTCAAGACTTTTTTGATTGTAAGAAATATGGCACTCCCACCCCTCTATTTATAGCTTTTGGGATGACCATTTATTTGCAATGTCACCTCCTCAAGTTTGAGCCCATTATGTTAAAGATCTCATGACTTATGTAAATGAATCAAACTTATATTTATGTTTGAAAACATTACAAATGAGTACTATAATTTGATTAGCTCTTCATTTGTACCATATTTAATGGTTTTAGAAAAAGAAATACTTTTATTTTATATAAATTATCATCATAGATTTTTTTGAGATGATAAAATATATTTTTTTTCTCGATTTTAAATTACTAATAACAAATCTATTCTCAGACAGAGAAATTAGTAATTAATTGCTACTTGATTTAAATGACACGTGTCACATTTTTAGTGGACGTGTCAACACATGCCTTCTTTAAGAGTTGAATAAAACAACTTATAGAGGAGGTAGCAAAGCATAATAACAATAGCAGCAGGTTCTATATATTGTAGAATATGTGTCAATAGAAAATATTCCTTTTACAATTAGATGAAATTGCATTAGTGAGCAGCTGTATAACAATCTAAAGCAACAGTGACCCGAGGATCAACATTATAGTCTAAACAAAACTTATTTAGTTCTGGCCTTTATAAAAAAAACTATTGTGAGTTCTAAGACAAGTAACAACCTCAGTGGGTGTCAACCAACAAGAAGTGTTATAAAACTAAGAAGAAACCTAACGACCAATGACACAGTGATCTAATCCCTTATCTTTAACAAACAGTCGAAAAACAGAAAAAAGAAGTAATTTTCATTACCTCATCATAAATATTAGCGACCTCCTTGTAATTTGTTTCAAATGACATCAAGCTATTATAGGTAACAGTAGATTTCTGAATTCCTTTCTCTGTCATCATACCCAAAACTTTGCGAGCTTTTTCAAAACTCCCTGATTTCTTATACATATATATCATCATATGATACATTTTCTGGTCAGGCTTCAAAGGCTAAGTCTCTTCGTTTACTAGAGTTTCAAAAATTTCTTCAGCCTCATTAAATTTGTCTGCCTGCAAGACGCAATCAACCATAAAGCTCAAAAACAGAGCTTGATATGTATGGGCTTACAAAAAGTGTATGTCAATGTATAAAAATTACGTTGTTTTCTATTTAGCCTCCTAGATTACCGTTTTAGTCAATTTAGTACAAATTCGCCAGGTAAAATTTTGGACCGAAACCATTGGATTCAAGGGTATTTCGGTCATTTCGAATACTGTTTAGAGGTTCTAAATTCTTTTAATTAACGGATTCGTACTAAATTGGCTAAACACAGTAGTCTAAAGCACTCTATTGTAAAACAGTAGTATTAGGTATTAAGTTGAATTCGCGTGAGAAACAATTTTAAACGCTAAAAAGGGGTTCGCACCATTACATAAGGTAAATATGCTGATTACCTCAACAAATGTTTTAAATATAATCTGATACGTTATAGCAGAAGGCTCAGGACCTGAAGATTGCATCCTTCGAAAAACAGCTTCTGCTTTTTTATATTGTTTTCCTCTTCCATATGCTTCCATCAGAGCAGTGTGAGATATCACATTTGGTAGATGACCTTTTTTTGTCATGTAGCTCAACACCCTTTCTGTTTTGCTAAACTCTCCTTGTTTTCCATAAGCGATTAGAAGCATAGAAAAGTCCATTTCGCTAAAATCCCACCAGTGTTGCGTCCGAAGCCACTCGAGAATCTAGTGCCAAGTGGAATTTTATGTCATTAATTGTTAGTGAAAACTATTCATTCCCATTTAGTGGTATAGCATACAAGTCATTATGCACAATCAAAATTAAAGTGAATCTTTTTTATTGAACAACATGTCACTCAAGAAAACAGTTCGTTAAAATGTATATCTATCAAAAGGTAAATCAGTATGCCAATCAAAAATTGGTTCATTCATGTGCAACAAACAATACATGCACATGGTAAAAACGTATTTACTAGTGACAAAATGGGAGTTGAGATCAAGATATGTCAGTGGCCTTTTTCAAAAAGGTATTTACAAAGAGAGGAGAACTACCTCACTAACAATATTCCATTTCCTTAGCTGCTTAAATCTAACAAGGGTACCAACAACGAGGTCTTTAGGAAGTGACTGATTTCCACTTTTTCGGCTCTGTAAAACCGAAACTGCAGAACCAGACTCATCGATTTCAGTCATTAATTTTCTCCAATTTTTCTGATCAGCTTTATCTGCTCCATCTTCAAATACTTCTACTTTCTTTGTCCTTTGTAAGAACTTTCGTGGAGCTAACATACCAAGACAAACTATCTGTAGTCTTCTATTGTATCTATCGTTGGCATCTGTGTAGTCTCCAAATAATTTAGATTTGCTGAAAAATAGACACGCCATGTCCAGTATGTTAATAAAAATCCGCTCTTTCACCATCTATTTGTGAAATTGCTCAGGATAATTGGAAATCAATGACTTAGACAAAAGATTCAGAAAGGTTCACAAATATCATGACCAAAATATTGCATCCCAATCCCACAAAGTGTGAAGGTTGCTAGTTTATTTAAAGCATTAACGTCAAACCTTCCACCAACAGTCAGCGGTAGTAATGACAAGCAAATACAATACTTTCACAAAAAGTATATCTGTGCAAATATTCTATTTGTTAAGAGGACAATTAGAGATTCTACCTCCGATTTATTAACTGTGTTTGTGTTAGGACCAGATTTCTGGTCTAAATATTTTTAATTGTCTATTGGTTTTTACTAAATAAATCCTAACTGTTATTAAGAACTAAGACAGGATTGACAGGTTCCAAGTACCAGTTGCAACCTCAGTTGCAACCTCTGCTGACAGGTTTCAAGTACCAGTTGCAACCTCAGTTCAAACCTGTTGTTCAGCAGAATTCTGTTTAGTTCCATTTATCTGCATAACCATTCTTTAATATAATTACTTGTTTTAAAGTATGCAGGATATATTCTCATAAGTTCTTAAACGTTTTATATGTGTTTATTGAGAATATCAAAGTGTTAAGGAAAGATGTCTTATTAAAGATATAAAGAGATTAGTTTATAAGGTTGTTTCCTTTTGAATATGATCTCTTCTCTTATGATTATCCTTATCACTTGTTTCAATCTTTGTTCCCTATCAAATCAGTATGATATGTTTAAGATTGAATAAAACTAGGAGTTAATGTCTTACATGAATATCTAAAAGATATTATCTTGCCAAGATATGATTTTTTTATATGTTTCCTTGTTATAGGAAAATACTAACTCCTACAATCAAGCTTGTTATTTAACAGGTATCAACCAATCATGATTGAAGTCTATTCACGCTGAAGAATCACGTATTACATGGAAAGACTAAAGCCAATCATTAAAGTCAAAAGCAATCACAAAAGACCTTCAAAGATAGAAGATTGTTTTTGCTTATATATAGTTGATAACTAAGCTTGTAAATGTGTGTGTTCTAAATTATAAAGAACTTATTTTCTAGAGAGAATACACGTGAGCTTTAAAAGAAAACAATGGTGGGATGCCATTGATTTATAAGTGATAGTTATAGAGTAGGAGCAATATAGTGATAGGCAGAAAAACCTAGAGGGAGTCTAAGTTTTTCATTAAGACTTGAGTCATATATTGTAAGCTTTTTATAATATCATAATCTGGGCAAGTGCCCCGGAGACGTAGCCTAGTTAGGTGAACTCCGTTGTTAAATGTGCGTGTGAATTATTTTCAAGTACATTTAATTTTAAAACAGTTCTGTCCATTAATACACTTGGTTCCAACTGCAGTTCCAACCCCACTTGGAACCTTACTGCAAAACTGCATCTAGAACAACGGATAGGAATTTCAATTGGTATCAGAGCTTCACACTAGATCTTACTTAGTGTGGATCATGTGTTCTAGTAACAATGGACTTAATGAGGGAAGGAAACGCCTTCAACAAACCTCCATTGCTTGAAGGAGGAGTAAACTATGGAGTATGGAAAATTAGAATGAGGTCTTTCATCAAACAGCAGAATGAACATGCATGGAAGACTGTTATGTATGGATGGGAGGCTCCAACTACCATGGATAATGAAGGAGAACTGATTCTCTTACCTGAAGACAGATGGTCTGCTGAAGAAGACAGAAAATCAAGTGCCAACTCAACAGCCATAAACTTGATTTTTGCTGGTGTAACTCTCAGCGTATTCAGGTATATCTCTCATTGTGAAACAGCTAAAGAAGCATGGGATATTTTGCAAGTTACTTTTGAAGGAACCACTAAAGTAAAAGCTTTCAAACTTCAACAGTTAACTACCCAATTTGAGAACTTAAGAATGGAGGAAGATGAAAACATTGAACAATTTAATGGTAGAATCTGCCACATTGCTCATCAAGCTGGAACCTTAGGTGAAAAATACAGTGATGCTAAACTTGTTAAGAAAACTCTTAGGTCACTCCCAGAAAGGTTTGAAATTAAGGTCACAGCTATTGAAGAATCAACTGACTTAGATAATCTTAAACTTGAAGAACTCATAGGAAATCTAAGTACTCATGAACTGAAATTCTTCAAACATAAAAGACCAGAAAAGGGAATAGCATTTCAAGCTAAGAAATCTGAATCTAATGCCTGTGATAAAATGAGTGATGAAGAACAACTAGCTTTCTTTGCAAAAAAGGTGTACAAGAAGTTTTATAAGAAAAAGGAGGATGATACTGGTTCATCTAAAAACTTTCAGAAAAAGGATAACCAGTTTAAGACAGAGTCTAGGTTCAATAATAACTCTACAGGAAAGTGGAATTCCAAAGAAAAGGATAACAAAGAATACAAACCTAAAGAGATTCAGTGTAGAGAATGTAGAGGTTTTGGTCATATTCAGGCTGAGTGTGCAAACACTTTAAAAAGAAACAAAAATGCTTATATAACCACTCATAGTGATAGTGATTCTGAGAGTAACAGTGATGAAGAGGATGGTTCCAATTTTGTTAATTTCATGGGAATAATCACTGAAAAAGAACCTACTTATGAAAGTGACTGTGAGCAGGTTTCAACCCCAGTTACAACTGCCTGTGAAACATATAGCAGTGATGAGGAAGAGCCTTCTGATGAAAACATTACTAAGCAATACCTTGTTCTGTATGAAAAGTATAAATGTCTGAGTAAACAATCCTTGATCATAAGCAAACTGAATGTTGATCTAAAGGATGAGGTTAAAAGTCTTACTGAGAAGCTTAAATTACAACTGGCTGAACTTACTGAAACTAAAAAGATAATAAAATTGCTGAATGTTTCTGCTTCTGATAAATTAGATGATATGCTGTCATATTCTAGAGGCTCCAAAGATATCAGTGGTCTAGGTTACTATGGTGGTAAGAGTACAGGAAAAACTACTTTTATTGAAGCTGTTGCTAAAGCTAAAACTCATGATTTTGACCACAAGGTTAGAAGCTCAGTTGCAACCAGAGTTGCAACCAGGAATAAAACTCAGGTTTATGTAAAGAAGGTTGGAAGCTCAGTTACAACCAAAGTTGCAACCATGAATAAACTGAATAGCTTTAGGGATAAAAATAACTTTAGGTTGAAGTTGTGTAATTTCTGTAAAAAACCTGGTCATTCTGAAATCCAGTGTTATTTAAAAAGAAACAGAAAGTATATTTCCCAGAAAACCTGGTTGGCTTCTGTCAATAAAAATTTGAAATGGGTCTGGAAAGTTAAAGAAAAAGCAACTTTAGTTGCTAACAACAAAGCTGTTATTAACTCTTTGAGTGCTGTTACTTCTAATGATTGGTATTTTGACAGTGGATGCTCTAAGCATATGACAGGTACTGCAAGTCTCCTAAAAAATGTCACCATTCTTACAGGTAACACTGTTGTGTTTGGAGGTGGAGATACAGGTAAAATTATTGGTAAAGGTATCTTAAACAAACCTGTAATGCCTAATATTGAGGATGTTTTTCTTGTAGATGGTCTAAAAGCTAATCTTATTAGTATCAGTCAACTCTGTGATAATGAAATGACTGTTAAATTTGACAAAGAAAGGTGTCTAATTACTAATCTTAACAATGATTTAATCATGACTGGAGTTAGATCAACCAACAGTTGCTATGTGTTTGAAAAAGCTGAAAAAGAATTGCCTCAAAGTAGGTGTAATCAAGCCATTACTAATAATGTAGATATTTGGCATAAAAGGCTTGGGCATGTGAATTACAAAACTTTAGATAAGCTTGTTAAAAAGGAATTGATAAGAGGAATTCCTAAACTTAGTGCTAAAACTCAAAGTGTCTGTGGTGATTGTGCTATAGGCAAACAAACCAAAAGTATTCACAAAAGTACTAGTCTAATCTACACTAAGAGAGTCTTAGAACTTCTTCACATTGACTTGATGGGTCCTATGCAAACTGCTAGTATAGGTGGTAAGAAGTACATTCTAGTAGTTGTAGATGATTTCTCTAGATACTCTTGGGTAGTGTTCTTAAAGGATAAGTCTGAAACTTTTGAACTATTCAAAACTCTGTGCTTAAAACTGCAACTTGAAAAAGGTTCCACTAGTGGTAATATTGCTAGAATTAGAAGTGATCATGGAACTGAATTTGAAAATATCAGGTTTAAAGAATTCTGCAACTCCTTAGGAATATGTCATGAGTTCTCTGCTCCTAAGACTCCACAGCAAAATGGCATAGTTGAAAGGAAAAATAGAACCATTCAGGAAATGGCTAGAGTAATGCTTAACTCTAAGAAACTTGCCAATAGATTTTGGGCTGAAGCTGTTAATACTGCCTGTCATATAGTTAATAGAGTTTATATTACTAAAGGTACTTCCATGACAGCTTATGAAATATGGAAAGGTAGAAAACCCAATGTAAAGTATTTTCAAGTTTTTGGATGTGTTTGCTACATTCTCAGAGATAGAGAGCATCTTGGTAAATTTGACTCTAAAAGTGATAAAGGGATTTTTCTTGGTTATGCTCAGAATAGTAGAGCATTTAGAGTCTTCAATCAAAGAACAAACTGTGTTATGGAATCTTATAATGTGTTATTTGATGACCTAAAAACTGTTGATGAGATTACAGGTGATGATGAACAGGCTGAGATTACAGAAAAAGAGAAAGAAGAAACTCAACAAACTGGAAGTCCCAGAGTGGTTGGAAGTCCAGTTGCAACTGAGGTTACAACTGAGGTTGGAACTGAGGTTGGAACCACAGTTGAAACCCAAAATGCTGCTGAATCTGAAGAAGAAGAAGAAAGTTCTCATTCTCAGTCAACTAGCAGGCCTCGCTATGTAAGGACTCAGAAAAATCATTCTCTTGACAATGTCATAGGAGAAGTTACATCAGGTATGAAAACCAGAGGTAAAAGAAATAATGTTGTTCACTTTGCTTGTTATATCTCTCAGTTAGAACCTAAGAATATAAAAAGAAGCTCTAGAAGATAGTGAATGGATTTTAGCTATACAGGATGAATTGGCTCAATTTGAGAGAAATGATGTATGGACTTTAGTACCCAGACCTTCTAATAAAAATGTTATAGGGACTAAATGGATTTTTAGAAATAAAAGTGATGAGGATGGAGTGATTATCAGGAATAAAGCTAGGTTGGTAGCTCAGGGTTATACACAAATTGAGGGAATTGACTTTGATGAAACCTTTGCTCCTGTAGCTAGAATTGAATCCATTAGAATGCTACTATCTCTTGCATGTCTGTATGATTTTAAACTGTTTCAACTTGACATAAAGAGTGCTTTTCTTAATGGTGTGATTAATGAAGAGGTTTATGTCTGTCAACCTAAGGGATTTGAAGATCCTAACTTTCCTGAACATGTTTATTTGCTGAAAAAAGCCTTGTATGGTCTTAAGCAAGCCCCTAGAGCTTGGTATGATAGATTAACCAAGTTTTTGCTTGAAAAAGGTTTTAAAAGAGGGGGAGTTGATAAAACTCTGTTTACAAAGAAAACTACAAAGGATATAATTGTTGCTCAAATATATGTTGATGACATTGTGTTTGGCTCATCTTCTAATAAGAGGATAGAAGAATTCATTTCTGATATGAAAAATGAATTTGAAATGAGTGGTGGAGGTGAATTGACTTACTTTATAGGATTGCAAGTTAAACAGAATGAGAAATGGATTTTTCTATGTCAAAGCAAGTATGCAGACAATCTTGTTAAGAAGTTTGGTCTAAGTGAGAGTAAAGAAAAGAGAACTCCTATGAGTACTACCCTTAAACTGTCTAAAAATGATAAAGGAAAAAGTGTTTGTCCCAGTCTTTATAGATCCATGATTGGAAGTTTGCTGTATTTAACTGCTAGTAGACCAGACCTTTGCTTAAGTGTAGGAGTTTGTGCCAGATATCAAGCAAATCCTTTAGAACCTCATCTTCTAGCTGTCAAAAGAATTCTAAGGTATGTAAAAGGAACACCTCATCTAGGCCTATGGTATTCTAAAGATACAAACCATTTTCTTAGTGGCTACTGTGATGCAGATTGGGCAGGAAACATAGATGATAGAAAGAGTACTTCTGGTGGTTGTTTTTATTTTGGAAACAATCTTGTTTCTTGGTTCAGTAAAAAGCAAAATTGCATATCTTTATCTACTGCTGAGGCAGAATATGTTGCAGCTGGAAGTGGATGCACTCAACTAATTTGGATGAAACAAATGTTAACTGATTATAATGTTAAACAAGAGATATTAACTCTGTTTTGTGATAACAAAAGTGCTATAGATTTAGCTAAAAATCCAGTCCAACATTCCAGAACCAAACATATTGATCTAAGGCATCATTTTATTAGAGAACTAGTTGAAGAAAAGAGCTTAATTTTATAACATGTTTCAACTGAAAGACAACTAGCAGATATTTTCACAAAGCCCCTTGATACAAACAAGTTTGAATCATTAAGAAGTGACATAGGGGTATGTCATTATCAATCTAATTGAATACTTTTGCTAAATATGTCTGTGTTGAGTACCTTTAATAAGTTTTATTTCTAAGGTTAAAGTCTTATTTTGAGCTATGATGTTTTTGTCTGGAAAAAACCGCTTTTTGGTGTCTCAAAAACAGATGTGAGGTAACTTGTCCTTAAAAAACCTCTCTGGTAATAGAGTTGCAAGCACAAAGTGCAAATTTTTTATGATGGTTGCAAGTTCAGTTGCAACATCAGTTGAAACCTCACACTCTCAATAGTTGGTTGGAAGTTCAGTTGCAACTCCAGTTGAAACCTCGTGTTAAAAATACTGGTTGCAAGCTCAGTTGAAACATCAGTTGAAACCTCAGTCTACATTATAACTGTCAAGACAAAGTCTTATTTTTTTTGACATCACTTATACTCTTTCATTGCTGAGGTCATCAAACAAGTTTTTGTGTAGAGATAAAAACGGATTTGCTCAATATAAGCTCCTAAAATCTAATCTTTATTAAGGCTATTCAATGATAAAACATATTTTCTTAGGTAAATTGCTAGATTTTTGTTTTTCAAAAGCTTAAATATCTTTCTAATTGCTATCTTTATCTTGAATCAATTCAAATTTCCTTCAAAGCTTCAACTCTTGTATTTTCAAATTTTGGATAAATCTGTTTGTGCAAAAAGGAATGTTTATCTGTATAATTGGTTGGATTTATCTTCTTTTCGTGATCTTGCTGTGATTTCCTTAAATTGTTGACAAGATATTTCCTATTTTTTCGCCTAAATCTGTTTTAAAATTTATTTGCATGTATCTCCTTCCTATTTCAAAAAGATATGGACTTAATTGCTCTTTATATAAACTTCTTTTTACTATCCAAAATCAACTACAATTTACAGAATCTCTCTCTCTCTCTCTAAACTGTTAAAACCTAGGTCTCTGTAAAATCCTCTTCAAGGTTCTAAGTAAGGTTCCAACCCCAGTTGCAACCATGTCTACGAACCCCAATTCTGATGATGACTGCACTCTAAGGGACTTCCTAAACAAATCTCCAACCAGTCCTAGCTCTAAGGCAAAGGTAAATGCGTCCTCCTCTTCTAAGAAACATAGGACTAAAAAACGTGCTAGGAGGAATCCTGAGAATGAGCCTATTAAAGATAAGTTTGAGTTTGTTCCTAGATTCAATGAAGTTGATCCTCGATTCTGGAGTAGAAAATCTTATAGGAGATTTAGGGTTTTCTCTAGTAAAGAAATCTATTGTGAAAGAAGGCTCAATTTGGTTAGTTATCCATACATACAAGTGTATGTTGAAAAAATGCTCTTTGCTGTTGGATTAGGAGAAACTATTTCTTATGCTAGTTCCTACTATCCTGCTGTAGTTAAAGAATTTTATGCCAACTTGACTAGTGGTGTCTTTGATAAGAGTAATCCTATGTTTGGAAGGGTCTTTCTGAGGGGAATTACTTTAGACTTTACACCTGAGTTAATTAATAACTGTCTGAATACACCCAATCCTTCTGTGGATAATGCTGAGTATGATATGGAAGTTATTGCTCTGGTTCTAACTGGAAAGAACACTAGCTTTGATGGTACTTCCATCAAAACATCCTCCCTCACACTTTGTGCTGCTGTATTGCACAAAATTGCTAGGTTCAACTGGACCCCTACCAAACAACCCTCCAGAGTTAACAAAGACATGGCCATCTTTCTGTATAAGATAATGTATTCTCTACCCATAAACTTTGGCCATCATATCTTTAACCTTATAAGGGATTTCAGTGATGATAATTCATCATCCATTCTGCTTCCATTCCCCTGCCTAATCTCCAGTATTATTCTGGGTCAAGTTGCTTCTATGAATAGAGATTCTCCTATTAGTATCACTAATGAACCAATCACAGATTGTCCCTCTGCTCTCTATATTTCTGCCAAACTGTTAAAAGAAGGGCATGTCAATGACATTTCTGGTGACAAAGGGAAAGAAAAAGAAGAAGAAACTTCAACTGCTCCTTCAGCAAAGAAGAAAGGTGTAAGGTGGTACTTACAACAGAAGTTGGCCTACAATCAAGAAAGGAGAGCTGAACTGGATGCTGATGACTATCAGATAAATAAGCTGCTGGTGAATCTCATAGAAAGTGAGGATGATGACAGTAATGACACTCAAAGTCATGATGGTTTTTCAATCAGCAGTGAGGATGACAATGCAGAAGATGAAGAAGTAGTCAGGCAGAATCCTCTAAGAGAAAGACCCCCACAGTGTGATATTCCTAGTGACTAATTCCAATGGTTGCTGACAAATAGGGGGAGTGAAGTTTATGTTTTGTTGTTTAGTTTCATTCTGATGTTTTCAAGACTTTATTCTGCTTTTCAATTATGCTGTATTAAGACAATTTTATGCTTGTTTGGCTTTAGCCTGTTTGGCTTTAATCTGTTTGGCTTTAATAATTCTGCAGTTTCCTTCTGAAAATATCTTGATATCTTGTTGAAGTATGAATGCCTTTAAACTTGAAACAGGTCTGAAAACTTACTGTGTGCACATACATTGTGCTTATATAATATGCCTGCAATTCTAACATACAGGGGGAGCTTACTGATATTGAATTTGCAGGTGGTTGGGATGATTTATAAACTTTATTGATTTGTCAAAACCAATGACAAAGGGGGAGATTGTTAGGACCAGATTTCTAGTCTAAATATTGTTAATTGTCTATTGGTTTTTACTAAATAAATCCTAACTGTTATTAAGAACTAAGACAGGATTGACAGGTTCCAAGTACCAGTTGCAACCTCAGTTGCAACCTCTGCTGACAGGTTTCAAGTACCAGTTGCAACCTCAGTTGCAACCTCAGTTCAAACCTGTTGTTCAGCAGAATTCTGTTTAGTTCCATTTATCTGCATAACCATTCTTTAATATAATTACTTGTTTTAAAGTATGCAGGATATATTCTCATAAGGTCTTAAACGTTTTATATGTGTTTATTGAGAATATCAAAGTGTTAAGGAAAGATGTCTTATTAAAGATATAAAGAGATTAGTTTATAAGGTTGTTTCCTTTTGAATATGATCTCTTCTCTTATGATTATCCTTATCACTTGTTTCAATCTTTGTTCCCTATCAAATCAGTATGATATGTTTAAGATTGAATAAAATTAGGAGTTAATGTCTTACATGAATATCTAAAAGATATTATCTTGCCAAGATATGATTTTTTTATATGTTTCCTTGTTATAGGAAAATACTAACTCCTACAATCAAGCTTGTTATTTAACAGGTATCAACCAATCATGATTGAAGTCTATTCACGCTGAAGAATCACGTATTACATGGAAAGACTAAAGCCAATCATTAAAGTCAAAAGCAATCACAAAAGACCTTCAAAGATAGAAGATTGTTTTTGCTTATATATAGTTGATAACTAAGCTTGTAAATGTGTGTGTTCTAAATTATAAAGAACTTATTTTCTAGAGAGAATACACGTGAGCTTTAAAAGAAAACAATGGTGGGATGCCATTGATTTATAAGTGATAGTTATAGAGTAGGAGCAATATAGTGATAGGCAGAAAAACCTAGAGGGAGTCTAAGTTTTTCATTAAGACTTGAGTCATATATTGTAAGCTTTTTATAATATCATAATCTGGGTAAGTGCCCCGGAGACGTAGCCTAGTTAGGTGAACTCCGTTGTTAAATGTGCGTGTGAATTATTTTCAAGTACATTTAATTTTAAAACAGTTCTGTCCATTAATACACTTGGTTTCAACTGCAGTTCCAACCCCACTTGGAACCTTACTGCAAAACTGCATCTAGAACAGCGGATAGGAATTTCAGTTTGAATATACATAGTTGAAATAATTATTACATTTATTAACATTATTGGAAATCCCTTAACATATTTCGAGCTTCTTTAAGGGACAAAACACACGAAAAAAATATTGATTTTATTTTTTTGATTTCTGGTTTCAGGCATTCAGTGTCTTCTCCTCCACCCTCGAAATGGTAGTAAAATGCTAAAAACTAATTCCCAACATAAAAAGCAAGCCTTTCACCAAAAATCACCAATAGCCTTGACAAACAAACACATGTATTCTACTAAAGAGCAGGTAATATAGATTCTACCTCAAATTTGACCATAAACTTCTTTAAATGGGTTATCTAAGAAAAAGGACACCACAAAAAGAACATATTTTTATGCACTTTAGAGATTCTACCTTAAATCAAATTTTCTACTATATAATGTTTACTTGAGAAGAAAAAAAAAACACCAAAAAACAAATATAATCACTTTTTATTCTCCTTTGACATCCTCAAAATGAACAATAAGATACTGAATTACTAATAACTTCAGCCATTAAAAAATCAAAATTTTCACTAGAATCCCCATTGAAAATGACAAAAAACACAACCATTTTACAAAAAGCATAAACCCATGAAAAAAGTTCCACGTAAAGAGCAGAATATGGAGAAAATGCCTCAAATCAAAATTTCTACTATATAATGCTTACTTAAGGAAAAAAAAACACCAAAAACTAAAAATAACCACTTTTTTATTCTCCTTTTACATCCTCAAAATGAATAATAAGATACTGAATTACTGATAAGTGAACTTAAAACATTACCAAAATCAAATCTTTCATCAAAATCACCATTGCAAATGACAAAAAAACACAACCATTTTTCAAAAAAGCATAAACCCGTAAAAAAAAAGTTCCAAGTAAAGAGCAGAATATGGAGAAAATACCAAATAAAACAAATAAAACCACTGAAGATACTGAATTACTGATAAGACAACTTAAACCATTAAAAATTCAAATCTTTCATGAAAAACACAACCATTTCCAAAAAAAGCATAAACCCATAAAATAAAGTTCCAAGTAATTATCAAAGTAGCACTTTTTTTTTATTTTCTTTTAACATCCTCAAAATGAACAATAAGACACTGAATTACTGGTGATATAACTTAAGCAATTACAAAATCAAACACAACCATTTTTTTCAAAAAAGCATAAACCCATAAAAAAAAAAGAGGAGAAAATACCTAAAATTAAAAGAAGAAGGTGGTGAAAGAAAGGGTTTAATGAAAAGGGTCTGAGGCATAACTTCCAGAAGACCCAGAGAGAGATTTTAGAGAGATTTTAGAGAGAAAGAGAGTGGGAATGAAGAGGGTTTTATTGTTTTTTTATTGTTTTTTTATTGTTTTTTTGCTAACTGCTTTTTTATTGTTTTTTTCAACTTGTTTTTTTTTTTTATTGTTTAGGTGGATAAGATATATTTTAATTTTACATTAAACACCCCCTCTATTTATATAACAACCATATCCATTTTAAGAGGTTTAAAAAATGAACATTTTTTTAAAGATTTATACATGAAATAAATAATAAGAAGTATGAAAAGCCTAGCCGGAAATGTAACTTTTTTGGGAAAAGAAAACTCATAACTACATTAACACTCAAATAAGTTGGACAAAAGGTTTTTTCTTTACATTTATACACAATTATTTAGAAAATTTATATATATGTGCGCGTTAAATGCAAACCAAATTTTGTTGAGGTTATTTACAAAACGACATATAGTTAAGTGGCTTGTTTTTATTTTAATATAAAATAACGGTTTCTCTATAGGGAAAAGGGTTTTAACTTTTTAGTACCATGTACTATTCATATTTACCATTTTAGCACTCAACTTTTATGTTTCACCAATTTGAGTCACAACCTACCAATTTTTGTCCTAATATGAGACCGACATTAATAAATCGACGAAATTACATTCACATATCTCACATTTAGGATTTATTTTCAAATTTTTTTAATAGAATTATACTCAGTATGTGACAGGCGAGAGCTCATGACTGAAATCACGTCATTTTGTTTGACAAAAGTACCATGATTGAATGAATATTGGCAAACGATGACCTAAATTAGAAAAAATTAAACAATGGGTACAAAAATGTTAAACCAGAACAATACATACACTTAATATATTTTTTCGTTTTCTTAGTAAAAGAAAACAGATAGACAAACTCATAAAGAAAGATGGTTGAGAGCAAGTGACTGAAATTATGTTATTTTGTTTGACACAAGTCCCCTAAATTAATAACATTAATAGGTGTGGATCTAAATTAATAAAAATTAAAAAATAGGTACCTAATGTTAAAATTCAATATTATAGGGTAATTAAACATTTTTCTTATTAAAAGAAAAGAATTTGACACATTCAATAGAAATATAGATACATCGACGCATACATACATATCTATATACATAGACAGAGAAAGATCGTTAAGAGCATGTGAATAGAATTATGTCGTTCTTTTTAACACGACCCGATACGTATGGGCCTAAATTAGCAAAACATTAAAGAATGGATACCAAAATGTTAAAACACAATAGTACATGATACTTAAACATTTTTTTTTTGCGCTTTCTAAGTAGAAGTAAATACAGAGACGAGCTTCATCTATTCTTCTATACTATTAGTTTATGTGAATATGTCTTATAAGACCTTGAAACAAATAATTAAAAAAAACATTTCATTAACATAAATTACAAAATTAGAAAAGAATTAATGCCCGACAAATATTCAAAATATAAAATTGAAATCCAAATAACGGCCATATTCTCCCCCGACTAGAAGAGAATTAAATGCTATCCCCTCAAATGATCCCCATCCTTTCTCTTTCTATTTTATGATCTGTTTCTCCTCAAAAAATACTTAATATTAATTTTTCATCATCCATCTTATTCAAAAAGGTAATTTTTTTCTTCGTAAAATCATACCACGCGTTACACCATGCATCGCGTGGGCACCATACGCTAGATTTTTGTCATTTGACTCAATTTGTTTAAAACACGAATCATCATTGATAGCTATGGACCTAAGTTAGTAAAAATTAAAAGATGGATACCAAAACATTAAATACAAAAGTAGGAGGGTTCTTAAAATATTATAATCTTTAATAAAAGAAAAACAGAGAAATATAGATACATACAATATATATATATATATATATATATATAGAGAGAGAGAGAGAGAGAGAGAGATGACCCATTGTTAAGAGGCTTAGTTTAAACACTTTTCTTATTTAACAAAACAAAAAAAAAATACAAAAAAAAAACAAAACAAAAAAACAATACTCACAGAGAAACATATACATACATACATAGATACATAGATATATATATAGAGAGAGAGAGTGGGAAGAAAGAGAGAGATGTTGTTTCAGGTGGGAGGAGTTTCGGGAACAAAACCGACATTTTTCGAGATGGCGGCAGCTCAGCAATTACCTTCCAGTCTCAGAGCTGCTCTCACTTATTCCATTTCTGTATTTCTTTCTTTTTCTTTTATTTACTTTTCTTCTTTCTTATTTACCCTTTTTTTATTTTTATTTTATTATTATACTACATAGCAAAAAATACAAGTTGTTAATCCTTTTTTTGAAATTAGTCACATATACGAAAAAATCATTTGGTATAGCTCGGAATCGTTTGGTTACACCTTTATTAGCAAATAAGTATAGTTTTGGTGGAGCTGAATTATTTAAGTAGTAGTAATTGGAAAAAAGCTTATTTCTTTCTGTTGGTAACAGTGACAATTAGTTACTCCCTCCGTTCCCATTTAATTGTCCATTACGAAACCACTTGCAATTTTGACCGGTTTATAACTTGTATCAAAATTGTCGAAATGATTTTTTTTTTAAATCTAATCTAAAATTTAACATTTGAACTATACGGTCAAAATTTGAAAATTTCCATTCCAACAATTTTGATACAAGTTCTTGACCGGCCAAAATTACACGAGTTTCGTAATGGACAATTAAAATTTTGGATATCGAAATAGCCTCTTTTGCTTTCTTCACTATCTTAGATTTTAGTGTCTTAGAACGAACCCCTTGTTAGTTTGGGTTGCTTTTTGGGGAAATATCAGCTGAGTGTAGTTTATTACTATACATAGGAAAAATACAAGATGTTAATCCTTTTTTGTATGCCCTCTTTTATTTTTTTCATCAATTTTTCAGATATCGAATATTGTAGCATACTGTGTGGTTTTCTGATTGTTGTGGGGATTATTAAGGTCACCCCTTTAAGTTTATTAGAATTCTTTGTTTCAGTTTGGGCTAAAGAAAATCTCTTTCGGAATTTCAGCTAGGTAGTAATTTGTTTCAATTATTGACTTTATGATATTCTGATTCTTGTTTGGGAAGAAACCAGCTTTTGTTGGGTGTGTTTCTCCCAAATTTAAATTATGTGCCTTTTATCCCAAAATTACCTCTTTTACTTTTTGTTCAATCTCTAAAATTTTAATTCTGTAGCATACTGTGTGATTTTCTGATTGTTGTGCGGATTAAGTACAGCCCTTTTAGTTTATTAGAATTCTTTAATTCAGTTTGTGCTAAAGATCGTTCATTTAGGAAGTTCAGCTAGTTAGTAATTTGTTACACTTATTTATAGAAGACTTTGTGATATTCGGATTGTAGTGGGGATTATTAATTAGTTCCTTTAACCCCTTGTTTTTGTTTGAGCTGAGAACAGTTTTTTTGTGTGTTTTTATCTCAAATTTAAATTCGGTGTCTAACTGTGTGAATTTAGGATTTTTGTGGGGAATATATTCATTTCTTTTGATTTCTTAGAATTCTTTGTTTTGTTTGGGTTGGAAAGAGTTTTCTTGTCTTAGTAATTTCTTAGGATTCGTTGTTTTTGTTTGTGCTGAAAAGAGTTTTCGTGTGTGCTTATCTCAAATTTAAATTCCTTGCCTAACAGTGTGAATTTGGGGTTTGTGTGGGGATTAAATTTAACCCTTTTAATATATAACAAAAGATTTCGTTTATGTGCAACAGTGCAAAAAACATGAGTAGTGGACCCAACAAAACTAACTGACGTAATTTGTCGTTGCTATAATGCAAATAATTTGGTTGCAGCTATAAAGTCAAAAGGTGGATATTTTGGGGTTAAGAAAAGGCTAGGTTCATCTAGCTTACAGTTTCTATATTTTTCAGGCCAGAAAACGAGAAAAACTCTAGGGTTTAAAGCTGATCAACCATATGCAGTCCAACTTTTAAACAAAACTAAAAGGTCTGGGCTTAAAACATGCGGCCAAAATAAGCCTTAATGAGAAATTATATGCCACAACATTGTAATGATCTTACGTCTGATGCTGCTTCCAAGAAACTTATTTGTAATCATCTTTCATTTGCATGAAACTTGCTGTCATTTAATGCAGGTATTGGCTCTAAGAAGACCTATTCTGCATAAGGTGTTAGACTATGAGGATGAGTTCTTTGCCTTGCTCATGCTTGTTCTTGAAGCTCACAGCTTAAGAACTACAGGTCCCTCTTTTTCACTCTCTAATTACATCATACCATGTATATGTTTTCAAAATGAATTATATGTAACCACACACACCCACTCACTAACACACATCCCCCATATTATAGTACTAGAGATCAGAAGATAATTGGTTACAAAACCCGATTTTAGATGAGATTTTAATAATCTTTTTGGCTTTTTTTTTTTCATTTTAGTAATATGTTTGCTCGTTAGCTCTTTTTGTAAGTGAAGTCTCTACAATCTCTTGCTCTTTTGTCTTTGGAATATATAATTATTACTTTTTATATAGCATTACTACAGGAAGGGTATTAGTATGTTATTACAAAATCATGTAATTTTGAAAGGAGATGCCAAAAATAATTGAAGGGATTGCCAAAATACTCATTTTTTAATTTATGTATAAAACACCAGGAAAATAATTTTATTGTAAATTGTGGGGTTGCCGTGGCAATTCCCAGTCAGATAAGGCCTCCGCCCCTGACAGTATGCATGTATACCAAATAGTAGTACACATTTGGATCTATAGAGGCTTAAAAACTAGTATATTTTAAAATAAATGTACTGTTTTTCTCGTCTAGATGCTTCGTTTGCTGAGTCTTTATATGGCTTGCGGAGAAGAGCAGTCAATATCAGAGTACAGAAAGAAAATGTTCGTCCAGATTCTGGTGATACTGTTCGCCATTCAGGATTGGAAAAGCGCCAAAAAGTTCTATCGGTAGCATTTCTGGTACGGTTTGCACTAATAATCTATGATGGGTTAATTTCAGTCTTGTACACTAACGAATAATGAGATAGTGATTTTATACTTAAAGCTACCAAAATCAGCAACTAGTACACTGATGTTACTTTGTGGAAGATTGAGCATGATTAGTATAGCAAATAAAGAAAATTGTAGATTGGAATACTATTCAGATACGAAAATAATATCCGTACACTATTCTATTGAGTATTGTAATTTTCAATATTGTACACTATGCGATCACTTTTTCCTGTTTTAGTCCCCGCCTTTTTGTTTTTCTCTTTGCAAGTTTTGGATAGTAATAAAATTCTGTTAAGTTGGGGCACAAAATCGGATAACCGTGATATATTGTTATGAGAAACTGCAATTAACCATAACTGTAGATAAGCTGTGAAATTTGGGTCCGAGGTCGTATCTTGGTCAAAATTAAGTATTCTGTGTATAAAAGAAAAATATTACTCTTCTTGCTAGAAATTCAGCCTATGTATAGGGACATATATGTCTAATGGAAAAAAGAGCTTTGATGTGATTAAGTGATGTAAAGACTAGTACGTACTTGACATCCGATGATTATGCTTTTAAGTTCTCCAGCATTACCAACTTCATGTTTCTGTTCTTAGAAATGCATTCATTTTAAGATACTATATGTGATAACATCACAGTCTTGATCGGTTTAGTATAAGTAGTAATCTTCAGGGTTTATTCAGGTTTTGTACCCTCTTATACCAGCTAAATAAAGTTGAATGCCCTGTGCTATGAATACATTAAGATACTCTTTTGTCACTTTAGTGCTTTTCCATCCAATCGGTTTAGTATAAGTAGTAATCTTCAGGGTTTATTCAGGTTTTGTACCCTCTTATACCAGCTAAATAAAGTTGAATGCCCTGTGCTATGAATACATTAAGATACTCTTTTGTCACTTTAGTGCTTTTCCATCCAGTTAGTTAATGGCAGGTTACTAAAGTGACAATATTACTTTAGTGTAGGGAGAGTTTTAAGGATAAAAGAACAAGTTTGGGTCAAGTGACAGAACATGCACAATATAATATCCAATTACTTAACAGGTATTATATTCACAAGTAAGTGGAGCACGGGGTTTCAAATTAATCTTTTTGTAGAGCGTACGAGACCTTAGTACACCTGAATACTTCTGCAGTTAAAAATCAGTGCGTCATGTTGCTGACTTGCCTGCTAATTAGTAATTGTATCAAAATTCCTCAAAAAGAGAGTTTCTAAAGAACATTTGATCTCTCACTTTTCATATTTTTCTTTGTTATATGTTCCTTTTTAAAATGCCTTGGGTTTTTGCTTTGCCTTAGAGGATTTAATTCTGCAGGTTGTTATACCATACTTCCGTTCAAAACTGAATTCAGTTTATAATAAAGAAAGAGAAGCGAGACTTCGAGCTAGTTTGTGGGGAGACGAAGAAAGTGAAAGATTTGGTGACAGTGACGAGTATCGTGATGATAGAGAAAGAGATCCTCTTGTTTCAACTAGCAGTTCAGACACTGAGGCTTCGTTTGGGACACGTTTTACGAGAAGGACCCAGAAACTCATAGGCTCTTGTTACCCACTATTACATGTGGGAAATGAAGGTGCATTATCAATCTGTTTTTTTTTTGTCTTTCACTGGAGTAATGGAGTAGCAGCAGAATATTAAATGATCGAGTTCCATGATCGACAAATTTCAGTCTGGATATTAAGTAAATCTTCTTTTTCAATTTGTCAAACCGTTGTATCAAAAAACTGCAGTTTTGATTTAAATCAAGTTTAAATCAAAACTGAAAAATAATAGTTCGAAAACTTAGCCTTTTTTATTAGTGAAGCCATTGCATATGAAAGTCGCAGCTTAACACCTACTTAAAGGGCAAACCCGGTGCTAAAGCTCCCGCTATGCGCGGGGTCCGGGTAGGGGTCAGGCCACTTTGGGCCTAATGTAGACAGCATTTCCTTGCGTTTCTGCAAGAGGCTGCTTCCACGACTCGAACCCGTTACCTCCAGGTCACAAGACAGCAACTTTACCGTTGCGTCAAGGCTCGCCTTCAGCTTAACACCTACTTGTTACGAATAAAGGGCGAGCCTTGGAGCCACGGTAAAGTTGCTGCCATATGACCTGGAGGTCACAGCTTCGAGTCGTGGAAGTAGCCTCATGCAGAAATGCAAGCCCATCCCCTTCCCGGACCCTGCATAGCTTTAGCACTGGGTTTGCCCTGACCCTATTGGGTCTCAAAATTGACATAATAGTCTATTATTCTTTATTTTCGAAGCTCGCCTTTTTATTTAGTGACACCATAGAACCAAAAGTTGTAATTTAATATCACATTTTTGTTTCCTTTAGTAAATTTGTTTCTTTTTCTTTTATCGACTGCACTACCATCCTTCATTTTTTGTTTCTTTCTCTTATTTTCCTTTTTATTAGTGAAATCATTGTAAAGTTTAAAAACCACATTATTTTTTTCTTTTCTCTTTTCTCCTTTTTTGTCTAAGCGATTGATCCTTTTAGCCTCTACATTTTCCTTTTCCCATCTTTTGACTTTGTCCTAGGGATTCTTAATTTGTTGGTTTTTATGATGGTTCAGGATTTACTTTTGCTTATCAGCTGTTGTATTTATTGGATGCAACTGGTTTCTTTTCACCTGGACTACATGCTATTGGGGTCCAAGTTTGTCGAGCTACCGGGCAAGAGCTGGTATGTATTTAGTTCGCATACGTATTTACTTTAGCTTTACTTTTCTGAGGAATTCCAAGTTCTATCAATCTGGTATTAGTGTCTAGAGAAAACTCAATTTTCTCAAAATGTTTGGGGCAATCCACTTGAAATGATGCTCTAGTAAGTTTTGGGCTTTGTGCTTTTTCCTCCGGAAAAGTAAAATTGGTCCCTAGATGTCATCTGTGTGTATTTGTATTTGAAATTAATTTAGCCTTTGGTGTATAATAAGCCTCCATCTTCCTTCTATGATGCCTTTTACTGGGAAATGTATGAGAATCTAACAATTTGCATAACTATTTATTATCAGTATATTTAAGGTTGTAGCTTATAGAGGTCATCTGTTATGAAGTTGACATTTTTGACAGGTCTTAATATATAGCTGGAATTTTAATATGTAGAACTTTTTGACATGATTGATACCCTTGATAGGGTAGTTACTCTCTCTCCCTGTTTTTAATCCTGTTTGCATCTTGTATAACGAGAATGACCTTTAACATAACCTAGAGTTCATCTGGTGTATAATTTATTTATCAAATTGCCTATAACATTCTCGGAAGATTTTATGCGTTTATTTGCCAAATAATCTCTCTAATATGAATGTTTCATCTACTTCATCAAGTATTCACTGTCTCATTTTTATTATTATTTTCTGTCAAGGTAGATGGATACTTCTTCGAAAATATCTAAGATCAGAAGTAATGAACGTGATAGGCTCCGGGGTCCACCTTGGTTGAAGGTATACAATCCCTTTAATTGTTCCCATCAGTAAAATTGTAACTTTCTATACATGGCTAATTATCAAAAGTTAAAAACACGAAAATACATAAATACAATTCCAGTTAAATTTTTTAATATTTAATTAAAAATAGCTGTTTCTTAGCATGTTGTTCCATTCTTCTGAACAATCTACCTAAGATACACGTTTAGTTGCACCCATGGCATGTACTCGTATATGTCCTTACCTAAGTGCCAATACCATGGAGTTTGTACATCTTATCATATAAAATTTCGCTTCAACTGGTAAGTTGGTATGTCTTTCCAACACAAATTACTTTGTGGGTGCGTGTTAGTTAACTGTTGGTTTGCTAAATGTGACCTACCTTTTGATCCTCTTCCCAGTACAGATACTATGTTGTTGAGCTGTGTTGCGAAGAGTTTTTAAATTATCATTAATATAAGTTTGCTGGCAAATTCATTTCAGACTGTACAAGGAGCTTTGCTTAGCTGTACGTATACAGTTCTTGACTATGCACAAACCGGTCTTATTGCTGCGGTGTTTTTCTTCAAGGTGACTTGGTTTTCTAATTCTCAATAATAATAATTATTAAGTCTGCGTTTAACTTTAACATTGAATCCAACTCATTGAAGTTTATACGATGCTCTGTTATCCCTATCTCTTACTGCATCCTCATTATTCTTGATCTTTCTATTTACTGTGAACTGCATTGGACTATGCCAACTCTTGAGATCTGTGGTTATATATTATGCGCCTTTTGTCGATTCTCACAAAAAATACTTGATTATGGAACAACGTCCTAATGTATTTCCCTGCCTGCTCCAAAAGAATAGAGCCAGTTTATTAAAGAAAGAGAAAAATAAGAGAGCATGTCGACGTTGTTTAATTGCAGTTTTCAACGTTCTAATCTCGATTTTTCTCAACCTCAAAAGGTCCAACTTATTTTCTTAGATAATGCAACCAAACAAGGCCTTCTGGAGGTCTTTTTAATTTTTTGTGCATGACATTGGGGAGAGTTGGAATAAAGACGTCTAAGAAAGATGTTAGTAATGATGAAGTACATCCTTCCAAACAAACCGAGATAGTGCTTAATGATGATGTTAATGTGTCTTCTTCATATAGATGATGGAGTGGTGGTACCAATCTGCTGAAGAAAGAATGTCTGCTCCAACTGTGTATCCTCCACCTCCGCCACCTCCCCCACCGAAAGTAAGCTAAAATATGATATTGCATATATTTATAATAAGTTATCGGGTGAAGAACAGTATTAGTCCCTAAACTTGGGATAAACTTTCCATTTGATTCCCATAAGTTTTAATTGCAATAGTAATGGTCCCCATACATTCATTATCATTTCTGTTTGGTCCTCCTGTGTAACTTACTGAAATTTGGGACCATTACCATTGTAATTGAAAGTTGAAACTACCGGCGGGGGGGGGGTACTGATGGAACTTATGCAAACTAAGGGGGCAATCAAAATTTATCTCTAAGTATGCGGATCACTTCTGTCGATCACCCGAAGTTTTGTTTATGTATGATTAACATTCTTTTTTTCTTTTAATTTGTTTTGAGCAGGTTGCCAAAGAGGGAGTTCCATTGCCCCTGGATCGAACACTGTGCCCATTGTGTTCTCAGAAGCGTGCTAACCCTTCTGTTGTATCAGTTTCAGGATTTGTATTTTGTTACGCGTGCATTTTCAAGTATATATCTCAGGTTAGTCACGCAGCTTTTATCCTTTTGAGCTCTGTTTTCTTTGTTTAAGAGATGGATTTTGTTTGACCATCTTAGGATCTGAAGTTTTCTGAATAGCTATAAGCTTTAAGTTGGATGAACCCAGTTTTGTCCTCAACTTCAAAAAGTCCACCTTATTTGCTTAAAAGCTACAAGTAGACAAGCCAATAACTCGATTCTGAGAAGCTATTGGTTGGATCCAATTTTCAGTAAATATTTAGAATATGATTTGTATTGAATATTGGTTGGAATATACCCTTTAACTCAATTCGTATGTTATTGCACTAGAATTAGAATAGGATAGAAAGACATGGCATTCTGAATATGAGAAGACAAACACAGTATGTCCTTTTGGATTTGTTTGGCTGTAGATGTTAAGCAAATACTGCAAGCTTATTTGAGGCTGAGATAAAAGCATATACTTGAATAATTTAGAACAAATTAAGATGACACCTAAAAACCTCCGCGTATTAGCTACTGACGCCAACCACCAAGCGTATGCATTGCAGCTTATAAGCATAAAGTAAATGAATTTTTTAAAAAGTTGTAATCAAGCAAGTTTTAGATGTTCAACTAATCGCCTATCAGTTTTCTTCTATATGCCATATGTTTATCAGTTTCGTACTATATCTCATTTATTTCCTTCTTAGTTCTCTTAAATTCTAATCTTTTATACTTATATCGGTTGTAAAAATAGTAATATATTTGTATTGATTATGTCTCGCAGTATAAAAGATGTCCGGTTACTCTAATGCCTGCAACAGTTGATCATGTCCGACGACTCTTCCACGACGTGTAGCTGTATACATACGGATCATACATTTCCGTGGTGTTCTTTTTACCAATTCTCAAGATTTAAAATAGGCATGACAGTTTCCAATTGATTTCCAATTTCCAGTATGTGGAAAAGATGTGTTACCATTTAGGTTGGTATCATGGTGGGCAATTTCTTTCTTATATTTGGTATATTACTGTATTGTAACACAAGCTGTATATCGATAAAATAGTTAACCTTTAATAAATGGAGCATATTGTCAGGCATGCACCTTTCTAGACTTTTAGTTTATGATTCTCGACTTGTGGGTTTCGATTGAATACATAGCTCGGTCAATTGTAGATTCTCCGCAAGTTGATTACATTTAATTTTAAGTACGCACGTCAGCATGCGTCTAATATAATAGTACTCCTATGATGTACGAGTACGTTTAAGGATCCAACGTTGCATGTCGAGTGCATAGAAACGATGTAATTTACTGATAAATAACAAATACCCAACATGGTTCTATTTTATCTTTTGAGTGATTGTAAATAACAAGCGAATCGGGATTTTTATCGTGTCACCTGATTAAAGCCTACTTCTAAGAGAGAGGCTCTAAATTATTTTAAAGCTCGTTGTAGAAATATGTTAGTAATATAATAACAAGAAAAGTAGCACACAAAAAGACTAAACACAGAATGAATATTGTGCCGGTGTTGAATATGCAACTAAAAAGTCTTTGTTTTGAAAAAAAGAGACAATGTTTTAAAAGGCGCAAGACGAATTTCAGATGTAAATTGGTCGTATAGCGTCTAATTCCTCATAATACCCGCCTAATATTTTAGGTTTTTAGCCTCCGCTTTGCCTAATTTATGTCTAAGACACGCATCGTAGAACAGTGGCTATATGTATCAACACGGTAGACGTTGCTAAATGCTAAGTGGATTAAACTAGCTAGTCACAAAGAGGCCTTCACCTTGTCAAATTACGAAGTATATTACGTATCGATATTCAGTTAAGATCGACGTCGGTCTAAATAGTATCTCAATATTTTGATAACCACACAGAAAGATAAGAAACATTTTAATATCCATAATTCAAGTCATATCAATGATAAAAAGAATAAAGTTGAAGTTTTTGTCTTGTATAATTATTCATTAATACCATAAATTGAAAAACCCTCATAGTCCAAAATATGACCAAAATTAACAAATTGTCAATAAACCAAGTCCGAAAAGAATAAAACCGACGTCTCATACGAACTATTTCGGGATTTCCTTAATATCCATAAGATTCCAAACATCCTCGTCCCAGACTATTTCTTCATCATCATTCGGGTATTTACCGTATATGTCTTTATAGGTATACGGTAGCATCATAGCTTCTTGTTCATTGAAGGTCCAATTCGTATGCGACAACCATTCTTCCCAACTCATCAATGAGCCGTTCCAATTGTCAAGCCTTGCCAAAGCATCCTTCAAATCACTTGATAAAATTTTATCGATTTCGTCTATTTTTCTTTTACCTTTATCTAAATTTTCTGATAATACCGCATCTGTTGGCACCAGACTTTCTTCTCTTTTTTCACGTTCTCCTTGCGCAATTTGCCTATGGGATTCACTTTGAGAACTCATTCTCTGGTTGGGGAAATTTAACATTTTGGTTAAACTAATTATATATATACTAATTAAAATGATGCATTTATGTTATATACAAGTAATTAGGATGGCAAGTTGAATATTTCTACCATATATGTCTCATTTATGGTTATACTTAAAAACTGTTTCTTCTTTTTCCAATATTACATTTCCTTATTGGTAAATTGGTAATGGTAAATTTCAAAAGACCCTCATATACTTTGATAAGTTTTTACTAACCCTAATGTACCATGCAACTTCTTCAAACAACCCATCACATCTATTTATAATGACATAACTTTATGAACATACTATGGTCCCGTTACTCCCGTTGGATTTTTTTAATTTGAGATAAGCATGTTGCGTAATTCTCTGTTACAGTACGCGTATTATTGGCTTAATTATTTTCACCATTAGTTAAAACACTCTCTTAGATAATATAGACAAGATTTTTTAGAAAAATTAACAGTCTTCCAAAGCTAACCAACATGCACAAAATCGCGTCATTTTTCACTCAAACATGGGTTATTTATGAAAATTAGACAATAAAGGGATGAATAGCAAATATCCGAAATGCACGGGGTTATCGGAAAAGTACTCATAAGGGTCTATCCTCATTTGACAATTTTATTTGGCAAATAAAAAAAATGTAATGAATATTTCTCATAATATCAGATATATCTTCACAAAGATTTCCTTTTCTTCTCAGGAAAATGGAAATAAATCATGATATATATATGTTCTTACTTATTAATTATAATTAAGTCTTCATATCATTTTCACTACAAGAAATAGTTTATAAACAAAAAAAAAAGGAGACAAATTTTCTTGCTGATTAGCAACAAAAACAAACAAAACCGCAACATATATTACATGAAATATTGAGCAACAAAATTACCAACTATTTAACAACTTAAAATTAGCAACACAATAATTTGTTATTAACTATGTTGCCAAAATTTTCGAGGTGAAATCATCAACAAATTTACAATCAATTACGTCTCCGGCCATACTCATTTATTTTGGAAAAACTTAATAAGATAAGTTGATTGATATCAAACAGATAATTTCAAACTAATTTATTAATATGTGGTCATATTTATCTAAATGAGTGTGAATCATTTTAGCAGATTTATCTCTTTTATAGTCACTACAAGAAAAAATCTATATAGCAACAGTTCAGTTACAATTTGTCTGATACTATACTGTTTGTTGCTGAATTTGTTGCTATATTGTTGCTAAGTGTTATGTTGTTGCTGAATTTTCTGCAACAAGCCGTATAGTAACAGACGGGTTGTTGTTATCCTGTTATTTTCTTGTATCGAGTATAAGTAAAAATGTTCTTCACAAATTTGAGGAAATAAACCCAAATATTGACCTTACAATTTGATTTTCTTGTGAGAATTTTAATTACAGCTTTTAATTTACTTCAGGCATATATCTTTAGCCTGTATGAATGCAGTTTACGAAGTCGTTCATTCATTCAAGCCTACTTGGTGTCGATGGTTCAATTATCGTAATCCTAATTTTTTATAATTGGACTAAACAAAATTCGATTCGATATATATACACTAAAAATCAAAATCTACGTCAAATTAGTACAACATTGTCAATTTGCATAATCATATTGTAACACGACGTTACATTTTTCTACACCAAACTAGTGGCGAATTCCGAAGAGAAATGTATGCATAAAGATTTTAAGGAATTCAAAAACTTTGAACGTATAAAATTGAATAACCGTATAAGATAGATAATCAATCGAAGACACTGTACGTACGTACTGATTAATTGATAGTATTTGGCAATTAAGTTAATGCACAAATTGTATTTTGGTATATTAATCTACAAAATCAGAACAACACAAATGTTGAGTGTAATCAAACTTTACAAATTTGTTATTTAATTTGTATGGAAAAAAAACACTCAAATATAAGCATATAGAACAATTGAAAGAATGTTTACATAAACTACAAATTAAGTTGTTGCGATTAACACTCTAAAGCTGAATATTTGATTAAGATTAGATGCTTACTTGTTAATACGCTGAGAATATTTCTGGATATCACTTAATTAAAGAGAAAAAGTTGATTTTATTATTTTTTTATGCCTAAGCAAGAGCTTATAATTAAAAGACACCAGCATACAAATATATATTACATGCAGTGGATTGAACTGATATCCAATGTATTTATGTCTATTAAATTTAAGATTGTATTTTGATAACAAATTCTATTACAGTAATATTTTGCATTAAGTGTTGCATTTATACAATGGAAGTATCAAATAAACATGATGAATAATAACAACTGGGGAAAAAGGCGATCCGATCAAGCTAAAGTTGGTTTCGCTTTTTTGATTTGGAGAATTTATTTAGTTCATACAATTAGATCGATTATACTTTTGTTTGTTTTATAATTCTAGTATTTGATTTTTTGATATGTCCTCGAGGTGAATTTGTTGTAGTATCATTATTAATTATTCCTGGATTCATTGTTTATATACTCATTTATCATTACTCGAAAAACTTAAAGATTGCGATCGTCTTTGCATTGAATAAATTTCCGAAATGGACATGATACGATTTGTCGTGCTATAGGCTATGTATAATCCCAAAATGCAAATAACATATCTTTTAATGAATTTCCTTTTGCGATTGTGATACAACCAAAAAATCACAGAACTATTCATAGTATTCAAAAGCGATTAAATACAAATAAGGACCGATAATCTTTGAATATTTTGTTATCATCCAACTGTTTAAAGTTGTCAAAAACTAAAAGAATTAAAAAAAGAATTAGTTTTGCGATTCATAAAGGGCTGGCGACACAACTTGTTACTCGTTTGACTTTCATCAGAGTATAATCATTTTCATAATAAGTAATTATAAAGGTTTGTATTGTAGTTGACGAAAAAAAGAAAAAAGAAAACACTACATGAAGTTGAACGACAACTAATCAGCCGGTACATATGTAAACCAAAAAATTGAATAAAATGTAACTCCGTCGCAATAAAAATGTTTAAAGTTATGGTATCGGACCCAAATAAGGTAGCAGTTATATCTTTTTTGAATTCATGATAATTAGAGAAATTTCAGTTTAATCGAGTGTTCGAGGGTAAAATTAACCCTCTTTCTTAAGCCGATCAAACAAATTGATTAGAGAGTATTATCGCTTTCCATTGTTTAAATGAAGTCAAATAATTAGGGACTATATGTTGATTACTTACCTATCTGCAGCTTTTAAACAAACAATTAAACAGTAGTAATGATATCAGACTGAGTTAACCAGACTAATTGTCAAACATTATTTTATGTAATGTTTGCAATTTTTACGTACACTCCAACCAAAACAAAAATAAAAGCTCAAATATAATAGTTATGGAACCCTATTTGAGACTACCTTAAAGTTAAATACTAATTAAAAATATTAAATATATGACCGAATAACACACTGTTAAATTTTGGAATGAAAATAAAATTCAAAATTTACAGTAAGTACTAGTGTGTTAAGAGCCTGTCTGAGCCTATCTGACTCGTTAGCATTATTGTTTAACCAGCTAGGTTTCATGCCAGAAAAAAGAAATAGCATGAAAGTTTGCAACATTATTTATACTTTAGGCAGAGTAAAATCTTAATTAAGAAATGTAAATGAAATTCAAAACGTTGTAAAATACACAAACACAACATTTACATACCTGAATCTAAATCATTATTTGTATATATGACATGTGATCTTAACTACAATCAAAATTGTTACAATATAGGAGATATATTTCGGTTAGAGTTTTTTAGTGGAATGTGATCGAAAATCCTGTGTTTGTGAAAAATCGAGACATCACAACGCAGACACCTATTTTGCTTTGGCTTGGGATTTTCGGAGCATAGCGGTTGAGAATCGATAGTTTACATTAGATTAGCTCTTTCCTCAAAATCGATAGTAAACAAAAACAACCAGTTGGGTCGAGTTTCTCTGTCTCTCTGTCGCTGTTCCGGAGGTAGTAAACCACCACCACCACCACCCAACAAAACATCATTCAGTGGCAATGATGACGATGATTTTGACTTCCGATAGACGCCCATCTTCCAGACCGAACCTTACAAATATCTTGATTTAAAAAAATATGATTTGTATGTACCAGCCCCTTTCTTAATGTCTTTTTAGTTCTTTGATTTCCTGATCTCATGTTTGGTTTGGCAGTGGTCCGAAACTAAGCAAGGTCCTTCTAATGACCGCGTATAGCAGAAAGTTTACCTGTAATCCCTCGTTATAATCATCCACACTTTCTTTCCTTCTTCATAAAATACATTCTCGTGAATTCATTCTTTTTTATTTAGGCATATGACTTTTGCTTCTTTTGATTTGTCCTAAGTCACGATGCTCAAGTTGGTGTGGC
This sequence comes from Primula veris, assembly GCA_963682055.1. NCBI lineage: Eukaryota > Viridiplantae > Streptophyta > Magnoliopsida > Ericales > Primulaceae > Primula > Primula veris. The sequence continues at coordinate 33,970,282 of OY821746.1, read as the reverse complement.
CTTGCTCGGCGTTTCCTGTCTTTTGGTTGCTGTAATAGCTTGTTCACTTCAACTAATAGCTGTTTCCGTCTTTACGTAAGTTGTCTCTCATCTTTTCCTTTTCACTGTTAGAAAAAAATTCAGAAATAAAACTCCTAACTATCTGTCTAATGTACAACGATTTCACTCAGAACCGTTTTTCCACAAGAAGAAGCTACGGCTACCGGCGAGAACATTAGCGCTACTTCGTGAATTGTATTCGACCATGTTAACTTTAGTATTGTGAATCCTAAACTCTTGTCTATTTCTTCGGGAAGTTGTCGTCCTGGAATCCAAACAATGTTATTAATTTTATGAATCTAATAGTATTACTTTCTCTTTATCTTGGTGGTTTGAGTGAGAGCTATCTTTTCTTTATGTTGGTGGTTTAGGAAGCCAAAATTAGGTCTTTTTGTTTGTTTATCTTCTAATGTTTCGTCAATCGGTTTAGCTTTATCAATTTATTTAGCTAGCTTGTCCGTTAAATGTCGGATTATGAGTTATTCAATTTCTTTTGCAGCTTCACTACTTTCGGTGTTCAATTTCAAAGTCGGGTTATGCATACTGCATAGTTCAATTTCAGCTTACTGCTTCATTTTGTATACACCCCAAGCTTTATTCTACGTTCTCAGTATGATAATCATCTAAGCGAAACGACATTTATACAAGTACCGTAACAATCTAAGCAAATACATTAAAAAGCAATATTAAAAGGCCACCTAGCTACTTCCATGTTCCCGATGAGCATGACGTCGAATCTAAACCAGTATGGTCAGTGGCGGAATTGGGAATTGAAGGTCGGTGGGGTTGATTTGCTTGTTTTAATATTTTTGTAATTATGACGGTGCTGAAGGAATAGACAACGTTCATTCATGAAAACTAGGGTTTTCTCTCTTCTCCTCTTTCAATCCCACCTTAGCATCAAAAAACCACGACCACATCAAGAAAGAATCCGCCACCGTATCCTTCAACAACAACATCAACCAGTTTGGTCGAGTTTCTCCTTCTCTTTGTCGCTGCTCCGGAAGCAACGGAGGTAGTAAACCACCACCACCCAAGAAAACATCCGATGGCAACGGAAACAGTGAAAATGATGATAATGAAGATGACCATCTTCAGGACTTCCCATCTTCAAGACCAAACATATCTACAACGGAGCTTAACTTTCTTTCCTCTGTTGGTGGTTTATGAAGCCTGAGTTGTCTTCTTTTTGTTGAAAGATTTCAACTTTGTGTTTAATGAGCAAGAAAGTTCTTAGTGTTTGGTGATATAACGTCCCATGTAGCATGACTACGGCTTTCGTACAACATACCATAACAAAAACACCAGTTTCAGGAAGAAGAAAAAAAGGCTAACAAAAAGGCATGGTCATTCTTTAGGCAGAGTAAAAATCTTAAAAAATGAAAATGAAAGGCGTTCTAAAATACAAGAAAACAACAATTACATCTTTGAACCTAACTACAATCAAAATGTTTACAATCATGGCATGTGACCAAATAGCCTTCCTTTGGGAATAATGGAGACGTCAAAATCCAGACACCTATTTCGCTTTGGCATGGGATTTTCAGAGCATTGCGATTGAATCAATGGTTTAGATTAGCTCTTCTTCAGCCGATGATCAAACATAGGAAGTTCTTCAAGGGTAATCTTTGACATATTAAACCGAGACCTTCAAAGACATCTGTAGAAAAAACCCAAATGGTTAGTTAATTGGATCGCCATTCCTTTCAATAACAAATAACGACTTTAGGTTGAGCGTTTGTTTGGCTGCAGTTTTCTAAGAAAATAAGCTTGCTTAGCAATTAACATATCCAGGCAAAGGGCAAAAAAGTGGAGTTCATCCAATTTAAACTATTAGCTTTAGGGAATCTTATCTATAATGTGTGAAACGATTTTTAAGCATCATGAAATCTGCGGAAAGATTTTTCTGCGGGGTCTTGTTTGATTGCCGTTTTAAAGCAACAGAAGCTGGATTTTTTTAGCTTATTCTCCCAGCCGGAAAATCATAGCTTTAAGCTGATTGACCAAATGCAATCAAGCTTTTAGCAAAAAGAAATTATATAGCGCAAAAGCTGCAACAAAACAAGGCCATGTGATGAGATTTCATTCATGTCTATAATTCGGAATCTCTAGCAAATAATAGGTTTTTTTTAAATGCAAATAGGTTTCCACTTCCAACCCTTATATTAACTACAAAAAAGAAAAAATACACTTGCTTGGTCAGCTTTTATGAAAATTAGCTGATTTTGATTATTGGAACTGAAGAAAACTTGTGTTTCCCATTTCCTTCGAGCCATAAAGGCAAAACATCTAACTTAATAATTGCAACTCAGACACGGAGAAAAATCAGAACTTAATAGCTATAACCAAACCAGCGGTGAGTGCATCTCTGTGTGCACGCGTGCGTGTGTGTGATAGCCTATAAAACATATACCCAAAACAAAAACAACTATGCCTAGGGGCAGTCAATGTTTGAATGATAGTTCATCCAATGTAGTCCGAAGCCTCAAATTTAAAAATTAAGAGGCAAATTGCTATGTAACCACTATTGCAAACAAAGATTAACACTTAATTTAAATATATATGTACGTGTTTGTGCATAGATAGACCACCAAACATCGAAAAGGAAAACAACTTTGCATCTTAATACACGATTTTTGAATGACAGTGCATCAGGTATAAATAGTGTTGAATTTCAACATTAATAGACAAATGTCTCACTAACATTAAAAACAGAGATTTTAAACAATACCTTTAACTCCTTCAGAGCACAATCAAAAGGGAGCTTCAAGGGATTCATCCCAAACATCTCCACTTCCATTTGAGCCATCATCAGCATCCTCTTCCATTGACAGCCTAATGTATTCTCTATGGGCAAAACGGTCCCATTCTGTCAAACTGGGGTTCTCACGCTCCTATCCAGCAAAACACAATATAGTAGTTACTGAAAAATAAGCAACTTTTCTACTGTTTGCACACTAACCTCTCATGAAATTTCATTTTAGCATACTAACCAACCATAGTGTAGGTTTGATACCCTAAATTAACGTAGATAGGTCAATCAAGGTAATCCCCCTACACCAACGGAAAACCTCACATTTTTATACTTACTTCCGTACACTCACGTTTTGGGAACTATCAGTTTCTATTGTCATTTCCATAGACTAACCTGTATGCTAAGATTTAGCGAGTGTACAGATTGAAAGATAAACATTAGGTAACTGTACTGATCAAAAACCATCATAGGTTGGTGAACAAAAATGAAAAAACACTAGAGTTTGAGTATACAAAACAGTAAAAACCCGAAAAGAAATCAAAAAAGGCCAGCTTATATAGTACAGCGAGATTATATTAGCTTACCTGACGAATTAGAAAGGGATCGCGAGTTTCAAAAGCCATGAACTTATTCAGATTAAAAAGAATATTGAAGACACTCCCGGATAGCTTATTGCCCTTCAAGTCATTTAGGGTAAGATGACTCTCATCCTGCGAGAAAAAAGATATTGAATAACTGTGTGAGTTAAATCCCAGTAATCAATACAGAAGATTGATACAGCTAGGAAGAACAATAACAGAAACAGTATTTTGTATTTACAGAGTCAATGCCTTTCTTCAGAAATTGATCAATGGTTTGCATTAAAAATGGTTAGAACTTAGAATAAATCAAATTCAAGTAACAGTGCAATCAATAAGAAACTACCTGACCCACAAAACCACAGCCTCATCACAACATCACGATAGTTAAGTCGAAAAGAAACTCCACAAAATATTTTAAAAGTATGCAGAACATCTAAAATAATTTGAAAATCAGAGAAAAACGGGACCAGAAATCAAAAAAAGCTCGGAACAAACATTACTGTACTTCATAACTTTTGCCGATCACGAGTAATGCCGCCAATTTAAATCGAGACTCTCAGAGTTGACTTTTGAAAAGCAAGATGAGACTTGCACCAAAAATTTAAAGATTCTAGAAGTTTGAAGCGAACCTCTGGACCAATCATATCAATCATCTGACATAAAATATCCTCAAATAGCACAGGCTCTTGGGCCATACATTCCATTCGGTGCAACTGCTCCTCGTAAAAGAATTGCATTTCATTTTTTGTTAGTATTCCATTCCCATCCAAATCTATGCACTTGAACCTGGAGAAACAATTCACATCAGAAGAAGGTAAAAGTACAAAGACTTTCTGGAAAAGACCAACATAATCTTATAAAAAGATACCTAATAAAGGTTGAAGGACATCATAGTCATTGGCTGAAAGAATGCTAATCTTTAATTCTAGCAGTGGAACATGCGTTATTCCACTTTATCTTGAGAAAACATACGTTTCGCAATAATAAAGAGTGGGTACCATGCAATCTTTTTTAAACAATTTCTTAATTAAAAGAAAGTAATCATACCAATATTCAAGACTAAGTTCTGATGATTTATCCTCTTCTGATAGAATGAAGTGAACAAAATCTTCATATCCCATCTTGCCTTCCACCTTGCTGGTAAACTTTCTTGGAATCTGATTTAAATTGAAAAACCATTTACGAAAAAAAAAAGACCAACAAGAAGAGAGAGAAAAAAAAGTTATGCATAACACAGACCTGGGAAAAGATTCTGTCAACAATCCGGTAGGTAAGGGCATGATTGCCATATTTTATGAGGTTTTCCTTATCAATCAAGAAATCATGGTCCCCATCGAGTTCCCAAAACTTGCAGTATATCACGTAGAAGTGTTCATAAGAGAAGTATCTGAGGAAAAACAAAAAGAGAAACGTAAATAATATAGCACTTCATAAAAGTTATAAGGTTCACTAGTGCCATAACAGGTTTATTGGAGCACTACGAGTGTGACACATACGTTAGAGTGATTGCAAGATAACAACAAAAAGATACATAAATTATAATTGATAGTTACCTTAAAACTTTGTTAATGTCCTCCTCTTCGTCGGCATGGAGCATTGCAGTAACTAAATCTCCACGCTTTAGCTCCCTAAGGGTAAGACGCCCATTGCCCGATCTATTGACGTAGTAAAAAATTCTGTATATTACAGTTTCAGCTGAAAATACACCAAAAAATCAAAAGTTAAGAGTTAGACAAAAGCTGCGACCATTAGAGGCACCACAATAACAACTCCCAAACTACAATCTGGCAACGATCAACCCTGGCATATACCAACAAGGGTCCACCAAACTAAGGCCTTGTTCGCTTGGAGTTTAAAGACTCGGTTTTTATTATTTTGGTTAAAGGCTGGATATCCTTTGGCTGAAAAACGTAGAACCTGAGGTTTATTTTTGGTTTTCTTGCTAAGATAGGCTGCTAAAATTTTACAGCTGAAAGCCAAGCTACTTCCTGAACCTAAAAAAATCCAATTTATTTGCTCTAAACCAGCAGCCAAACAAGCCAGGGATCCACAAAACAAGATGGACTGCTCTATTTATATGACATACTAAAAACAAAGTAAAAAAGAGTATGTATATAAACAATTGATTCTCATTGGAAAAAAGGGTATCAATAATTTGGAAAGAACCACATGAAATTGCCTTATAAAAGGAAAATCCATACAGACAAGAAAATTATGAATATTCTGAAAGAACCACCTTCATTGCATTGCGCTTATAAATAACATCGTTTACACTTTTCAAAATACATATTCTATAAGTTCTTTGTTACCCAGATATCACAAGAACCTGAGCACGTTAGTTTTTTTCTTAAAAGAAATTGTTTCCAAAATCAAACATTGCAATGCACACAGTACAAATAAGAAGGAAAAAAGCAGTATTTATTTCATCACTAGCCAGGACTTCTCCAATAATGACACAATAAAAAGAGTGGAGTATATACTAAATACACATAACGTCCAGTTATATGGATATATTTTAGACAGAAACTCGTCATAAAAATACCAAAGAGAGAGAACTTACCATATCTCTCTTGAAATTCTGGAGTGCTCTGTAGAAACTCCAACCCCGGATGAGTAGCCAAAAGTTCTTGAAGAATGGGTTTAAAATCATCCTAACGAAAGTTTTACAAAAGATACCATTAGATGATTAATGTGTCGGACCACAGACTTTTGAAAAGGTTCATTTTTTTAATTCCATTGTAATATAATTAGATTGATCAAATGCACCAAATATGAGAACAAATATAATAAAGCAACTTTTTAATTTTACTGTTTCATGTGATTAAAAGTTAGTTACGCGCATGGGTGGGACATAACAGCTTCACAAGTGTTACTCAAATTATTTCCACTTCCAGGCTATAGAAACTACACCTGGAAAGCTTCTACACAGTATGAACAAAACACTCATCCTACACTAACCCCAACCTTATCAACCTTAACCAAACAATCATTTTTTACTTGACACAGGGACCAACTTGTACATGAATATAAACTTCAGGGGATATAAGTATCAGCATATATAAGGTTTCATTAACTTCTTTAAATCTCTTTTATGTAAGCCGAACAAAAGAATACCTGTGTGAGGTATCTGCGATCTGGCTGCTTTAAAATAAAAAATACTTGACTGGCAATGTCCTTCGTCAACAAGTTGCTATTAACCCAGTAATCAATAAAAGTATCCCTGCAAGAACTCAGACAAACAGAGTTAAGGATACAAATCAGATATAATGGTTAATAAAACAAGTAACAATTAAGAATCTGTATCCTATATTGAAGTTAACACAAATGGAAATCTCAATCCAACCCAGTGAAAAACGGAACAAAAGAGAGTATTGTTTCAGAAACAATTGGATGGACATCCATTACATGTTCTTTCGATTTTTCCACTGTAAGCAAATGACAGACTGTGTATTGTTTATCCAACTACGAGAAGTAATCTTTCTCATAATTATCGTTTATCAACTAATAACAGCACAAAACTTCATTTAATAGTCGTAAAATTTCTGACCTTCTCAATCTTCTTATTTTTCAATTTTTTAAAAAAAGTCATTTTTTGTGTGTTAACAAATGCTATATCTTCAACGTCTATGTAACTATGTATGATTCGATTCCAAAAGACCGAGACATAAAAAAAGGTTCCTAGATGAGTTTGATTGCTTAAGAAGACTAGTACACAGAAGAGGCAGTTAAATAACTTGCTACTAGAAGGCCAAACATGTCTCCCTTAGAAACTAGTTAAGAAAGGAGTAAAAAACATCTCTCATAAACCACTGCAGTTACAGCAGGATCCACCCTAAAGCGTTCAAATTCAATAAAAACATACATATTATTACCTGGTTACCAGGCCACTGCAATGGACGTCAATCTTTCTAAAGAGAGCACTAGAGATGAATGAGGGAAGCTTGCAGATTTCTTTTGTAACAAGCTTAAATTCTGGGGAAGTAAAAAGAAAGACAGTCAGGACTTGATTTACAAAAAAAAATGCAATAAACTAGAGTACAACAAACAGATGTACTCTCTCACCATTTATCTGCAACCCATCCGCATGACCATGGAAAAATTGATTGATTCTCAATACACATCGTTCTTTTAATTCATTTGCAGCTGGAGGACCGTTTTGAAAATAAAACTGCAAAAGGCGTTGCAAGTAAGCCACCACAAGACCAACATGCCACAAACAGAAGGATAAAAGTATTTTTCTAGGATAAGTTAAAAACTACGTGAAAAAGATAAGCGGGTTAACAGACAAAGGCCATATAAAGATGGGTTACATACGATTTTTTGCAATATCGTATCATCATATTTTGATTAGTATACTAACTGTAACAGTTTTAACTTTTAACGATTTGGTTCTCCTAGTGTACCAAAGCAGGAAAATTAAACGTTAAACGGAATATCTTGTGTACTGTTCGGTGATTTTTTTTAATATTTGGTATACGGTTCTATCAATCTTTTCCACTATTAGCCCAAGGCATATCATCATATTCCTATTTTAGTCCTCAGTCTATGCCTACATTCCTAAGTAGTTTACTAAAACCGTCTCAAAAAGAAACTATAATGTACTATTTGGTATTTCCTGTAGGTTGTGCACAAAATGAAAACCTGATCATAAATTAACGAATGAAAGTGTAGATTCCACAGACATTACAAACTATATATCATATCTTGAAAATGATATAATGCATAGGCCAACCTGAGGTATCAGTTCTTTAACAGGCTCGTTTACTAATTTTAGAGGAGAACCAAAAGTAGATAGGCCAGATCTCTGTTTTACAAAACGAGGAGACCCAGATGAAGTTCTAGGCGAGAGTGGGGGAGCACTGCCAGCTGGGAACATAGACGGTAAAGAATTATTTGAAGACGCTTTTGGGCTAGAAGTTGATCCCGAGACATTTAAAGGAACACCTGCTTTTGCATTGATGAGCAACGCTTTAACCTGAAATTACCAGAATATTTAAATTTATAGCCAAATAACATCTGATGAAAACTAAGACATGGTATGTAAGAGAGTATACAAAACTTCAAAGCTGCTTATGCAACATAAAAAAAGGCGGGGAAAATATGATCTTGTACACAGACCTATGCCTGTCAAATTTTAGTAATTAAAACATGATATTCACTTTCACAATTTAGAGACCAATCTACACAAATTCAAACAATAAAGACACTAGCCTTGAAATTAAAATTAAAACTCTCAACCACTGGTTATAACAAAGCCAAAAAATTAACTGGCAGGCACTAGTGAATTCCGATAGCTCGGTGTGTAAAACTGTAAATTGTGAATTTCTGATAGTTTGGTGTACTAAATGTTTGACTCTGCGTGGATTATTGTATATTTTGAAACTTAATAGTATGGTGTACTATACTGCTATAGCCATTGATCAAAGATCCTCTTTGCTAATTCAGAGTTCAATTCATATAACACTAGTTCATTACTAATTCTTTAAAACTTGTATATCTATATATAAACATGTGTGTGTGTACAAATACGGTATATGTATGTATAAAACACAAGAAACACAATTTGATAGAATACAACTCCAGTACGGGTTTGAGTAACAGGATAACACTAAATCATGGAACAAAAGAAACCTGAATCATAAACGAGCTAAAAAGACTGTACAAATACATAAATTGAAGATAAGTAAGTAAGTAATTAGTAGCATGGAGTTGGTGTGAGTTAAAGAAACCCAATACCTAAAATACAACTCCAGTACGGGTTTGACTAATAGATTATCAGCAAATCACAAAACAAAAGGAACCCAATTCCTAAAAAGAACTAAAAAGACTATACACACAGACAGGTTCATAACTAGGGGTGGGCAAAAAATCCGCAAACCCACCCGTAACCCGACCCTCGCGGATTGGGGCGGGTTGAGTGTCCAAAAAAAGTCAATCCGTCCCGCCCCAATCCGTTATATATTTTGTGGGTTGGGTTAGGGTTGGGGTTACCAAACCGCGGGTTAATCCGCCCCAACCTGTTTTAACCCGCAATATATATAAAAATATAAATATATATATTTTTTATACATTGTGTGTATTTAAAGATATCAACCTCCCGTTCTTATTATATTTTAGTTTTGTTACTTGTCCGTGAATGTTATAAACGTATTATGATTGGTTTTAATTTTTACTTCTCTCTGAAACGTACAATTTATTTTTAAAATTTAGGTTGATTGTGCAAACTACTCCCTCCACTCTCATTTAATTCTCCACTACGAAACTACATGCAATTTTGACCGGCTTATAAATTGTACCAAAATTGTCGAAATGAATTTTTTTTAAATCTAATCATAAAATTTAACATTTGAACTATATGATCAACTTTTGAAAATTTTCATTCCGACAATTTTGATACAAGTTGTTGACCGGTCAAAATTGCACGTAGTTTCGTAATGGACAATTAAATAGAAACGGAGGGAGTATGAAAAATAAAGGACCAAAATGAAAATATAAGAATCAACCCGCCCCAATCCGCCCCGTGATTTATTTTACAGGTTGGGTTAGGGTTGAGGTCAATCCGCACCAATCCTCCCCGTACCCACCTCTATTCATAAAACAAAAGGAACCCAATTCCGAATAAGACTATATATATATACACATATGTATGTATATAACTTATATTAAGTAGTACTATAACACAAGAAAGGAAACCCTAATTCATACAATTCCAATTCCAATATGGGTTTAAAAAAAAAGTTGAAAAATGTATCGACAAATCACGAAAACAAAAGAAACCCGGTAATAATAATAAAAGAGTAGTGTGAATTAATAATAAGAAGAAGTAGTACAATGGAGTTGGTGTGAATTAAGGAAAGCCATTGATCAAATAAGTTAATAGCTAAATCGGGATTCGATTTCAAAGCCGAAAACGACACCTCCGCTAGCTGTAGGGATTCCGGGTCCATACTTGCCACGTCATCACCACCACCCACCCTGTTGTTATACTCCACTTCCATTCCTTCTTTTTTATTTATTTATTATTAAATATACTACTACTAATTATTATTATTATTATTATTGTTTTATTAATTTTAAGGGTTTTTATTTGAAGGAGAGAGAGATATATATATATTTGGGAAAGATGGAGGGACACGTCATCATAATTCATACTCTGGCTGGGTTCGGTCCGGTTCGGTTAAAACCGAAACCGAAACCGAGCATATTTTTCGGTTCGATTTTTTTCGGTTTCGGTTTTTTTATTTTTTGAACCGAACTGGACCGGTTTTTTCGGTCCAGTTTTGGTTTTTTTCGGTTATTTTTTGTTTTATTTTTGATTTTTCGGTTTTTTCGGTCTTTTTCGGTTTCGGTCTTTTTCGGTTCGGTTTTACTGAAAACCGAAACCGACCCGAAATTTTTTCGGTTTTTCGGTTTTTCGGTTTTTCGGTTTCGGTCTTTTTCGGTTTTTTCGATTCGGTTTGGTTTTTTCGGTTTTTCGTACAGCCCTACTCTTTTTATTATTATATTCTTTTGCTTATTTATTAATATTCATATCTTATAAATTATTAATTATATAAACGTTAAATTTTAGGGATTTTTTTAAATAAACACGTTAGAAATAAAATAGTAAATTGATTTATAAAAAAAAATAAGATTGAAAAAACTTACGAATACATATGAAAAGAAAATGTAACGTCATCGTCGAATCAAATGAATCGACCGTTCATGAACTAGTTTGTGTTTGGATCGTTAAAGGTCTTGTTTCGTGTTTGTTCGGATCGAGTATGAACGAACTTTTAAGACTCGTGTTCAGATTTATACATGTTTAATTATTTTATATATTTATGTTCTTATGTGTAAAATTGTCGGGAAAAAAATGTCGATGATTAATAAATACTTTTCAGTTTTTAATTTTTTTAAAACTAAATCAGTTTATATTATAATTCATAACAATTATTTGTATTATTAACTACCTCAGCATAAATTTTATCATGTTAGATGAAACGGTCTTAAACGTGTCTAAAGCATATTTAACTGAGCTTGTGAATAGACTCAACTCGAGTTCATTTAAAAGAACATAGTGTGAACAAGATTTTCATATTCTTTTCGTAAACTATCTGAGCTTGAACATATTTGGCCTCGACTCGGCTTATTTGTAGCTCAAATTAATAATTTAAGATATATTGATAGAAATCTTTGCGAGTTATGTATGACGTAAAAGTTTGCATCGACACGGACTTACCGCCATATTCACCATGTTGACGAGATCATTGTAACGTTATTACCTTATAATAATTTACTCACAATTACGATTCGATCCGTATATGCTCCAATAATAAAGTAACTACAAATCATCATTTAATTATTATTAATTGGAAAAACAACAACACTGTATTGTAGGGTGTTCTAAAAGGCTCGATTAAGTGGAAATTTGACGAAGCATAAAAGGCTAATATATTAGGCGGGATTAAACGAATTAAATAGTGATTAAGTAAGATTAAACTGAATTAAACGCTAGACGAGCAATCTACTTCTAAATTCCGTGTTACACCTTTTAAAACATTATACACTATTCGTGTCCGAACACATGGGCCAAGTCCAATTAGTTTGCAAATCAACCCGAGGCCTAATCAAATTTCATAATATATCTAATCATACGGATAATAATAACTGCACTATTCACGCACACGTCCCTAATGATTGTTATAATTACACCAAATATGCTCAAATGTAAACGAGTTTGTTATAATTATATTTCGACTCATATTATTGTGTAGTGTATACACTATCTAGGGCTGAGCGAAAACCTGAAAAAAACCGAATCGAACCGAAAAAGACCGAAATAGAAAAACCGAAACTTTTTCGGGTCGGTTTCGGTTTACAATAAAACCGAACCGAAAAAGATCGAAACCAAAAAAACCGAAAAAAACCGGTCCGGTTTGGTCCAAAAAATAAAAAGACAGAAACAAAAAAAAAAACGAACCAAAAAATCTTCTCGGTTTCGGTTTTACCAAAAACCGAACAAAACCGAACCCATCACTAACTATATTTATGACGTAAACCCTTTTCAAATTTTCTATTTTTCTTGAAAACCTCTATTGGGTTTTTATTTAATACACTAAAAAACCACTAAATACTCAGTTATATGAAAGATTCATAAAGATTCCACCTTTATACTAAGCCCTCCAATTTCCTCAAAAAGCCACTCTTTTTAGCTTTTCTTTAATATCCTTTAAAATATTTATTTTTTTATAAAAGACTAAAAAACCACTATTTTTTGGGGTTTTTTTTTATTGAAGCATAAAAAACCATTAATTTTGGATTTTATTTAATATCCTAAAATATAATTAGTTTTCACAAAATGAAAGATAAACCCTTTTAACAAAACCCTGTAATGGTTTTTTCTCTCAAAAAACCCACAAAATAATGATAAAAAAAATCCCCACTAAAATCCCAAATCTCACTCTTTTTTCCAAATTTTTATCAGCTTCTCCCACACACAAAACCCACTGTTTCTCTCTCCTCCAATCCTTACTCTATAGAAATTTATTTTCATCTGCTCAAAAAGTTATTCACAAAATCATTTACCAGTCTTTGAATGCGTCGGATGCGATTTCGGCAGTTGATTTCGCCACCTCGAAAGGTATGCCGATGAACTCGGGTCTTTATTCTGTTTTAGTATGTAAACTTGTTGATTTTAGAGAGACCCAATTAGCCAAAAGGGTGTTTTATGATTGTGTTTTGAAGAATGGGGTTTTGAGTGATTTGGTGGTTTGTTGTTGTAAGTTGGGAGAGTTAGACGAGGCGAAAGGGTATTTTAATAAGATGGTTTCGACTAAAAATGTTTCTAGAGAGGCTTGTGATTGTATGATTAGTTTTCTTTGTAGAAAAGATAGGGTCTTGGAGGCGTTCGAGTATTTTGTCAAGGTTGATAATGCGAAGATTTTGATTGGTTTTCGTGTTTACGATGAGCTTATAAAAGGATTGTGTTTCGGAGGGTACTTAAACGAGGCCATTTACGTGTTGAATAGGATGCGGGATATAGGTGTGAAGTGTATTGTTAGTGTTTATAAGTTGCTTTTTTATAGCTTGTGTAAGAGAGGGTGGGCCGATGAAGCTGTGATAATGGCTAACGAGATGGAATCCGAGGGGTATTTTATAGACAAGGTTATGTATACGAGTGTAATTAGCGCGTATTGCAAAGGCAAGAAAATGAAAACGGCCACGATGCTCTTTTTCAAGATGATGAAAATTGGGTGTGAGCCCGATTGCTATACTTACAACACGTTGGTAAACGGGTATTTTAACAAAGGTTTGCGCGAAAAAGGTTGGATCTTTTTGAAAAATATGCTGGGATCGGATTTAAAGCCCGATGCGATCACTTACGATACGATGATACGTATGTATTGTAAGGCGGGGGAAATGGATTCTGCTTTGAGAGTGTTTGATGAAATGAGTGTTAGTCGTGTTTTACCTAATGTGTATTGCTATACGGATTTGATTTCTGGTCTATTTAAACATAACATGTATGCAGAAGCTGATCAGGTGTTTTATGAGATGCTGGGTAGTAATGTTGTGCCTGACCACGTATTGTTATTTACCGTTATTAAATATAGAGAGGGAATGGAGCTAGAACTCACGATTAGTTTGTTGCAGAGAGTGGCTAAAATCGGGTGTGATGTTGATTATGCAATGCGCCAAACGGGTGAAGATTTTGAGAGAGAAATCGAGCATCTATTGGAGCAGATCAGGACTAAGAAACCAAGTTTAGCTGCTACGGCTTATGGTATGTACATACTTACATTATGTGAAATAGGGAGATTTGAAGATGCTTTTCCTCATTTTGAGAAAATGATTAGTGTAGGGATCAAACCTCTGCTTTCAACTTATAATTCGTTGATCAAAAGTTTTTGCCAACAAGGACTTGTTGAGGTGGCAATGTCCTTGTATGAACATATGTTATATGAGGGGATAGTCCCGAATATGGCAACTTATTTAGTCATGGTTGATGCACATTGCAAACGCGATGATATAAAGTCAGCATTTGATATATTCGATCAAATGAGTGACAGTGGGTTGGACCCTAGTCCAGCTATTTACGATTCTATTATTAGCTGTTTAAGTCGTCAAAAGAAAATATCTGAAGCACAAGATTTTTTCAAACAAATGTTTTTGGCGGGTGTTGTTCCTGATGAGGTAATCTACGTGACGATGATTAATGCCTTTTCTAGAAATGGAAAAGCGACTCAAGCATGGGAATTATTTGAAAAGATGGTAGAGAGTGGTATCAAGCCAAGTTATCGTGCTTACACTGCACTTATACATGGTTTAGTTAACGAGAACATGAGCGAGAAGTGGTGTTTGTGCCTTAGAGGAATGTTAAATGATGGTTTTGTGCCAAACAATGTGTTTTATACATCTCTTGTGAATCAATTTCTGAGGAAAAGAGAGTTAGAGTTTGCTCTTGGATTGGTCGGTTTAATGGAAAATTCTCAGATTGATATTGTCACTTGCATTGTATTGGTTAGTGGAGTTAGCCGAAACATTCCTTGGGTTAGTGGAAATTGGTGCGATGCCCATTTTAAAACCGAAACAGGAAGAAAAAAGTTGTTCCATTTGCTCCGTCAGAGTAGTTTGGTTTCTAGAGAGAGGACATTGAGAATTTCTTGTAAATCGTTCGAGGAAAGAAAAACACTGGCTTTTAGGTTGATTGAAGAGATTAAAGGGACAATTTTTATGCCGAATTTGTATTTGTACAATAGTATGATTTATGGGCTTTGTTTGGGTAACGAGATGGAGAAAGCTTATGCTTATCTTGAGCTTATGGTAAGAGATGGTATGGTTCCTAATCAGGTCACTTTCACAATTCTTATAGCTGGGCATATCAGACTAAAGGAAATTGATTGTGCTGTTTCGTTGTTTAACTATATGAACGAAAAGGGTTATGTTCCAGATAGAAATGTGTATAATACATTGATTAAAGGGCTTTGTAAAGCTGGGAGATTACTTGATGCATTATCTTTGTCACAAGTGATGCGGAAAAGAGGATTATATCCTTGTAAAAACTGTTACGACAATATACTTAATAGTCTTTGTACTAATCGTTATAGTATAGAGGCCTTTAGGATATGTGAAGAGATGGTTGCACATGATTATTTACCTTGCCGATATAATCATAACGCACTACTTTGTTTGTTATACGACGAAAACGAAAAGCTTAAAAGAGAGATGATTGATCAGTTGATCTGCGACAAGGCATTAATGATGCGTGCCAAAGCAATTGTGGATGATAAAACATTTCTTGTGTGATGAACGAATCCTTTAAAAGATTATTGTTCGAGACAAAAGCAAACTGATTCTAGCCTCGGTGATATTTCATGGCAAGATTCATGAGAAGTAAGTTTTATTTGTAAAAAGTTTTATCTCAATGGTTACTCGATTTGTTAACAATCCTCGTTTCCATTTTATTATTCTTGTTTTTCAATAGACGTGATATAGTTCTTACATTTTTGTAAGGGTAAATTATGCTTTATTGACCCGAGTTTTGGCCAATTTTAGGATAAGTGACCTAAGTTTTTGTAATTTCGGTTTTGTGACCTAAGTTTAACTTTGTTAGCAATTTAGTGACCTGCCATCATATTTTTCGAAAAAAAAAACATATTTATAGCTAAAAGGACTAAAATACCGTCAGATTTTACCCTTTTAGTTAACAGACGTGAGGGCACGTGATAGCACGTGTAACGTATTCCGTCCAGTGAATTGACGCAAGGTCACTAAAACAATACAAAAGTTAAACTTAGGTCACAAAACCGAAATTGCAAAAGTTTAGGTCACTTATCCTAAAATTGGTCAAAACCCAGGTCACTGAACCATAATTTACCCTTACAAAAAAAGTAAGTTTTGATATATGAGTAGCATGGTGATAATACCAACTTCACTTTTATAAAATTCAAATATCTTAATTTATCTTTTTATTGATGCAGGTCCAAATCCATCAATGTCAACCAACCTTGAAGGCAACTCCAAACTTGTTGGCTAAAATTTAAAGATAATAGAATGGTATTGGTTGCTATAAATTAACCAACCATATATGAATTGGTATCAATTTAATTAGAAAAAACTCCACTAATTAGTTGGTCGGCTATATAAAATTACCACCCATCAATCTTTTGCATTTAAAGCCTTTTTCTAGTTAAATTACGCGAATGTAATGGGTGGCTTTTGGTTAGGATATAGAGACAGATTCTAGAACAAAATAGTAAGTAGTCAACAATATTTTTATTTTTTACTTTCCGTTGTCAATTACGAAACTAGGTGCAATTTTGATCGGTTAATAATTTGTATCAAAATTGTCGAAATGAATTTTTTTAAAAGTTAATCATATAGTTCAAACATTAAATTATATGATTTAATTTTGAAATTTTTTGTTTTGACAATTTTGATTCATATTATAAGTCGGTCAAAATTGTACGTAATTTCGTTTATAACAATTAATTGAGAACGGGAAAACTACTATAATAGGGTGAAAGGAGCTAAAAAAAAAAAAAAAAACTATGAC
Organism: Primula veris; assembly: GCA_963682055.1. Lineage (NCBI taxonomy): Eukaryota > Viridiplantae > Streptophyta > Magnoliopsida > Ericales > Primulaceae > Primula > Primula veris. The sequence continues at coordinate 33,953,370 of OY821746.1, read as the reverse complement.
CATATATATTAACACTACCCATTTTTGGAAATTAAATAATATAAATGATTAAGTTGACAAGGCAAAGATAAATGAGTACTATTATTATTTGGCTAGTGGATATTACTTGTATTACAAATATACTTTTCAACAAATCAACTACTAAATGCAGCCTTGGCATACCATATTGGAGGACAGGAAAAGTGAAGTATTCGATTTTTCTTTGAATATTAAAAGGGTCAACCTTCAATGGAATTGAATTTTTGACCAAAAAAATAAGGGAATTGAAATTTATACCAAGGAGAATATGCCTAGTCTTCGTTCATATGCTGTCTACGAGGGATGTGCGATAATAACACATCCATTATGAGATAACTCAACACGATTTTTGTTCATCTTTTTAACGTCTTGTCCACAATCAAACTTTTTACGTTGGTGAGGTCGAAAATCATATTCAGACTCGTCTCGTTAAGCATTAGGAAAGCGCTAAGGAAAATTACCTTATAAAATCTAACATGTCCGATATTATTGGTTATCATAGTTCGACATGTGGTTTAATTGGTTGAGACATGACATAATTACGAGTATATGTGAGCGTGCTTATTGTTATACATGTATAATAAATGGTTTATAAGGAATTTCATCGACGAATATATGAATGAGTAGAACAGAGAGAGATAATAGTTTATATATCTGTTCAAGAAAAAAATAACTAGTTTTTTAATTAATTATATATATTTGTTGGGTAATTTATAATCAATAAAAATCAGTGTTGTATGCATGTGATGAATTAAGTATGAGCTAAATAGGGACAATAGCACCCTCCATATTCAAAACTACTAATCGTAGCACACACGTTGTGTATGCGATACGTATATAAATATGATCCGGACAAATGAATTTAAAATTTTCAAAAAAATAAAAAAATGTTGAAGTGGATATAATAAATTAATAATCGTATATAAGTAGTAATATGATGTTTTATTGCTATAGAAGTATAGTTTGAGAGATGAATTGATGTGTGAAAAAAAAATATATTTATTTAGTTATTTATGTATTTTTGGAAAAAATTAGTAAATTTTGACCGGTTTACTTATCTTAAATCGACTTCTATTAATAGTATGATGATCATAATTTTTTCCACGACAAATCCACATTCAAATCATAATCTTGGTGTATGTTGTTTTTCTTGAAATTTTCCATTGTTATGAATAATTAATGGCAATCATCAAAAAGGTTAAAAAAGAACTAGGAAAAGAGCTTTCAACTTCAAAGAAAAAAAAGAAAGAAAGAAAGAACCCAACTTTGAAAAGACTTGAAAACAAAACAAAATAAAACAAACCCACTTTCTTCTGCTTTCTTGAATAACTTACCCAACTTGTTAACCCATTCCTCCTTTCAAGTTTGATCACCAAAAAAAAAAAAAAACTTTATTAAAAAAGATAAAAATAATAATTCAGTTTGATGCTTGTTTGGAAGGTTTTACACATAGGGAGCAAATATTGACAAGAAAAGATTCATGGGTTTTGCCCAATTCTGAAAAAGAGCTAATTTTTGAGAAGAAAAGATTTAGTGAAAAAAAAAGAATGTTTGGAGTTGGGTGTGAAAGTTTTTGTTGGAATAGTGATAAAGAAATTGATGATTTTATTTTATTAGAGGAACCAAAAAACTATTCTTTGCCTTCACCTCTTCCCTCATGGCCTCAAGGTATTTTTATTTATTCCCAATAACTTTTTCTTTTTTTTTGTTTATCAAATATTATGTTTGTATTGATGATCAATTTAAGTTATAGTCTTATAGGTGTATGGGGTTTTGTTTAGTTGCATCTTTTAAGCTTTTAAGTTTTACTTTTGACTTTTCTTGCATGCATACAACAGAAGTGTTTCTAAACAGAATGAACTTATTCTTTTGAGTTGCAGCCAAACAAGTCCTTGATGATTGTTACTCCTATTATTTATCCACAAGAACTATTTTTTTTTATCCACAATCATGTTTTTTTGTTGTTGTGAAATTCTATTGTTTGTATTGATGATCAATTCAAGTTATGGGTGTATGAGTTCTTGTTTAGTTTGCAGCTTTTAAGCTCATTTTTGTTGTTTTTCGCTTATAAGTTATACTTTTGACTTTTCTTGCATGTGTACAGTACAAATGTTTCTAAACAGAATGAACTTATCCTTTTCTCAGTTTTGAACAAACTAGTTTTTTTTCCTTTAAGTTGCAGCCAAACAAGTCCTTGCTGATTGTTATTATCTATTCCCAAGAACTAATATTTTTTTATCCACAATCATGTTTTTTTGTGTGAAATTTTATTGTTTGTATTGATAATCGATTCAAGTTATGGGTCTATGAGGTCTTGTTTAGTTGCAGCTTTTAAGCTCATCTTTGTTGTTTTTTGCTTATAAGTTATACTTTTGGCTTTTCTTGCATGCATACAATAGAAGTGTTTTTTAAACAAAATGAGCTTACTATTTTCCCAGTTTTAGACAAACTAGCTTATTTGCTTATAGTTGCATCCAAACAAGTCCTTGATGATTGTTATTATTAATTCCCAAGAACTAATATTTTTTTATCCACAATCATGTTTTCTGTGTGTGAAATTTTATTGTTTGTATTGATGATCAATTCAAGTTATGGGTGTATGAGGTCCTGTTTAGTTGTAGCTTTTAAGCTCATCTTTGTTGTTTTTCGCTTATAAGTTATACTTTTGGCTTTTCTTGCATGTGTACAGTACAAGTGTTTCTAAACAGAATGAGCTTATCTGTTTCTCAGTTTTGAACAAACTAGTTTATTTCCTTAAAGTTGCAGCCAAACAAGTCCTTGATGATTGTTATTGTTATGCCCAAGAAATAATTTTTAATTAAATATATTGTGCTTTATTTATTGAAACTGATTGTTTTTATTAATGATCTAGAGTTATGTGTGTATCAGTTTTTTTTTTTTTTTGCTTATCAGTAATACTTTTGGGGACAAACCTTGACTCCAACCGGGGTAGTCCACCTCCTCCCCATTTATTTGCTCCGATCATTATTTGACACATGTGAAAAAGAATAAGGAAAAAATTAAATAATTATTGATATTTTATTTTATTGCCAAAAAGGGTTTGACACTTTAAAATATTTGTCAAAATTATATCATCGACGCATGTGAATTTATAATGCAAATACAGAGAAGGTCATTTTTTTATATATATCTATAATTGAACATATACGTACTTTCCTACCTCTAATATATTTTTTTTTACTAAAAATTATCAACAAATTATATTTTTTCATGTTTTGACTCAACCTTCCTTAATTCTTACATTTTTTTGACGTCATATTTGACGAGATTTGTAGCAAAGATAATTATGAAACTTTTTATCATATATATGTTACTGAATAAAGAATTGTTAATCCTTATCATTGTGCTCATTTTGATTAAAATTGTCTTTTTCTGATCGTTATATATTATATTTTTTTAATTGTTTGATTATTTCGTAATACTGGTATATAATTTTACATAGGGACATTATGTTATTTCTATAAAAAAACAAAATTTGTCCTACTTGTGGTTGATCAGTTTAAAGATAGTTATTTTAAACTTTTCTTGTGAGAAATAGAAGTTTCTGAACAAAATGAACCTATTTTTATTTCTCAGGTTTGAATAAACTAGCTTACTAGCCTTAAGTCGTAGATAAAAAAAAGTCCTTAATTTCTCTTATTATTCCAAATTTCAATAACTCTGCGTAATTTTGAAACGTGAAAAATCATTATTTGGTAATCAACTCTAGTTTATTAAGTTTTCTTTTGTAATTTCTCTTCAACATATGGACCATGCTTTACTATTTATAATTCTGAAACTAGTTGATGAATGATTTGGTTTTAAAATAATGCTCTGGTAAAATATGGTCAACTTCTATTTTCTGACAGGAAAGAAGTGAAGATCTATTTAGAGATAACGTTGTAATTAATTTTAAGGTTTATTTATTATTCATTTGTAACAAAATAATGTTCCTGCCTTGTCAACTTGGTATAATAAATTTGATTTATTTGTTTATTAGCCTTTGCTATTCTTTAAAATGGGAACAAGTTTGTGATATAGAATGAGAAATTTTGTCAACACCTTATCTACAAGTACATGATTAAAGTTTATTTTTTAAATCTCTCTTATTAGCCCCTCTCAATGATTTTAGTTTATTTAATTTGAATTTTAAATAATATGCATCAAAACTTTCTTAATCAAAATGGGAAATTTCTACTCCGTACTTGAACGTTGAAACATTCTCAGTTTGAAGACTTGTGTTGTTCGCAAACATGTTTAAAATGTGAATCTTCATTTCACTAGATAATCTGTGATGATATTGGCGTAAAGTAAAGACCTACCGAATTTGTTGAAACAACCTTACTTTATCACCTTGTCTGGTTTCAGCTTTTTAGTGGTACCTTTCCGATTTTACTTAAAGGCTAGACGGTATTTAGTTGATTCGTTTATAAGCTTAGCTTTTCATGTTTTGGGGCCTGAAAAGCTAGAAGCTTTCAGCTAGCTCCAGGTTTCTCTCAAGCTAAAAAATTCCCAGCTTATTTTCTTAAAAGTTCCAGCAAAACAAGCCCTTTCTTTGTTTCAATTTAGAAGTTCATCCACAATTAATTTGTTTGTTTGCTGATACGTGGTTATGCTCTTTTCTAGGCCAAGGATTTGCTACCGGGAAAATATGCCTCGGAGAAATAGAAGTCGTGAAAATAACCAAATTTACTAGCATTTTTAATTGCACCCATACTACGCGTGGAAAACAAAACGGTGCTATTTTTTATAAACCCACTGATATTCCCGATGGTTTTTTCACCCTCGGACATTATTGCCAGCCTTGTAATCAGCCTCTAAAAGGTTACGTCCTCGTAGCCCGAGAGACCGATATAACAAAAGATGCATATTCAAAATCGAGTAATTGTTTTCCACCTCTTAAAAAGCCGGTTGGATATACTTTAATGTGGGGAACAGATGATCATAAAGTCGGATGTGGTTATGTTTGGTTACCAAAACCACCGACTGGCTATCGGGCCATGGGACTGGTGGTCACTGATGGGCCGGAAGAGCCCAGTATCGACGAAATTCGATGTGTGAGAGAGGATTTAACTGAGACTTGTGAAACTTGCAACGATATTGTACTCGAAGCAGATTCTAATTTATCAAAAAATTCTTTAATGGTATGGAATATGAGACCAAGTAGTAGAGGGATTAAATGCCGAGGCGTTTGTGTTGGTACTTTTTTTTGCACCACGAGTCATAGTATGGGTGAAGAGCTTTATATTGCGTGTTTACGAAATGATGATAATACCCTTCACGCTATGCCTAATCTCGATCAAGTACATGCGCTTATACATCATTACGGGCCAACGATTTTTTTCCACCCAGACGAGGTTTACATGCCTTCATCGGTACCATGGTTTTTCAAAAACGGAGCAATATTGTATCGAAACGGGAAGGATAGAGGAGAAAGGATCAATTTGAAGGGTTCGAACTTGCCAAGTGGTGACACAAACGACGGCGAGTATTGGATAGATTTACCTGATGACGAAAAGGAGCGGAATTTTTTGAAGAGTGGGAATATAGAGAGCTCAGAGCTATACGTACACGTTAAACCGGCTTTAGGGGGGACATTTACGGATATTGCTATGTGGGTATTTTGTCCTTTTAATGGACCGGCTACTATTAAAGCTAGTTTAATGAACCTCGAATTAAATAAAGTAGGCGAACACGTGGGCGATTGGGAGCATTTTACCCTCCGTGTGAGCAATTTTAATGGTGAATTAACCAGCGTTTATTTTTCGAAACATAGTTGCGGTGAGTGGGTACATCCTTGCGAATTGGAATTTATTGAGGGGAATAAGATTATTGTGTATTCATCAAAAGACGGGCACGCTAGTTATCCACACCCTGGTAGTCATATATTAGGGTCGTCGAAACTCGGAATAGGAGTGAGAAATGACACCGATCGAAGCAAATATTTTGTCGATTCGAGCACGAGGTACTTATAAACTAAGTTTTAAATAAATGATTAATTTTTTTAAAAAAATAATAACAATCAATAAATTAAACAATTTCTGACGTATGGATAATATTATCTGATACAAGTTACTGTAGCTAAAAGGAGTTTTAGAAAGTTAAGGTTACATATATATTCTTTTGTTATTCATGATTAAATTAGCAAAGCCCAGAATTAAACTTTTTCTATATGCTAAATTACGTAGGTACCAGATCGTATCGGCCGAGTATCTAGGAGGTGAAGTGGCGGAGCCGGATTGGTTGCAATACATGAGAGAGTGGGGCCCGAATTTAGTGTACGATGTTAGGTCAGAGTTGGATAAGATTATTAGCCGTTTTCCTATGTTTTTACGGTTTTCGGTGGATGTGTTTTTTGAATTGTTTCCTACGGAGATTTATGGAGAGGAAGGGCCGACAGGACCTAAAGAGAAGGATAATTGGTTAGGCGATGAAAGATGGTAGAAATGGTGTAATTACTACAATTCGGTACAATGTATGACTAAATAGTAAACATTCTGTTACTTGTTTGCGACTATCGTGGTGAATCCCCGTAATTCTCTGTTGTAACACTATGGAATTATAGAATGAATTTTCCTAAAAGGAAAAAAATCCTTTCGAAACGTTGCAATGAATATAAAGTAGTTCCATATTAGATTTCTGTTTTTTCCTTGTCCAATCCATTTCATATTTTCTTTCGTTTCTCTTTTTTTGGCTTAAGGCGCTACTCTTAGCGCTTGTAGAATGGTAGATCCACATGTAGTTAAACCAGGCGATGAGGTAGTACGTACCATCAAGCAAACACTTAGCGACAGAGCCAAGGTATTTTCTTGCAACATCCCTTTACAAAAAGCAATTTCCTATAATCACCCAGAACCTCAACTCGATTATTTATTCATATTCTCCCAACTGATTTCCTGAAGATTTTATCCCCTGGCTTCGAAGAGTCAACATATGATAGGTATTTGTGCATTCGCTAGTTGTAGAACAGTTCTTAGCCCGGGTCTTGGTTTGGACGAAATATACGTCTTCTGTATGAAATACCCAACAAAGCTCATAAAAGTACGAGGATGTGTCTCGGAACGAAAGAAAATACAAAGAAAAACTAATGCAAATCCTCAAAGTGAATCATCAGTGTCCAGGTCGAATACGATATCAGTTGGCTGATCTTTGGCATACCTTGACTTGAAAGATTGAGTCTCATCAGGTAAAACAGTGCGGATTTCATCGTCACACCGTTTGAAAGCATCCATATCCATCTTAGTAAACAGCTCAGCCCCTCGTACCACCGCACCAGACCCATACACCTCCCTTACCTCCAAGAGGTTATGAACTGCTTTCAAGGCCATCCATGTCTGCCTGTAGAACTCTAAAAGAAGATCGGCCTGAAGGCATAAGCTGAAGACCGGTCACTTGAGATCTTAACTCCTCTATCCTTCGGTTCTTCCGGATTAATTTATAGATGAACCTCTGAGTGTTTTTTTTACAGACTTTACAGTATTCTCAGAGGCCTCCTCCTGTAGGTGCTAACGACTGATTTTCAGCGACCAAATGTTCATTCAATTTTGTTAGAACATCCCTACGGTTAATTATGCTGGGCGAAGGACCCCCGACAGACCCACCACTGTCGGCTCCTGCTTCGGGGAAGCAAGCGTACCGATCAGGAAGGTCATTCAAATACAGACCATGCTCTTTCGGAAAAAATAATAGCTAGGACAGAAATCGTTCAGAGAACTTTTACATCAAAAAGTTCGGCCGCATCTGACTCCATATTCTCGTGTGAGCGTTTGGACCCGATATTTATCGGGTCAATATCTATTTTGTCATCAACATCATTTTTCGCTGGATGATTGCCTTCGCTGTGAAGATCTGTTTGTTCCTGTTCAATAACAGAAAAACAAACAAACATTTAAAGTGAAAAATCAATTGTAGTTCTTCCACAGGGCAAAGGATAAGGTATTAAAGAATGTATTTGAGAGATTCACCTGATTAAATAACGGGAAAATCAATTGCACAACTTTTCATTTTATTTTCTTAGGAATACTACGGCTATTACGTACCTACCTTACGATGCATTCCGATGTAATCCTTAAATAACGGGAAAACAGGAAGCTCATCTGTGTTTAAGATAACTAGACGTCTGGCATGAAAAACCAAGATGACAATCCAGATCTTATGGATCACAACTTTAAAAACCAAATTCAATGTTATTAAGAGCAGCATTTTACCATCCTGAAAGTAAGAAATACATAATTACTCGCTGGACGCCTAAAGACCAGGTCGGTGATATGTCTGACATAGATCGAGGAAAATCAGCTAAGCAGTTTGTTAATGGAAAATCAATTACGACAAAGAAACTTTAACCAACCTTCTTGAAGTTGATCTTTTGCATTTCGAACAGAACCATTTCATGCATTTTCGTTCGCTACAGATTACTATATATGCCATCAATCTCCTCCACCTGGGCAATTAAAAACATAAAATAAAATAAAATGAGAGCATATACACAATGCTAGATGTCTACTCAGCCAAAAAAAGAAGATTATCAATTCAAAATCACAATCAACAATAAGGCATGGATATTTCTTCCTTTCTTATCAAATTGATATTCAAAAGCACATAAAGAATAGAATGCTCTTTCTCTTATCGACAAAAAAAAAGGAATATTTATGTGAAGAAGAATAAAGTAAACTAGACAACCATCAACAACGCGAATCGAATATGTTAGTTCATCACTGAGATACAAATCGGTTTCCACACTCGCACCACACAAGAAGAATCGTATGGTTTAAAAAAAAAAAAATCAGAAAACCATATGGAAATAAAATAACTATAGATAAATTTTCACAAGATCTCACCTCATCAACCCCAGAAAATTTGAGTCCTAAATCTGCAGCTTCTTGTGGGGTATTAGCAAGATAGACAGAAGCCCAATGCTTGGATTCAAAGTAATTACAAGGGGTAACGTTTGTATACCGTCAGCAAAATCTAAATACAGTTTGAAACTCGTAGTTTGAAAAACAAAGTCGTAGTTCTGAAGTCAAGCTCGTAGTTCTGAAATCAAGGCTTGACTTTTATAAAAAAATTGACTTTTCTGGCTCGTAGTCAATCCAGAAAAGTCAATTTTTTTAGAAAATTATGTCTGCATGCCTTCGGAGTTATGAAAAATAACCTTATATTTAATTAATTTATTTAATTGCAACACGTGACACGCGCGGGAATAAAACGGTGCCTTTTTAAATTAACTGACCGTTTTATTTCACCCTAGGTCATTATTTGTAATAGTAATCATTTTATCTCCTTATTAATAACGTGCAATTTTACCACATTTCGATGTAATATATACACGATTTAAACATAAACTCTGATCAGAATTTAGGACGAGCAACATTCTTGTCCTTGTTTGTGGCGTTGTTGGTGGAGATCGATACGACTCTTGGGTAGGCCAAATTAATGAGCCAAACGACCCGGTGACGGACTGAAATTATTAATATTATTCTAATAAAACCATATAAAAAGGTAAATTTTCTTTTGTTTTAGAGAACTTTAGGGTCAATATTTTTTATTAGTTTCGGGAACCTTTGGACCGAACCTAAATACCAAATGGTGGTGAGTTTTATATTACTCATTCCTTTCAAGTTTACTTGTTCACTAAACTACATCCAATTTGACTAGCAAACAAATCATAACTAAAGAGTCAAAATGGGTTTTTTTTTTTCCGAAAGTTAGTAACACAGTTTAAATATTTAATGATATTATTAGATTTTAGCAATTTTCATTCGACAATCTAGACACGTGTCAAATTACAAGTCAAAATTGCACAAAATTTCGTAATGAATTAGTAACTAATTAAGAGCGACAAAATGTATGATAATACATATTTCTAGTTTTCGTTCACGGAAGTAAACTGTAAGAAGCGAAGGTATGAAAAAATCTTAGTACTCAGATCATAGAGTTTATTCGGAGAATTGCTTCTTAATAACATATTGCTCCTCTGTCGATAATAGAATGTGGCTAAGTCCATAAATCGAGTTTATAATTACTCCTCCGTTTTATTTTAATATAATATACCTCACATATATTCATTAAATAGAAACAAGATATGTGATGGAGGGTGTGATAATTAATCAGGCATGCTTGAAAATAAAGTACTGCATGAATGAAAACAAATGTTTAGAAGCTCAAAACATAACTAATAAGTCTGTTTTACCAAGAGTTCAGTATAAATATCGACACATTTTGCTTCAGACTTTAGTTATACCTTTTTACTTGCTTTTGCGTTTTCTGATAAAAGAAAACCAACAATTTTTAATAATATGAAAACGCACCCTTGGGCGTTTCCTTAAGACGCAACGCAAGGTGAGCTGCTAAACCATAGGACACCTAAAAACATCATCTCAGGGCATATAAATCCAATATTCATTCCAGAATATGCAATGGTGCAGCTTTCTTTGACGGGAGACACAAATACGAATACTAATTTAGAGGCAACAAATCCACTCATACGACAGGAAATAGAGTAAGAAAATTGAAGAAAAGAGCAGGTTTCTGATTATTTCAATAATTCCATATCTTACAATTGAAGAAAAATTGATCAGGTTGCCATTAGTTTTCTCTTGAGCTGATATTTCTTTTGTTGTTCACAATTCTACATTCCATCTATATTGAAGACCAATATGGAGAGACAAAAAAAGTAGTCGATACTCTTGCAACAGCCCTCTACAAAAAATCATTTCAAAATGCAAAAAATCTTCAATCAACAGTATTGATAATCAATCTGTAGAATCCCGTCTCACCTCAGCATGACTATTTATTCATATCCTTCCAACTAATTTCCTGAGCACATTCCCCGCATATCGTAATGCACCCTTGTTTTGTCCCCTGACTTCGTAGAGTCAACAGATGGGATAAACTTGTGCATTTGCGCGGAGTAAAAGAGTTCCTTACTCGGTTTCTGACTTGGGTGAGTTTTATGTGTTCCAAAGCGGTTGACGGTACTTTCGGAATAGTGGGTTTTACAGAGGGATCGGCAATTGGAACTTTTTGCACTTCTTCCCATTCTAGAGATTTTTTGTATACTTCCCACGCCATGTCTTGTTCTTCCTTTGAAAGTTTTTCTTCTTCGTTTTCTTGCAGAAGTGTCTCATGCAGATGGTAATTAGCAATCCATCTAGACAAGCAGATAGAATAACAACAATAAATCTTTACATTCCGCCCGATAAAAAAGTAAAGGGCAAACCTGACTGGTGATGAATCCCGCTAGAAACTAAAAATGCATTCAATTTGTATGAGAACCTTATCATAGTGCCTCTACGTTCACAGCTTTGAAACTCCAGACCACACTTCCCATGTCAGAATCTTATGTGGCAGGGTTGAAAAGAAAATATAGCAAACTCCAAACCCCTTAAAGAAATTTGCTAATTTTCTTCTCAATCGATGATGGCATGGGAATGTGGTCTGTATTCTCAAATATATGAATCTGACAGGACATGTATGCAACATCACATGTAAAATGATAATAACAAAGTAAAGAAATGGAACAAGACCATTCCCCATACAGATTAGGCGTTATAAACGAAAAAATAGCGGAGGACTGTCATATAAAGGGAAAACGTACAACTATCTATTGATTCTCTAGCAAGTAAAGAACAATTGAAACAATACCAAAAGTGATGTGCACTAACTAGCTAAACAATTTAATCGAATTAGAGCAAGCTAGAACCCATGGCAAATATTACTAGCTGATATTATTACCTTTCCCAAACTAGACACATACACCCGGTGTTTTAAAAGGCACGCCTAGACGCAAATTAGGCAGAACTTAGGCGGCAGGCGGAGTCTAGAGCCTAATATATTAGGCGGGATTAAGTGGATTGGGCGGTGATTAGGCGGAATTAGGCACTACGCGTCCAATTTCCGCCTGATGTCCGCCTTGCACCTTTTAGAACATTGCATACACCTAGTTGAAATAGGCTCATATACAGATAAAATTAGCGTTTCTTTAACCCTTTGTTACTCCACATGAAGAGTTGTAAATAGACACACATGCAAGTCTTAAGTCAGAAGCAGCTTTTTAAACAAATAAACTGGTTTCTTTGATGTTGATAAAAAGTTGGCTTCCTCTAACTTAAAGCTTTTAGGATTTTGAAGCCACTACATTATAAAGCCTAGCTTTTTAGCAATATATGCACTACATGCACTTACACACACATACGAGCACTGACATGCTATGAGGGGGGGAAGGTTAATAAGCAGACTTAAAGGATGCAAGCAAACATGCACAGAAAGGGATAGAGAAGAATAAACAAGTGCAATCAACTGGCTGACAAGTAAGCCTAAAAAGCTATTAACCTCGGATCATGTCGGCTCAATAGACATTCCATTAGCTTGTCCGAACAACAATTCCCATGAGAGAGAGGCACCTTCTGGCCATTGCTACTGGATTTTGTCCCATTTCCATTTTCTGGTCCAAGATCAGCCAAAGCATCAAGGTTTTCTTCATCACCAAAATCAAACAGATGTAACATTTCCTCTTTGGATATTGACCTATGCACTTGTTGCCTGTCAACTACTCTAGCAGCAAGCCCCTCCTTGGTCACCTGTTTGAATAATTTCTCTTCAGCATAATATTGATTTTGAAAAATTTAAAACTCAAAATTAAATATTTGTTTTGCCTTACCTGGCGCTTGTAAATCTTCTCTTCCATAGTGCCGTGTGCTAGTAATCGATAAGCAAACACGGGTTTTTTTTGGCCATATCTAAAATGACAACAGTGCGCCTCATTATTAAATGCAATAGTTTAGACTAAATTATTAAAAAAAAATGAGGTGGAATTTTACAATGTGCCACAAAGCGAAAGACTACAAGTTGTTATGTCCCCCCCCCCCCCCCCCCCCCCCCCCCCCCCCCCAAATAATTTATGATAGCCTGTGTCCATGAATCCTTCTGTAAGCAAATAGATGATATATTTACTTTTCACAAGAGGAGACTTGTTTTAGCTCTTAAACATGAGATCTAGTTTATACCCCAAATCACATCTGATCTTACAGTCCATTAATGCTAATAACAACTTCTCAGAGAGGAATTGCCTTGGCCAAAGACATTTAATTTTACCTAAAATTTACCTAAAAAAGTGACATTTGATTTTGATTATGGTAGCCTATAACTGATTTTGAAATCCTCTCTGCATTAGCAATCATAAGAGATGGTGAATTCAAGTGGAAAAAAAAAATGCTTTTTGTATATGCAAGCTATAGAAACAAGCTGCATTGGATATATATAATATATATCTATATAAATCCAAATTAGCCTACCTCCAAACACGATATATTGCCTGGAGATCATAAGTTGGGTTCCAAGAGCCATCAACTATAATGACACGGTTTGCAGAAGGAAGATTGATTCCTAAAGACCCAGCTCGAGTAGATATAAGTACACATTTAACCCTCGTATTTGAGGGCTCGTTGAACCTCTCAACTAGTTTTTGCCTGTCCAAACTCACTGTTTTCCCATCTAGCCTGCGTTAATCAGATAAACATTATTACTAAGTAATAAGATTTAAGTCATTTAAAAGTCAAACAAAATTCATAGGCTCTAAAGCACAGTAATATTTTTTGCTTTTCAAGTATTCGTATTGGTACATAGTCTTTGCTTAGTACTGAAAACTTTTGCACCAGAAGGCAACCTATTTGGGAAACAAATTCATGCATTTCAGTCTTACTTAAGAAATGATCAAATCAAGCCTTAAACATCCTAGAACCCTACTATAATTAAGGAACCAGACTTTTGTTTTATTCTAGTTTGGTACACTCCCATTTTTTCCGTCGAGTTGGGTGTATAAAATCAGAAAAGATGGCAGTTAGATTACCCTGTGATTAATTGTACCAGAAAACATCTATGTACCATCACATGCCCTCCAATTTGACGGAAAAAGCAACGAGACTATTAAAATATGAGAAGAAAACAAAAGTCCAGTGCGCTAATAGAAAAAATAGTTGGGTTGGGTGTTCTAAAAAAATTGGACGTACAAAACTGTAATCAAATCTCAAGAAAGAGAAGAAAATAATAACTATGCATACTTTCCTATAGGAACAACAGTTAGTTATCACAAGACTATTTCATCTTTTTTCTCACATTCCCAAACAGAAGAAATCAATTTGCTTAAAGAGTTGCCCAAATATTTCTCGAGTTTTTGAAATAAAAACTACATACCTATACCAGTCTTTCCCTCGTTTCCAACATTTCCCTTTCCTCCCTGGTCGAGGCATCTTAGACAGGTAAAGTTCTATTAGATCTAGAGTCGACAAGCTTTGGCTAAAAACCAATGCTTTATCGCCCACCTCAGAACTCATGGTAAGAATGTCAAGCAATAAAACCATTTTCCCACCGTTATCAACAATCTTGTAGTTATTTTCTTTCGAAAGATCATTCCACCAATCCTGGGAAATAAATTGTAACTTTAGTATTCTAGATATACATCATAAACTGTCAGACAGGAATATGGGTTCAAAGAAGAAATGCATATGAAATCTAACAACAAAGGTCTCCAAACCTCGTAAAGAAACTTATTTTCATTTTTCTTTTGTGCGACATCATTCTTCTTTCCTGCCTTATCTGTCAAAGAAGCATGTAGGTGAAAAGTTAAAATGAAGCACTAGAAAAGGAAGGGAACAAAAGCTCACTGATATGCAAAATCGACTACTACATATCTGTGCAATTCAAAGTCGGAGTAAATTACAATTTTCAAGACGTAGTTAAAATGAAGGTCTTTCTCTGTTTTTAATTACGACAGGTATTCTTAACATGGTAGTTCAAACATATTTCCTATTACTCAACATTAAAAATGCAGCTCTGGCAGGCATTACACTCGTCAAAAAGCCAAAAGCAAAATCCACATGCGACTCATATCAGCCTTTTCAAGGGAATATACTCGGGCAAATAAAAGGGAATTATATAGAACAGCAAGATAAGAAAACTGTTTCTAACTACATTTGAGGAGGAGTGGAATTTGAGTAAGCTGTACAAGGGAAACGGCACAACCAACCAGCTATTAAATCGATATAATTTATTGATCAGCTACCCCACTTATTAAGGATACATTATATTGCATTTATTCCACATTGAACTTCCAGATAGGCACGCATACTCTTCAATTAACAGTGTATATCAGCAAAACTTTAACTACACTTTTCTTAATGAACTCATGCCCATTTCGATGGCTATTCAGCCTATTCTATTCTTTAACAAACACAAACACATTAAACTCTTCATTACAGTCAACTGACTTATTAGATTTGATATTTTCACAACACATAACTGTTGAAATAAAACGAAACCAAATGGACTAGCATATGCACATAACAAATATCTCTAAAGATCGTCATAACTTCAAACATTCCACAAAATAATCTAGAGGAATAAAAAAATCAAATAAAAGTTACCTCCGCCAATTGTGTTGGAGTCGATGTTCTCATCACTGGAGCTTTCTTCAACAAGAAATTTCTCCATAGCATCGCTTTTCCCATAGTCTTTAGTTTCTCTTATCAATTGCAAGACTCCAGGATGATTCCAAATCTGTTGTTGAAAATTCATACTTGAGCATAAGTTCTAAAAAACACAATAATATGCGTATTAATAAATCAAGACTAAAAGACCAGAAAGGGTAACAAATGGAAGTTGTCTCTGACACCAACCAGGCTGGCGCAACAGGTTGACATACAACATGTTTATCCCATTTGCAGAATCATATATATATATATAGGTGTGTGTGTGTGTGTGTGTTTTACCTAGGCACACCAGAAAAAAAGTCACATGATTTTGATGACACGTATCCTCAGTCAAAGTTAGGAGGAAATGCTTTGTTGAATTGAAAGAGTACAAGTGCTCGACACTTCAGTAATTTGTTTTTTTTGGTCAATTCAGAGTTTATATTTAGAGATGAAATGAGATGCACACATAGTAGTTTATTAAATTGACCTGAATATCGAGAACACGTCTTAAAGCTACATACTTAACATGGCCACCTCTATATGCAAATGATTTGGAGCTTTCTAAAAATATAGAATTTTACAAAAGAAACCAATACTCCCTTTAATTGATGTAAACTATTTCCGGGAAAATGTGAATTGAGAATACGCACAACGCAATAATCTTGGATAAACAGTTATATCAAAACAAGTGATACCCGATGTAATGTAGTTTTCCGGAGTTTATATTATAACTTATAAGAAGTAATAGTAATACATGCTTGTTCTTGACCAAAAATGCCTTACATTAGATACATCATACATGATGATCACATAAAAAGTATTTTACCTGAGCTAATGCCTGGTATCCGGCGAAAAAGCTCCTCTTTTGGATCTTCTCACCAGAAACATTGCCTCCTGTGAATCCATGAACATCTAGAAATCTTTTGTACAACTTTCTTTGCAAGGGTGAAAGCTTCACAGTTACGACAAACACTGTTTTGGGAGGCAAATCCTTTTTCACCACATTCATGTCCATTCTTTGGACAAATCCTTTCAACTGTTCATAGAGGATATGAGATCTTTGGTTCATAATTTTCACATCCTCTAATGTTGAATTTGTATGTTGTCCATTTTCTATGGGATTCTGATAACTGCAGAGAAAGGAAACTGTTAGGAAAGAACTCTTTTCTAAATAAAGGACTGTGGGTGTTTTGCAAAAGATCTTCATTTACTTTTGTAATTTGCATGTAACACCTATGAACTATATAATTAATGCAATCCACTGCATATCCAACTTTATAAAGGCATCACTTTGCAGTCGATGTTTTGATTTGGATAATTCTTTCCCTGTACAACGAATTTTTTTGAGACCTACCCATAAGAATCAGCCGAAAGTTGAGTCTTACAGTATACTCTAAAGTTTTTGTGTAAAATTGCTCTAAATGACTTTTCATTTCATTAGCTGCTTATTTAAATGCATAAATAGTGATATAGTACATGTATGAAAACAACAATCACCCAAAACAGGACATTCAACACAAAAGTACGCCATTGAAAAATTGTTTTTAGGGGTTGGGGTTATTTGTATATCACCCTTAAATTGATACGAAGTAGCATCATAGGGATAAGAAATCCTACCGGTTTCTAAACTCATGGCTGCTGCCAAGAAACCCCTCCCTCACAAAATCTACCATCTGGAAAATTCAAATTAATCATCAAATAATAATAATCAAAGATAATTATTGTAAAAATATTATTAAGAGAGAAATTATACGCAATCTTACACAATAATATTCCATGAGATTGTTTTGGAGAGGTGATCCAGTTAACGCAATCCTTCTTTGGCACCTTACTTGTTTCAGTGCTTGTGTCACATCTGCTCTAGTGTTTTTAATGGTATGTGCCTCGTCACAGACCAATATATCAGGTCCATCCTAACCAAAAAGAAAGTTAAGTAAATAAGAAAGGGCCGAAAAATAGAAATAAAAAACGATAAAACCATGCAAACATTTACTGTCATGCTCTTTTGATTTGGGTTTATAATAACTGGAGTGGTGTCTATACAAGACTACAAGTGCGAGATTGTTATACAAGATTTATGCAATGATGGTTATTTCATCATTCTAGTGTATGAAAACAAAGGAAACTTAAAAGACCTGAAGAGCACTGGAGATTTCTCTGGCAATGTGGATATCTTTAATGTGCTTTCCAAGGGAAAGATTTCGAAAAGCGGAATAACCAATTAAGAAAATACCACCCTTAGTCCTCCACTTGGCAAGTATCTGGGCTCTCCTCTCCCTAGCAAAATTAATAAAGAGATTTGAATACTCTAATTAAAACAGATAACTAGTTTTGGTACTAATTACGCGAAAGCTGGAGAGAAAATTCGACTTTAAAAACCACAATATGGAAACAAGTTGTAAGGCTATAGTCGGGGAAGCATTTCCTTTTACAAACTACAAACAAAAGTAAAATTTACATAGAAAATAACCTCTTATATGGGTTACAATTACAAGACCTTTTATGATAGTAATTTAATTTGTAGGGTGAATTACAGCAATTATCCCCATTCTTAAAGAAAATTTCCGATTTGGTATGAGTTTTTTTGAGTCGCAACACTATTGGTCCTCATACTTTGAGCTAATTAAACTGATGGTCCCCGTAGTTTCGGTAACAACAATAATTGTCATCGTAGTTTCAGAAACTTACACCGGTGGTCCCTTCCTACAGGGACAAAAAATGTTGTACATTCGGACCACTTTGGTAATCTATTTTAAATTTAGGGGACTATTGCATAACTTACTCAAATTATGGGGACTAATAGTGTTAAATTGAAACTATGGTGACCATGTAAAAAAATTACCAAAGTTAAGGAGGCCATTAGTATGGCGATAGAAATGGAAATCTAATCTAGAGTATGGGTATTATTGATGTACGTAACCCTAATAAATACAAACATGTGTGCCTTATTAGTTGATCACGAGTGTCGAAGAACTAGGACAGTTGTTGCTTACGAACAAACTTAATATATGATCAATGAAGTAAAAGAAACTGAACCTCGAAACATCTTCGAGCATGTATACACGAAGAGACTTGAACTCTGTTGGTTTCCATTTATCAAATTCTATTCTCCAGTTATGCAACACACTCACAGGTGTAACGATAAGTGCAGTTCTTAATCCTAGATCCACACATCTCATGGCAGTATATAAGAAAGCTATAACCTGAAAAAAGAAACGGATACATTTAAAGGTGCTAAAATTCCGAAAGTAAAAGGACATGGATCTAAAGAGTAAGGCAAATTAACATATAGAATCTCAGAAATAGTATACTTGATACTTGGGGAAAATAAAATTGGGAAAAAGAATAGGAACTTAGAGGTTAAATAACTATAGGCATTGTACAGTTGATGCTTCAAAACAACCACAATGACATATAATGGAACTGAACATGTTAAAGAAAAACAAAATCTAACAAGATCTCCTGTTATAGAGTAAATGCGTTTATAGTTTAAAGAGCAGTAGTCATAAGGGTAGAAGACTTTAGCAAATGAATCAATTCTCATTTCTGATCATAAAGATGATATATTAAGCATCCAACACATCACTTCTAATCTTGTTCAATGTGTCATCAAAAAGATTTGCTCTTTAATTTGATTGAAATAATCCACATAGACTAACTTAGGGAAACAAAAATCATAATCAATAAATGACATTGTATCGTCGTGGGAGTGCAGTACCTGAAAAGTTTTACCTAGGCCCATAGTGTGTGCTAGAATACAACCAAGACCTTTATCCCCTGATTTTGCTTTTGTAACCGACTGGACAATATTTTCCCACATGAAACGTATACCAGCAACCTGCATAGTTTAAAGATATAGAGAATTCACGATCAAATCCATGGTTAAAAAGAGGAAGGAGGCAGTTTTTCCATATGAGAAAAAGACAACAAGAAATTTATTGTAAAAGACGGCCTTGACCAGCAACATAGAAGCCATTCTTAGAAGAAAAAAAATGTAGTTCTGTTTCAAATAACTGACTTAGCGTTGTAAGTCGAACAGAGCGTCAAGACAGAAGAATTACACGTTCTCCACATGAGTTTGGTAATGCTTTTAAATGGATGCTTCTATTTTTTTTCCCAATGATGAATATAATGGTGTTTGGTAAAATAAAATCGCTACGCAGCATCTGCTTTCACAGTGGCTCTTCAGAAGCACCTAGTATTTTATTCGTGGCATACTTTTAATAGCTGATTCTACCTTTTCTAGTATTAACCCCAAAAACATCCTTAAGGTACTAACTCCATTTGCAACATATATCAAATAGAACCGCTTTAAAAAGCAGCTCTGCAAACAAATACCAAAAGACAATAGGGTCACCATATTAAGCCTTAAGCTAGAAATATAAAGGACGTTTTCTCTTGTAATAGAAAGATGGACCTATATTTGTCCAAGTTTTTTTAATCTTTAAGACAACTCTCATTCAAAAAGTATAAGGCCTTCACGACATTACTGAAAGACTAACGTTGTAAAAGCTTTTTAATCATATTCTTTCTTTTTACTACACGTTTGACGGTACAGGTCGCAACAAAGCTCGAAGTTTTTGTATTTCTAGCAAGATTATTGGAAAAAGTATGGCTATACCAAAGCATCAAGTCAATTCAGAGTAAAATTACCTTAACTAGACAAAGAAATACAAATGCCAGTGAAAGTAGACAAACCTGGTGGGCTTTTAACTTGCTCGAGATACTCTTGGGAATCCTTACAGCATCCTCACCTTTTTCTCTCACTACATTCACTATATAACCCGTTAGAGCATCACCTAAAACTTCAATACTACCACCTTCAGACATATTCCAACTGGAATTTCCAGAACTCATTAGCTTGGATTTGTTGGAAAATTGTGCTCCCAATGACTTGAGACGTTCTTGGCGTTCCTAAATATTATCTACTAATAAAGAACTGTAGCCAAAATATAAAATGAAGAAATGGGTATATCCAATGAACAATAATCTTACTTTTTCAATAGCAATTTTCCGTTTTGTTTCTTCCCCTAATTCAGCATCATCAAGGATTCGGCGGATTCTCTTCTTTCGTTTTCTTTTGGAGCTGGTAAATGAGAAATACTCTTAGAAGTGGAAATCAATATACAGCAAATTATTCATGAGATTATCAATACAAGTATACAACGAAAATAAGTGCAAAGCGAAAGGAGAAAAAAATAATTAAATATTCCAAAGTAATTAGGTAATAGAGAGCAAAGATTTAGATTCAAAATTGCAGAAATTTTGTTTTGTTATTCCATCTCGCATTTGGATTGTTCAAAGATTATAATGTGCTCCTGTCCTTTCCCTATTAGATCTTTTGGGTGGGAAGTGTATGGGATATAATACAAATTACTGCAAATCTGAGAAACAACGAAAACACGCTATATCCATGAATCAACAAATCAGCTAAGGCTCTTGTTTCCCTTACAGCTTCTAAGTTCAGGTTTTTGCCTTTCTGGCAATAAATTTAAATCGTATTTGTTTGACCAGCTTAGTAGTTGAGCTTTCCTGGTTTTATAGCAAGAACAAGCTAGATGGCAGAAGCACTAATGTTAGATTAGCCTAACTTTTTTCTGAGCCTTCAAAAACATAGCTTCTATGCTTAAAAGCTGCAACCATAAGCCCTTCGTCTGCGTCTTCCATAACTTCGGAACAATCACCCAATCAACATAATTGAGGAGGAGAGAGAAACAATATACCTGATGGAAACAACGCCATCTCCGTCAGAGCTATCAGAATCACTGTCGGAGCTTGAATCCGTATCAGGTGATACTAAAGCTTTCTCTAGTTGTAGAGTAAGGTACTGCAAAATATTTGGGTCGCAACAACAACATCGCCAACCAGACATTTTGGATTTCGAAATACATTCTTCACCAAAATTCCTCTTCACACATGAAGTACAGAATGATTTATCACATGATTTGCAACTAATGAGTTCCTTGTTCCCCCCACACCATCCACAATATGCCTCCATACAATTAGGATCCTAGAAAAGGAATGTAAGTCAGGAGAAATGCACAAAGTACAGAAGTAAACAAATAAAAAACCAGAGGTTGTGTCAAGAAATACGATCTCAATCGGAAAAAATGTGAAATAACATAAATATCCACACACTGACACACTCATTCTGTGGATACTTATGAAAAAGTATAATTTTCCATTGACGACTCGTCCCTTGGTTTTTATCAACACGAAATTATGTCCTCTACGCTTTCCTCTCTCATTTAACAGCCAGTTCACAGTTGCTATTACTTTTCTATTTCTCAGGACTAGATAGTTTTAATGCTAATGGCTCTCATGAAGGTTGTAGCGATGGGGTACTAAAACTCACGTAAGCTAAAGATGTTGGTTCACGTAAGTTTTCTCCTTCAGAATACCCTCTTATAGAGACAAAAGGTGTATCAATGGGACATGAATACTGAATTTTTTTTCTAAAGACATGAACAAATGAAGAACCATTATAATTCCAAAAATACACTAAAATGCTAAAGACTAGGACGTTATCTCTGTACTGATTACTTGTTAGTTTTGAAGTCACTGAATTGTACTCAAAAGGGCCATTATTTTACATGCCTGTTTGATCTGTTAATAATTCCAACGTTGGCATATATGCGTCATTTGTAAGATATTACAAAAGGGTACTCGTTGTAAGGGGTGCTATTTATATTTTTGACAGATACAAGTCTTAGTACCCCCCCCCCCCCCCCCCCCCCCCCCCCCCCAACACACACACACACACACATATGGTAAAAGATTGTCAATATAAACGTAAAAGTGTCAGCAAACATGCCGTAACCTGCAAGTATGACCCACAGTAAAATTTAATTCTATCCTACCACTTATCAGAAAGAACATAAGACTTTTTTCTTTTAAATTTATTGATTTTCAAATTTGAAATACTTTAAAGGCAGAGGCTGGTGATACCTTTAATTGCATCTTTTTTTCAACTTTGCATTTGCAATCCTGACAAACAATCACTTTTAGAAGTGGATGTGTGTGTACTTCATCCGTCACCTCTTCACAAACTGTGCAATGAAATTTGTCACTTTTAAGTGCCCTTTTATTATCGGTTTCGAACTCCATATTATCGTGTGAGCGTTTGGACCCTCGGATTTCAGCTATATCGGACCCAACGTCCTCAGAAACTAATAAAGAATCGCCATTTTCTGTAACTTTTATCTGGTCAATATCTATTTTTTCATCCACATCATGCTTCAGTGCCTGATCATCTTCGCTGAGAAGATCGTTTTCTTCTTCAAAGATTGGGAAGTTTGGCTCCTGTTCAAATAACAGAACAAGAAATAAACAACTAATGTAACAAATATGTCTAGGTTCACCAGAAGGAATAGTGTGAGGTAATACAAGTGTCATATACTTGTAAATCTAGTACTATCATCTACAAGCTAGATCAGCGAGAGCCCTAATGAACAGTGTGTGTTCATTTACTTGTTTTATAAATCTGCAAACTATTTTATCAGAAAATTACCTACTGGAGAAAACCACATTTTTAAATTTAGGAATGAGAGACTCGCCTGTTTAGATCTGTTTCTCAATCTCCTGCGTTTTAGCTGAACCTGAAGTTTTCGATCAATTATTGCATCATCTTCCTCTTTTACCTGTCAATTTGTCAAGTCATTAGCTACTTAATTGAAATAACAGGGGTAGACTTTACCAGCACTTTTACCTTTTAAAATTGATTTATATAAAAATAGATGACATGTATGTAAATATCATGATGAATAGTCAGACATTCTAATTCAAATGACCCCTGCAATAAGAGCATTTCTTTTCCGGGTGTAGGTTCTGTGAAATCATAGTTTACTTCTATCAGTTGTCAAAATTGGTTAAGAAACTTGCAAGTTCTACTTCTTGAGCAACATTTTCAGTTTGATAAAGATTGACCATTTTATTCTGAAACCTTTTTTATGTTCCACGGTGCTTTATGTTTTAAAAATGGCATCTGTGCAATTAAACATTTCTTCATTTCCTTAGATGATTGCATATTTTACCATGCCGTTGTAATGGGTCCGAGATCTAACATAGCATTCTATCCTTAAACAAAAGATAAATGAAAAGCTCTAGTCAGACCATCCGAGTTTAGGAAAAGTAGAACCCTAGCATGAAAAACAAAGACAGTACACTTGCATCTTCACAACTTTTATGCGGAGGTTTTCTTCTGAGATTACATCTCATGGATCCCAACTTACAAACCAAAATAAACTGTCAACACAAGTAAGAAAAATACTTCTGATGCTAATGAGTAAATGTGTTTCAAAACTTCACTGGCAAAAGTAAACAGCACAACATGAGTCATGGTTTGATAATTAAAGACCAAGCCAATGAATAAATATGCGGGTTCGGCTGAGTATATGTTTAGAAGGTTAGGATTTGCTATACAAAGAGGACTAGCGGCGCAGTTTGTTGCCCGCTTATCTCAAACTCATGTGTAACAATTTTACTCTACTTGGTGTTAATAAAAGATAATATTTCCTAAATGATATATCTGCCATATGAAGAAAAAAAAAGGAGTACTTTGTATTTAACTGACAAACTAATCAGATTATGGTAGGAACCCAATTATGAGAAAGAAAACTTTAAAGACCTTTTTGAAGTTGTTCTTTTGAATTTCAGACAGATCCATTTCATGTTCTGTAGCTACAGCATCTGCAACAAATGGATCGCTAGTACTACCATCAACGTCATCAATCTCCTCCACCTGACCATTATGACATTAAAACAAAATGAAAGCACATAAACGATGTTACTTCTGTAATCAGTCTAAACATTGAATTGTTTGAACGATAAATTTAAACTAAACAACCACAAATATAGCACGATCACCCACAAAAAGAAACCTTTTGGGATGACGAGAAATAAATTTCCATTATTGAAAACAATATTTAATTGGGAATTAATTTTATCATAATCAACCGAGTTAACGACAGCACATAAACAATGCTATTTTACCAATCAGTCAAACAGTCAACTTATCTGAAGAATAAATCAAACTAGACAACCACCTAAAGAGCACTTTGTCAACAAAAAGAAACACTAGAATGGGGAAAAGGAATTCATCATCATTAAAAGTCTGTATACGAGGATGGAAATTACTTTTTTCCTTATGAATGAATGAGAGCACAGAAACCAACCTAATTGTTTCTCAACAAAACAAAGATATTACCGGAAGAGAAATTAATATCCGGCAACCAGTCAACCACCAATATAGCAACAACCAAAACAAAACTCGAAGCATTAGGAAAAAAGTAATTTTCATCATCAAGTATTCTACGATTTCCGTATCATTTCATCAGATCTAATGGACTTCTTCACAAACTCGATTCGAATATGTTTTTTCATCACCGAGATCTAATTTGATTTGTAGACTCAGTAAAATAGCAAGAATGATTTATATTAGAAACAATTATCACAAATCCAGATCGTAACAAAAAATAAAATAAACAACCCAATAGTCTCACCTCATCAACCCCAGGGAAATTGAGCCCTAATTCTGCAGCTTGCTGTGGAGTACTAGCAAGATAAACAGAAGCCCAATGCTTACTACCGAATGATAACTTTTCTTCACTTGGACGATCAGAAAGTATTTTATTAAAAGAATTCCAGTCAACATCAGATTTGTGTTCCTTCGTAGCTTCACCACTCTCTTGTGCAGCAATTTTCTTACTAAGATAACCGCTAGCACCTTCCTCCAATACTTTACCAAGTTTTCTGTCCATAAAGTAAACCGACTGTGATTTTACTTTCACAACAAAGAATTAGGATATATATCTATAGTTATGAAGAAAATTCTTTTTGGTCCTGTGGTTTCAATTGCAACACTGCTGTTCCTAAATGTTTGAAAAAGCTACACCACTAGTCCCCAAAGTTTCAATTACAGTGTACTAATTCTCATAGGTCCAGAAAGTTACACCAGCGATCCCTTCCTATGGGACCAATGGTGTAGAAAACCACTTACGTAACCTACTTCCCACACCCCTGAATAGCGGTCACTATTCTAGTTTGGGATGTCCCTAAATGAATGTCCACTTGCTCAAAATAGTAGGACAAATTAACCGTTTTTCCTTTTGGTTTAACCAAAAAAAAACCATCTGATTTGACATAAAGCTGGGTTAGTTTTGTAAATCATACATGTTATGTTCCCTTACCATTTCTTTTCCAAAGTAGGAGAATAAATGAGGACGGAGGGAGTAAGTGGGACTAATAACTTACTTAACATAATGGGGTTCAACAGTGCTTCAACAAAAACTTTAAAAAAGCATGAGGACTAATAGGGTTGCAACTGAAACTAAGAGATCAATTAAGAATTTGATCCAAAGTATGGGGACTAGCTGTAAGAACTATATTACCAGAAAAGTAAAATACTTACTTTCTCACAGGCCTGTGGGTCTGGAGATACTTGTCAGCATGAGATACAAACTCCGTTACATCATTCGTAACTTGAGATCCCACCCAGTGCGTCCTTTTTTTCCATGCTTCAGTAGAACAATTATTAGGTGTTCGACTTTCGATCCACTTAAAGAGGCTAGGAAGTTCAACCCCGGCACCATCTAGTTGTTCCTAGAAGAAACAAGAAAGGTATAAGCTGAAAAGCCATAAGAAAAATCAAAAGGAGAGGACTATTCTACCAATAAATTATCATACTAAATAAATAGAGACAGGAAGGAAGCAGGTTGAACAAAGATTTGTCGCATATATGGCATTGGCTGACAATGCATAATGCCATATCGTACATTTGCACCTCCTGGTTAAGTTGCTATCACCATATAAGGTGATGTGGTACCTTCTGAAAACCGGTATTTAAGTACCTAGAAAAGTGCAAAGTGCCCCTCTTCTTCTTATCAACTGAGAAAATGAATAAGCACCTCAACTATGAAAAGTGAAGCCCAAAAGGGATACAAATTCAATAGGAAACAAGGAGTATGCCACAAACACACACATCAGAAGAAAACCTATATTACAAAACATGTTTATAAAGTTGAACGAGCAGAACTTTAAAAGACAGACGATCACTTATAATCTAAGAAATTGAAGTAGAAAGCATACCAATAAGTCAGCACTTTCAGTCTCAAGCTCATCAAGTGTTGCTTCCCACTCTTCTCTATAAGTTGTCATTTCATCAGCAACAGCCATATCGAGCTAGAACCAAAAAACCTAGCATAAGAGAGGGTCGAGGAAAAAAAAATACAAAAAGAGAGAGAGATATGTAAGGGAAAGAAACCAACATTTTCTCCTTGAAGAGACTGGGCCAATTCTTGCCTAACATCAACCTCCACCTTTGCAATCGACTCATCTTCAAGTGATTCTTGTGCTTCGGCAGCCTACAATTGAAAATGAGAAATATAACAAAGGAAAAGCAGTAGAAAATTACTATATATAACAAAACAAGCAAACCTATAATAAATTTGAAAACGATATAAAATACTATCACGCAAGTGAAGCCGTACCTTACTCTCAACTTCCAAAAGATCTGCAATGATCTCGTCTATTTCTTTCTCAGTCAAATCTTCCTGCAAAACCAAGACGTAGGCTTAGGGCTCACTTGGTTGAAGCTTTATGCAAATAAGACGGGATTTTGAAAACTAAGCTCATCCAGCTTATTCAGGCTAAAGAATCAGAAATGATCAGTTCTGATCAACCAAATGTAGTCTAGCTAAACAATAAAAACAAAAAAGCTAAGCTTATAAGCTGCGTCCAAACAAGGCCCTCATTTAAGGTATAAGAAGATCTTCCAATGCTAAAAAAATAATAATAGGGTGATATACATTTAAAAATAGCATTTCGAAAAGTCAAGGACAATTACTAAAAGCGACATCCCAAAAAAAAAAAAAGTACTTGCCTCAACTTGAAGGGTATCATCTTCTCCAGATATGGAAGGTCCGTCATCACCATCATCATTGGAGTCCTCAATAAAAGAGTCGTTAGACGCCTCCTCAACATCATCCATTTCCTCGATATTTTCCTCATGATTTTCATCCATCTCTATTTAAAAAAAATTACTGAGTGGCCCCTCTAGATGAGCATATAGGATCTGAAGCAAAAATGTTGTGAAATGGAATCAGCACCACAATTTGGTATACTCTATCTCAAATTAGTCTGAAAAAGAGACTGTAATAACCATTAAAGTGAAGCAAGCTCACTTGGCACAACCTATACTATAGTTTATGTAAGGATTCACAAGTCATGTATGGGGAAAATTATAATCCTAAAACAGTCTAAACACCTTGAACTGAAAACACATCGAAGCCTTCAATTTTATTTTTCCTGATTGAGGGAAAAGATAATTGTATTGTGTGTACTATTGATATGGAAACTTAACACGAGTTTTACTAAGAACCGGTGACTTAAAAAGGAATTGCTTCATTAAAATAGTAAGAAATAAAAAGTAATAATTACTCTGCAGATATAGTCTCTGGCGTTTGTTTTTCTAAATTCAAAGAATCACTTCCATGTGTACTTTATAGCTACAGCTTACAGATACAACCACCAAAACTGAAGATACAAAGCTTATGTAGCACATTTCGCTTCAAGAGCAAAAACAATAAATCACCCATCTGCTGCACTCGAAAGTACATTGAATGAAACCGAATAAACCTTACTTCATAATTGCCCAAAAACTGAAACTTATTAACTACAACAGCAATAAAAAATTAGGCTGCATTCGTTACAAGAGCTAAAAGAGTTACCTTTTTCAAAACTGCAGTTATAAAAAAATGAAAATCCAACTGATAAAGTAAAAAAAAATAATAGTAAACCAGCCTAGGTCCCTAATACATAAACTACTGATATAAAAAAAGTTTATTACTTTACGAAAGCTCGTAAAGTAATAAACTTTAAAATTAGTCACACGATGCATATGATCACAGGACAACATAACTGAACCTTTATTTCAGCATTGCTTTCAGTAGAAATTGGAAAAGAAAAAAGAACCTACCTCGTAAACTCCGAAACTTCAATAATGGACATATTATGCAATTGATTTTGATCAAAATAACAAAAAATAACCTTTTTTAAACACCCCGCATTCTGTATCAACAGAAACAAAAAACCCAGTGCATAGAATGCGATAAATTCAAATTAGTAAACCCACCCAACAAACATTCCTTATTTGTCAACTATGGTCTAAGAAGTTAAATGCTACATTTGATCAGAATAGCAAAAAAACCAAAAAAGCTCTTAATCATGAAAACCACTAATTACTAAACCATGAAAATCATTGATTAGTAATCAAATCAACCCTCTCGATTAGTAATACTGTGAAAATAAAACAGTTTTCAGAATATAAACTTGATGACAATAGCTGAAAATTAAACCTAATGCACAATCTATATACCCTAATTAATAAACTAGGAAAATGACCCAAATCACGAAAACCCATAACTCTAATTCGCGAAAAGATCAATCTTTTCTCCAAAGCTGCACTTAAAAAAAAGCAAACCAAGATACCTCGTTAACAAACTAAGAAAAACCCTTATTAATGAACTTTAAAAAGACCCTAATTACTAAAGCCCAGAACCCAAATTCCCCAAATATGTATATATGTGTATATATATATATATACATATATATATTTTCGAAGCTGAATTTAAGAAAAAAATAAAAACCCAAAATCACAAAATACGAAAAACCCTTGTCAGTAAACTAGAAAAAAGCCTAATTCCTATTCCCAGAACCCAAATTCACAAACAAAAAATTTGAGATCAAAATTTAGAAATAAAAGCACATAAGCTTATTAATATTAAGATGAGAGAGAGAGAGAGACTAACCAGGGAGATTAAGGAATCAACTGATTATTAGTATTATATAGTGTATATATGTGTGTGTGTGTGTGTGTGTGTGTAATTGTAGTTATTTAATAATTAATATAATACTATGAATCTCTCTTTTGGTTATTAGTTGGACAATTAAGGAAGACGAAAAGAAGCTACGAAGAAATGTGCCACGTCAGACAACACTTTTTTTCTTTTTTATAATAAAGTCCAATCTGATTACGGAAAAGGTCCCCATATTCTTTTCTTTCACAAAACTTCTATCCTTTTCTTTTTTCCTTCCTCAAGGGCTAATTTGTACCATTTCCGATCATAACTAATATCCTCGAGAGGACAAGGATTCTAATCGAGACCGATAGGTTAATTGCTATAGGGTCGGTTCATATTATCAGAAAAGGTTGTAGCATTTATCTTTCAAAAAAATTGTCGTATGTGGGCTGGTGACACAAGACGTATTGTCATCTGGTCTGCGTAGTTTATAATGCTATGCAATTGCTTCATGCATTTTTGAAGGTACTTTATAGCTACATCTTAACAACTACAACCGCCAAAGCTTACGTGGCACAATTCGCCACAAAAGCAAAAACAATAAATCCCCCATCTGCTGCCCCCGAAACTACGTTGAATGAAACCGAATATACCTTAATTCGTAATCGCCCAAAAGTTGAAACTTATTAACTAAAAAAAGAATTTTATTTCATATGCTGCATTCGTCACAAGAGCTAAAAAAAAAGTTGCCTTTTTCAAAACTGCATTTATAAATAAATGAAAATTCAACTAATAAAGTAAAAAAATAAAAAATAAAAATAGAAAACCACCCTGGGTCCCTAATACATAAACTACTGATAGATCCTAGCCCGTAAACTAATAAACTTTAAAATTAGTCACATGATGCATATGATCACAGGACCAAATAATAGAACCTTTATTTCGACATTGCTTTTTTTTTTTTTTTGTAGAAAATGGAAAAGAAAAAAAGAACTAACCTCGTAAACTCCGAAACTTCAACATTAGACATATTATGCAATTGGTTTTGATCAAAATAGCAAAAATTCACCTTTTTTAAACACCGGATTCTGTCTCAAGCGGAAACAAAAACCCCAATACATAGAATGCGATAAGTTCTAATTAGTAAATCCTACAAACATTCCTTAGTTGTCAACTAGGGTCTAAGAAGTTATTTGCTACATTTGATCAGAATGGCAAAAAAAAATCAAAAAAGTTCTTAATCATGAAAACCCCTAATTACTAAACCATGAAAATCATCGATTGGTAATTTAATCAACCCTCTCGATTAGTAATTCTGTGAAACTAAAACAGTTGTCAAAATATGTACTATCACAGTAGCTAAAATCAAACCTAATTTTCCAACAGGTCATTGGAATGTAAACACCAAATTAAACACAATCTATAAACCCTAATTAATAAACTAGGAAATGACCCTAATCACGAAAACCCAGAACTCTAATTCGCGAAAAAATCAATATTTTCTCCAAAGCTGCACTTCAAAAAATCAATGCAAAATGAAAACCCAGATACCTAATTAACAAACTAAGAAAAACCCATATTAGTAAACTCAAAAAAGACCCTAATTACTAAAACCCAGGACCCTAATTCCCCAAATATATACATTAATTTTTTTTCGAAGCTGCATTATACGAAAATAAAAAATAAAAACCCAAAATCACAAACTAAGAAAAACCCATATTAGTAAACTTAAAAAAGACCCTAATTACTAAAACCCAGGACCCTAATTCCCCAAATATATACATTTTTTTTTTCAAAGCTGCATTATAAGAAAATAAAAAATAAAAACCCAAAATCACAAACTAAGAAAAACCCATATTAGTAAACTTAAAAAAGACCCTAATTACGAAAGCCCAGGACCCTAATTCCCCAAATATAAATATTATTTTTTTTGAAGCTGCATTATAAGAAAATTAAAAAATAAAAATAAAAACCCAAAATCACAAACTAAGTAAAACCCATATAAGTAAAGTAAAAAAAAAGCCTAATAACTAAAACCCAGAACCCTAATTCACAAACAAAAAAGAAAGTTGAGATCAAAATATAGAAAAAAAGGCACAAAATAAGATTATTATTAAGATAATAAGAGAGAGAGAGAGACTAACCAGGGAGATTAAAGAATCAGCTGATTATTATTATTATTATTATTATTAAGTGTATGTATTATATATATATATGTGTGTGTATATAAACGTAGTTATTTAATTGGAAAATAACTACGTTTATAATACTAATACTATTAATACTAATACTATTAATTGGAAAATTAAATAATAAGGAATACGAAAATAAGCTACTTTTGAAGAAATGTGCCACGTCAGACGCCACTTTTTTTGTTTTTCTTTTTTATATATATAAATATAATATAAACATACATTCTGATTACTAAAAAGGTCCCCCATATTATTATTATTTTCAAAAAGCTTCTTTCATTTTCTTTATTTTTCCGTTCCTCGAGTGCTAATGTTTACTGTTTCCGATCATAACTAACATTCTCGAGAGGGCAAGGTTTCGAGTTGATTCACAATATCAGAAAAAAGTCCCCAAATTATTTTGTTTTTCAAAAAGCTTCTATCATTTTCTTTATTTTTCCGTTCCTCGAGGGCTAACGTGTACCGTTTGCGATCATAGCTAATATTCTCGAGACGACACGGTTTCGAGTTGATTCACAATATCAGAAAAAGGTCTCCAAATTATTCTGTTTTTCAAAAAGCTTCTATCATTTTCTTCTTTTTTTCGTTCCTCGAGTGCCGATGTTTACCGTTTCCGATCATAACTAATATCCTCGAGACGACACGGTTTCGAGTTGATTCACAATATCAGAAAAAGGTCTCCAAATTATTCTGTTTTTCAAAAAGCTTCTATCATTTTCTTCTTTTTTTCGTTCCTCGAGTGCCGATGTTTACCGTTTCCGATCATAACTAATATCCTCGAGACGACAAGGTTTCGAGTTGATTCACAATATAAGAAAAAAGTCTCCAAATTATTTTATTTTTCAAAAAGCTTCTATCATTTTCTTTTTTTTCCCGTTCCTCGAGTGCTAATGTTTACTGTTTCTGATCATAACTGATATTCTCGAGAGGGCAAGGTTTCAAGTTGATTCACAATCTCAGAAAAAGTCCCCATGTTATTTTGTTTTTTAAAAAGCTTCTATCATTTTCTTTTTTTTTCGTTCCTCGAGGGCTAATGTTTACCGTTTTCGATCATAACTAATATATCCTCGAGAGGGGAAGGTTTTGAATCGAGACCAATAGATTAATTGCTATGGAGTTGGTTCATATTGTGTGTTAGGAACAAGATTTTTTCCAAAGTTTTTTAGATTTTTTGCTACCAAAAAGTATTGGATGTTTGATATGCTAGCTTTTATGGCTATTAAAAAGCTATATTTTGGGTAAGAAAACAAGAAAATTTCGAAAAACAAAAATTTATGTTGTTTTTTAGAATTTTTTTTTAGCCTTTTCGACACCATTTTCGGAGTTAATTTTTTTTTTTAAGTTGTTTACGGAAAATCCCTTTTAAGGCTGAGGGAAAATTACAAGCTAAACCTACTATGTATAAAAAACTAAATTGTTTTTAAGATGCGGATAACTGAGTCGTTATGAAGGAATAAGAAAAAAAAAAACTAAAATCTAAAACCATACGCAGATTTTAATAAATCTAGTTTTTAAAAATAGTTACCAAACGTATTAACCGGCTTTTTATAATCAAGTTTTTTTTACATTTACTTTTTAAAAGTGGCTTTTTGACCCAAAAAGCTGATACCAAACGTCTCATTATCACAAAGGGTTTGTAGCTTTTATCTTTCATAATTAAAATGTAATACAATTGTTTCACGTATTTTTTAAGATAACAAGACTATGAAGTTTTTGTACTTAATGTTTGTTTGTTAGTCATTTCCAATGCTCTAATGCCTTGTTTGGTTGATTAAGATTAATGTGAGAATGGATTTTAAATATAGGAAGTCCCACAAATACTATGTTTTGGTATCAAAATATGGTGATGATTAATTATTAGTGAAACGAAATTATAAATGACCACGAAATGAAGTATTTACAATATCATGGGTGTGTGGTATTAAAAGTTTCGAGATTATATATATGAATGGTTATTCGTAATCCCGCTTGAACTCGTAATACCGGGATTACGAATACCACAACTAAACAAGGACTACGGAGTGACCTAGCAGAATTCATCTCAAGACCGAAAAAAATATAATGCAGCCTCACAAAGTTTTGCGGTCTTGATATGATTTTTAGTCTGTCACTAATCTTGTAAAAATACTCTACAATGATTCACCCCTTTCACACCCTTTTCGACCCCCAACAGAACTTCGAGTCTTCGAGTAATGTCGAACAAGGTTGAAAACCTGAAAAAATAACTAATTTACACGATATCGAGTCAGTAACATTAAGCAAATAAGAAACAACCCTATGCGACCTTGAACCGGTGTAACCTTCCTTATTTTAAACTTTGAAGTACCAAAAGGGGAAGGGAGTGGAGCGTTGTCTGGTGACATTTTTCGGGCAAATGAACTGATCGATTTATTGAGATTGAGAAGATAACTTGAGTTCATGCATGGCTTAAAGCTTGTAGCTTTTCACGCCGCAAAACCGAAATGTCTTAACTTTCAAGCTGGTGAGTGGTGAACCAAATGTTATCCATCTTCTAAGCATGCATAGACAAAAGGTTGTAACGAAACAAGACTTGAAGATTCGTTAAAAGGCAAGAGTTGGTGTAAGTACATAAAATGGCTAATCCCTCTCCCGAACCAATCCCGCCTCCCGACCCGACCCGACTCTATCAGGTATTCTCTCGACCAGATCACTTTCGGAAATGGGTTTGATTTTTAAAATCGTCGGGTACCCGAAATATAATTAAACATGTATGATTTTTAACTTTTTATATTATATACACAAAAGATCATACCTCCCTCTCTCTCTATATATATTTTTATTGGGGCAGGATATATGGATACCATGAAAAACACCCAAATGGACACTTTTTCGTAAAAACTCTCCAAATCAAGATTTGGTTAATGCAAATCTCTATGGTTTCACGACGGGAACACAAATATGCGTCTTGTTTTTTTTTCGAGATGTATAATGACATGTTTTGAATTTTTAAATTTTACCATAATTTCGAAAACATGTCATTATACATCTCGGAAAAAAAAAACAAGACGCATATTTATGTTCCCGTCATAAAACCATGGAGATTTGCATTAACCAAATATTGATTTGGAGCGTTTTTACGAAAAAATGTCCAAGTTGATGTCTAACTTGATGTTCATATAACATCTCCCATTTTTATATATCTATCTATACTATTAGTTTATGTCAACAACAAGCCTTGAAAAAATATTTATAAAAAAAAAACCTTTTAATTACACAAATTGCAAATAAAATAAATACTAATTACATCAAAATAAAACTGCTATGTGACGTTATCATTCCACTTTCAAATTCATTTGTATATTCTATTTTTCTCTCTCCTCTTCTCTCCCTGTCTGTCCTTTTTTTTTTTACTATTTCAGGTATGAAAATTTATTTTTTTTGCAATAATAATATTATTATTAATTTATGTGATTTCAGTTTTATGGTTGTCAATTTTATATTCGATTTAATTGGTATGTATGAATATAAGGTACCGTCACACCAACGCAGTGCGGGGACAAGTCTGGGCTTTGGTATTAAGTGATGTAAATAAGCTCGAAGCATGTGAGGATTAATAAAAAAACGATTATGGTATGGAAGCAGTGTAATAGTTTGACAAAATGTTAACAAGTCGGGTTATACATACTCTATCAAGCTCTCTAGGACTGTTTTGCTAAGTGACAACATTCGATCTCCATCTTAATCCAAGTGCTCACATTCACCCAAAATTTGGAGTATTTCAACAAATTGCCCGACAATTCGATTTTAGTTTTTTTTAAGATATGGATAATTGGGTCATTTTGAATGAATAAGCAAAAAAAACAAAAATCTAAAACCAATTCAGCATAGCATAGCGTATAAGTATATAACAATTCGAGATTTTCGGTCGCTCATCCGTTTGCATTTGACAGCCAAAATGCATTCTATATTTGGTGCGTATACTTGTATTTGATGAAATTTAGGTTCACTACTTTGAAGAAACTATAAAATTAGTATCTTGAATTCTTGATGTACATCTACATTTCATAATTTACTTCACTATAGTTTTTGAACGAGTTGTAATTGGGATGTTACAAGCTAACATTTTATATTTTCTAAAGGCTATTCCGTTTTCGTTATTTGAGTATCTTGCAATAAAATACATAATATCGAAGCAAAAATTCAATACGAATGATGAATCCAAAATTAAGTCTCTAAATAACAATCCATTTCATTACGTACTTTAGTATTAGAAGTTGGTAAAGAAGTTTTTTCCGGTTATTATTTATTCGGGACGGAGTGGGACGGACTTTGAAATCGGGTCGGGAAACAATTTGTAGCAATATTGCATGATGGAAGAAAGATTAACAAAAGAGAGATGATGGGCTAATTTTCCTTTGTTATTTGTTGGGAACGGCCCAAACAATTTTGTTGAGAGTATGTATATCTATAGTATTACTTTATATGTAGAGGTCTAATGATGCATTGAAACAAATATTTGTAAAAAAACTCTCTAATTAATTTATTTATCAAAATAATTTTAATTTAAAAAGAAAAAACTGCCCAGCAATATAAACCGTATAGAAACTGTTCCCTCTTATTTCTTCCCAATCCCACTTTAGAAACGGCTCCCTGTCATTTCTTCCCAATCGTATTTTCTAATCCCTTATCGCAGAGGAATATTATCCTCTCTATATATATATTTTTTACAGTTTTACTCCTTATTTATTTTTAACGAAGATTTTACTATCTTGATCACAAATATTCTAATTTTTTTTAGTATTATATAAATTTTTATCTGTATTAATTATGAGTTTTTTAAAAGGTGATTTTATAAACATTAACTCATAACCATCCAAATCGAATGAGTTAAGTTTTTAAGAATAAAACTGCTGGAAAGACATTTGGTTTTATTCTCAAAAACTAAACTCATTCATGTCTTTCCAGCCGTTTCCTCTCTCTTCTAACTTAATTTTTACCTCTTTCTTCATCATTTTTACCTTAATTTATTCTCAAAAACACTACAAAAACTTGTATTCTTAATATGTTGGCTGTTTATTCATAGAGATTTCTTTTTGATCTGCTTAAAACATGGTCTTTTTCTACATCTCAATCCTTCATAAGGTCTGATCTTGTTGTTCTCTTCTTAATTTTAGTAGATCTATTCAATTTTATGATAGTAAATACACCTAAACTCTTTTTTTATGTTTATATGTTAAAAATTGTATCTTTTTATAATAGTAAATACCCCTAAAGTCTTGGATTACATATCAATCCTTGACAAGTTTAGATTTTGTTGTTCTCTTCCTAATTATTTTAGATCTATTGAAAATTTGATGATTTTACCATTTTTTTAAAGTCTTTTTTATGTTTATATTTTAAAAATTGTATCTTTTTATAATAGTAAATACCCCTAAAGTCTTGGATTACATCTCAATCCTTGACAAGTTTAGATTTTGTTGTTCTCATCCTAATTATTTTAGATCTATTGAATTTTATGATTTTATCACCTTTTTTTCAAGTCTTTTTATTCTTATATGTTAAAAATTGCATCTTTTTATGATAGGTAATCAACCCATCAAGTCTTGGATTACATATCAATCCTTATCAAGGTTAGATTTTGTTGTTCTCATCCTAATTATTTTAGATCTATTGAAAATTTGATGATTTTACCATTTTTTTAAAGTCTTTTTTATGTTTATATTTTAAAAATTGTATCTTTTTACGGTAGAGTATCACCAATGAAGGCTAGAACTGCATATCAATCCTTCACAAGGTGGGTTTTTCCTGTAATGAAAATTTATAGTTTCAATTTACCGGAGTTAAAAGGGAAAATGTGTATGGAAACAAAGGGGTGGATTGTCACAGTTTCGGACGAGGGAGATATGACTTTGGTACATCCACTAACACGTGTCGTTTTTTCGCTTCCTCATCAAAACACCTCTAGGATGCCTGAACATTACCGGACGCTCCCGTTTAGTATTAATGTGTATCATATTGTGATATCCTCACCGCCTGATCCTAAAAATCCAAGAGATTGCGTCGTTGCAATTCTTCATGGATCCTTGGGCCACATTGGATTTTGTAGGCTCGGGGAAAAGGTCTGGACAGTTATCGATGACAACCAAGGCAATCGCTCCATTGAGTATTACAGGTGAGACTGCACTTTTTGCATAAAGCCGTCAATTTTTTATTTATTTCTAGGGATGCGGAAAATAACTCCCCGCCTATAGTGCGGTATTTAGAACACTGCCAAATTTATCACGTACGTGTATGAATTATGTCTTTTAAGGTTGATCAAATGAATCTTTCCCAAATTTATGTTCTTCTACAGCATTGTTTTCTTAGTGCAACCGTATTGTATGGGGATAAAAATAGAAAGGAAGTTGAACCCGTTTGCGAAAAGCACCGATTTAGTTGTACTGAAAAAATCTACTCTAAAATTAAGTACTCTTACATATGAATACATATATAGCAGCTAAGTTATACATCAATTCCAACTATATATTGATGTATCCTTAGTCTTTTCTCATTCTTTCTTTTTAGTTATTTGTACTTTACTATCTGAAATAAGCTCGTTTGAAATAATAGTAGCTAAGTTATACATCAATTCCAACTATATAATTTTGTTTCCTTTGACATTAGAATTAGAAGTCATTAGTATATAAGTTTGCACAGTTAATGGTTCTTTAAATCTAACCATTACTTTTATTAAATCTAACCTCATCCATCTATATAGTCGAGCATAAACCAAAATAAATATAGATATACATTTAAAGACAAATTCTAAACGCAAATCTTAATTGATTACAAACATGATTTTTGAACTAACAATTTTAAAAAGATTTAATAAAAAAAATACACTAATTCTGACTAGATTGACCCGTTTGACTTGGGTTTGACCATCTCAAAGCGTATGGATTAATCATTGTGTCAGATTGGGAGCCCGCGTCTAGGCGGGGACAGAGCGAACAAAACATAACATGATTTAATTGGACAAAGGTGCATAGTTTGGAATACGAAGATTGCGTGGAAGATAATTAAGAGCATTTCCAATAGTGTTGTTATCTCTATTGTTAACTAAAATAATTAGCTAATAATACGTTTTTTTATCTTCATTAGTTGCGTTAAATTATGTGTTATCTTTATAAATGTTAAAAAAATTGTTAAATTTAATAATGTTTTTAATATTTGTAACCGGTGACGTGACAAACACAGCACACAATTAACATTATTATTTACTATAAATTATGTCCATAAGAATAGCGTCCACTAAACTAAAAGAAAAATGGTTAATTAAAAATTGATAACATTTTTAACATGAAACTAATTGTTAAAAGAAAATTACAATTCTCCGTATAAATCATATCTGGCCCTTGATTTCTTTTATCATCTGACGGCTGGAAATGATTAAAAAAATAAACTTTAAGAGAAACCCTAATTAATTATTTTAGAATTATAAACCCTAATTAATTTTATTTATTGTTCCATTTATTACATACTAGTAACAATTATGAACTTTAATTATTTAAATTAATTAATTGACAGTTATGAACAGGAGTTGGAGCATAGTTTCCTTCAGATGCTTTTTAAACCGGAATTTCTCGACTTTGAGATGGTGAACGCGGTTATTAACTTAAATACTTTTTTTCCTATTACAGATCAATTAATTTTTAGTATTTCCTAAATTTTAGATCCATATTCAAAATATATACATTTACTCTGTAAAAAAATCTTACAGAAGTAAACCATTTTTTGTAATATTTCTATTTAAAAATAAAATAAAATAAGTTAAAACATAACTGTGGATCTTACAAATATTCTATAAATGTAATTAGATATTTATTAATTACAATAAGAAAACCTGTAGAGAAAATGTTCAATAAAAACCTGCCATAAATTATGTATGCATGCATTAATTTAAATGAAAATTTGTATCTAAATTTACAGCTCAACCCTTCCAGCTCAACCCAATCGTATGCATCAACTGCAACCACCAACAATTTATCAATCAAAACGCCTTTGAACAGCACAACCTCCAAATGCACAAAGATCCACACTTCACTTGCAACTGCTTTAGGACCTGCAACAACAGATTTGCTATGAGCGTAGTTAGGGACAATCATTCGTCGATGCCACACATCGACTAAATATTGTGAGAATTTGAGGTTTAAATAAATGCATTTACATATGTTTTGAACTAGTACGCAGTTTTAAAACTGTTGTAAAAATTCCTTTCTTTTGTAGCTCATTGGTGTGAAACCAATCTAGACTCAGAAACGGGTTAGCAGGCGTTGGCATTACTTCATCTCGATTTCAGGAATTATGCTATTTTAAAAACTGTTAAGTACTTGTTCTCGATTTCAGCATTATGTATTGCTTAGTACTGTTATTGATTTTTACTGATCGGGTACACTTCAGAATGTGTCCGAACAGTAAAAATCAATAACAGTACTAAGCAATACATAATGCTGAAATCGAGAACAAGTACTAAACAGTTTTTAAACTAGCATAATTCCTGAAATTGAGATGAAGTTCATACTGCCAACGCCTGCTAACCCGTTTCTGAGTCTAGATTGGTTTCACACCAATGAGCTACAAAAGAAAGGAGTTTTTACAGCAGTTTTAAACTGCGTACTAGTTCAAAACATATGTAAATGCATTTATTTAAACCTCAAATTCTCACAATATTTAGTCGATGTGTGGCATCGACGAATGATTGTCCCTAACTGCGCTCATAGCAAATCTGTTGTTGCAGGTCCTAAAGCTGTTGCAAGTGAAGTGTAGATTTTGTGCATTCGGAGGTTGTGCTGTTCAAATGCGTTTTGATTGATAAATTGTCGGTGGTTGCAGTTGATGCATACGATTGGGTTGAGCTGGAAATTTAGATACAAAATTTCATTTAAATTAATGCATGCATAATTATGGCAGGTTTTTATTGAACATTTTATCTACAGGTTTTCTTATTATAATTAATAAATACCTAATTACATTTATAGAATATTTGTAAGATCCATAGTTATGTTTTAACTTATTTTATTTTATTTTTAAATAGAAATATTACAAAAAATGGTTTACTGCTGTAAGATTTTTTTACAGAGTAAATGTATATATTTTGAATATGGATCTAAAATTTAGGAAATACTAAAAATTAATTGATCTGTAATAGGAAAAAAAGGATTTAAGTTAATAACCGCGTTCCGCCATCTCAAAGTCGAGAATTTCCGGTTTAAAAAGCATCTGAAGTAAACTATGCTCCAACTCCCGTTCATAACTGTCAATTAATTAATTTAAATAATTAAAGTTCATAATTGTTACTAGTATGTAATAAATGGAACAATAAATAAAATTAATTAGGATGGGGGTTTCTCTTAAAGTTTATTTTTTTAATCATTTCTAGCCGTCAGATGATAAAAGAAATCAATGGCTATATATGATTTATATGGAGAATTGTAATTTTCTTTTAACAATTAGTTTCATGTTATCAATTTTTAATTAACCATTTTTCTTTTTGTTTAGTGGTCGCTATTCTTATGGACATAATTTATAGTAAATAATAATGTTAATTGTGTGCTGTGTTTGTTACGTCACCGGTTACAAATATTAAAAACATTATTAAATTTAACAATTTTTTGAACATTTATAAAGATAACACATAATTTAACGCAACTAATGAAGATAAAAAAGCGTATTATTAGCTAATTATTTTAGTTAACAATAGAGATAACAACACTATTGGAAATGCTCTTAATTATCTTCCACGGAAGCTTCGTATTTTTGTTCCTTCCAAACTATGCACCTTTCTCCGATTAAATCATGTTATGTTTTGTTCGCTTTGTCCCCGCCTAGACACCAGCTCCCAATCTGACACATTGATTAATCCATACGCTTTGAGTGAAAAATGCCGACAATATTGCAGTATAACTTACTAACATCTTACCATGGCTGGGCCAAAAAAATTATTTGACTCTTAGTTGAGTTGCCCAGTCCACTCGGACTGTTGGCAACCCCTATATACCATCCCTGCACCTTACAACGAGAGGGCAACACTAACCACACAAACACCACAACGCTACCAGAGCTCACACAATTGAAATACGCCACACTCCTGCTACTTATTTATTTTAGAGAGAATCATCCCTGCACCTTACAACGAGAGGGCAACACTAACCACACAAACACCACAACGCTACCAGAGCTCACACAATTGAAATACGCCACACTCCTGCTACTTATTTATTTTAGGGAGAATCGCTGTTTGATACGTAAAAAGGGATTTAATCTCCAAAAGACCAAATTTTTAAATCTTTTTTATCATTTGATACATATGTCTTTTTTGTGGACTAGAATACCATGTTGCCTCGTTAAATAACATCTTAATTTCAATATCAAACAATATATTACTTTCAATATCATAACACACAAATTTACCATAGATTCTTCTAGAGCTTCCACAACTAGATAATCCACAATTGAATCAAAATCAAATTCGAAACGCATTGGTATAAGCATTTCTGTACATGGCTCATGCTGACCCAGACTGCCCAATCATCTATATACCCCCCACTATAAGTTTACCCCTGATCGATCATATATGTCTCAGCTCCCCTCGGCTATTGTCTATACGGTAGAAGGTGCAAGCCTACTTGAACCGTATCATAAGTGTACCCTCGGCTATTGGTCATATATAAAATTACATTGACTATCTTTTTGGAGTCTGATTACCGTTATTATTAATTGATAATTGTTGACGTAACGCTGAACATTGAGGATAATTGGTAAGATCATAAACAAAACTTTGTCGAAACAATCATTTTCTTTTTTAAGTTTTATTTTCGAAATAGCTAATCTGTGTGAGATATACGGTCTGGTGGTTGATCTGATTTTATTTTTTTTGGAAAACTTTACATTTTCGAATAATAATATGTAGTCGGATCTGATAGATCTATAGTTATGATTACTAATAGTTTACATAATTTTTTTTAAAAAAATGTTGAATAATAATCTGCAAGGACGGCCCTGAGATTTTGGTGGCTCGGTGCTACAAAAAAATGGGGCTTTTTTCAATTGTCGTTCTAGTATGAAAGTTCAAAATAAAATATTTTAATACTAGAATAATCGAAAATTAACTTTCAAAAAAAAAAAAAAATCATTAATATAAAGAGAATTATGCTGTTTAATTTATTTGAAATTTTTTTTTACTAGCATATATTTACACACGGTCGGGAGCCGGAACCAATCTCTCCCTAGGGTGGTGAAACCTGCACACGCCACCAAACTTGCAATCACCGGTCTTCATGCAGAATTGACACTCGGGATGGCCAGGCCTCTCGGGAAATATACTCTCTCTCTCTCTGCAATGCGTAGTGTCCTATCGGTACAGGATCCATACGGTAAGGAGATAACGGCACTTGGGTCCCGTTATATGCTGATTCAAGTTGGTGTGAACCACTTCCGTATATTTGAAAACTATTTCCTTGTGTTTGGTGGTGATCGGGAGATGACGTGGAACTTGGTGCCCCTGACCAAAAAAAAACAAATCAGTAACAATAATGTCCTTCATGTTTTTGATATGATAATAAAATACGCAAGTACGTTTAGATTCATACACCTTAAAGCTAGTTTTTCAGACAAAATGTAACCCAGCTAGGAAAAACTGAACTTAATAGCTGCAGCCAAACAAGGGTTGG
This sequence comes from Primula veris, assembly GCA_963682055.1. Lineage (NCBI taxonomy): Eukaryota > Viridiplantae > Streptophyta > Magnoliopsida > Ericales > Primulaceae > Primula > Primula veris. The sequence continues at coordinate 33,910,228 of OY821746.1, read as the reverse complement.
GTGTTTAAAACCATTGAATTGACCTCGGGGACAACTTTCTTAGTATTAGTAGAAGTTGTTCCGAGTTGTGAACTTAGCTGCCCTGCCAAAGAATTAATTTAACGGATACATGGGAGTTGTTTGCTTGAACTTTTTAAGAAGATAAGCTGGACTTTTTGAGGTTCAGAAAAAAGCTCGGTTTATCCATTTTTAAAATTATAGCTTAACAGTAAAAAGAAACAGATAATATTAGCATTAGTTGATCATCTCATAGCAGTCTATAATTCATCACAAATCAACAAGAAGCAGCAAACAAAGTACCAAACAAAGCAATGATATCTGTAGTGTTTCGCAATCTTAATAAAATACAAGCTAGTAGCTTTTAATCTGGATTTTGAAATTCAGAAAAGGTTGGGTTCGTCCAACTTAAAGCTTCTAGGCTTTTCAGTTCAAGTAACCAGATGATAAGCTGGCTACAGAGCTCATTTTGTCACAGCTTTTAATGGAAATTAGCCGGATCTGTCAAGTCCCGGAAAAAAGGCTAGGTTCATCCATCGTAATTCTTCTAGCTATGCAAGGCAAAAATAAACAGAAAAGTGCAGCTTGAAGCTGATAGTCTAAGCGCAGTTTCGATATTGAGGGGGAAAAATTGCAAACCAACCGAGCCATGATATCTTTTATGTTTTTGTGACATGTATAAAAAAAACGCTAGCAGTTTTGTTTATTATCCTTCAGAAGAGCAGAAGGAATGGAGGTTGTTAGTGTCAAACTCTAACGTCACTGAGGGCTTTGTTTGGCTACTGAAAAAGTGAATGAGCTGGATTTTGAGATTGAGAAATCCTTAGGATTCGTCCAATTTAAAACTTTTACGCTTTTCAGTCCAAGTAACAAGATAATAAGCTGGAGACGGAGCTTGTTTGGTCACAGCTTTCTATCGGACAGCGAGTACTATCACTTTGTGTACACTAATTTTCAGGTTTGTATACAATTTTTCCAATTAAAATCGGTGTTTGTGTAGAAAAGAGAGCGTATTTAGTGTACTAGTTAAGTAAAGGTAGAGTGGTTTAAAAAAGACGTGTATGCTGGCGCTCACAAAACCACAAAAAAACGCTTGACAGTTATTTCAAAATAAATGATGAAGCTTACATTGTATGTCTTCCACATAGGCATAGAGAAGACACCCTGTGCGAGTACAAAAGGAGCATAACGAGGGCTATGAACAAAAGAGGCTCCCATCATAGGCTAGTTTGTTAGTCCACCTGAATACGACTGCTGATGTGGCGTTGTGATACCTTTACACACTCGTCTACATAATGGTCGTGACCAACATACTCCAATTTGATACCTTTATGAAAGATCAATTTTCCTGCATATTAACATTAATTAGGAGGCAAACTACATCTTACAGGCTTACAGCTCAAGACTCCATTAATTTATTGAAATGTAACAAAACGTGAATAGCGCAGGAAATTGGGTACCTCTGTTAAAATTTAAGCACATCATATAATTTTTTTGTAATCAAAGTACATCTTCATCCTATAGTCACAGCATCAATATAGTTAAGCGTTTTAGTAATTAAATATACAAAATTATAAGGAGAAAATCACAGAATTCAACGTTTTGTAACAGAATGTGAAAATCGTATGAAATTGGGTGATAATTGTGAAATGGTATGTTTTTTCGAACTGCAGAAAACCGCATTAATGAATTATACGCAATAATAATAATAAGAGGGTAAACCCACATCTTATACTTTTGATCGGTGGTGGGCAAAAACCGTCCCAAAACGTATCTCAAACCAATCTTTTGAGGGTTATATCGGGTTAAACTTTTTAAAATTATAAATCCAAACCAAAACAAACCGCACCGCAAGATCGGAGCTAGAATTTCGGAGGCCTTGGGCCTTCATGAAAACGAGGCCTCTTTGTATATATATATAACTTTTTGGGCGTTCATGAAACTTAAACTTGGCATTAGAGCATGTATATATATATATATATAATTTATCGCAGATGGGTTGCGGTGGGTGTATCCGCACCTCAGCCTCCGATCACGTTTAACGGATGGAGTACAGGGTGTGGGTTGCGGATGGGTGTAGCCTTCCCCTCTCTCTCTTCTCTCTTTTTGGGCTTCGCTGTCGACACTTGTCTCTGTTGGTGTCGTATTGATAATTACAGGAATTGATCTCTATATAATTACAAACCGGTCTCTGTATTTTGTATTGTATTAAAAAAAAATCATACCGTTATAATTAATCTGCTGGTACTGCAGTTTCAGATTAATATGATTTAATCTCTATAACGGTAATAAACGGTAGTATTAATAATTTTTAAGGTCACTAAACTTTTAAATTATACAAATAGGTTCTAAATAACGGCTAGTTGTATTTTTTTCAGTCCAAAATGTTTTAAAAAATTAAATTTGATTCATTCCTATGCCTATATAAACCCACACACATTTTCATTCAAACAACACAATTTTCTCACTTTTTTTACCTTTCATATATCACTAAACATATTTATTCTCTATAAATAACCGATGATAAAACGTATTATGTGTCTTTCTCCCAATATCATTTCTCGCAATATACATATGAAAACTCAACTCAATATTCAACGCAAACTTTCGAACCCCAATTTTCTCAACCTTCAAAATGCAAACCAAGAAAAAAAAAATTCAAACTCAAACCGATACGAATACGGTTGATCGAAAAGTGTGGACCGAATACGAAGATGAGGGAATTTGTAAAAGTTGGTGTAATATATCAACTGATAGGATTGTCGGCAATGAACAAGCAAAATGGCAATACTGGTTGAAAATCCATGCTGATTACCAACACGAGTTACCTGATTGATGACATTCTGAGCGTTAATCGGAAATGTTGCGCCACCACTTTGGCGATGTGAGTAAAATGGTGAAAAAATTCCAAGAATGTTTTAACCACGAGCAAATGAGGCAAAAAAACGGAAGAGTCGACCACGATATGGTATAATTTTATAAACTTTTGCATAATTTTTTAATTAGTAATATACATTAGTTTTTTAACTATCGACTTATTTATTTAGACTAATTACAATAATTTTTTTAATAAATTTTTAGTATAAAGCTGCGGAACTCGATGTCTTTGAAAGTAAAAAAAAATTACAAGTTAATCTTGAAGGTAACTTTTAAGTTGAAACCAACATTTAGTTTGCATAAGATAAAAACAATTAATAATGCTATATGTAAAACTAATTTATAGGTAGAAAGAAAAGAACCCACTGAGGTGATTAGCTTTGAATACTAACTGGTCGATGTCTCTGATTTCCCATAGAAAACTTCAGTGTCAACGCTTACTCTAGGGATGTGTGCAAATTTAGAGGCGTTTCCCTTTTCCAGCTCTCCTTTCAATTTTGACTTAAATGACTCAGACATGTACCTGAAATCCAAATAGGATAGGGAAGGGAGAGTTTCGATGCCGGATGGAATCTCCTCCATCAAAAAACACAACCATATTTTTAACTCATTCAAGCGAGGCATGGCACCTTCCATTACACTCACATGCTTAAGCTCATTCAAGTCAATAATTTTCAACCTTACAAGTTTTTTAAATGTACCTGCTTTGAAACACAATTCTTCCCCTGAATATGCTTTATAAAGCCCGAGAATAGTCAGATTGGGCAACACTTGAAGCTGCAGTAGAGAATCTTCCTTCAACTTGCAATTAAATAGTTCCAATTTAGTCAGGTAATGAAGAGAAGCTATCCATTTGGGCAACTTTATATTTGCACTTACAACAAGTGTCTGAAGAAATTTGGGAGGTGAAGAAAGACGTTCTAGATCTACGGATGTTTCAGCAGAAATATATAATGAACGAAGCTCGGTCAACTTCTCAATTGTTGAGCATAGCTCCTTTGCATCTCCACTTTTTAGCCCTTTTATAATGACCTTCTTTAGTCGTGTTAGCTTTGATATGCTTCTTAGGATGTCATCGTTGTTTCTTTCGTACTTTAGTTCTATTGTATATAGTTTTTCCAAGCATAACAACTTTTCCATTCCTTTTAAAGCTATGAATCCATCATAACGGTCTCCCACAAGGAGATGTCGAAGCCGATTCAGCTTTAGAATTTCATTTGGCAACTTTCTTACTTCAGTATACTTGAGGTCTAACGTTTCCAACATTTGCAGGTTGCCGATAGATTTGGGTATTTCTTTTAGTCCCCTATTTCCCCTTAAGTTCAGGTATTTAAGGTCTAGGAGTTGTCCAATTTTCCGAGGGAAGGTTTGTAATCCATGGTTTCTCATGTCTAGTACCTTGAGAAGTTTTGCGCCATCTCCTAAAGAGTCCACTATGGACGACATGGATTCTAAATCTACTGAACCAAACATGAACAAGGAACGAATGTGAGTTGCACGACTCTTAAATTCTTGCCAGTTCCCCGTTTCGTTATGAATTGCCAAGCGTCTCACTCTACGAGTAAAATTATTTTGTTGTGCATCGTAGATACTCACAAGGTCATGCTTGCTCGACCTGGAAATAATAAGTTCACGCCACATATCATGGATGTGGTATTCTTTTGCCCGGCCATGTAATCCTACTGTTTTAATCTGAATCAAGCTTCTATCCGTTAGTTCGGTAAGATAGCTACCAGCAACCTCTTCTTCTGTTAGCTTGGAATTAGTTGGTAGCACAAATCCTTCTGCAATCCATAAGCGGATCAAACGCCAATGATTGATCAAGTAGTCTTCAGGAAAAACACTTAGGTACAGAAAACAAAGCTTTAGGTGCCAAGGTAGATCAAAGTAACTGAGACTCAAAACAGTTTTCAAGTTTGCGAGTTTTCCGTCTTTTCTTAGTTCGGCACCAAGGCCACGGGAGATCTTATTCCACTCATCTATTGATTGGCCCTTGGTAGATAAAAGGCCACCAATGGCTACAATAGCAAGTGGCAGTCCTTCGCATTTCTTTAGAATTTCTTTCGTAGTTTCTTCCAAAATTGAAGGACATGAATCACTTTGGAACACTTTTTGACAAAACAAGTTCCGAGATTCATCGCCAGACAATGGCAAAAGGTTATGAATTTTCCCGTTCGACTCATTGCAAGCAAATGAAGACACGGATGTGTCTCTGGTTGTAATAATCACTCGACTACCGCAGTTATTGCTGGGAAATGCATACTTAAGTGCCTTCCATGCATCCTCATCCCATATATCGTCAAGAACTATTACGTACCGTTTTAGTTGTAGAAAATTACTAATGCAATTTACCAAATCGGTTGTGTCTTCTTCTGCTCCAACTGGAACATCTTTTTTAATTTCACTGTACAATTTTTTTATTGTTTCCTTGAGAAGCTCCTTAACCTGGTATGACTTAGAAACAGTGATCCAAGCATGGGATTGGAAATGTTTTACAAGTTGTGGATCATCATATATTTTCTTAACAAGTGTGGTTTTTCCCAAACCCCCCATTCCGCATACAGAAAGCACTCTTGTCTCGTGAAATTTTTCATCCACTAACCAGTTGATCAACTCGGTTTTGGGCCCAGTGATGCCCACAATTTCGTTTTCTCTAAGCAGGAGAGCATCGCGACGGCTGTCGTATTTTGTGTGATTGGTGTTATAGGTCGAAGAAGCTTGCACATCATTTAAATGTTCGTATCGTTTTTTCCTTTCAGAAACTTCAATAACCTTTAATTTGATTATCTGTATTTCGGAAGCAATTCGGTGGCGGTCAAAGATAGTCTTCATAAAAGTCGAGGATCTAGAAAGAAACCCAGAAAATCCACCACCGTGGTGATGTTGAAGGCGAAAAACAAACTGTTCAAGAACATCCCCGGCATCATAAGCAGTGTCACGCACTTGCTTAACCCATGCATCGAATTGCGGGTCGGTGTCTTCCATATCACCAGCCTTTTCCATGAACGCGTTCATGGACTCAAACTCATCGTGGATGGATTTAATTTCGTCCCTTACTCCTTGCAACAAATTGAACTCATTCCGGACGATTGGTGTAATAGTTGACAGTATAAAAGAAATTGCACCCTGAGCCATTTTTCTAGTGTATAATTTTCTAGTATTTGTAATGGTGATAAATGTGATGCCAAGTACTTATTTATAAAACATGTAGAAAGCTATCTATGGTCAAATTGAACGCGTTATTATGTCTTGGTGTCCACTTATTTTAACGCGTTAGTATTATTTATGTCTCTTATTTTAATGCAATTTTTTTTACACAAAATGAAGTTTCACCACTTCATTTGAGCTGTTTAAGAACTAGCCTGAGTATATACTTCAAGGTATACCTTCTACGATTTAGGCTAATTGATAAATGTTTTATCAGCGGCCATGTAACATGTATCGCTGTGGGTGGCGATACTTACAATTATGGCTGCTCAAACTGTCGTAGTGGTGGATTTAATTAGTTGTATTTGTATATATTGATCATGTTTGTAGCCATTCAGTTGTCGTGTTTAGACTAGTATTGTATTTTCTTTTGTTTCATAAATCTATGCATATCAATATGTACTAGTAATTGTTAACCACGTGTTGTGTGTGCGACGCGTGGTATTAAATTAGAAATGGTGAGTAATATAATACTTTTGTTATACAAAATACACGTAAAACGATTTTGTTTAATATAGGATTATATTTGTTTTGAAAATATAACGAATTTGGGGTGTTTTTTATATTTTGAATTAAATAAATGTAAATGAGTAATTAGTAAAAAAGAATAGGGGCATTTTTAAAAAAAATGATCAAAATTTGACAAACTCACTTTTTCTTGAATTGACTTATATATAAAGTAAGATCTATCGTATCAAATCTTATGTTTAGCAGCATAAGCTGTTGGATAAATGAAAAAAGGAACCATTTTTTTACGATATTTGACGGTATTGTCCAATTTCCAAGCATATGAGACTTAACCCTGATTTGAAGCTATAAAATGGCTCGGCTTGAATTTTCAAAACATACATAGTGATAATCGAGCAGTTGAGATTCGGAGATAGTAAATCAAAATCGAGCACTGACGGTACAAATGTACAAGCTTGCTGGCCTTGCTTGATATGACGTTATCAAAGGTCCTCTTGGATGAGAAAAAAATAACTCATTCCAAATAACTGACATTTTCTTCTCTTGCTCCACAACAAGACGGTGACAATAAATTTATATAAAAATTGTCAAAACCATGGGCCGAAAGGATGGTTTTTTGAGGCCGTAGTGTAAAAAATATGTCAAATAGAAGATAACATAAATAAGATCTAATATAAAAATAAAAATAAAAAATCTATGTTTAACATATTATAAAATAAATATGAAGTTAAAACAAAGGGTATTGAGCAATAAAATAATTTTTTAGTAATCTTGTTTGGAAAAATACAATGTTTATTTACGAAATTTAGTAATTTTAAGGTAAAAAACCGAAAATTTTAGGATAAAACAGCTAACATGATTTGAACTCTTAATATTCACTACGTTAAAGTTAATTTTATCACTATGTCAACCGATCTTTTGTTTAATTAGGAAGATCGTCAATTTTTGAACAACAAATTATTAAAGAATACGCATTATTGCTATTTGTCCATCTTTTTCTAACTGTATTATTATTATTCTCCCATGAAAAACCCAGGAAAATGCCAAGGAAAAAAGACAAAGAGGGTTAGGTTCAATAATTTTTCAATGTATTGAGAAATAGCAAGTGGAAAGAAAATTAGGAGCGCGTCACATCAATTTTATTAAGAAAATATATATAGTTTAAAGACTTTTTCCATTAATTCCTTAATATTTTTAAATTTACGCATTCAGAACGTACGAAATTAAGATAGTAAAGATGTATGGTATACACCAAATTTAGTGTAGCATTTCACTTGAGCTGTTAATGAACTAATTTATTGTCATCTAATTAATGCTCTTTATTAATTGAATGAGAATCACCATGCAATAAAACTTTATCAAGAATTGCACAATAAAAGATAACAACGACAGTAAATGCAATAATTGCATTCAAAATGGGTAATTATGATATATATGCGTAGATGAAGTATATATTGAGAAATAGCAAGTTTAAAAGCTTTGTATTAATGTTCATTGTAGATTACAAAAGCATGACATTGTAGATTCATGGTATACACCAAATTTAGATTAATATTAATGTTCATTGTGCACAAAAATTGTACTGCATTTTGTATCCCATTGAAAGAACAAGAACTTCTACTGCAAATTAATTTATATAGAACAAAATGGAGTTTCACCATTTCATTTGAGTTTTTTAAAGAACTAACTAACATGTCATCTAACGATCTCGATTCAACGGACTCAATGAATGACCATGCCGTAAAAACTTGATTAATAATTTTAGTCTGTACGTAGGCATACTTCAAGACTTGCTATTTTTATTGTCATTGCAATATTTTTGTGAAGTTCAAACCATAAAAATTTAAAAACTTGTGATTTCTAGCACTTGTGTTTTGCTCAATATTTTTTTTTTTTAAATAATCAGTGGAAAACCCACTATTTTATTAAAATAATTAAAACACAGTGGAAAAAGTAACTATTACAATCTAACGAATCAAATTGCAAACCGACAGAAATATTAAGGACTGAAATGAAAATTTAAAACATATGTACACGCGTCCCATTCTTGTCTACAGTAAACCCTTCACTTGCCAAAAACTCATCACTTTCCTTTAGAGAGATAATATCCCTCTTTCTTCGCCATACCTTCAAAATCATCTAATTCGTAAATATGGTATTTCCAATATATATATATATATATACTGGGATGTGAACACGTACGGTGTTTTGTTTCTTTCTATAAACTTGTGATTTAATAATATTTACTCTTGACTACTGGAAGTTTGTTTTTTGTATATAATATTAATTAAGTGAATAATTATGAAAAGTCGTCACCACGTTTTGCAGGCCAAATGGGTTTTGGAATTTAAATTCCTAATCAAATATCTTTTAATTAAGTTATTAGTCTTAATCCAAGTTTTTTTTTACTCAACCAGATATAATTAATTAAAATTCATATCCCTTTCGCAAGCTTCCTGAAAGCTTCGCTTGTGACATAGTAATCTATTTTACTACTCTGAAAACCAACCAGCTGATGTGTCACATTACATGACATATCCACCTCATTAATGGTTTTGATTGTTATTAGTAATAGATTTAACAATTTTTTTTATTTTTAATTAATATTTAAATTTAGGATAGACTCAACTATGCTTCTAGTATATTTTTATTTGGATTTTTAGTGGGTTGAGTTTTAGATTTAACAAAAAAAAAAATTAATTAATATTTAAATTTAGCGTAAACTCAACTAGGGTTCTATTATATTTTTATTCGAGTTTTTAGTGGGTTGTATTTTTAGATTTAACAAAAAAAATTATTTTTAATTAATATTTAAATTTAGGATATGTTTAACTAGGGTTCTACTATATTTTTATTTGAGTTTTTAGTAAATTGAGTTTTATTATGTTGAATATTTATATTTTGATTTATCAAATTATACAATTTTATGTATATTTGAAAGGATACATATGTATTTTATTAGGTTATGGAGTGTGTGAGTCGTGTATAAGTTGTGGTTTTAGCTTATGGAGTGTGTGAGACATGTCAGCGGGTTGAATTTGAAGGTTGATTTTGAAGGGTGTTATAGCAACACTTTTAAGTTATTAGCCGTAAGCCAAGTTTTTTTTTAACTCAACCATATACAATTAATTAAAATTCATATCCTATTTGCAAGCTTCCTGAAAGTTTTTTTTTATATATATGAATGGTGGGGAAAACCTACTTTTTATTAATGAGATAAAAAATGGAAGGAAAACCACACAACAAAAATAAAAGGTCTATTTCAGCTTGAATTAGATAATAATAATAGGGCTTGAAAATAATTAAAGAAAACTTGTAAAGTTACAACTAAAGAAAAGGACTGTTTTGCGACTCTTGTCAATCTCGAGGGACCACATTTGTAATAAGCTTCTAATATCTGAAAAATCTTGCATCTTCTCAAACCTTCCAAGTTTCACGCACCTGATGAGAGAGGATATTCCACCGCCTCCCACCTGCCTCCATCTTCTTCTCTAATCTTCATAACGCAGACGAAGGTAAGGTACCCCCTCTGCCTCTAACTTTATTATTGCCTTGGAAATTCGTTGATGTTGTCTGAGATTTTCATTTCGCAGATAGAACCAATTTTTGCTAGTAGATCTGCACCAGCTTTGCCTTCACGTTTCTGAAAGCTTCGCTTGTGACATAGTAAACTCTTTTGCGTGGGAAGAAAGAGTTTCGATGCCGGATGGAACCTCCTCCATCAATTGACAGTCGTGTATACTTAACTCTTTCAGGCGAGGCATGGCACCTTCCATTACACTCACATGCTTCAGCTCATACAACTCAACAATTTGCAACCTTACAAGTTGTTTAAATGTACCTGCTTTGAAACACAATTCTTCCCCTTTAAATACATTAAAAAAAAGATCGAGATAAGTCAGATTGGGCAACTCTTGAAGCTGCAGTAGAGGAACTTCCTTCAACTCGCAACTCCATAGTATCAATTTAGTCAGGTCATGAAGAGAAGCTATCCATTTGGGCAACTTCTTTATCTCTCCTCTTACAACAAGTGTCTTAAGAAATTTGGGATGTGAAGAAAGACGTTCTAGATCCATGGATGTTTTAGCAGTAATATATAATGAACGAAGCTCGGTCAACGTCTCAAGTGTTGAGCATAGCTCCTTTGCATCTCCACTTCTTAGCCCCGTTATAGCGACCTTCCTTAGTCGTGTTAGCTTTGATATGCTTCTTAGGATGTCATCGTTGTTGCTTTTGTACTCTAGCTCTATTGTAAATAGCTTTTCCAAGAATAACAACTTTTCCATTCCTTTTAAAGCTATGCATCCCCTATTAGAAGGGCTTCTCACAAGAAGATGTCGAAGCCGACGGAGCTTTAGAATCTCATTTGGCAACTTTCTTACTCCAGTATACTTGAGGTCTAACGTTTCCAACATTTGTAGGTTGCCGATAGATTTGGGTATTTCTTCTAGTCCCATATTTCCCCTTAAACTCAGATATTTAAGGTGTAGGAGTTGTCCAATTTTCCGAGGGAAGGTTTGTAATCCTTGGTATCTCATGTCTAGTACCTTGAGAAGTTTTGCGCCATCTCCTAAAGAGTCCACTATGGACGACATGGATTCTAAATCTACTGAACCAAACATGAGCAAGGAACGAATGTGAGTTGCACGCCACTTAAATTCTTGCCAGTTCCCCGTTTCGTTATGAATTGCCAAGCGTCTCACTCTATGAGTAAAATTATTTTGTTGTGCACCGTAGATACTCACAAGGTCATGCTTGCTCGACCTGGAGATAATAAGTTCACGCCAAATATCATGGATGTGGTATTCTTTTGCCCCGCCATTTGATCCTGCTGTTTTAATCATAATCAAGCTTCTATCCGTTAGTTCGGTAAGATAGTTATCAGCAACCTCTTCTTCTGTTAGCTTGGAATTAGTTGGTAGCACAAATCCTTCTGCAATCCATAAGCGGATCAAATGCGAATGATTGATCGAGTAGTCTTCAGGGAAAACACTTAGGTACAGAAAACAAAGCTTTAGGTGCCAAGGTAGATCAAAGTAACTGAGACTAAAAACAGTGTCCAAGTTTGCGAGTTTTCCGTCTTTTCTTAGTTCGGCACCAAGGTCACGGGAGATCTTATTCCACTCATCTATCGTTTGGCCCTTGGTAGATAAAAGACCACCAATGGCTACAATAGCAAGTGGCAGTCCTTTGCATTTCTTTAGAATTGCTTTCGTAGTTTCTTCCAAATTTGGAGGACATGAATCACTTTGGAACACTTTTTGACATAACAAGGTCCGAGATTCATCGTCAGGCAAGGGCAAAAGGTTATGAATTTTCCCGTTCGACTCATTGCAAGCAAATGAAGATAAGGATGTGTCTCTGGTTGTAATAATCACTCGACTACCGCAGTTATTGCTGGGAAATGCATACTTAAGTTCCTCCTATGCATCCTGATCCCATATATCGTCAAGAACTATTACGTACCGTTTTGGTTGTAGAAAATTACTAATGCACATTACCAAATCGGCTGTGTCCTTCTCTTCTGCTCCAACTGGAACATCTTTTTTAATGCACAGTTTTTTTATTATTTCCTTGAGAAGCTCCTTAGTCTGGAATGACTTAGAAACAGTGATCCAAGCATGGGCTTCGAAATGTTTTACAAGTTGTGGATCATTATATATTTTCTTAACAAGTGTGGTTTTGCCCAAACCACCCATTCCGCATACAGATAGCACTCTTGTCTCGTGAAATTTTTCATCCACTAACCAGTTGATCAACTCGGTTTTGGGCCCAGCGATGCCCACAATTTCATTCTCTCTAAGTAGAAGAGCATCGCGGCGGATGTCGTGTTTTGTGCGATTGGTATTTGAGCTCGAAGAAGCGTGCACATCATTTAAATGTGCGTATCGTACTTTCCTTTTAGAAACTTCCTCCACCTTTAATTTGATTCTTTGTATTTCGGAAGCAATTCGGTGGCGGACAAAGATAGTCTTCATAAAAGTCGAGGATCTAGAAAGAAACCCAGAAAATCCATCACCGTGACGATGTTGAAGGCGAAAAACAAACTGTTCAAGAACATCCCCGGCATCATAAGCAGTGTCTCGCACTTGCTTAACCCATGCATCGAATAGAGGGTCGGTGTCTTCCATAGAACCATCTTTTTGCAGAACCACGTTCATAACCTCAAACTCATCGTGGATGAATTTAATTTCGTCCCTTACTCCCCTCAACAAATTGAACTCATCGCGGACGATTGGTGTAATAGTTGACAGTACGCGGACGATTGGTGTAATAGTTGAGAGTATAAAACAAATTGCACCCTCAGCCATTTTTATTGTGTATAAATTTTCTAGTATTTTTAATGGTGATAAAAAAAGTGTGATGACAAGTTTTTATTCATAAAAACATGTAGAAAGCTAGCTATGTAGAAAGTTTTTAATTGGACAAGTTTTTATTACAGAATTAAAAATTATGAATTTAATTTGGTCTCTTACACCTTGCAAGGGTGCAATAGTTGACAGTATAAAAGAATTGCACCCTCATCCATTTTTCTTGTGTATAATATTTTTAATGGTGATAAAAAAAGTGTGATGCCAAGTTTTTATTTATAAAACATGCCAAGTTTTTGGTGTAGACTTATTTCAACGTGTTAACGTTATTATGTTTTGGTGTAGACTTATTTCAACGCGTTATTATTTACTTTATGTCATCCAAGTTGTTGTTTTGTTGTATACAACAATTATTGTTGCCGACATTTCTTTATTATTTTATAAGTTTACTTTAAAAAAATTTACTATCCATTGGGGCAAACTTCTATCATCATTCATGTTGCACCAATTACTAGTTTCAATTAGTTGTATTTGTATATATTCATCATGTTTGTAGCCATTCGGTTGTCGTGTTTTGACTAGTATAATATTTTCTTTTATTTCATAAATATATGCATCAATATGTATATGTTGTGTCAAATCTTATGTATACCAGCATAAACTGTTAGATAAATGAAAAAAAAAAGAAACCATTTTTTAACGAGATTTGACGGTATTGTCCAATTTTCAAGCATCTGAGACTTTAACCTTGATTTGAATTATTGTTTGCATTTGGTCCACAGCTTCTGAACGTGTTATTATGTATTGGAAAATGTCGAGAAATATCGAGGAAAATGCCGAGAAATTATATTTCCATCACTTTATTTCCACCACATGTTTATTTACTCTTTTTCTTTGAAATGTTATTCTGAGTAAAATAAGTTAATTAAACGTACATAGATATAACATATTGTAAATGTTTGTTTTTCAAAGTTTTTATAGTGAAATAAAAATGGACAGTCTAGTCTGTTTCTAAGGAATAGCACCAAAGTCATGTTTTGTGAATGTGAATAAACATACAAGGATAAAAATTGGCAAAGTGGAATTAAAATTATTATAAGTGTCAAATATAAGAGAGATTTTAATTTTAATTTTATTGCAGAATTAAAAATTATGAATTGAATTAGGTATGTTTTTGTCAGAATTAATTATTGCTTGCCTTTGGGCCAGAGCTCCTGAATGTTCTCGTCTTTTCTCACTCTATTATTATTATGTGGTGCATTTCAACAACAACAAAATAAAATTAAAGTTTCTAGAAAAATGTCGATAAATATCCATAAAAATGCTGAGAAATATCATTCCCTCACTTAGTTCGTCTCCATTATTTTGAATGACCAAATTAAATTTGAAAAATAGGACTTAAATTAAAGTTTTTTTTTTCAATAATGATCATTAATATGACTTTTTTATTAAACCGTGTTTAAAGTATTTTTTTTTAATTATAACTTATTAAATACAATAAACTATTCTAACTAGACCGTTTTCCTAAATTATGTGGTATTTAACTAGGAGTGTTGCTATAGTCATCCAAGTATCTGACCCAAAAATCTTACCCGCTGATTTGACGGATTAGATGTACCAATCATGTATTAGGTGAAAATTATTTTTCAAAATCAAAAACAAAAAGATCGGTCCATTTCATCCGCCACATCGGTAGATAAGGATTTTCGATTGAAAATTTGGTGAGAAAAAACATTTTCCTAACTAGATTTTATTTTTTTTTGATATTTTTACTTCAGATGTGTGTAAGGCCATTATATTTATTCCAAAAAATATAAGAGTCAATTATGTTATTTCTCTTAAAATGAGAAACTATTATTAAAAAATTTATAAACTTTACATTCACATTTAATTATCTTTTAAAATTAAAGCGTGTTTTGACTTTTTATGTTCACTAGAAGCATGAAATAATTACTGAACGAAAGAGAAGAGAAAATTGTTTGATGTACTCTAGTTGTATAGTGGTAGACCAATACTACTTAAGCGGTAAATATAAAACAAACACTACAAAATAATATTGATTTTATGAGGGTCAAAATATATCACAAAACTGTCACAAATTGACCATCATGTTACAAAACTGTCACATATTAACGGTCTTGTAACAAATCTCTCACATTTTCCGTAGCTATTAAACTCATCACAAAAAACACCCGTCACAATTCCCGTAGTTATTTGTACATTTTTTTCATACTGAAATATAAGTGATATTAATCAATAATCAATAATTTTACAATGCATTTAATTGAAAAAATGGGCCTCTTCTGGGTTAGTGGCACCAATTTAGTGCTTCCTAAATTGGGCCCTAGGACCGTTTCTGCCTTCACTTTATTTCCACGACATGTTTATTTATTATTTTTTATTTGTAATGTTATACTGAGTACAATAAGTTACTTAAACGTACACAAATACAACTAGGGGCGGAACTGCTATAGATCAAGAGGGGTCAGCTGACCCCTCACTTTCTCATAAAATTTACCAA
Source organism: Primula veris (assembly GCA_963682055.1). Taxonomy (NCBI): domain Eukaryota; kingdom Viridiplantae; phylum Streptophyta; class Magnoliopsida; order Ericales; family Primulaceae; genus Primula; species Primula veris. The sequence goes on along the minus strand of OY821746.1, from coordinate 33,894,847 downwards.
AATACCATTGGTTATTAACTTATAATTACAAAATTGTCATTACATGTAAATAGAGAATTTGTATCTTTCAGATCATTATACATATACAAAATCCTTTCTCTATATAAGAGGCAATCGGATCTTAACACTAACAAAATCCAAACTCAATTGCATATACGATCACCGGTCAACGATCCATTCAAGACACATTTGCATAGCTGCTATTCCCAACCCAAGTTAATTTGGAGCCACAATTGATTTTTCCCTCTTTCCTTTTTATCATAACTACTTAACTAGTTTGCAAAATTAATAATTTATTATACTTTATTGATTCTATCCTTGATAATTAATAATTTATTTGTAAATTCTGTCTTTACAGCGATGTCTAAAAATAAAACTTGCTAGTTGGTTCAAATATGGTACTTGATAGGACTTTGATAAACTAACAAGTTTTTGAAACCTATTTATCGCTGTTTTGTTCATTGTGACAGCTAGAATTTTGAATTAGCCAAAAATGATAATGATCAAGTTGTTCTCAAGTTTCTCTCATTTTAGTTCTGGATTGTATCCTGTGTTAAATGGTTTTCGAGTTCAAATATAAAAGTAATACACAATGCTAACTATTCGAGATTTTTTGCAACAGTGTGGTATCTAATTTTAACCAAAAATAGTTTAAAATGTGATGTGAATTACAACCACAATTTTCAAGGGATAGAAAGGATAATTGAGAAAATTACATGCATATGAATAGTAAGTACACTCCATATAGGAGGAGCACATGATAAAAACATATATCTTGGTTATGTCAAATTACTGTTTTTAACTACATTTAGTATAAATACATGATAAAAATTGAAAACAAGTCATAGATTTTGAAGTAATGGGGAGATGTCGTGGCTCCCGAAGTCTCATTTAGCTTCGTCCTAATTAAGTGTGTATTAACTAAGCGCACCCACAAAAGATGTATTTGGATGCATAAAATGTAACTAGATCTCATCATTATTAGTTCGTTCAGATTACAAAACATTTTCAGGTCATATGTATATTGTCCAACCTTCTTTTACTATTAGTCCGTTTACTAATAATCATGCAACCAAACAGTAACCAAAACCTTTGTCATTGCATAACTTCGAGTGAAAATCATGGAAACTGACATTGTCGCATCATTATACAAATACATGTAATTATTTTGTATATTTCGGACCCACTTTTCTACAAGGGATGGTACCACTTTTTCTACCAATACAACCCTCGCACCGCGGCATGGGGGAATATAACATGGGGCCATGCAGTGTCGACCGACATGATCATCTGATTCCACCTCCCTATAGACATGGAGCTCGACACCCCTACAGATATCGGAGGCGTCTGGACTGGGTCTGCAACCCTTCTCTCAGACGATCACGCCGTCATGATATACACCGGTATAAATAAAGATTTGGCCGAAGTGCAAAATCTAGCGTACCCTGCTGACCTGTCTGACCCTCTCCTTCTACACTGGGTCAAGTATGCGGGTAACCCGGTCACGGTCCCTTCTAGCGGGGTCTTCAGGTACTTATAAAATTATTAAATAATTTATACGAAATCTAATAATATAGCTTAATATTAATACTGATTACATACTTTTGAAAAAAAATTCATTTAAGTTTTTTGTTAGTTAAAATATCGAAGGAGGGAGCAGTACTACTTAATTATTACTTATTTAGTAACGTTACGTGACAAAATAATTATATTATCCTAATGCAAAAGAGCGCTGATTATTAGTATATCAAGATATTCAAATGCCTTCATATAGTTTGACAAAAATGCTACTTAATCCCTTCATTTGGAATTGTAGTAGTCCCAAAACTTTAGAATTTGATATATTTTAATTCTTCAATTTAAAACGATGACAGTTTCAGACTTTCAGTCATGATTACCATAGTCTTGATGATCTACATAAAATACCATGAATGATACAATATATGGTTTATCTTATATTTTGATTTCAGGAGAGATTTTCGCGACCCAACCACCGCATGGCAAGTAGGGGATGACACGTGGCACATTGCTATAGGCCCGCAGATAAACGGAACAGGAATGGCATTTGTGTACCAAACTACAGACTTTACTAGCTTCGAGCTTTTGGAAGGGGTCATGCATTCGATCCCGAACTTAGGAATGTAGGAATCCGTTGATTTTTTCCCTGTATCTACCACCGAGACACACGGGTTCGACACCTCATTAGGTGTGCCTAACGTGAAGTACATATTGAAAATGAGTTCGTGGAATGATCAAAGAGATTATTACGCGATTGGGTCTTATGACACAGAGTTTATGACCAAAATAAGAAAAGAAGAATTTTATGGTCTTGGATTGGAGAAAGTGATGGTCTGGAGATTGACATGTTGAAGGGTTGGGCTTCACTTCAGGTTTTATAGCAATGCAGAGTTTTTTCTTTCTTTCATCGAAAAAAACAGTGATGTCGATTTTTTTTAAATAAGTCATCTTTTTCCACGTATGTTTGATTTAGTAAAAGACGTCGACACTTATTCGATCTATTACAGAATGTTTGTTGTTATGCAACACTTAACTGGTTCTTTTACAAAAATTGATCAAAACGGTCATATGAGGCGAGGCATCCATGAGTCACAAGTCAGTTACATTTTCACGAAATAGGCCTACGAGGAGAGGGGAAGGGGGAAGTAGTGTGTTTTTGGCAGGGAATACTTAAAAGAAGTGGTTTTTAAATGCTGATCAGGTAACTAGTGTTTGCATTGATAAAAAAGTTCGAGTCTCGAAAACAGTTATGCAACATCTCATCAAATTTTAGTCCATTCCTCTTTTTGGTTTATAAGTTCCAATGCATTTGGTTTTCGACTTTGAAAGGTACACTATTTTCTTTAAATTCTTGTAAACTTACCCGGCGTTTTTCTCATTCTCAGATAAGCCAGCTTATAATTTCCTGACTGTAAGTTTGTATATATTGTTGCAGAGCTTACTAAGGACATTAGTGTTTGGCAAGGACACTGGAACTAACTTACTACAATGGCCAATTGAAGAAGTGAACCAACTCAGGTTAAATAGTACTGAATTCGATGGAGTTAAGCTTGAGCCCGGTTCACTAATCCCACTCCACTTCAGCTCAACTACTCTGGTATTGTTACATGATTTCTTCGTTAAGAATATCTCATGTCATTATTTTTTGCTATTAAAGTACAAAACAATTTTGTCAGTAACAATATTTCATGTCACCAATTAGTTTATGGTAATGTTTGTGTAGTTTCTAAACGATATATCATCCTATATAGATGGATATAAGTACAACATTTGAAGTTGAAGAAAAGGTATTTGAGGCAAAAACAGAAGCCGGTGAAAACTACAATTGCAGCTCAAGTGGAGCTTCTATGAGAGGTGTTTTAGGGCCGTTTGGCATTGTGGTTATTGCGAACGATAAGCTTTCTGAATTTACACCTGTTTATTTTTACATTGCTAAGCTTGCCGATGGAAGTTTAAGCACTTATTTTTGTGCCGATCAGTCAAAGTTGGTTTACTGATCTTGATTTGTACTTCATACCTAGTTAACTTTGGACTCGATAGATTTTTCAGGCAAGAAAACAAAAGAAGATCAATTTATAAAATGATAAACTAATTGCAATACAACTTTCAACAAAACTCAAACCAGAGATGAAATTTTGTTATTAACACGGTGACAGTTCTTTTTAGGTCATCGAAGGCTTCTGGTGTTAACAAAAGCGTCTATGGAAGCACGGTTCCTGTGCTTGATGGAGAAAAACTATCTATGAGATTATTGGTATGGTTAAAAACTATTTATTAGAAAGCTACTCAATGATGTCGATATCGAATTTACTCATGGAGGCTAACTTGGCGAGAATTTAAGTATCACACATGTTGATTGATTTTGTTGTATGTAAGTTCTTATATAGGGCTTTCTTTATCTTGTATGTTGCCGAAATTCTGAGATAAGTTCAATGATTCGATCTGAATTTAGCTGCGAAATAAAATCTTGATTATGAGAAAGGGATTGTTTTAGCTGCGAGCTTGTTAAAAAAAAACAACTAATCTTTAAAGGTTAAGAAGAAAGTTGGGCTTATGTTCTACAATCCTGTTTTGATTACACAATTTTGCAAGCACAATAATGCACTTGTTTGGTTGCAGCATTAACATATACAAGCTGGATTCTTTTAGGTTCACGAGAAATTCGGTTTTGAGGTCCGCTTATGTACAACATAGTCTTGTGATTTTGAGAGATTGAGCTTGTTTCGTTCCGGCTTTTGAGGAATATGAGTTGATTCTCATAGATTGATAAATAAAAAAAACTGCATTGATCCAGCTGAAAGCTTTAAGTACTTTTATGCCAACAAACTAGTAAGCAACTCAGCATTTCAATTATTCTAAATATTTCTTGTTAATTTTTAGGATTAAAGTGTAAAATGTCAAGATTAATGAACCTTTATAATAAACATCCAAAAAAATATAACGATGGCTCATTAAAATAAGCCAAAATATAAATTTATATCACTAAAACAGGATTATAAAAATTAGATCATCCATTATTAAAAGTGCTCAAAACACGAGTCAACAAAACATAATGAAACACATTTATATATTACAAACAGTTAATAGGGTTTATATATTACATAGTAGTATTACATTAAGTTGGTTAGAATTGAGATTAAATTAATAAAATATATCGTGATTAGTTTCAACCCTACCCGATATTCCCATAGAAATCTTTACCATCAACCCATACTTTAGGGATGTGTGCAAATTTAGAGGCGTTTCCCTTTTCCAGCTCTACTTTCAATTTTGAATGAAATGACTCAGACATGCGATCGAAATCCAAAATGGATAGGGAAGGGAGAGTTTCGATGCCGGATGGAACCTCCTCCATCAATCGACAGCCCACTATAAATAACTCTTTCAGGCGAGGCATGGCACCTTCCATTACCCTCACATTCTTCAGCTCACTCAACATATAAAGATTCAACCATACAAGTTGTTTAAATGTACCGGCTTTGAAACACAATTCTTCCCCTAAATATGCATCAAAACTAAGTAGGAGATAAGTCAGATTGGGCAACTCTTGAAGCTGCACTAGAGGATCTTCTTTCAACTGGCAACCACGTAGTTTCAATTTAGTCAGGTCATGAAGAGAAGCTATCCATTCGGGCAACTTCTCCATATATCCTTTTACACCAAGTGTCTGAAGAAATTTGGGAGGTGAAGAAAGAGGTTCTAGATCTATGGATGTTTCAGCAGTAATATATAATGAACGAAGCTCGGTCAACTTCTCAATTGTTGAGCATAGTTCCTTTGCATCTCCACTTTTTAGCCCCTTTATTTTGAACTTCCTTAGTCGTGTTAGCTTTGATATGCTTCTTAGGATGTCGTCGTTGTTTCTTTTGTACTTTAGCTCTATTGTATTTAGCTTTTCCAAGCATAACAACTTTTCCATTCCTTTTAAAGCTTCGAATCCATAAAAACTGTATCCTACAAGGAGATGTCGAAGCCGATTCAGCTTCAAAATCTCATTTGGCAACTTTCTTACTCCAGTATTCTTGAGGTCTAACGTTTCCAACATTTGAAGGTCACCAATAGACTTGGGAATTTCTTTTATTTCGTCATTTCCCCTTAAATTCAGATATTTAAGGTGTAGGAGTTGTCCAATTTTCCGAGGGAAGGTTTGTAATCCTTGGTTTCTCATGTCTAGTACCTTGAGAAGTTTTGCGCCATCTCCTAAAGAGTCCACTATGGACGACATGAATTCTAAATCTTTTGAACCAAACATGAGCAAGGAACGAATGTGAGTTGCACGCCACTTAAATTCTTGCCAGTTCCCCGTTTTGTTATGAATTGTCAAGCGTCTCACTCTCTGAGTAGAATTATTTTGTTGTGCACCGTAGATACTCACAAGGTCATGCTTGCTCGACCTGGAGATAATAAGTTCACGCCAAATATCATGGATGTGGTATTCTTCTGCCCGGCCATTGAATCCTACTCTTTTAATCTGAATCAAGCTTCTATCCGTTAGTTCGGTAAGATAGCTACCAGCAACCTCTTCTTCTGTTAGCTCGGAATTAGTTGGTAGCACAAACCCTTCTGCAGTCCATAAGCGGATCAAATGCCAATGATTGATCGAGTAGTCTTCAGGAAAAACACTTAGGTACAGAAAACAAAGCTTTAGGTGCCAAGGTAGATCAAAGTAACTGAGATTCAAAACTTTGTCCAAGTTTGAGAGTTTTCCTTCTTTTCTCAGCTCGGCACCAAGTCCACGGTAGATCTTATTCCACTCATCTATCGTTTGGCCCTTAGTAGATAAAAGACCACCAATGGCTACAATAGCAAGTGGCAGTCCTTTGCATTTCTTTAGAATTGCTTTCGTAGTTTCTTCCAAAATTGGAGGACATGAATCGCTTTGGAACACTTTTTGACAAAACAAGGTCCGAGATTCATAGTCAGACAATGGCAAAAGGTTATGAATTTTCCCGTTCGACTCCTTGCAAGCAAATGAAGACAAGGATGTGTCTCTGGTTGTAATAATCACTCGACTACCGCAGTCATTGCTGGGAAATGCATACTTAAGTGCATTCCATGCATCCTCATCCCATATATCGTCAAGAACTATTACGTACCGTCTTGGTTGTAGAAAATCACTAATGCAATTTACCAAATAGGTTGTGTTCTTCTCTTCTACTCTAATTGGAACCTTTTTTTTAATTTCACCATACAGTTGATTTATTATTTCCTTGAGAAGCTCGTTAGTCTGGAATGACTTAGAAACAGTGATCCAAGCATGGGATTGGAAATGTTTTACTAGTTGTGGATCATCATATATTTTCTTAACAAGTGTGGTTTTGCCCAAACCACCCATTCCGCATACAGATAGCACTCTTTTCTCGTGAAATTTTTTATCCACTAACCAGTTGATCAACTCGGTTTTGGGCCCAGTGATGCCCACAATTTCATTCGCTCTAAGTAGAAGAGCATCACGGCGGATGTCGTGTTTTGTGCAATTGGTATTTGAGCTCGAAGAAGCTTGCACATCATTGAGTGTATATCGCTGCTTCCTTTCAGAAACTTCAATCACCTTTAATTTGATTCTTTGTATTTCGGAAGAAATTCGGTGGCGGACAAAGATAGTCTTCATAAAAGTCGAGGATCTAGAAAGAAACCCAGAAAATCCATCACCGTGGCGATGTTGAAGGCGAAAAACAAACTGTTCAAGAACATCCCCGGCATCATAAGCAGTGACTCGCACTTGTTTAACCCACTCATCGAATTGCGTGTCGGTGTCTTCCATATCACCAGCCTTTTCCATTAATGCGTTCATGGACTCAAACTCATCGTGGATGGATTTAATTTCGTCCCTTACTCCTTGCAACAAATTGAACTCATTCTGGACGATTGGTGTAATAGTTGACAGTATAAAAGAAATTGCACCCTCAGCCATTTTTCTTGTGTATAAATTGCACTCATTAGAAGTTTTTATTTATAAAAACATTAATGTTCATGTGCACATTAAACATCGTAAAAGTAAGATAGTGTAGATTTATGGTGTACATCAAATTTAGAGTAACATTAATGTTCATGTGCACAAAGATGGTTACATCATTTATGGTGTACATCAAATTCACTATTTCATTTGAATTTTAAAAAAACACTAAAATGTCATCTAATGCTCCCGATTCCCATTCACTATTTCATTTGAATTTTAAAAAAACACTAAAATATTAAGTGCACATCAAACCTTTGCTGTCATTTCGAACAACAAAAGTCAATGCAATAACTTGCATTTATAACCTTCCATGGTGTATACACAAATATTTTTGTATTACTTAAACTTATTGACTAATCAATATTTGTTTGATTGTTAAATTCTGCTAAATTACAAACAGATACTATATGGTTTTATAATGGATGTTTAAATATGATAGCTTCCATCTTTTTTACTTAGTTTGAGGTTTAGAAAAATCATGAAATCATAGACTAGATTCCACATGTTTTTCAATAGAAAGATTTACAGTTTCATACTCTAAACAAGAAGTTTTAAAAACAGATCAAGTTTTCTTCAAATCTGAAAAGTGAAAATGAAGTTCTAAAACTAAAAGTCAATGCAACAAATTACATTAATAAATAGGCCCCAAAGATGTCACCTCCAATCATTCACTTTTTAAACCTTTTATGATATACGTAGATGGTGTACATGGTGTATAAACAAATATTTTGGTATTACTTAAGCTTATTGACTAATCAACATTTGTTTGATTGTTAAGTTCTACTAAATTGTAAACAGAGACTACTAAATTGTAAATGGAATTTGACCAAACTTTTGGACTCGTGACCAATTCGGAAAACACCATGTTTCATGGTTTTTCCAACACTACTAAATTGCAAACAGAGACTACATGATTTTAAACTTAACTCACTCATCGAACAGAGGGTCGGTGACTTCCAGAGAACCAGCCTCTTGCAGCACCACGCTCATGGACTTAAAACTCATCGTGGATGAATTTAATTTCGTCCCTTACTCCTTGCAACAAATTGAACTCATTCCGGACGATTGGTGTAATAGTTGACAGTATAAAAGAAATTGCAATCTCAGCCATTTTTTCTTGTGTATAATTTTCTAGTAATTTGAATGGTGATAAAAAAATACTTAATAATGTTTACTCTTGAGTCTTGACTACTGAAAGTTTGTTTTGTATATAATATTTATTAAATGAATAATAATGAAAAGGCGTCACCGCGTTTTGCAGGCCTAGTGGGTTTTTGGAATTTGAATTACTAGTGAAGTATCCTTTGATTATGTTATTAGTCGTAATTCAAGTTTTTTTTTTACTCAACCAGATACAATTAATTAAAATTCATATCACTTTTGCAAGCTTCCTCGAAGAGTTGTCAATTGTATTGACCATCTAATCTAAGTAAATGCTTTTCTGGAGGCAACTATGAAGGGGTGACAGGGTATTTTTTTCATCACTACCGTTTGAATGGTTAGGAACATGCTGAGACATCTTCGTTTTGTTTCACTTCATTGTTTTTTTGTTCGAGTGACGCAGCAATTGAACTTTTTTTGTGTGTGTGTGTGGTTCTCTAGCTTCTTGAAGATTCCAAGAAGACTACAGATGTAATTTTAGAGGCATTGAGGAATACTGGACAGCGAGGAATTATTGGTCGAGGATGGGGAGACCTTGGTGCAGGTCGGTGACTTTTTGTCTGCCTCTGAACTGTTTTGTGTATATTTTTATTTGCATTATTAAGCATCTTATGTTTTGTTGTTAGAGGTTTGGATCTAATTTAGCCTGTGTATCTCTCTTCTGTTGCGTGTCTTGTATATTGCTCGGAAAAATGTTATGCTGTTAATACTGCACCTTGTCATAATAATATCTTGATGAGAAAGAAAAGTCATTGTAATGCAATATTTCAATTTTAGCACAAAGTATATCCAAATTTACTTACTCTCTATCTCACTTACTATGACCCCATAAGTTTAAGATTAAATGGACCTGTTTCATTCTGTTTGAGGATTATTGTCGTTAATCATCAAGCTCAACCACTTGTAATTCTCAAAGCCCAAAATATTCTGGGGGTTGTAGTGTCGCCTATGTTTTGTAGCAAGTTCCGTATTTCTTTGAGTCCTCTTAGTTTTTTCTCTCGATAACTGTTACTTCCTGTCGTACATAGTATTTTTGTTACATAATCATATCGATCTCTTGAGGCTTGTTTTTATTTTTTGATATAATTTGAAACCATTACAAAGTCAAATGTTTTGTTCAACTACATTGATTAAGTTTCATTTCGTCATTCTTTCAGTTGCTGGAAGTACGGATAATGTTTACCTTCTTGCGGATTGCCCTCATGATTGGTTGTTTCCTCAATGCCTCGCGGTGGTACGTTCGTTTTAATTGGATTACTAATTGCTTTTTTTTCTGTTAACTGTGAAACTTCACTATATGTTAGTTACTATTTACCTTAAGAAAGTCATTATGAAGTGTTCATGTTGCTGAATGTCATGATCCCATTGTTTCAGTATCGATTTAACTGTTTTATAATATCCAGAAGAGCCTTGTTTTCTACAAGCTCCTTACATAAATTGGGTTAAAAATAGCCAATAATTGCTTTTAGCCATCATCACTTGGATAAAATCCCTTCATCGGAACTTTTTTTTTAACTAAAGAGGGACGGCACCAAAATTTGGGACCAAGCCCAGATACATGCCACAAAATATTGAAATATCAAACTACCATCATACTACATCAGACATTTCTAAACATGAGCAAAAGCTAATTACATACAAATTTACAAACTAGCCTAGTAGATACTTAGCAGAATAAGTCTAAACAGTAGCTTCACGCGTTAGTGGGATTCTGCCTTCACAAAGATATATAATACCCACCTCCCCTTTGTTAATTTTGCGCAACAAACATGCAAATACAAGAGATTATACTTCTGTCATATCCCTCAGATGTGGCTAATCATTAGTAGACCCACATTCCCTTCATCTGAACCTAACCAACCTTTTTTGTTTAAAAACTTAAATTTGTTTAAGTGGGTATAAGGGAGTGATAATACTATCCTTCGATTATATATTTCGCAAGCATATAACGTTGCGCTAATTTTTTACCATGTTAATTTGATAAGCATATGGTTTTGTTGTCTATAAACTAAAATCATGTTATTGTTTTATGTTCAGGTACATCATGGAGGAGCAGGAACAACTGCTGCAGGACTTAGGGCAGGGGTAAATTTCTCGTGCTTACACGCTTCTCTTTTAATGTTTTTTGGGTACTTAAATAGTTTATGTTGCCAAAATTATTTTTTGAATGGTTACACTGGCAATATATATTTGGTAATAAGTAATCCAACTGAAAGGGTTTTTTTATCTTTTTTGTGTACCACACTGAACTTGATCACTGTTTGATAAGAACCAGTTAACAATGCATAAGTGCAATTGGTTTAAACTTTAACATGATGTCACTCATTTTTGAAATGCAGTTGCAAACAACCATAGTTCCATTTTTTGGAGATCAATTCTTTTGGGGTGAGCGAATACATAAGAAAGGATTGGGACCATATCCAGTTCCCATCTCCGAACTCACAGTTGAATCCCTTTCAAATGCTATAACTTTCATGCTCCAGCCAGAGGTAATCTAAATACGTGCATATATGTTGTCGTGATATGCATATACTTATACATACACATACTTCTGGATATATTGACATTATTTTTACTAATACATGCTGTTCAGGTAAAAAACCGAGCTCTGAAAATTGCAGAACAATTGAAAAACGAAGATGGTGTCGCAGGCGCTGTTGATGCTTTTCATCGTCATTTGCCCCCTGAGTTACCGTTGCCGAGGTCCTTGTCTCAAGAAAATGACCATCCTAGCTATCTGCAGTGTCTCTTTTACTCAAATTGGGGGAATATGTTCAATAGCTTGTGGAGGTTCATAGTTTTATTGTGTGGTATATTGATTGTAGCTTTGTACAAATATTTAATTCATTTCATTCATTGGGTTGATTTTGTAAAGTTTGAAATTTTTGTGTATCATTGTAGTTTCAGATTGTGTAACCATTCTTTGTCTGCTGTAGTGTAAATTGAGCTTGATAAGTAATTGTAATAAGTTATATTTGATTGTATTTGTGAATTGTAGTCACGTTCTTTAATACACATAGGTACTCCAAGTTATTTAACAGCATAGCATGTACAAGACTTTTGTCATTTTTAGTAGGTAACCTTTAATTTTTTCTAATTAAGATCTTCACATCCCTATTTTTATCAAGGGGACTATTGTGGAATTGTAGTCACGTTCCTACCATCAATCATCACATGGTGAGTGCAATTCCGTTAACATCCGTGAAAAACAGATTCCGAAATGTAAGACAGTAACAACTTTGTCGATTTATGAGGTTAAATCGTTAATTGGAAACCTACTACGGCTAGCCCATTATGTAGAACTCGTATTATCAAATAGGAGGTAAAAGGTTCGAATCTTATTAAGGGAGGTATGCGTGATGGCATTCGATCACTTAATAAGATTTAATATAAAAGAAGAAATCAATAGGTATGAATCCAAATTGATAAAATTTTGACATGAATTGCCAAAATAGTAAAATTCCATAATATAAGGGTAGTGAATAGTTTTTTTATCCCAATTAGTATATTACACAGACTATTTATTCTGAGGCTGGATTTTTCGATTAAAGACAAAAAAATTCATGCAAAAACCGTAATTCAGAATTACGATATACTTGAAAAAAAATAATTAAAAAGTTAAACCGTAAATCAGAATTACGATTTTTAATTTGGATTTACGGTTTCTGTGTAAAAACAATTTTTTTGCAGTCGAAATATCCAAAGTCTATCTTCTATGAGGCTGTATTTTTCGACTACAAAAAATACATTTTCACACCGAAACCGTAAATTCAAAATATAAACCATACTGATTTAAGGCTTATTTTGGCCGCATATTTTAAGCCCAGACCTTTTAGTTTTGTTTAAAAGTTGGACTGATCAGCTTTAAACCCTAGAGTTTTTCTCGTTTTCTGGCCTGAAAAATCTAGAAACTGTAAGCTAGATGAAAAATTTAATCCCCACACAAACCCCAAATTCACACAGTTAGGCAAGGAATTTAAATTTGAGATAAGCACACACGAAAACTCTTTTCGGCACAAACAAAAACAACGAATCCTAAGAAATTACAAGAAATGAATATATTCCCCACAAAAATCCTAAATTCACACAGTTAGACACCGAATTTAAATTTGAGATAAAAACACACAAAAAAACTGTTTTCAGCCCAAACAAAACAAGGGGTTAAAGTAACTAATTAATAATTCCTACTACAATCCGAATATCACAAAGTCTTCTAAATAAGTGTAACAAATTACTAACTAGATGAACTTCCCAAAGTAACTATCTTTAGCACAAACTGAATTAAAGAATTCTAATAAACTAAAAGGGCTGTACTTAATCCCCACAACAATCAGAAAATCACACAGTATGCTACAGAATTAAAATTTGAGAGATTGATCAAAAAATCCTAACACAAAAACCCTCTTCATTCCCTCTCTCTTTCTCTCTAAAATCTCTCTAAAATCTCTCTCTGGCTCTTCTGGAAGTTATGGTTTGTGCGTTTTTTCAGAAAAAGTGTAGTATAAAAATCCAACCTCTTAAAATATATCTTATCCACCTAAACAATACAAAAAAAAAAAAAACAAGTTGAAAAAAACAAAAAAAAAGCAATTAGCAAAAAATCCCAACACAAAAACCCTCTTCATTCCCACTCTCTTTCTCTCTAAAATCTCTCTCTGGGTCTTCTTGAAGTTATGCCTCAGACCCTTTTCATTAAACCCTTTCTTTCACCACCTTCTTCTTTTAATTTTAGGTATTTTCTCCTTTTTTTTTATGGGTTTATGCTTTTTTGAAAAAAATGGTTGTGTTTGATTTTGTAATTGCTTTAGTTATATCATCAGTAATTCAGTGTCTTATTGTTCATTTTGAGGATGTTAAAAGAAAATAAAAAAAAGTTCTACTTTGATAATTACTTGGAACTTTATTTTATGGGTTTATGCTTTTTTTGGAAATGGTTGTGTTTTTCATGAAAGATTTGAATTTTTAATGGTTTAAGTTGTCTTATCAGTAATTCAGTATCTTATTGTTCATTTTGAGGATGTTAAAAAAAAAGAAAAAAAAAGTGCTACTTTGATAATTACTTGGAACTTTATTTTATGGGTTTATGCTTTTTTTTGGAAATGGTTGTGTTTTTAATGAAAGATTTGAATTTTTAATGGTTTAAGTTGTCTTATCAGTAATTCAGTATCTTATTGTTCATTTTGAGGATGTAAAAGGAGAATAAATAGTGATTTTATTTGTTTTATTTGGTATTTTCTCCATATTCTGCTCTTTACTTGGAACTTTTTTTTTACGGGTTTATGCTTTTTTGAAAAATGGTTGTGTTTTTTTGTCATTTGCAATGGTGATTTTGATGAAAGATTTGATTTTGGTAATGTTTTAAGTTCACTTATCAGTAATTCAGTATCTTATTATTCATTTTGAGGATGTAAAAGGAGAATAAAAAAGTGGTTATTTTTAGTTTTCGGTGTTTTTTTTCCTTAATTACATAGTAGAAATTTTGATTTGAGGCATTTTCTCCATATTCTGCTCTTTAGGTGGAACTTTTTTCATGGGTTTATGCTTTTTGTAAAATGGTTGTGTTTTTTGTCATTTTCAATGGGGATTCTAGTGAAAATTTTGATTTTTTAATGGCTGAAGTTATTAGTAATTCAGTATCTTATTGTTCATTTTGAGGATGTCAAAGGAGAATAAAAAGTGATTATATTTGTTTTTTGGTGTTTTTTTTTCTTCTCAAGTAAACATTATATAGTAGAAAATTTGATTTAAGGTAGAATCTCTAAAGTGCATAAAAATATGTTCTTTTTGTGGTGTCCTTTTTCTTAGATAACTCATTTAAAGAAGTTTATGGTCAAATTTGAGGTAGAATCTATATTACCTGCTCTTTAGTAGAATACATGTGTTTGTTTGTCAAGGCTATTGGTGATTTTTGGTGAAAGGCTTGCTTTTTATGTTGGGAATTAGTTTTTAGCATTTTACTACCATTTCGAGGGTGGAGGAGAAGACACTGAATGCCTGAAACCAGAAATCAAAAAAATAAAATCAATATTTTTTTCGTGTGTTTTGTTCCTTAAAGAAGCTCGAAATATGTTAAGGGATTTCCAATAATGTTAATAAATGTAATAATTATTTCAACTATGTATATTCAAACACAGTTAATAAATCTGAGGTAGAATCTCTAATTGTCCTCTTAACAAATAGAATATTTGCACAGATATACTTTTTGTGAAAGTATTGTATTTGCTTGTCATTACTACCGCTGACTGCTGGTGGAAGGTTTGATGTTAATGCTTTAAATAAACTAGCAACCTTCACACTTTGTGGGATTGGGATGCAATATTTTGGTCATGATATTTGTGAACCTTTCTGAATCTTTTGTCTAAGTCATTGATTTCCAATTATCCTGAGCAATTTCACAAATAGATGGTGAAAGAGCGGATTTTTATTAACATACTGGACATGGCGTGTCTATTTTTCAGCAAATCTAAATTATTTGGAGACTACACAGATGCCAACAATAGTTACAATAGAAGACTGCAGATAGTTTGTCTTGGTATGTTAGCTCCACGAAAGTTCTTACAAAGGACAAAGAAAGTAGAAGTATTTGAAGATGGAGCAGATAAAGCTGATCAGAAAAATTGGAGAAAATTAATGACTGAAATCGATGAGTCTGGTTCTGCAGTTTCGGTTTTACAGAGCCGAAAAAGTGGAAATCAGTCACTTCCTAAAGACCTCGTTGTTGGTACCCTTGTTAGATTTAAGCAACTAAGGAAATGGAATATTGTTAGTGAGGTAGTTCTCCTCTCTGCCACTGACATATCTTGATCTCAATTCCCATTTTGTCACTAGTAAATACCTTTTTACCATGTGCATCTATTGTTTGTTGCACATGAATGAACCAATTTTTGATTGGCATACTGATTTACCTTTTGATAGATATACATTTTAACGAACTGTTTTCTTGAGTGACATGTTGTTCAATAAAAAAAATTAATGAACCAATTTTTGATTGGCATACTGATTACAAATACTTAATAGGGTTTATATATTACATAGTAGTATTACATTAAGGTGGTTAGAATTGAGATTAAATTAAGAAACAGTATAGCTTCAACCCGACCCGATATTCCCATAGAAATATTCATAACCAACCCTTACTTTAGGGATGTGTGCAAATTTAGAGGCGTTTCCCTTTTCCAGCTCTCCTTTCAATTTTGAATTAAATGACTCAGACATTTCATAGAATCCCAAAAAGGATAGGGAAGGGAGAGTTTCGATGCCGGATGGAACCTCCTCCATCAATTGACATCCACATATCCATAACTCTTTCAGGCGAGGCATGGCACCTTCCATTACACTCACATGCTTCAGCTTATACAAGAAACGAATTCCCAACTGTACAAGTTGTTTAAATGTACCTGTTTTGAAACACAATTCTTCCCCTGAATATGCTTTATAATCAAGTTGGAGAAAAGTCAGATTGGGCAACTCTTGAAGCTGCAGTAGAGGATCTTCCTTCAACCGGCACTCACGTAGTATCAATTTAGTCAGGTAATGAAGAGAACCTATCCATTTGGGCAACTTCTTTATCTCTCCTCTTACAACAAGTGTCTTAAGAAATTTGGGAGGTGAAGAAAGACATTCCAGATCTATGGATGTTTCAGCAATAATATATAATGAACGAAGCTCGGTCAACTTCTCAATTGTTGAGCATAGCTCCTTTGCATCTCCACTATTAAGCCCCTTTATAATGACCTTCCTTAGTCGTGTTAGCTTTGATATGCTTCTTAGGATGTCATCGTTGTTGCTTTGGTTTAGCTCTATTGTATATAGCTTTTCCAAGCATAACAGCTTTTCCATTCCTTTTAAAGCTATGAATCCATGATAAAAACGGTCTCCCACAAGGAGATGTCGAAGCCGATGGAGCTTTAGAATTTCATTTGGCAACTTTCTTACACCAGTATCCTTGAGGTCTAACGTTTCCAACATTTGAAGGTCGCCGATAGACTTGGGAATTTCTTTTATTTTGTCATTTACCCTTAAACTCAGATATTTAAGGTGTTTGAGTTGTCCAATTTTCCGAGGGAAGGTTTGTAATCCTTGGTTTCTCATGTCTAGTACCTTGAGAAGTTTTGCGCCATCTCCCAAAGAGTCCACTATGGACGACATGGATTCTAAATCTACTGAACCAAACATGAGCAAGGAACGAATGTGAGTTGCACGACACTTAAATTCTTGCCAGTTCCCCGTTTTGTTATGAATTGCCAAGCGTCTCACTCTCTGAGTAGAATTATTTTGTTGAGCACCGTAGATACTCACAAGGTCATGCTTGCTCGACCTGGAGATAATAAGTTCACGCCAAATATCATGGATGTGGTATTCTTTTGCCCGGCCATTTAATCCTACTGTTTTAATCTGAATCAAGCTTCTATCCGTTAGTTCGGTAAGATAGCTACCAGCAATCTCTTCTTCTGTTAGCTCGGAATTAGTTGGTAGTACAAATCCTTCTGCAATCCATAAGCGGATCAAACGCCAATGATTGATCGAGTAGTCTTCAGGAAAAACACTTAGGTACAGAAAACAAAGCTTTAGATGCCAAGGTAGATCAAAGTAACTGAGACTCAAAACTTTATCCAAGTTTGAGAGTTTTCCTTCTTTTCTCAGCTCGGCACCAAGTCCACGGTAGATCTTATTCCACTCATCTATCGTTTGGCCCTTGGTAGATAAAAGACCACCAATGGCTACAATAGCAAGTGGCAGTCCTTCGCATTTCTTTAGAATTGCTTTCGTAGTTTCTTCCAAAATTGAAGGACATGAATCGCTTTGGAACACTTTTTGACAAAACAAGCTCCGAGATTCATCGCCAGGCAAGGGCTCAAGGTTATGAATTTTCCCGTTCGACTCATTGCAAGCAAATTTAGACAAGGATGTGTCTCTGGTTGTAATAATCACTCGACTACTGCAGTCATTGCTGGGAAATGCATACTTAAGTGCATTCCATGCATCCTGATCCCATATATCGTCAAGAACTATTACATACCGTTTTGGTTGTAGAAAATCACTAATGCACGTTACCAAATCGGTTGTGTCCTTCTCTTCTACTTCAACTGGAACATATAGTTTCTTTATTATTTCCTTGAGAAGCCCCTTAGTCTGGTATGACTTAGAAACAGTGATCCAAGCATGGGATTGGAAATGTTTTACAAGTTGTGGATCATCATATATTTTCTTAACAAGTGTGGTTTTGCCCAAACCACCCATTCCGCATACAGATAGCACTCTTGTCTCGTGAATTTTTTCATCTACTAACCAGTTGATCAACTCGGTTTTGGGCCCAGTGATGCCCACAATTTCGTTTTCTCTAAGCAGGAGAGCAGTGTGAGGGCTGTCGTGTTTTGTGCGATTGGTATTTGAGCTCGAAGAAGCTTGCACATCATTTAAAAGTGTGTATCGTGTTTTCCTTTGAGAAACTGCCTCCACCTGTAATTTGATTCTTTGTATTTCGGAAGCAATTCGGTGGCGGACAAAGATAGTCTTCATAAAAGTCGAGGATCTAGAAAGAAACCCAGAAAATCCACCACCGTGGCGATGTTCAAGGTGAAAAACAAACTGTTCAAGAACATCCCCGGCATCATAAGCAGTGTCTCGCACTTGCTTAACCCACTCATCGAATAGAGGGTCGGTGTCTTCCAGAGAACCAGCCTCTTGCAGCACCACGCTCATGGATTTAAACTCATCGTGGATGAATTTAATTTCGTCCCTTCCTCCTTTCAACAAATTGAACTCATCCCGGACGATTGGTGCAATAGTTGACAGTATAAAAGAAATTGCACCCTCAGCCATTTTTCTTGTGTATAAATTTTCTAGTATTTTTAATGGTGATAAAAAAGTGTGATGACAAGTTTTTATTTATAAAAACATGTAGAAAGCTATCTATGGTCTGCAAGTTGATACTAAGCTTATTGACTAAGAAAAAATACTTTGTTCTGCAAGTTTTTATTATTCTTATTGTCACCTTCAATCTTTTTCCTTTTTAAAGCTTTTTTGATACTAAGTTTATTGACTAAGAAAAAATACTTTGTTCTGCAAGTTTTTATTATTCTTATTGTCACCTTCAATTTTTTTCCTTTTTAAAGCTTTTTTGATACTAAGTTTATTGACTAAGAAAAAATACCTTGTTCTGCAAGTTTTTATTATTCTTATTGTCACCTTCAATCTTTTTTCCTTTTTAAAGCTTTTTTGATACTAAGCTTATTCTGCAAGTTTTAGTTCAGATCTGCAGGAGATAATTGAAAAAGAATCCGAGCTAGTAGAAAAAATTGCCGAGGTTAGTTTCGAATCATGAACTAGTTTCTTTGAATATACACCGCCAGATTTCATCATAGCTTAAGATATGGTTTATTGTATGCCTAGTTATGGTTGGTTGCATTTAAAAGAGTGTTCAGCTATACATTTTGTTTTAATCTTTCATGTACTAAAACAATTTCCACTACCGTGTGTCTGAAACATATGCATTTTTACGCTTATCTGGAATTTTTTTTTTCTCTTCCGCGTTTATTGTAGAGAAGCACAATCACAATTTGTATCAAATCGGAATTGACTAAGAATTGACAATCGAAAACACGTATCTGTTTGCAACTTTTAAGCTCTTTTTTGCTATTAAAAGTACAACATTTGGTTGATATTTTTATGTTTATTCTTTGGGTTATTAAAAGAGTCTGAATTAGGACAGACAAGTCTATAATACCAACAAAAGATTATTATAGACTAATCAACAGCACAAACTTACGTTTAATTATTTATTGAAATTTGTTGTCTTTCTTCTACTTTAAGGAGCCGTGTACGAAATAAAGTTACATCTATTTTTCCGATCTTTTTATTCTCCTCCCTCTCTCTTCCGTGCATATTGAGACGGACACATCTGTCGGAATAGGCAGCGAAGGTATAAAGCGAGATCGAAAACTCGAGGTTAATGTCGACGGATATGCGATCGTCGAAAGAGCCCACGACGGCGACGTGGTAGTCCGAGATCGGAGGACGGGTAAGAGTTGAATTTGTTAATTAGTGTATAATGTTAAAAAAATAAGTGTATAAATTACGTGAATTAAGAGTATGAAGTTGAAAATTATGTATATGAATTATGTAAGTAATGATATAAATTATGTAAATTGTGGTATAAACTTTGAAAATAAGGTTGGAATTTACGAATCAGGATATGAACTTTTAAAATAAGTGTATAAACTTTTGGAATAAACGTATGAAAAATACAAATTAGGGTATAAACTTTTGAAATAAGGGTATGAAAAATACAAATTAGAGTATGGACTTTTGAAAAAAGAGTATGAAGTTTTGGAATAAGTGTATGAAATATACAAATTATGGTAGGAACTTTTAAAATAAGGGTATGAAATATACAAATTAGTGTATGAACTTTTGGGTATGTTTTTGTTAATTAGAAATTTTTGAGTATGTTTTTGTTAATTAGAAATATACATGATAAGGGGTTTGGATTACAGAGTAGTATTACATCTCATTTTGATAACCTAAGTTTATATTTTGAGTTGTTTTATTCATCCGCCGTTATATTTTTTTGGATGGAGACCGTTTTGAAATTTCAATTTAGTTCATAAAGTTTAAAAATTTACGATAAACGCTTAAAATTTACAAAAAAAATTGTTAATGCAAATATAAAAAGGATATAAAACTATCAAATAACATGCTACAAATTAATTAATATAAACTAAATCGTTTTCTTTTTTTTCGTGTTATGTAAGTTCGTTATTAAACTTTTTAAAGACTAAAACGGTTTTCATTCAAAAAATATAAATATGGGTCATTAAAACAAGCCAAAGTATAAATTTATATTACTAAAACAGGATTATAAAAAATTAGATCACCCATTATTAAAAGTGACCAAAACACGAGTCAACAAACTATAATTAAACACAAATATATATTACAAATAGTTAATAGGTTTTATATATTACATAGTAGTATTACATTAAGTTGGTTAGAATTGAGATTAAATTAAGAAACTATATCGTGATTAGCTTCAACCCGACCCGATATTCCCATAGAAATATTCATTATCAATCCTTACTGTAGGGATATGTGCAAATTTAGAGGCGTTTCAATTTTGATTTAAATGACATTTCAAAGAAAGACAAAAGGGACAGGGAAGGGAGAGTTTCGATGCCGGATGGAATCTCCTCCATCGATCGACACCCAAGTATATCTAAAATTTTCAGGCGGGGCATGGCACCTTCCATTACACTCACATGCTTCACCTCATCCAACTCATCAATTATCAACCTTAAAGTTGTTTAAATGTACCTGCTTTGAAACACAATTCTTCCCCTGAATATGCATTCAAACCAAGATCGAGATAAGTCAGATTGGGCAACTCTTGAAGCTGCAGTAGAGGATCTTCCTTCAACTCGCAATGAATTAGTTCAAATCTAGTCAGGTAATCAAGAGAAGCTATCCATTTGGGCAACTTCTTTATCTCTCCTCTTACAAAAAGTGTCTTAAGAAATTTGGGAGGTGAAGAAAGAAGTTCTAGATCCATGGATGTTTTAGCAGTAATATATAATGAACGAAGCTCGGTCAACTTCTCAAGTATTGAGCATAGCTCCTTTGCATCTCCACTTTTTAGCCACATTATTTTGACCTTCCTTAGTCGTGTTAGCTTTGATATGCTTCTTAGGATGTCATCGTTGTTGCTTTTGTATTTTAGCTCTATTGTATATAGTGTTTCCAAGCATAACAACTTTTCCATTCCTTTTAAAGCTATGAATCCGTTATCAAAACGGTATCCTACAAGGAGATGTTGAAGCCGACGGAGCTTTAGAATTTCATTTGGCAACTTTCTCACTCCAGTCTTCTTGAGGTCTAACGTTTCCAACATTTGTAAGTGGAAATGAAGTTCTTAACCTAAATACTCCATGCTTATTAAATCCCGACTGCTATTATCTTTTGGAATCAGCTTTCGAATTAAAAATTTCTAAAGAATAGTGGAAATGAAGTTCTTAACCTAAATACTCCATTTGTAGCAGACTGCTATTATCTTTTGGAATCAGCTTTCGAATTAAAAATAAGTAGCTAAACATATATATGACCCCGGTTTAAGAACTAGCCTGGGTATATATAACTAGTAGGATAATTGATAAATGCTTTATGAGTAAATTGGATTGAATGTATAAGTTGGTAGGGTTGTTGGTAATGTAACATGTATAGCTGTGGTAGCGCTACAATTGTGTGTCTGCTCAAACTGCCGTAACGGTGGATCTTCCTTCAACTTCCTATCAATTAGTATTAATTTAGTTTCAACTTGCTATCCATTGGGGGAAACTTCTCCCATTGCACCAATTACTAGTTTCAATTAGTTGTATTTGTATATATTCATCATGTTTGTAGCCATTCGGTTGTCGTGTTTTGACTAGTATCATATTTTCTTTTATTTCAGAAATATATGCATCAATATGTATATGTTGTGTCAAATCTTATGTATTGCATCATAAGCTGTTGGATAAATGAAAAAAAAATGAACCATTTTTTTACGATATTTGACGGTATTGTCCAATTTCCAAGCGTCTGAGACTTTAACCTTGATTTGAAACTATAAAATGGCTCGGCTTGAATTTACAAAATATGCATAGTGATAAATGCTTTTATGAGTAAATTGGACTGAATGAATAAGTTGTTGGTAAATACGGACACTTATTTTAGGACAACCCAATATGAAATAATGTATGATTAATTATGAACGGATGAAGTATATATATATATAATATAAAAATCCACTCTTATTACAAAAAAGGTCCCCATATTATTATTTTTTCAAAAAGCTTCTATCATTTTCTTTTTCCCCCTTCCTCGAGGGCTAATGTGTACCGTTTCCGGTCATAACTAGTATCGCCGAGAGTACAAGGTTTCGAATCGAGACCGATAGATTAATTGCTATAGAGTTGGTTCATATTGTGTGTTTGGTACAAGATTTTTTCTAAACTTTTTTAGATTTTTTTCTACCAAAAAGTATTGGATGTTTAAGATGCTAGCTTTTATGGCTATTAAAAAGCTATATTTTGGGTAGGAAAACAAGAAAATTTCGAATAACAAGAAATTATGTTTTTTTTAGATTTTTTTTTTGCCTTTGCGGCATCAATTTAGGAGTTTTTTTAATTTATTTAAAAGTTGTTAACGAAAATCCCTTTTAAGGCACAGGGAAAATTACAAGCTAAACCAATTACTATATATAAAAAGCTAAATGGTTTTTAAGATATGGATAATTGGATCATTTTGAATGAATAAGCAAAAAAACTAAAATCTAAAACCACACGCAAATTTTAATAAATCTAGCTTTTAAAAATAGTTACTAAACGTATTAACCAGCTTTTATAATCAGTCAGCCTTTTTTATCGTTACTTTTTAAAAGTGGCTTTTTGACAAAAAAAGTTGATAACAAACGTCTCATTATCACAAAGGGTTGTAGCATTTATCTTTCAACAAAAAATGTTGTATTTAGTGACAAAACACGTATTGCTATCTGGTCTGCATAATTAAAATGTTATACAATTGTTTCACGTATTTTTTAAGATAACAAGACTATGGAGTGACAAAAAAGTTGATATCAAACGGTTCGTGTGAAGTTCTTGAACTTTACGTTTGCTTTTCAACCATTTTCAATGCTTTAATGTCTCGTTTGGTTGTATCATTAGTATCTCGGGATTGGATTACTAATCATGTCGACCTCACAAATGATATGTTTGACAAAACATTAGATTCCGAACTAGTTATCCGGTCCGGACAAGAAACGAGACATAAGCCTCTTATTCTTTTCATATCCTTCCAAATGGATATATTTTATCGTTTTTTCTTCTTTTAACTGTAGTCTAAGCTTAATGAAACTGAAACTGTCTTCAAAGATTTTATTATAGGGATGGGTTGTAAATTTTACAACGAATGTGAATCCATAGTATACAGTATTCGTTTTTGGATGAAATGTAATTTCAATCAAACAGTGAGTAAAACTTTTGTCGTTCACATGAAACCTGACCCTTTTTTTTATTTTTTAAAAGATTCGATTAACATAAACATACCTTGTACATATTATATTAATAAAAATATATATCAAAACTTAAATTATCAAAAACATACATTCAATTAATAATTAATAAAAAACTAAAAATATCATAAATTACTCATATCTCTTCACTTTCTCTCTCCTCGTACAATTTATTTCATATCTATCGCCTCCTTTCACTCTCTCACTCTATTTTCTCTCTGTATCCTTCTCTCACTCATCCTCCTTCTTGCTCTCTCTCATCTCTCTTCGATCTCTACTCCTTCATATCTCTTTCCGATCTTTCTCTTTCTCCTTCTCTTTTTTCGATCTTTCTCTCCTCTTCCTTCCCTATTTTCGATCTCTCTCTTCAGTGGAGATTGACACGGAGACATCCGTCGGAATGGACGGCGATGGTGTAGAGCGAGTTCGAAAACTCGAGATTGATATTGACGGAGATGCGGTCGTCGAAGAAGAGTTCCACGATGACAACGTGAAAGTTCGTGATAGAATGACGGGTAAGAGTTGGATTTGTTAACTAATGTATAAACTTGAAAAATAAACGCTCAATGGTATAAAGTTGAAAATTATGGATATAAATTCTGTAAATTTGAGTATGAATTTTACGAAAGATCAATTTTCCTGCATATTAACATCAATTAGGAGGCAAACTACATCTTACAGGCTTACAGCTCAAGACTCCATTAATTTATTGAAATGTAACAAAACTGCATTAATGGATTAGCACTTGCAAACTCTTTTAAAATAAATAGATCAAATAAAACAATAACAGTTGGAATAAAAAAATAAGGGAATCACGATGATGAAAATTCCGTATCCTATAACTCTGTTAATCAAATGAAACGTAACAAATATGATGATGAATCATAAAGTAGCAAAAAGGATATAATTTTTAGTGTGAAATATAACATACAGTAGTATAAAATTCACGTAATAAATAAATAAATTAATAAACAAGGATAGAGAACAAGATTAACAGGCAGGCATTATGAACAAGGATAGAGAACAAGATTATGAACAATTTGAAACTGTACGAAATGGCATTAATGAACAGTTTGTAAAAACATAAAAAAAAAAAAGCAGAATTGTAAAATGTAAAAAAGAAAGAAAAGAACCATGATGGAAGGAGCGTTGATCGGGATTCCGCCTCCGTAATCCATTTTTCTTTCTTCTTCAAACCTTCAATTTCTCCCCCCCACCCCTCTTAATTCTCACCTTATACGATCACTATTTATATACAAAGAAATAAATATAAAAAAAGAGGAAGAAATAAAAGCCAAACAAAACCATCAAAAGTCATCTCTCTCCTTTTTCAAATCACACCCCCCACACTTTAAATAAACTAATTTTTTTCCCCACTTTTATTTTTTCATAACCCCTCCCCATACTTTTTTTTTTATTATTTATAAAATTCACTCTCCACAACCTATCTTCCTTTTTTAAAAAAATAATCCCCATAAACTAATTTTAAATATCCCATATGTCTTACGCTTTATTTCATTATTTTTTAACTAATTATTTCTTACGATAAGTAGCTTGTTCATAAAAAGTAGAATTCATATTCCAGCATAACTCGTGAAAGGCGTTCACAAATATCGGGTCACGTTTCAATCCTGAATAAAATGCGTCAGACATGTTTTCAAAGGACAAATGGGTTAGAGAAGAAAGAGTTTCGATGCCGGATGGAACCTCCTTCATACTGCGACATTCCCATATAGTTAACCGTTCCAAGCGAGGCATGGCACCTTTCATTACACTCACATGCTTCAGCTCACCCAACCGAACAATTTGCAACGTTACAAGTTGTTTAAATGTACCTGCTTTGAAACACAATGCTTCCCCTTTAATTGCATTATAAAGTTGAAGATAAGTCAGATTGGGCAACTCTTGAAGCTGCGGTAGAGAATCTTCCTCCAACTGGCAATCAATTAGTATCAATTTAGTCAGGTTATGAACAGAAGCTATCCATTCGGGCAACTTCTTCATATTTCCTGTTAAACCAAGTGTCTTAAGAAATTTGGGAGGTGAAGAAAGACGTTCTAGATCTATGGACGTGTTAACATCAAATGTAATAACTAATGAACGAAGCTCGGTCAACTTCTCAACTGTTGAGCATAGCTCCTTTGCATCTCCACTTTTTAGCCCCATTATACCGACCTTCCTTAGTCGTGTTAGCTTTGATATGCTTCTTAGGATGTCATCTTTGTTGATTTCGTACTTTAGCTTTATTGTAAATAGCTTTTCCAAGCATAACAACTTTTCCATTCCTTTTAAAGCTACGAATCCCTCATAAAAAGGGTCTCCCACAAGGAGATGTCGAAGCCGACGGAGCTTTAGAATTTCATTTGGCAACTTTCTTACTCCAGTATACATGAGGTCTAACGTTTCCAACATTTGTAGGTTGCCGATAGACTTGGGAATTTCTTCTAGTTTGTGATTTCCCCTTAAACTCAGATATTTAAGGTGTAGGAGTTGTCCAATTTTCCGAGGGAAGGTTTGTAATCCTTGGTTTCTCATTTCTAGTACCTTGAGAAGTTTTGCGCCATCTCCTAAAGAGTCCACTATGGACGGCATGAATTCTAAAGAGTCCACTATGGACGGCATGAATTCTAAAGAGTGCACTATGGACGGCATGAATTTTAAATCTACTGAACCAAACATGAGCAAGGAACGAATGTGAGTTGCACGACCCTTAAATTCTTGCCAGTTCCCCGTTTCGTTATGAATTGCCAAGCGTCTCACTCTATGAGTAAAATTATTTTGTTGTGCACCGTAGATACTCACAAGGTCATGCTTGCTCGACTTGGAGATAATAAGTTCACGCCAAATATCATGGATGTGGTATTCTTTTGCCCGGCCATTAAAACCTACTGTTTTAATCAGAATCAAGCTTCTATCCGTTAGTTCGGTAAGATAGCTATCAGCAACCTCTTCTTCTGTTAGCTTGGAATTAGTTGGTAGCACAAATCCTTCTGCAATCCATAAGCGGATCAAACACCCATGATTGATTGAGTAGTCTTCAGGAAAAACACTTAGGTACAGAAAACAAAGCTTTAGGTGCCAAGGTAGATCAAAGTAACTGAGACTCAAAACTTTATCCAAGTTTGCGAGTTTTCCGTCTTTTCTTAGTTCGGCACCAAGGTCACGGGAGATCTTATTCCACTCATCTATCGTTTGGCCCTTGGTAGATAAAAGACCACCAATGGCTACAATAGCAAGTGGCAGTCCTTTGCATTTCTTTAGAATTGCTTTCGTAGTTTCTTCCAAAATTGAAGGACATGAATCACTTTGGAACACTTTTTGACAAAACAAGGTCCGAGATTCATCGTCAGGCAAGGGCAAAAGGTTATGAATTTTCCCGTTCGACTCATTGCAAGCAAATGAAGACAAGGATGTGTCTCTGGTTGTAATAATCACCCGACTACCGCAGTTATTGCTGGGAAATGCATACTTAAGTTCCTCCCATGCATCCTGATCCCATATATCGTCAAGAACTATTACGTACTGTTTTGGTTGTAGAAAACTACTAATGCACATTACCAAATCGGCTGTGTCCTTCTCTCCTGCTCCAACCGGAACATCTTTTTTAATGCACAGTTTCTTTATTATTTCCTTGAGAAGCTCCTTAGTCTGGAATGACTTAGAAACAGTGATCCAAGCATGGGCTTCAAAATGTTTTACAAGTTGTGGATCATCATATATTTTCTTAACAAGTGTAGTTTTGCCCAAACCCCCCATTCCGCATACAGAAAGCACTCTTGTCTCGTGAAATTTTTCATCCACTAACCAGTTGATCAACTCGGTTTTGGGCCCAGTGATGCCCACAATTTCGTTTTCTCTAAGCAGGAGGGCATTGCGACGGCTGTCATGTTTTGTGTGATTGGTGTTATAGGTCGAAGAAGCTTGCACATCATTTAAATGTGTGTATCGTTCTTTCCTTTTAGAAACTTCCTCCACCTTTAATTTGATTCTTTGTACTTCAGAACCAATTCGGTGGCGGACAAAGATAGTCTTCATAAAAGTCGAGGATCTAGAAAGAAACCCAGAAAATCCACCACCGTGGCGATGTTCAAGGTGAAAAACAAACTGTTCAAGAACATCCCCGGCATCATAAGCAGTGTTTCGCACTTGCTCAACCCACGCATCGAATAGCGGGTCAGTGTCTTCCAGAGAACCAGCCTCTTGTAGCACCACGCTCATGGACTTAAACTCGTCACGGATGAATTCAATTTGGTCCCTTACTCCTTGCAACAAATTGAACTCATTCCGGACGATTGGTGCAATAGTTGACAGTATAAAAGAAATTGCACCCTCAGCCATTTTTCTTGTGTATAATTTTCTAGTATTAATTATCTGGACTTTTTATTTTTGTTTTTGTTTTGAATAGTGTGATTCCGAAGTTTGATGGCAAGTTTTTATTTATAAATGTAGGTAGTAACTGATTAAATTAAAGGGAACAATTAAAAGTAAATTATTTATTGGTGCATTTAACTCTTCCATGTTAGGTCTGCAAGTTGTTGTTTTGTTGTATACAACAATTATTGTTGACAACATTTCTTTATTGTTTTATAAGTTTACTTAAATTTTTTTACTAACCATTGGGGCAACTAGCTTCAATCAGTTGTATTTGTATAATATATATACAAATTAAGTGAAAGCAATATGCCTTTTTTTTTCTACAATATTAATTAAGTGAATAATAATGAAAAGTCGTCGCCGCGTTTTGCAGGCCTGGTGGGTTTTTGGAATTTGAATTACTAGTCAAGTATCCTTTAATTAAGGTATTAGTCGTAATCCAAGTTTTTTTTTACTCAACCAGATATAATTAATTAAAATTCATATCCATTTTGCAAGCTTCCTGAAAGCTTCGCTTGTGATATAGTAATCTATTCGTTGTCAATGGTATTAATCATCTAATCTAAGTAAATGTGTTCGGGATATTATTGTATAAACATGAGAAGTTGCAACCGTAGTTACATATGTTATATTTGAAAAAAACTCAGCCTTTTATGTTTCAATTAATTTATATGGAAATAAAATAGTGCTAACTGAAACTATGAGGTTTATTAATGTAATAATCTATGTAGTCTCTTTAGCTTTTTATAATCTGCATGAATGTGTTATGCCTTATACTTCAGAAAAATTGTGCCTTTGGTGTCTTTAAATTTCATGTTAAGTGCAAAAATTTGAAAATCACATGTCACGATCTATCCACAAATGATGTGAGATAATAACCTCAACAGGAACGAATAACCTCAATTCCCAACAAATATTGAAGTGCTCATAAGTTTGTGGTATGAAACTTCTGTCCCAGAACTTAGCTTTTAATGTTACAATTTGCATAACTGTTTTGTTGTTCTTATGGATACATTTTAACGAGTTTAAGTTAACAAAAAGCAGAGGATGTGAATGTTTTCCGGACAGAATTGGATGGAAGAATCCATTCTCGATTATCACGTGGAAGAACCAAATGTTAGAGCAATTTTACCAGTTATAATATTGATCCCGAGACGAAAGCTTATAAGTTTATCAGTTAAGATAAATAGTGCACCAACAAAGTGACATCACTACTCTTATGATGACGGGTTGTTTATCATTTGTACACTTGTTTTTTTAAAAAAAAATTGGTAATAATATTAGCTTTCTTTTCTTTTCTTTTTTTTTTAATCAAAGGAAAATGGATTTAAAAGATTAGCGAAAACACCTCACTCGTGGTACATACAAAGGGAATCCGAATTAAAGATCATATTAGCTTTCAGTCTATATATGTCTGTCATCTAAGAAATATGATCTAAACCCTAAAAATTAGTAATTTGATTTTCTGGCAAATTGCTTTTATTTGAAAGCAGGTTAGATATATCTAGATCTATAACCATAATGAACTACAGATCCAAATCTAATTTGCACAAAAATCTAAAAGAGAATAATATATAGATTATTATCATTAGACTTACACATGCATGCAGCTTGTATTATTAATTAAACCTAAAAAAATGCGGCCAATGACTAAGATTAGTGTATCTACCTATGTTTTTGGCGATAATAATAGTATATCTTCAACCTCAAAAAAACAAAAAAAAAAACATGAAATGTATGATTTTTTTTGTTGTTGCCTTTTTTCATAATGTTTTTCTTATTGTTTTATTTCAAGCACTTAGATTACTGATTGTTTATGATCATATTCACATGAATCATTTTTTTAAATCATAATCACTACTCGTATGATGACCGATTGTTTATCATTTGTACACTGGATATTTTTAAATTGGTATTCATTTTTAGCTTTCAGTATGTCTCTCATCTAAGAAATATGATCAAACCCCTAGAAAATAAGAATTTGATTTTTGGCGAATAGTTTTTATTTGAAATCAGACTAATATATTTAAATATATGAACTATATATCCAAATCAAATTCTCAGAGATATCTAAAATAGAAAATATATATATTATTATCATTATACTAACATACATATATATATATATATATATATATATATATACAGCTTGTAGTACGTTCTAAACCTGATATATTTTCTTAACCTAGTAGCTGATCCGGCATAACTTGAAAATTATAGATCGTTACAAATTCAACACCATGTAATATATATGTTTGGAGTGGACGTAACACACATGTTTCGTTTTCCATTGGCAGGCTACTTAAAATTTAAATATGTTCCAAGAATGGGTAGTGAAGAGACGGTTGATAGGAGATTCAAACCGATCGTTGTTCATTTCATTTCAGAAATAACCCTGGTATTGCTATTTCTTTCTTTGATATGAATTTTCAAATTAACTTGCCTTCTATTTTATGTCTTGGATAATTTAGCTCTTATCCGGCATAACTTGCTACTAAAAATTACAATAATCGCTAAAAAAAACAAGGCAACCCTTAGACTGATATGACCGGGATCTTAATTTTCGTAAAAGTTGGTGATCCATCGCTGGCGCTTTTTTACTTACTTAATGGCTTTGATAGATCTAAAGATATACATAGGAGTCACGCGACATGATTTCCATCATTTGCCTCAGATATTCTTCGTTCATATGAATGGAGTTTGTCACGGAAAAAATGTAATTAACATGTTTAAATTCAATTTTTGTAAGTAAATGATAACATTAAAATGATATAGTATATGGTATAATTCAAGAATATTAAATATAGTAAATAAAAATCAATTCATTTTTTGATAAAAGTAGTTCCACCCTAAATTCAACAAAAATCAGTTCATAATCAAATACGAGAGCTAGACTCTCTACAAATAGGCCTCAAAAGCACCCATCGTGCAACTAACAAGGATAATAACACTAACCAAACAAACTACTAAAATAATCAATCTTGTCAATCTATTAACCTAATGTATTGAATGAACATGGAAAACTTTGAAATTCATCAAGTTTTTTGAAAGTGAGGAGGTTGCTACCTATGTGAAAGAATAAAAAAACAGAAATATATTTCTCATTGATAATTGTTGAGGAGTTATACTCCTATATTTATAGTTACAATGAGATACCAGGTAATCAATATCAAATATTTTAATTTTAATTTTGAATCAAAATCAAATTAATGTAAATCATTATATAACACTAAATCATAGAACTTAATCCCATAATATCTCTTAACAATAACTTATGAAAGTCCATACAGGAACTAAAGCACTGGTCGAATTTATTACATTGTAGGGTTGTTGGTGGCTCGATGAAAACAGTCTCGTTGTGTCCAACAAATACAGCTCTACCTCCCAATTATTTATAATTTCCCATTCTCCCGTAGTAAAATCCACCTCTTAAGCCTGAAACCTAGTTGTTGTATAATCGAATTCCGATATCAACCGGGCTATAACGAGTCCTCTCCTGGGAAACCTGTAAGACTTCACTCTGCTAGATAAAACTCGTACGTATTGCAATATCTGTTTGTTGGTATTCTTCCTAGATTGGTATATCGCACCTGATCGGTCTATAGCATAGAATTTGTCTGCTGTAAATAATATATTTCGAAAGGAGCATTATGGGTTTCTACCACCATTCATGTTTGGCATCCGGGTTCCCAAAATCCTACCAGAAACCTGCTTCCAAAAATAAACATAAGGGTATCATCATATACTCCGTTGTATGTTATGATGGGGTATATTCGGTATACGTTGGATTTTTTATTATTTTTTATTTTTGGAAATATCAGTATAAATTGGATTTCTTTTATCAAATTACTACTGGGTTTTGATGTCCTTTTTATGTCACTTGTGTTCAACAGCAATTATCAGTTCAACATCAAATATCAGAGTTCATAGAGATCAACCTCGAAGAGAAGTTAAGCTCGTAATAGAGTGTGTATGCCCCGAAAAGATTTTCCTTTGGTATACCTCATGTAATGTATCCGTGAAAGAGTAAGTTCTTGTTTGGCTGCAGAATTTTAAGTTGGCTTGTTTCGAGGCTGAGCAAAAGATACTTAGATTAGAAAGTGATATTTACAGAATTTATATCATTATCCGTAACCACGATTCTGAACTGCAAAAAAAACAATATCTCGCACATTATATAACATTTTGTTGTTGTTTGATTAAGTAGATAAATATGACATACATATGGAAAAAAATGATTTGTTAAATGTCCTAGTCGAGTCGTG
The DNA here is from genome assembly GCA_963682055.1 of Primula veris. Lineage (NCBI taxonomy): Eukaryota > Viridiplantae > Streptophyta > Magnoliopsida > Ericales > Primulaceae > Primula > Primula veris. The sequence goes on along the minus strand of OY821746.1, from coordinate 33,862,527 downwards.
TCATAGCAGTCTATAATTGATGCAAAAAAGGTGGGCTTTAGAGCTTAGAAGTGTTAGGAATTTCACAAATCAACAAGAAGCAGCAACCAAAGTACCAAAGAAAGCAATGATATCTTTTATATTTTTGAGACATGTATAAAAAAAACGCTAGTAGTTTTGTTTATTATCTTTCAGAAGAGCAGAAGGAATGGAGGTTGTAACTTGTAAGTGTCAAACTCTAACGTCACTGAGGGCTTTGTTTGGCTACTGAAAAAGTGAATGAGCTGGATTTTGAGATTGAGAAATTCTTAGGATTCGTCCAATTTAAAACTTTTACGCTTTTCAGTCCAAGTAACAAGATAATAAGCTGGAGACGGAGCTTGTTTGGTCACAGCTTTCTATCGGACAGCGAGTACTATCACTTTGTGTTCACTAATTTTCAGGTTTGTATACAATTTTTCCCATTAAAATCGGTGTTTGTGTAGAAAAGAAGTTGTAACTTGTACGGTGTTTATCATGTGATTTCTAGCACTTGTGTTTTGCTCAATATATATATACTGGGATGTGAACACGTACGGTGTTTATCATGTGAAAGCAATTTGCCTTTTTTTTTTCTTTCTATAAACTTGTGATTTAATAATATTTACTCTTGACTACTCGAAGTTTGTTTTTTGTATATAATATTAATTAAGTGAATAATTATGAAAAGTCGTCACCACGTTTTGCAGGCCAAATGGGTTTTGGAATTTGAATTCCTAATCAAATATATTTTAATTAAGTTATTAGTCTTAATCCAAGGTTTTTTTTTACTCAACCAGATATAATTAATTAAAATTCATATCCCTTTTGCAAGCTTCCTGAAAGCTTCGCTTGTGACATAGTAATCTATTTTACTACTCTGAAAACCAACCAGCCGATGTGTCACATTACATGACATATCCACCTCATTAATGGTTTTGATTGTTATTAGTAATAGATTTAACAAATTTTTTTTTATTTTTAATTAATATTTAAATTTAGGATAGACTCAACTATGCTTCTAGTATATTTTTATTTGGATTTTTAGTGGGTTGAGTTTTAGATTTAACAAAAAAAAATTAATTAATATTTAAATTTAGCGTAGACTCAACTAGGGTTCTATTATATTTTTATTCGAGTTTTTAGTGGGTTGTATTTTTAGATTTAACAAAAAAAATTATTTTTAATTAATATTTAAATTTAGGATATGTTTAACTAGGGTTCTACTATATTTTTATTTGAGTTTTTAGTAAATTGAGTTTTATTATGTTGAATATTTATATTTTGATTTATCAAATTATACAATTTTATGTATATTTGAAAGGATACATATGTATTTTATTAGGTTATGGAATGTGTGAGTCATGTATAAGTTGTGGTTTTAGCTTATAGAGTGTGTGAGACATGTCAGCGGGTTGAATTTGAAGGTTGATTTTGAAGGGTGTTATAGCAACACTTTTAAGTTATTAGCCGTAAGCCAAGTTTTTTTTAACTCAACCATATACAATTAATTAAAATTCATATCCTATTTGCAAGCTTCCTGAAAGTTTTTTTATATATATATGAATGGTGGGGAAAACCTACTTTTTATTAATGAGATAAAAAATGGGAGGAAAACCACACAACAAAAATAAAAGGTCTATTACAGCTTGAATTAGATAATAATAATAATAGGGCTTGAAAATAATTAAAGAAAACTTGTAAAGTTACAACTAAAGAAAATGACTGTTTTGCGACTCTTGTCAATCTCGAGGGACCACATTTGTAATAAGCTTCTAATATCTGAAAAATCTTGCATCTTTTCAAACCTTCCAAGTTTCACGCACCTGATGAGAGAGGATATTCCACCGCCTCCCACCTGCCTCCATCTTCTTCTCTAATCTTCATAACGCAGACGAAGGTAAGGTACCCCCTCTGCCTCTAGCTTTATTATTGCCTTGGAAATTCGTTGATGTTGTCTGAGATTTTCATTTCGCAGATAGAACCAATTTTTGCTAGTAGATCTGCACCAGTTTTGCCTTCACGTTTCTGAAAGCTTCGCTTGTGACATAGTAATCTATTTGTTCGGGATATTATTGTATAAACAGGGAAAGTTGCAACCACGATTAAATATGTTATACTTGAAAAAAAAACTCATCCTTTTATGTTTCAATTAATTTATATAGGAATAAAATAGTCCTATCTAAGACTATGAGATTTATTAATGTTATTGAAGTGCTCATAAGTCTTCTGTCCCAGAACTTAGCTTTTAATGTTACAATTTGCATAACTGTTTTGTTGTTCTTATGGATACATTCTAACGAGTTGAAGTTAACAAAAATCAGAGAATGTGAATATTTTCCGTTTATGGAAGAATCCATTCTTGATAAACATGTGGAAGAACCAAATTTTAGAGCAATTTTACCAATTATAATATTGATCCCGAGACGAAAGTTTATAAATTTATCGGTTAAGATAAATAGTGCACCAACAAAGTGACATCAAACCGGATTCTCATTATTGGAAATCCGAAAATAGCAAAAAAGTTTGAAATTGTACAGACTAAATTGAAACTTCAAAACGGTTTCCATCCAAAAAAATGTAACGACGGATCGCTAAAACAACCCAAACTATAAACTTAGGTTACTAAAATGATATTGTTAAAAGTTGGGTCAAAAATCCTAAAAGTGGCCAAAACACATGTCAGAAAAGCTAATTAACCAATTTATTTACATAACAGTATTTTTTATTTTTATCTTTAAGCAAACCACATTACGTCTCAATTGATATCGTTATTAGTATTTACGATAACTTTCTATTCACACTGTAAAAAAAAACCATAAAAATCCGTAGTTTCATTAATCCATAGCATTTTTTATTTTTACCTTTAAGCAAAGCTCATTTGATAGAATGTGAAAGACAAAATTATGACATAGAGACTGATGAGTCATCCCCTCCCAAAAAAAAGTCGACCACGGAAAGAGAGACTAATGAGAAGTTTGGTTAAGACAAGTGGTTGAATTTAAAGTGGTCTAATGGTTGAAAACGCAGTGGTATCATAACGATGTTATTAGAGGGTGGGTCTTGGCGCAATAGTAAAGTTGCTGTCATGTGACATGGAGGTCACATGTTATAGGTTGTTTCGATAGTTCTGTAGAAATAAATTCCTGCTTTATTTGCTCCAAATAAAGATGGTTCTTGAAGAATGTATATCGATGGTCGTATAATTAATAAGAGAATGGTTCAGTATAGGTTTCCCGTACCTATGCTTGATAACCTATAGATTTTCTTATTTGGGTTGTTATTTTGATCTAGCGTTTCAGCGACGATAGGAGGGAGTTAGTAGGCTTATTTTTGTAATGTGCAGGGGGCAAAAGTTTGTGAATTTAATCTGAATTTCAAGTTTTCGATAACTCTGTATGTAGCTTAAAGTCTAAACAAGTTAATTATGTTTTATCTGTTAAAGTTTTTGTAATTAAAAACTATGTTTGGAACCACCCTAGTTTGCGAAAACAAAACAGTTCAGCCTAAAAACGATTCAAACACTTAGGTTAACTACACTGAACGAACCTTCTCACTATACTCTAATATTTATTAAACACTTGGTTTCTCTCTTTTTTTTAAAAATGTTTGTCTTGATTTTTGTATTGGAGCAGTTCATTGCTGGAAGCCTGGACGGGGCAATTAAATATTACTAACTTAGACAGCTTCTCACGACCGATTAATTATTTCTCGCTCAAGAGAACCTTTGGCAACGCCAAATCAAGCAAGGCAAGCAAGCTTGTATTTCTCTGTACCTTCAGTGCCCGCGTTTTTAGTTTCTTTTATATATTATGAAAGTTTTTAGGTTCTGCAGTTGATTCAGTTATCAATCTGTGATGTTTCAATCTTTCTTTGTTTTACTATTTCCGGACCGCAATTGCTTGATTATCGTTTTCCACATTCTGTAATTTGAAGCTGAACCGATTTATAGCTTCAAATAGCTCATAGTTCATAGTTTTAAATCTGTGGTTCCTTTTTCCATCTGTCTAACGTCTCTCGCATAAGATTTGACACAACAAATACATACTGATGCATAAAATTCCCGAAATAAAATAAAATACAGTTGAAACATGACAACCGAATGGGCTACAATCATGATCAATTATACAACTACAACTCTACGAAATGGTATACAAACAAGTTCATACACTCAGTTTAAGAAAATAATTTCGAGTTCTACTCGAACAAAAGAGAGTACCAACACCAAAATAGAAACTAACGAAAGCGCTTACACAAAATATCCAAACGGAAATCGGCCCCTCCTCTTCCTCCTCAAACGTATTACCCCTTCTATCACTAGAGCTCTTCATCTCATACCCGTCACTCCATGTCTCCGTACACAGATTCAGATTTCCTGCAAATGCCCCTGGAAATTTGGAAAACCCTTTTCTGTCCCGAATAATACCCGATAAGCAATTATACGACAAATTTAATACAGTCAAATTCCCAAGAGAGGATATATTATTCGGTATCTCACCCGAAATAGAATTATGCGATAAATCCAACGCCTGAAGACTCCACATTTTGTTTAAACTTACAGGGATCTCGTCGTCGAGGATATTAAAGGACAGATTTAAATATTCTAACGCGATTAGGCCGAATAAAGTGTCCGGTATCTCCCCTTGTAACAAATTCTCTGATAAATCGATGGCAATAGGAGAATTAATATCATAATCAAAGCTCAACCCTCTTAAATCCGAGAACAAGACAGATAATCTCATTTGCAAATCCCACGATATGACGAAAGATTTTATCGGTTTCGACGCAGTATCGATGTTGCTATAGTTGACATTTAAACTGATGTTAAAGTTTGCATCACGTATATAACCAGAAAACTTGTTACTAGACAAATAGATTGTTGTAACTTGTTCAAAAGAGAACAGCCAGAAGGGTAAAGTTCCGGTGAAAGCATTTTTCGCGAGGGAGATAAATTTGAGATTCGACCATTTCATCATTGCATCATTCAGAGGTCCTGAAAGATTATTACGGCTAAAATCAACGATTTCCAAAGATTTGCAAGCTGCTAATGTCAGCGGAATCTCACCTTCTTCGTTTTCGATGAAAAATTAATGAGCCTCTAATTGAAGGTTGAGTTAATGGTGACCAACATTTCATTTAAATCGTCTGTCTCTATTTCTTTTCTGTCAGTAGTTGGCCACTGCTAGAGCATAATTATTTTCCATGTTACATTAAATCTATGGTTTTTGATACAGGTTCTATCTGCCCGTCTAGGCAGGAAGCCTGAGGAAATTGTCAAACTAGATGCAAATGAAAACCCATACTGAGGTAAGTTATATTTGTCCATTTTGTTTTTTATATAATCATTTGTTCAGTGACTTGACTGACCTTACATATAAAAAAAAATACTTCCGAAATCGCAACAGTTGTTTATCAGTTGGCCCTCCATCTTCATTGTTCTTTTATGTAGTACCAGCTTTTAAGCTCATTTTTTTCCCTTTTCTTTAAGCTCAGTTGGCCCCGGCGTCTGTATATAATCAGCTTTTGATTTGTTTGCGGACATTGTGGTCTTGTTTGGTTGTACTCTCTTGAGCTTAAAATTTGTTTTTTGCTTATAAAGCTACACTGTATCTGACCTGATCAACTGAAAATCTACATTTATATTTAGTTTCATGACCCGGAAAAGATAAAAGCTTTAACCTTAATGAACCTAGCTTTTCTCTGAACCTCAATGTTTAATGTAGCGATTTGATTGTACTTGCATATAACAATCAAAATTCCCAAAATGTGACAGTTTTTTATTCTTTCCGATAGGTTTTTGAGGCTTTGGCGTCCATGAAATTTCCATATGTTTATCCAGACGCACTCGTACATTACGTGCCGCATTAGCTGAAGATTCTGGCCTTGCCGAATCTTCAGCTAATGTTTATCCATATTTTAGATTTTTGGTCTATATGCCCTCAGTTTAAACCTAGAGATTAATTTAGAAAATGCTAACAATCCAATACATAATCAAATTGAGCAGTACCTCGGAAGGCAGACTTTAGCTTGGATGTAGAACGAATCACTGAGGTTGTGGAAAAGGAGAAGCCAAAATGCATTTTTCTAACTTCTCCAAACAATCCCGATGGCAGGTAGATTTATCCATTTTCACTATTCGATTATCATGTAAAAGACACTTGTCTAGACATATTTAAATTCCAAACTTTAGTATAAATTTGTAAATATTTGTGGTGAACAATTGCTAATATATCTACTCCATTAAGATCTTTCCTGGATGGGTCAGGGTTTTGATACTGTACTTGTTTTGCTGATCCTATTACTATGACCTATAGTTTACTCTTGACTTGTTTTAGAAAATATCAAGTGACTAACAAGAAAGAATTAAGTGGTAGTTGTTATTAGTGAACACTACAGTAAAATGATTTTTATGGGAGGCAAACACTTCAATAAAATGATTATGGATATGCCTCCTGAACAGTATGCAGTACCAAGAAATGGAGATACATTCCACTAGCATTTAATTTAAAACAAGTCCAAAATATGTTAGTGGTGATTGCCCTTCTTTTCTGGGTGCTTCAGAACGTAAATATATCTATGCCATTGAAGGGTGCTTACAATTTATCTAAGTTCATTTGCTCAGTAAATAAATTTTTACAAATTCGGATGGATCTTAAGTTGAACTTTTACATGAAAACAGTCACAAGTGTACTGTTTTTAGCATCTTTGATGACTAAATTCCGTATCATCTCTTCGACAGTATAATCAGCGATGAAGATCTCTTTAAGATCCTTGGTTTGCCTATTCTGGTTGTTCTAGATGAAGCCTATATTGAATCCTCAGGACTTGAATCAAAGATGCAGTGGGTGAAAAAGCACGAAAACTTAATTGTCCTTCGGACATTTAGCAAAAGAGCTGGTAAGTTCGTAATCCATAGTTTTCTTTTCCGTTAATATCTTTAAGATAAAGGACAAACCCGGTGCTAAAGCTCCCACTATGCGTGGGGTCCGGGGAGGGGTGGGGCCTAATATAGACAGCCTTCCCTTGCATTTCTGCAAGAGGCTGCTTCCACGACTGGAACCTGTGACCTCCATGTCACCTGGCAGCAACTTTACTATTGCGCCAAGGCTCACCCTCTAATAACATCGTTATGATACCACTGCGTTTTCAACCATTAGACCACTTTAAATTCAACCACTTGTCTTAACCAAACTTCTCATTAGTCTCTCCTTTCTAATCTAAATTCAGTAATGGTGTTTTTTTGTTTATTGAAGCATTTTCTTTTGCTTCTTGTAGAGTTTCATTTTCCTTGCTTCTTTAAGTCGTCAACTCTTCATTTATCTCCCAGTGTTTCCGTCTTAAAAATTAAAAGCTATAACGTCGCCTTAACTGTTTGTTTCTCGGAGTTGAAAGCTATAAAAGAATAGTCAAATAGAATAAGATACTTTCAAAGTATTGCTTACTCTTATGCAGGAAATGCATTTTCAAGGCTTAAACTGGAACCTGCACTTTTAATGCATCAAACTGCGTTTTATCAGGAATATATGATTTATGTAGTTTTTCTTTTTTGTCACTCTTGTCACTGCTATCCATATGAAATATGAATATCATGTTCTGTTTGATAAACTGCTGTTGTAATATCAAAAACTCTGTAGAATCCCTTCAAAAATAATTTCCGTAGAGAATCGTAAAACTGGGTGTATGTTTATAAAAGATAATGACAAATGTAATTCTTGTTTACTGTTTTGGATTTGCTGTGCTGGCATCGGCAAGACCCTCTGATGTGCTCAATAAATGATGAACATTTGAAGCCTCGGCCAAAGATGATCCTGAGTTTTCATATGCGAAAACTCCCGTAGGATGGTCGAATTTGCAACTCGGGCCAAATTTACATATTCCGTAACGAGTGTAGAAAATGCACAATGGCTCCCCCTGCCGACACATGAACTGGATATTCAGTCCTTATTACCGACTTATCTACAAAAGGTCTAACAAATTTCGGAGTAATATTGCTGATGAACCAAATATACGAAAAAAACCAGAAAAAACAATAATATGAATGAAGCATTAGTTGGACAGATTGTGAATTGTATATGTCAGAAACAGTATACCTTTAAATCCAGTTTTCATCGCATTTAGACAATACTACACATTGTAATAGAAAAACTCTAAATACTATACTGATTTGGTTTATATAGTAAGCACGTTAACAATTGCATACGAAACGGGATGGATGTCCTTAATAATCAATAAGAATAAAAAGATAAACCAATTATGGTAAATGTTAAAGACTGCATAAAGAATTCTATAGGCAAAACTATGAAGCATACGTGACACTATAATGCAGAAACAGTCTTAACAATAAATCGATACCGAACCAAAAATCAAAACAGTTTTGTTTCAGATATTCTTCAAGTCCATTCTCATCCAAAGTTAACATAAATCGTCTTATTTATAATCACCGACATCTGAACACTAAAGCTTTGTTTGATGCAGGGAGTTAACAATGGAAACTTTAAAGGAGAAGAAAATCCATTTAGAAAATAGATGGATTCAAGAGCAACATTATCTCGGGTGAAATCCTTGCACCAAAGAAGTCTAAAGGACTGGCTGAAATCTAAAATCTCGGGAGGCATTAAAGGACACACCTACCCTACTCTCGATACAGTAACAAAAGACTCATTAGAAAAATGAAAATATACAACTTAATGATAAAATAATTATATAATTGTTAAGTTATAATCCATTTATATGCATCACACTGGCAGTCAAATGTGAAGAAGAGAGGGTGATCATACTTTCGCTAATGTACAATAATAAAGTAAAGTTAGATACACAGTGGGCTCAACACACAGTCTGGAGCCGGAACCAATCTCTCTCTAGGGTGGTGAAACCTGCACACGCCACCAAACTTGTAATCACCGGTCTTCATGTAATCGGGTTGGCCTGGCCTCTCGGGAAATATACACTCTCTCTGGAATGCGTAGTGTCCTACCGGTACAAGATTCATACGGTAAGGAGATAACGGCACTTGGGTCCCGTTATATGCTGATTCAAGTTGGTGTGAACCACTTCCGTATATTGGAAAACTATTTCCTTGTGTTTGGTGGTGGTCGGGAGATGACGTGGAACTTGGCTGCCTCTGACCAAAAAAAACAAATCAGTAACAATAATGTCATTCATGTTTTTGATATGATAATAAAATACGCAAGTACGTTTAGATTCATACACCTTAAAGCTAGTTTTTCAGACAAAATGTAACCCAGCTAGGAAAAACTGATCTTAATAGCTGCAGCCAAACAAGGGTTGGGTGTTTAAAACCATTGAATTGACCTCGGGGACAACTTTCTTAGTATTAGTAGAAGTTGTTCCGAGTTGTGAACTTAGCTGCCCTGCCAAAGAATTAATTTAACCGATACATAGGAGTTGTTTGCTTGAACTTTTTAAGAAGATAAGCTGGACTTTTTGAGGTTCAGAAAAAAGCTCGGTTTATCCATTTTTAAAATTATAGCTTAACAGTAAAAAGAAACAGATAATCTTAGCATTAGTTGATCATCTCATAGCAATCTATAATTCATCACAAATCAACAAGAAGCAGCAACCAAAGTACCAAACAAAGCAATGATATCTATAGTGTTTCGCAATCTTAATAAAATACAAGCTTGTAGCTTTTAATCTGGATTTTGAAATTCAGAAAAGGTTGGGTTCGTCCAACTTAAAGCTTCTAGGCTTTTCAGTTCAGGTAATCAGATGATAAGCTGGCTACAGAGCTCATTTTGTCGCAGCTTTTAATGGAAATTAGCCGGATCTGTCAAGTTCCGGAAAAAAGGCTAGGTTCATCCATCGTAATTCTTCTAGCTATGCAAGGCAAAAATAAACAGAAAAGTGCAGCTTGAAGCTGATAGTCTAAGCGCAGTTTCGCTATTGAGGGGGAAAAATTGCAAACCAACCGAGCCATGATATCTTTTATGTTTTTGTGACATGTATAAAAAAAACGCTAGTAGTTTTGTTTATTATCTTTCAGAAGAGCAGAAGGAATGGAGGTTGTAAGTGTCAAACTCTAACGTCACTGAGGGCTTTGTTTGGCTACTGAAAAAGTGAATGAGCTGGAATTTGAGATTGAGAAATTCTTAGGATTCGTCCAATTTAAAACTTTTACGCTTTTCAGTCCAAGTAACAAGATAATAAGCTGGAGACGGAGCTTGTTTGGTCACAGCTTTCTATCGGACAGCGAGTACTATCACTTTGTGTACACTAATTTTCAGGTTTGTATACAATTTTTCCCATTAAAATCGGTGTTTGTGTAGAAAAGAGAGCGTATTTAGTGTACTAGTTAAGTAAAGGTAGAGTGGTTTAAAAAAGACGTGTAAGCTGGCGCTCACAAAACCACAAAAAAACGCTTGACAGTTATTTCAAAATAAATGATGAAGCTTACATTGTATGTCTTCCACATAGGCATAGAGACGACACCCTGTGCGAGTACAAAAGGAGCATAACGAGGGCTATGAACAAAAGAGGCTCCCATCATAGGCTAGTTTGTTAGTCCACCTGAATACGACTGCTGATGTGGCGTTGTGATACCTTTACACACTTGGTCGTGACCAACACACTCCAATTTGATACCTTTATGAAAGATCAATTTTCCTGCATATTAACATTAATTAGGAGGCAAACTACATCTTACAGGCTTACAGCTCAAGACTCCATTAATTTATTGAAATGTAACTAAACGTGAATAGCGCAGGAAATTGGGTACCTTTCTTTCTTTATTGAAATGTAACTAAACATTAATTTATTGATCGGGATTCCGCCTCCGTAATCCATCTTTCTTTCTTCTTCAAACCTTCTTTTTCTCCCCCCACCCCTCTTAATTCTCAACTTATACGATCACTATTTATATACAAAGAAATAAATATATAAAAAAAAAAAGGAAGATTTTTAGAGGGAGAAATAAAAGCCAAACAAAACCATCAAAAGCCATTTCTCTCCTTTTTCAAACCCCACACCCACACACCACACACTTTAAATAAACCCCTCCCCATACCCTTTTTTTTATTTCTTACGATAACGAGTTTGTTTATAAAAATAAGACCCCATATCCCAGCATAACTCGTGAAAGGCGTTCACAAATATCGGGTCACGTTTCAATCCTGAATAAAATGCGTCAGACATGTTTATAAAATCCAAATGGATCAGAGAAGAAAGAGTTTCAATGCCGGATGGAACCTCCTCCATACTTTTACATAAACTTATACTTAACTGTTCCAAGTGAGGCATGGCACCTTCCATTACACTCACATGCTTCAGCTCACCCAACCGAACAATTTGCAACCTTACAAGTTGTTTAAATGTACCTGCTTTGAAACACAATGCTTCCCCTTTAAATGCATTATAAAGTTTAAGATAAGTCAGATTGGGCAACTCTTGAAGCTGCAGTAGAGGATCTTCCTCCAACTGACAATGAAATAGTATCAATTTAGTCAGGTTATGAACAGAAGCTATCCATTCGGGCAACTTCTTCATATTTCCTGTTAAACCAAGTGTCTTAAGAAATTTGGGAGGTGAAGAAAGACGTTCTAGATCTATGGATGTTTCAGCAGAAATATATAATAGATCCATGGACGTGTTAACATCAAATGTAATATATAATGAACGAAGCTCGGTCAACTTCTCAAGTGTTGAGCATAGCTCCTTTGCATCTCCACTTGTTACCCCTCCAATATCGACCTTCCTTAGTCGTGTTAGCTTTGATATGCTTCTTAGGATGTCATCGTTGTTGCTTTCGTTTAGCTCTATCGAACATAGCTTTTCCAAGCATAACAACTTTTCCATTCCTTTTAAAGCTATGAATCCATCATAAAAACCGTTTCCCACAAGGAGATGTCGAAGCCGATGGAGCTTTAGAATTTCATTTGGCAACTTTCTTACTCCAGTATACTTGAGGTCTAACGTTTCCAACATTTGTAGGTTGCCGATAGACTTGGGAATTTCTTCCAGTTCCTCATTTCCCCTTAAACTCAGATATTTAAGGTGTAGGAGTTGTCCAATTTTCCGAGGGAAGGTTTGTAATCCTTGGTTTCTCATTTCTAGTACCTTGAGAAGTTTTGCGCCATCTCCTAAAAAGTCCACTATGGACGACCTGGATTCTAAATCTTCTGAACCAATCATGAGCAAGGAACGAATGTGATTTGCACGACACTTAAATACTTGCCAGTTCCCCGCTTGGTTATGAATTGCCAAGCGTCTCACTCTCTGAGTAAAATTATTTTGTTGTGCATCGTTGATACTCACAAGGTCATGCTTGCTCGACCTGGAGATAATAAACTCACGCCAAAGATCATGGATGTGGTATTCTTTTACCCGGCCAGTTGATCCTACTGTTTGAATCTGAATCAAGCTTCTATTCGTTAGTTCGGTAAGATAGTTACCAGCAACCTCTTCTTCTGTCAGCTTGGAATTAGTTGGTAGCACAAATCCTTCTGCAATCCATAAGCGGATCAAAGACCCATGATTGATCGAGTAGTCTTCAGGAAAAACACTTAGGTACATAAAACAAAGCTTTAGGTGCCAAGGTAGATCAAAGTAACTGAGACTCAAAACAGTGTCTAAGTTTGCAAGTTCTCCATCTTTTCTTAGTTCGGCAGGAAGGCCACGGGAGATCTTATCCCACTCATCTATCGTTTGGACCTTGGTAGATAAAAGACCACCAATGGCTACAATAGCAAGTGGCAGTCCTTCGCATTTCTTTAGAATTGCTTTCGTAGTTTCTTCCAAAATTAAAGGACATGAATCACTTTGGAATACTTTTTGACAAAACAAGGTCCGAGATTCATCGTCAGGCAAGGGCAAAAGGTTATGAATTTTCCCGTTCAACTCATTGCAAACAAATAAAGACAAGGGTGTGTCTCTAGTTGTAATAATCACTCGACTACCACAGTCATTGCTGGGAAATGCATACTTAAGTGCATTCCATGCATCCCGATCCCATATATCGTCAAGAACTATTACGTACCGTTTTGGTTGTAGAAACTCACTAATGCACTTTACCAAATTGGTTGTGTTCTTCTCTTCTGCTCCTACTGGAACCTCTTTTTTAATTTCACTATACAGTTCCTTTATTATTTCCTTGAGAAGCTCCTTAGTCTGGAATGACTTAGAAACAGTGATCCAAGCATGGGTTTCAAAATGTTTTACAAGTTGTGCATCATCATATATTTTCTTAACAAGTGTGGTTTTGCCCAAACCACCCATTCCGCATACAGATAGCACTCTTTTCTCGTGAAATTTTTCATCCAATAACCAGTTGATCAACTCGGTTTTGGGTCCAGTGATGCCCACAATTTCGTTATCTCTAAGAAGAAGAGCATCGCGGCGGATGTCGTGTTTTGTGCAATTGGTATTTGAGCTCGAAGAAGCTTGCACATCATTGAGTGTATATCGCTGCTTCCTTTGAGAAACTTCCTCCACCTCTAATTTGATTCTTCGTATTTCGGAGCCAATTCGATGGCGGGCAACGATAGTCTTCATAAAGCTACAGGATCTAGAAAGAAACCCAGAAAATCCACCACCGTGGCGATGTTCAAGGTGAAAAACAAACTGTTCAAGAACATCTCCGGCATCATAAGCAGTGTCACGCACTTGCTTAACCCACACATCGAAGTCTTCAGTTTCGTCCTCGGCACCAGCCTTTTGCAGAACCACTTTCATGGACTCAAACTCACGGTGGATGAATTTAATTTCGTCCCTTACTCCCCTCAACAATTTGAACTCATTCCCGATGATGGGTGCAATAGTTGATAGTATAAAAAAAATTGCACCCGCACCCTCAGCCATTTTTCTTGTGTACAATTTTCTAGTATTAATTTTCTATATTTTTTGTTTTTGTTTTGAATGGTGTGATTTCGAAGTTTGATGGCAAGTTTTTATTTATAAATGTAGGTAGCAACTCTGATTAAATTAAAGGAAATTATAGTTGACAAATGTAAAAGGAAATTATTGCGTTATTATGTTTTGGAAAATGTCGAGAAATATCCAGGAAAATGCCAAGAAATTATCTTTATTGCGTTATTATGTTTTGGGGCAACTTCATTCATCATTCATGTTGCACTAACTAGTTTCAATTAGTTGTATTTGTATATATTCATCATGTTTGTAGCCATTCGGTTGTCTTGTTTTGACTAGTATTATATTTTCTTTTATTTTAGAAATATATGCATCAATATGTATATGTTGTGTCAAATCTTATGTATACCAGCATAAGCTGTTGGATAAATGAAAAAAAAAAAAGGAACCATTTTTTTACGAGATTTGACGGTATTGTCCAATTTCCAAGCATCTGAGACTTTTCACCTTGATTTGAAACTATAAAATGGCTTGGCTTGAATTTACAAAATATGCATAGGGATAATCGAACAGTTCAGATTCGGAGATAGTAAATCAAAATCGATCACTGACGGTACAGATGTCAAAGGTTCTCTTGAATGAGAAAAAAATAACCCGTTTCAAGTAACTGACATTTTCTTCACTTGCTCCAGAACATGACGGTGACAAGAAATTTATATAAAAATTGTCAAAACTAGGTGCGTAGTCAGTGATCTAGTGGCATTCTATCTTGAAGCGAGTGCAGCGTAAGGAATGCTTCCTTGTTCTCTTCGCTCCGAACTCGCCAAGTTCGACTTGCCTGATCATAGACTATGTTAAAAAAGTCCTCTGGGTCGACTATGTATGGCAGTGCCGCCATCGTCCGTCTACTAAGAAGGAAGCTGACTCTTTGTCAAAGAATTCAAGATCCGGGGCAGAACCAGCATGGTTTTTTGGAGGCCGTGATATAAAAAATATGTCAAATAAAAGATAACATAAATAAGGTCTAATATAAAAATAAAGAATTTTTCTCATGTTTAACCTAGCATAAAATAAATATGAAGTTAAAACAAAAGGTATTGAGCAATAAAATATTTTTTTAGTAATCTTGTTTGGCAAAATACAATGGTTATTTCCAAAATTTGATAATTTTAAGGTAAAAAACAGAAAATTTTAGAAAAAAAAACCGCTAACATGATTTGAACTCTTAACTATTTACTAAACAACTCTTTTGTTTAATCAGAGAGAATATTAATTTTTCTGCGACAAATTATTAAAGAAGATGCATTATTGCTATGAAAAAGCCAGGAAAATGCCAAGGAAAAAGGCAAAGACGGTTAGGTTAATAATTTTTCAATGTTGATTGAGATTTAATTAAACAAACCAGATGTATAAAGAAATAGCAAGTGGAAAGAAAATTAGGAGCGTGTCACATCAATTTTATTAAGAAAATATATATAGTTGGCCAACTACGTGTTAAAGGCTTTTTACACGAGCCTGAATTTTTATACTATATTTTTTCTGAAAAAATGCACAAACCGTACATTTTTTGTACAAACCGTACATTTAATCTACGGTTTGGGCTAAATTGCAATTTTTACGAAATACAGGGACTGAAATATAATTTTTGTAAACTTCAGGCAAACCGTACATTTAATCTATGGTTGGCCTAAGTTTACAGAAATTATATTTCAGTCCCTGCATTTCGTAAAAATTGCAATTTAATCCTATAAATAAAAAAAATTAATTTTTTTTGAAATTAAACATGAATTTTTTTTTATATAAAAAACTAAATTCCCTATTCGTATATTTAAAATAAAAAGGAACTTTTTATAAAAATTCTAAATCTTTTAAACATGACTTTTTTTTTATATAAATCTCTCAAAATAAATCTTTTAAACATGATTTTTTTTTTTTATATAAAATTGGTCAATTCTAACAATCTCTCAAAATAAACACAAACATAGACTTACACAAATATAGATAAAAAAAGTTGATTTGACAAATTTCATGTTTAGTTGATTTGACAATTTTTTTAGTTTAGTAGAGTTGCAATATTGGTCATATCAATAAAAATAATTAAATTTACTCCAATTTTAAAAATTAAACATGAATTTTTTTAAAAATTGAAGATCAATATTTTTAAAAAATCTAAATGCCCTATTGTAAAAAATATAGATAAAATATTGGTAACTTGGGTGCTTTTTCAAAAGTTGATTCATTATGTTGCCATTTTGTGAAGTGTATAACTTGATATTTATTGATTCTTTGAGTTTCACATTTTTTGCAAGTTTTAGTAGGTCAAAGAATGAATATGAAACGCTTGAAATTATGTAATGAACTAACTTATTGTCATCTAATTAATGCTCTTTATTAATTGAATGAGAATCACAATGCAATAAAACTTTAACAAGAATTGAACAATAAAAGATAACAACGACAGTAAATGCAACAATTGCATTCAAAATGGGTAATTATGATATGCGTAGATGAAGTATATATAGAGAAATAGCAAGTTTAAAGGCTTTGTATTAATGTTCATTGTAGATTACAAAAGCATGACATTGTATATTCATGGTCTACACACCAAATTTAGATTAATATTAATGTTCATTGTGCACAAAAATGGTACTGCATTTGTGATACGACATGAAAATAATACCCGATAAACGACATTCAGCAATAATACGACCCACATATTTCTAGTGGGTACCCATCATATCAAACATGGGAATTGGGAAGCATAATTGGTATAAGAACATGATGATATTTTTCTTTATTAAATATGAAAAATAATTACCCATTTGACTAATTCCCATTAATAAAGTCTATCACATAAAAATCCCATGATCTGTCAGATGAAAGCGCCACATGTCAACATCATGCGGTGCACGTATCTCTATAAATATAGTCAAATAGTAGTAAAATGAGATCATCTGATTTTCCAGCAGAAAAAGGAGATAAGTACAAAGACTATTCAGAGATTATCTCACTAGAAAGTACATCCATAACAAAAAGTTAAGTTGAAGACCGAAGATTTATACAGAATATAAGAGAAATTAAGATTATTGACAAAAGCATATTATAAAATACTCAGTCGATCAATAAATATATTTACTCGTCTCGACCATTTAAATTATTATTGTTGAAAAACACGAATTAACCGACTAAATTCTATGATTTATCAATTTGTGTCCCATTGAAAGAACAAGAACTTCTACTGCAAATTAATTTATAGAGCACAAAATGGAGTTTCACCATTTCATTTGAGTTTTTTTTAAAGAACTTCTACTGCAAATTAATCCATAACTTGTGATTAATCCATAACTAAGGTTCTAATATATTTTTATTTGGATTTTTATTGGGTTGAGTTTTAGATTTAACAGAAAAATTTATTTTTAATTAATATTTAAATTTAGCGTAGAAGCAACTAGGGTTCTATTATATTTTTATTTGAGTTTTTAGTAGATTGAGTTTTATTATGTTGAATATTTATATTTATATTTTGATTTATCAAATTATAGAATTTTATGTATATTTGAAGGGATAAATATGTATTTTATTAGGTTATGGAGTGTGTGAGTCATGTATAAGTTGTGGTTCTAACCTATGGAGCGTGTGACACGTCAGCGAGTTGAATTTGAAGATTGATTTTGAAGGTACTTATAGCAACACTCTTAAGTTATTAGTCGTAATCCAAGTTTTTTGTAACTTAACCATATACAATTAATTAAAATTCATATCCCTTTTGCAAGCTTCCTGAAAGCTTCGCTTGTGACATGGAGTAGTAATCTATTTGTTTTTGTTCGGGATATTATTGTATAAACAGGTAATGTTGCAACTACAGTTACATATGCTATACTTGAAAAAAAACTCCGCCTTTTATGTTTCAATTAATTTATATAGGAATAAAATAGTCATATCTGAAACTATGAGATTTCTTAATGAAATAATCTATGTAGTCTTCTTACGTTTTTATAATCTGCACGAATGGCTTATCACTTATACTTGAGAAAAATTGTGCCTCTACTGTCTTTAAATTTCATTATAAGTATAAGAATTTAAAAATCACATGACACGATTTATCCACAACTGATGTGAGATAATAATCTCAACATGAACGAATAAACTTAATTCACAAAAAATATTGAAGTGCTCATAAGTCTTTGGTCTGAAACTTCTGTCCCATAACTTAACTTTTAATGTTACAATTTGCATAACTGTTTTGTTGTTCTTATGGGTACATTTTAACGAGTTGAAGTTAACAAAAATCAGAGAATGTGAATGTTTTCCATTTATGGAAGAATCCATTCTTGATAAACATGTGGAAGAACCAAATATTAGAGCAATTTTACCAATTATAATATTGATCCCGAAACGAAAGTTTATAAATTTACCGGTTAAGATAAATAGTGCACCAACAAAGTGACATCAAACCGGATTCTCATTATTGTAAATCCGGAAATAGCAAAAAGGTTTGAAACTGTACGGACTAAATTGAAACTTCAAAACGGTTTCCATCCAAAAAAAATGTAACGACGGATCACTAAAACAACCCAAACTATAAACTTAGGTTACTAAAATGGTATTGTTAAAAGTTGGCTCAAAAATCCTAAAAATAGCCAAAACACATGCCAGAAAAGCTAATTAACCAATTTATTTACATAACAATATTTTTTATTTTTATTTTTAAGCAAACCACATTACGTCTCAATTGATATCGTTATTAGTATTTACGATAACTTTCTATTCACACTGTAAAAAAAAACCATAAAAATCCGTAGTTTCATTAATCCATAGCATTTTTTATTTTTACCTTTAAGCAAAGCTCATTTGGTAGAATGTGAAAGACAAAATTATGACATATAGACTGATGAGTCATCCCCTCCCAAAAAAAAGTCGACCGCGGAAAGAGAGACAAAATCTGTGGTTCCTTTTTCCATCTGTCTAACGTCTCTCGCATAAGATTTGACACAACAAATACATACTGATGCATAAAATTCCCCAAATAAAATAAAATACAGTTGCAACATGACAACCGAATGGGCTACAATCATGATCAATTATACAACTACAACTCTACGAAATGGTATACAAACAAGTTCATACACTCAGTTTAAGAAAATAATTTCGAGTTCTACTCGAACAAAAGAGAGTACCAACACCAAAATAGAAACTAACGAAAGCGCTTACACAAAATATCCAAACGGAAATCGGCCCCTCCTCTTCCTCCTCAAACGTATTACCCCTTCTATCACTAGAGCTCTTCATCTCATACCCGTCACTCCATGTCTCCGTACACAGATTCAGATTTCCTGCAAATGCCCCTGGAAATTTGGAAAACCCTTTTCTGTCCCGAATAATACCCGATAAGCAATTATACGACAAATTTAATACAGTCAAATTCCCAAGAGAGGATATATTATTCGGTATCTCACCCGAAATAGAATTATGCGATAAATCCAACGCCTGAAGACTCCACATTTTGTTTAAACTTACAGGGATCTCGTCGTCGAGGATATTAAAGGACAGATTTAAATATTCTAACGCGATTAGGCCGAATAAAGTGTCCGGTATCTCCCCTTGTAACAAATTCTCTGATAAATCGATGGCAATAGGAGAATTAATATCATAATCAAAGCTCAACCCTCTTAAATCCGAGAACAAGACAGATAATCTCATTTGCAAATCCCACGATATGACGAAAGATTTTATCGGTTTCGACGCAGTATCGATGTTGCTATAGTTGACATTTAAACTGATGTTAAAGTTTGCATCACGTATATAACCAGAAAACTTGTTACTAGACAAATAGATTGTTGTAACTTGTTCAAAAGAGAACAGCCAGAAGGGTAAAGTTCCGGTGAAAGCATTTTTCGCGAGGGAGATAAATTTGAGATTCGACCATTTCATCATTGCATCATTCAGAGGTCCTGAAAGATTATTACGGCTAAAATCAACGATTTCCAAAGATTTGCAAGCTGCTAATGTCAGCGGAATCTCACCTTCTTCGTTTTCGATGAAAAATTAATGAGCCTCTAATTGAAGGTTGAGTTAATGGTGACCAACATTTCATTTAAATCGTCTGTCTCTATTTCTTTTCTGTCAGTAGTTGGCCACTGCTAGAGCATAATTATTTTCCATGTTACATTAAATCTATGGTTTTTGATACAGGTTCTATCTGCCCGTCTAGGCAGGAAGCCTGAGGAAATTGTCAAACTAGATGCAAATGAAAACCCATACTGAGGTAAGTTATATTTGTCCATTTTGTTTTTTATATAATCATTTGTTCAGTGACTTGACTGACCTTACATATAAAAAAAAATACTTCCGAAATCGCAACAGTTGTTTATCAGTTGGCCCTCCATCTTCATTGTTCTTTTATGTAGTACCAGCTTTTAAGCTCATTTTTTTCCCTTTTCTTTAAGCTCAGTTGGCCCCGGCGTCTGTATATAATCAGCTTTTGATTTGTTTGCGGACATTGTGGTCTTGTTTGGTTGTACTCTCTTGAGCTTAAAATTTGTTTTTTGCTTATAAAGCTACACTGTATCTGACCTGATCAACTGAAAATCTACATTTATATTTAGTTTCATGACCCGGAAAAGATAAAAGCTTTAACCTTAATGAACCTAGCTTTTCTCTGAACCTCAATGTTTAATGTAGCGACTTGATTGTACTTGCATATAACAATCAAAATTCCCAAAATGTGACAGTTTTTTATTCTTTCCGATAGGTTTTTGAGGCTTTGGCGTCCATGAAATTTCCATATGTTTATCCAGACGCACTCGTACATTACGTGCCGCATTAGCTGAAGATTCTGGCCTTGCCGAATCTTCAGCTAATGTTTATCCATATTTTAGATTTTTGGTCTATATGCCCTCAGTTTAAACCTAGAGATTAATTTAGAAAATGCTAACAATCCAATACATAATCAAATTGAGCAGTACCTCGGAAGGCAGACTTTAGCTTGGATGTAGAACGAATCACTGAGGTTGTGGAAAAGGAGAAGCCAAAATGCATTTTTCTAACTTCTCCAAACAATCCCGATGGCAGGTAGATTTATCCATTTTCACTATTCGATTATCATGTAAAAGACACTTGTCTAGACATATTTAAATTCCAAACGTTAGTATAAATTTGTAAATATTTGTGGTGAACAATTGCTAATATATCTACTCCATTAAGATCTTTCCTGGATGGGTCAGGGTTTTGATACTGTATTTGTTTTGCTGATCCTATTACTATGACCTATAGTTTACTCTTGAGTTGTTTTAGAAAACATCAAGTGACTAACAAGAAAGAATTAAGTGGTAGTTGTTATTAGTGAACACTTTAGTAAAATGATTTTTTATGGGAGGCAAACACTTAAATAAACTGAATTATGATTGACATACACTTTAATAAAATGATTATGGATATGCCTTCTGAACATTATGCAGTACCAAGAAATGGCGATACATTCCACTAGCATTTAATTTAAAACAAGTCCAAAATATGTTAGTGGTGATTGCCCTTCTTTTCTGGGTGCTTCAGAACGTAAATATAACTATGCCATTGAAGGGTGCTTACAATTTATCTAAGTTCATTTGGTCAGTAAATAAATTTTTACAAATTCGGATGGATCTTAAGTTGAACTTTTACATGAAAATAGTCACAAGTGTACTGTTTTTAGCATCTTTGATGACTAAATTCCGTATCATCTCTTCGACAGTATAATCAGCGATGAAGATCTCTTTAAGATCCTCGGTTTGCCTATTCTGGTTGTTCTAGATGAAGCCTATATTGAATTCTCAGGACTTGAATCAAAGATGCAGTGGGTGAAAAGGCACGAAAACTTAATTGTCCTTCGGACATTTAGCAAAAGAGCTGGTAAGTTCGTAATCCGTAGTTTTCTTTTCCATTAATATCTTTAAGAAAAGGACAAACCCGGTGCTAAAGCTCCCACTCTGCATGGGGTCCGGGGAGGGGTCGTGTAACATCCCGAATTTTTATAAGTAATTTTATTTATGATTTAATTTATCCAAAAACGTTTTATTCAAATTTTACCAAAAACCGGTCACTCGACTAATTTTTAGCCAAAAATCGAAACTCTTCCGAAAAACTTTATTTTAAAAACCTGTTACTAATTTTACTAATAAAAAGGACCCAATAGATTTGTTTCTAAAGATTTGTTATTTTTGAGTAGTAAAACAATAATTTGGATTAAAAGTTAGCTTTTAGAACTTTGGGGACCAAATAGTTCGCTTCCACAAACTTTGTAAAAACAGTTTTTTCTAAACCTAAAATCAGCCCACTTTTCAATGCTTTAAAACCTAAAAATCAGCCAAGAGAGAAAAGAGAGAAAAAGAGAGAAAAAGAGAGAAAAGAGAAGAAGAAGAAGAAGAAGAAGAGGAAGCCACCATTAGCGGGTTCATACCGGAAGCATCTCCACTACGCTCTAAGGTAACGGGGGTTATCCATAGCGACTAGACGAGGGTGTATGTTAGGATTAGGTTTTACGTTCATTATAAATTGGGGGTTTTTGCCTTTTATATTATTTATGTTCTTAAATTGATAATTGGGGTTTAGTTGTTGTATTTTTAATTCCATTAATTGAATTGTAGAATTTGAGACTTGAGACTAATTAATTTCGAATTAATGAGATTATGGATGGGTTTGCATGTTTTAAGCATTGATTATGAGTTATTATGCTTTTTGATAGAATTGGGTAAATTATTGTTGAATATAGATGGATTGTAATTTATGCATACAAGGTGTTTGTTAAAATTCCTGAATGGGTTTTTATGTCGTTGAAGTGATTGGCTAGTTGTGAATCTAGCATCTATGATTATGGTTTATGTTGTATTACGTTAAGTGACGTATGAGTTATGTTAGTTGAATAGTATAATATTATTGGCCGAGGCCTTAATATTTATACGTATGAGATGGTGTTATTTGAATGATTTTATATTATTGGCCGAGGCCTTGTGATTTAGCTGTAGTGGCAATGGTCTCTGTCTCTCCCTAATTCCGGGGACAGAAGACGGCCGAGGGGATAGGGAATGACTCGTCTTACGGACCGGGGCGAGTGGCGTTATAGGTCCCAGTGTGCACTATATTTACTTTTATGTTAGCAATGGTCTATGTCTCTCCCTAATTCCGGGGGCATAAGACGGCCGAAGGGATAGGGAATGACTCGTCTTACGGACTGGGACGAGTGGCGTGAGAGGTCCAAGTGCGCACTATAAATCTACTTTTATGTTGCAATGGTCTATGTCTCTCCCTAATTCCGGGGACATAAGACGGCCGAAGGGATAGGGAATGACCTACCTTACGGACTGGGGTAGGTGGCGTGAGAGGTCCATGTATGCTATAGTTGTGTGTTGATGTTATTTAATTTATTTAATTTATCGTAGTTGTAGAATGTCATTATATTTCTCTTTATACGTCGATTATCGTAGTTGTAGAATTTGTGAGCTCTTGCATTTATGGGATGGAGTGACGGTATTTGTGGTGCCGTCCCGTCTAGTTATGTGCGTGGGACTCACCGTTACAATTTTATATTTCAGGTACAACTTAGGTTGAGGCGTATGGTTAAGAGCTTTAGCAAGGCATCACATGGGTTCGGGCTTTTGCTTTCTTTTTACTTAGATTGTTTTTGAGGTTGTAGCCTACGGGTAAATTCATTCGTTCGTTATTTTTAGCTTTTATAAATCCTGACTTGTAGCCGCGTTTGACAAACTTTTTATTTATCCGTTAATTGTTCCTTTAGCTCGTAAGTGTTTTCTTTTAAATTTTTTAATTTCGTACCAACAGGTTCTACTTTCTTTTGTTTTAAAAAAAGGTCATGCCTCGATGTCCGTGTTCTATGGATTTTGGGGCGTGACAAGTTGGTATCAGAGCTAACTAGGTTCTTGTATACTTTGGGACGACGGGAAGATGGGTAACCATTGGACCAAGATCCATCGTATCATTTTTACAAAACTTTTTCCAAAAACTTAAACTTTTTCTAAAAACGGGGGGTTGCATTTAGCTTAAGACATGTAGCTAGAATTTAGTAGTAGTTGATGAAAGGAAAATCCACATGTGAGGCAAGTTGGGGACAATGAGGACGCTTGTTGATCCCGGCTCGCCAAACTAGTGGGTGAACCTCTCGTCTGTATGTGTGAAGGAATACCTTAGCGATGTGGAATTCTAGAGTATGCGAGGACGCTCGGGTGCTTTAGGATAACGTATCGTGATGGGTTATCCCTCCCACTTTTGTGTTGTTTGTATGCGTGTGAAGATTGATATAGTATGTATGAGGTATAAGTTTGCATGTCAAGTAGTAGCGAAGTATTAGAGTGCGAGAATTGTGTAGTTGATGGTTTTGTGTAATGTGTTTTCAAATTATTAATTTGTGTGGTAATGAACTTTTTATGCGAATGGATGTTGAAATATTGTGGACTAGAATGATGTGGTTGTATGATATGTTCCATGTAAGGAATTTATAAGTGTTGAGGAATTTTACGTTTTTGTATCGTTAATTTTCTGCAGAAAAACGATTGGTCGTTTTTTTTTTAGTAGTATTTCGATCGGTCGAATTTTTCAGACCTCTCTGGTCAGATTTTGACCAAAACGATCGGTCGTTTTGTCAAAAACGACCGGTCGACTTTTTCAGACCTCTCGGGTCAGATTTTGACAAAAACGACCGGTCGTTTTGTCAAAAACGATTGGTCGTTTTCTTGTAAATTTTGCGGTTTTTCGCTAAACTTCAAACGCTCGTAACTCATTCGTTTTTACTCCGAATTTGATTCCGCTTGAAGCGTTGGCTTCGTATTTCAGTACTCTACGTTATTGAACCTTATAAATCTTGATAAAAGATTAGCATGCAAAACGAGCTTTTATCATGTTTTACATGTTTTGTGATTATCGCGTAATGTGCGGAATGTTGTATTGTATGATTAGCGGAATTTGATGCCTTTGCAAATTATTATAATATGTTATAAAAAATATATTTATATAAAAATACATGTATTAGAATGAGAGAAAAAAAAAGATTTGGTTAGATTTTATTAGTTGGAAAACATGAATGTTTAATTACGTTTTGCGAGGTCGTGTCCTAAATTCATTAGTTTTATAAGTCGTTTGTGCACTTATTTCTTCCTTACAACATGATTCTACTCTTTTAGACATTGAATATAAATTATTATTATTTTTTCTTGGTTAGATTGTAATTAGCTAGTGTTTTATATATATGTTTCACATTTAGCAACTATTTTCCTTCACTCGATAGAATGATAACCAGGGACTTAGATATTTTAGGTTCTAAGTTAATTGTCCCTACATGAAGAATCTCGTTTAATGCTGTATAATGTATGACTATACTATAATGTAAGACTTAATTTAGTTGAGTTGGTTTGGTTTCCATATTTAAGAGGAATTACACACAACTAATTTCATATGTACTAAATTCAAGGTCGATATAAGGGAATTTTAATAGATTTTATTTTTTATAAGATTAACTATTGAAAACTTAAGAAATATTTCTGGTGTAGCATGCCCCTGTACAAGTTGAAATGTTTGAGTTTGTAAACTATTATAGGTGAGACAAAGTTTTTAAAACATTTTCTTATTATGTAATGGTTTGTACGTTAATGAAGTCACTGGTTTGGTATATATAAATAAAAATGTAGTTAACTATTGCGGCAGATTGTAACTAACAAACAAAAGGGCATGATAGGATATATTTATTTATTTTATGGATTTTTTTTTTTTAGTTGAAGTTTTCGACAGCTATAAGAGAACCTCGATTATGGTAGTTTCCTTCTAATTTTTTTAATTTAATGTTGTCCATGGATTACCTTTCGGTGCCGACTTTTGCTTAGAGTTTCAATGAAATGATATGTTAGGTTATTTTCAATTCGTTTGACCACTGTAAAAGATGTTTAAGCTATAATTAGTATCCAAACTTGAGATTTAATTTGTGTTTAAAGTGTTGAAATAATAAGTGAACTAGCATTATAGTTGTCCTAGTTATTTCAAGTAAATCTCTTTGGTCGGATTAGTTGCAAAGTTTTAACAGGTCTTGCACTTTGATTGAGAGCATGTATTACATGTGAATTTGGGGTGGTATTTTGGGACTAAATATAAATTATTAGGTTTTGCGCTTCTTATTAATTAAAGATTGTTTTGTTTAAGAGAACATGGTATAAAGGGAGATTGGTATTATTTTTGGGTGGTGGTCTAGATGCTAAAACTGTATTGTTTGATAAATTAGAAATAAAATGAAATGTTAGGCCGGTTAGCACCATTATTTTCTTTATTTTTTTTATCAGAGCGTGCAGCGGAAGCACATGAAATAGATATAGATGTTTAAGTAATAAATGTTTCGGAAAACGATATGGAAACAAGTTTTGGAATGGGTTTGGTTATCTTACGGTATCAATATCAATAATAGTTGGTTGAATTTAAACCATCCCAGAGGTTAATTATCAGTTCAAGGAAAAACATGGTAGGAACAATTTTTTTTTACCAATTAAAAGATTAGCTTACATCATGTGTTTTGCTTTCATGGTGTACACTTTGTTATTAGCATTGATGAGGACTAAAATCAGAAATTGGACTAAGAATTATGTAGATGGGAGTTATAGAATTTGGTAATTAATGAGGTAATAAACGATCGGAAGTGGTAAAAGTTTGACCTTAGGAATTTACGTTGGTATTTTTCCAGCATAAGTTTTCAAGTTTCACAAGGATAATGATGATATTATTATTAGTAATTTTAATCTCAAATGAGTTTCCAAGATACCTTTTATTATACTTCTTTTATATAGTTTATGCTACATGCACACACAAGTAACTGTTTTGGAGACCGGTTGGTTAAAGAAATTATGTGAGCTGATTTAATCACGTCTAAGAAAGCATATATAATATTATTCGGAAACAATTTTATTTTTTTTCAATTTATTAAAGAAATAAAGTTTCGGGACGAAACTTCTTTAAGTGGTGGAGAGTGTAAAATCCCGTATTTTAATTTAAAATTTTTTATTTTGAATATTTATTCTTCTAAATAATTACTCATGTGACTATTTTGTTTTCATAAGTAAGAATACTAATGTTTAGTTGTTTAAGTGATTTAAGGACCTTACGGTTACATGTTATCAAAGCTATAGAGTTTTAAAGGATTTAAAGGTATTTAGTTGGATTTACCATGGATTGATACGTGGTAGTACTTTTAGGGATTAGCCGGTAAGAATTGGGCCTAGTAATTATGTAATTTACTTCGGTTAGAAATATTGAAATGTATAAACGTATGATTAGGAATAATGGTGTAAGTTATAGGTCTTTGAATGCCTCACTAAGATAATTAATGACATGATTTGATTGTATTCATATATAAAACTGATGCCTTGCCTGAAGAGTAAATGTCAATTAAGAATAGTAAATATTATCTTGAGGTTTCTATAACGAGATGTTTGTATTTATTCCTATAACTACTATGCGTGGAATATTTAAGGAGAAATAATGTTACATGTATTCAAAGAGTTTCTGTTGCTAGTAAATTATTAAGGAGGTAACCTTGCATGAGAAATTGAGACGGAAGTAATAAATTAGTATAGAATTGTAGTATAAATGCTAAGCCAATTGTCATGCCACATACATGCCCCTATAATGAATTCTTCCTTGTTAATATAGATATATACACTAGTGCAAATAAAGAAAGAAAGCTAGGTAGCATTTCCCTGATTAGATTCTATACTCCTTTACTGTATTAAAATTATATGTATGTAACGAAAGTATACAAATATGAGAGAATTAAAGTCCTATGTTGAGCAAGGGAAAAGGTTTAGTGGAAAGCTAAGCACTAGATTATTCGTTGTAGAAATGTTTCTGTTCTTTCGGATTAATATTAGGTGAGTGGGTTTTGTCTTGCTATTATAAATATTCCGTTGCAACTTTTGATAATATTTTACAGGCTCATGAGTATTATTTTTCAAGTACTAATTATATATGGAAACCTTGTTTTTATATTGTTACGAAAACAAAGTGAATAAAAGAAAGAAAAGAATGAAAAAGAAGAAGTGATTTATATACAATGGATCTGTATAAAGAGAACTAGTTTGTATCTTATAAAGATAAATGTTATATACAGTGTATCTGTATAAGGTTTCTAAATTTATTATTTTATAATTTGCTTATGATTTGTATTTGGGACCATGAGAATAAGTACAATGGAGAATCCCGAATAAGGGGAAGAGGAAAGTGGGGTGACGTTGGCAACTAAACGAAAGAGTTTAGTTCTCAACGGTTAACTTAGCAATTGTACATAGTTTTGTTAAACGGAACGTTTTAAGGAATAGACCCAGCCGTCATGTTGTGGTGACCTTAATTACGTAGTGCACGTATGGTTTATACACCTTAGAAAAAGATCGACGGTAAAGAGATTGAGGAAGTCAATCGGGCTTGGTACTCTAAGATATACATGTTATCATTTTGCTTTTATCATAAAAAGAAAGAAAAAGATTTGGTTATTACTATTGCGATGGATTTAATTTTGATGAAAGAAAAGTGAAAAGTTTATTTATCTTTTATATTCAAGTAATTTCTAAATACTTATGCATTGGGAATTTTTATTAAACAAGTTATTATGTTCCAAGAAACTGAAAGGGAAAAATCTTATTTTCGACCCGTATAATATATTGTGAGGCTTCAGTTAAGTAGGGTTGATATCGAGTCAGTTTGAGGACCAGACAGACCTTTAAGATTATGTGTTAAATTGCGCTGTGATTACATTTTTAATTTTAGTTGTAAGAGATTAACTTCTTGTAATGAACATAATTTTCGAGATTCTATTTAATGAAACTTTTGCTAGAAATTTGAGCTAATTTAATGAGTTATTTAGCGAGTGTTTAATAATTATTTCATTTAGGCTTTGTTTAGCACGTGCCGCCACACGTGTTATTCAGCCGTGTGACACCCCCGAGTCTGGGTTGAGAGTTTATTTTATTAGAGTTTAGTTTGCTAGAAAGACCCGTACTTTGAGTCTTGGGGACGTTTTGGAGTTGTTGAGTAGTTGTCTTTTATCCTGTTTAATATTATATATAAGTGTTTACCTTATTTGAGATTCTTACATGTTGGTCATGTACTTGAGTTATGAATTGTGGAGTTGTTACGGGTTGTGAACCCTGCGTATTTTATTTTATTTTTATTATGACACGAGCGTTTAAATTCTTATGGTCTTATTGTACGTTTATCATTTCTGGGTATAGTTGTTTAGAGAGGAAATTTCGGGACGAAATTCTTTTAAGGAGGGTTAGTTGTAACATCCCGAATTTTTATAAGTAATTTTATTTATGATTTAATTTATCCAAAAACGTTTTATTCAAATTTTACCAAAAACCGGTCACTCGACTAATTTTTAGCCAAAAATCGAAACTCTTCCGAAAAACTTTATTTTAAAAACCTGTTACTAATTTTACTAATAAAAAGGACCCAATAGATTTGTTTCTAAAGATTTGTTATTTTTGAGTAGTAAAACAATAATTTGGATTAAAAGTTAGCTTTTAGAACTTTGGGGACCAAATAGTTCGCTTCCACAAACTTTGTAAAAACAGTTTTTTCTAAACCTAAAATCAGCCCACTTTTCAATGCTTTAAAACCTAAAAATCAGCCAAGAGAGAAAAGAGAGAAAAAGAGAGAAAAAGAGAGAAAAGAGAAGAAGAAGAAGAAGAAGAAGAGGAAGCCACCATTAGCGGGTTCATACCGGAAGCATCTCCACTACGCTCTAAGGTAACGGGGGTTATCCATAGCGACTAGACGAGGGTGTATGTTAGGATTAGGTTTTACGTTCATTATAAATTGGGGGTTTTTGCCTTTTATATTATTTATGTTCTTAAATTGATAATTGGGGTTTAGTTGTTGTATTTTTAATTCCATTAATTGAATTGTAGAATTTGAGACTTGAGACTAATTAATTTCGAATTAATGAGATTATGGATGGGTTTGCATGTTTTAAGCATTGATTATGAGTTATTATGCTTTTTGATAGAATTGGGTAAATTATTGTTGAATATAGATGGATTGTAATTTATGCATACAAGGTGTTTGTTAAAATTCCTGAATGGGTTTTTATGTCGTTGAAGTGATTGGCTAGTTGTGAATCTAGCATCTATGATTATGGTTTATGTTGTATTACGTTAAGTGACGTATGAGTTATGTTAGTTGAATAGTATAATATTATTGGCCGAGGCCTTAATATTTATACGTATGAGATGGTGTTATTTGAATGATTTTATATTATTGGCCGAGGCCTTGTGATTTAGCTGTAGTGGCAATGGTCTCTGTCTCTCCCTAATTCCGGGGACAGAAGACGGCCGAGGGGATAGGGAATGACTCGTCTTACGGACCGGGGCGAGTGGCGTTATAGGTCCCAGTGTGCACTATATTTACTTTTATGTTAGCAATGGTCTATGTCTCTCCCTAATTCCGGGGGCATAAGACGGCCGAAGGGATAGGGAATGACTCGTCTTACGGACTGGGACGAGTGGCGTGAGAGGTCCAAGTGCGCACTATAAATCTACTTTTATGTTGCAATGGTCTATGTCTCTCCCTAATTCCGGGGACATAAGACGGCCGAAGGGATAGGGAATGACCTACCTTACGGACTGGGGTAGGTGGCGTGAGAGGTCCATGTATGCTATAGTTGTGTGTTGATGTTATTTAATTTATTTAATTTATCGTAGTTGTAGAATGTCATTATATTTCTCTTTATACGTCGATTATCGTAGTTGTAGAATTTGTGAGCTCTTGCATTTATGGGATGGAGTGACGGTATTTGTGGTGCCGTCCCGTCTAGTTATGTGCGTGGGACTCACCGTTACAATTTTATATTTCAGGTACAACTTAGGTTGAGGCGTATGGTTAAGAGCTTTAGCAAGGCATCACATGGGTTCGGGCTTTTGCTTTCTTTTTACTTAGATTGTTTTTGAGGTTGTAGCCTACGGGTAAATTCATTCGTTCGTTATTTTTAGCTTTTATAAATCCTGACTTGTAGCCGCGTTTGACAAACTTTTTATTTATCCGTTAATTGTTCCTTTAGCTCGTAAGTGTTTTCTTTTAAATTTTTTAATTTCGTACCAACAGGTTCTACTTTCTTTTGTTTTAAAAAAAGGTCATGCCTCGATGTCCGTGTTCTATGGATTTTGGGGCGTGACAGGTCGGGCCTAATATAGACAGCCTTCCCTTGCATTTCTGCAAGAGGCTGCTTCCACGACTGGAACCTGTGACCTCCATGTCACCTGGCAGCAACTTTACTATTGCGCCAAGGCTCACCCTCTAATAACATCGTTATGATACCACTGCGTTTTCAACCATTAGACCACTTTAAATTCAACCACTTGTCTTAACCAAACTTCTCATTAGTCTCTCCTTTCTAATCTAAATTCAGTAATGGTGTTTTTTTGTTTATTGAAGCATTTTCTTTTGCTTCTTGTAGAGTTTCTTTTTCCTTGCTTCTTTGAGTCGTCAACTCTTCATTTATCTCCCAGTGTTTCCGTCTTAAGAATTAAAAGCTATAACGTCGCCTTAACTGTTTGTTTCTCGGAGTTGAAAGCTATAAAAGAATTGTAACATCCCTGACCTAATTTGGGAGTCACACGGCCGAATAACACGTGTGGCGACACGTGCTAGACAAAGCTTAATTTACAACATTCAGTAATAGTAGAATAATGAAATATACCCAAAATTTTGTACCTTCATTAATAACAATTTTAACTACGGTCCTTACTAAGTAATTAAACATCATATAAGCTAAAGAAAAATTACATCGCAGCGGAAAATCTAACTTAAACTTCTATAAGGTCTGTCTGGTCCCAACTAATCGACTTCAAATCTAAATAGCCGATCGCTTACCTGAAAAACATTTTAAAAGAGAGGGGTGAGCTAAACGAGCTCAATGAGAAAGAATGTCTTACAATATAATATAATGGACATAAATAAGATTTTTCCTTATCTTTTCTTTCAAATTAAAAGCTTTATTTTAAGTAAAATTCCCAATGCAATTCTTTAGAAATCACTTGAACAAATTTAATGAAATATAAATAATCTCTTTCTTCTTTCTTATTTTGGTGTTCGCAAATATGAAAGTATTATGCTACGGTAACAAGCTCGATTGACTTACTCAATCTCTTTATCGTCGATCTTTTTCTCAGGTGTATAAACCATACGTGCACTACGTAATTAAGGTCACCACAGCATGACGGCTGAGTCTATTCCTTAAGACGTTCCGGTTGACGAAGCTATGTACAATCGCTAAGTCAACCGTTGAGAACTAAACTCATTTGTTTAGTTGCCAACATCACCCCACTGATGGGCTTGGAGGAATCTACGTTGGACTTCCCTCTCATGATACCAATACAAATCATAAACGCACCATAACATGAAACTGTCTTTAATATAAAATTCCACTTCGTAAATTTATAGCTACTTCATAAGATTACCTTTCTTTCTTTCTTTCTTTATTTCTTTCAACATTTAATATAAATATACTTATATAACAATACTGTTTTGTGAATAATCACTAGAAATCTGCAAATACTTTGTCGTAAAAATGCAATGGGATACTTTGTAGTAGAAAGACAAAACCCACTCACCTGATTCAGACCCGGAATAACCGAAAAACTTTACTACTACGGATACGCTACTAGAAAACTGTTAACAAGACTTACAACCCGACTTCTCATTAAATCCTTCCTTGGCGTCCCTCGTTTCAGTAGGCATCTCCTAACGTTTTATATATATATATATATGTGTGTGTGTACATATATTCTAATATAGTCTCATTTGGTTTCTATCTCTGTATACGTGAATGTATCATATGTATGAATTAACATTAAAAAAAAAATGGGGCTGGAAGTGACTTAGCAGAGACTTGAATATGACTAGCAATTCACATTTATACTATGGAAATTTATTATTTCCGTTTCAAACTCTCTGCTATCTAATATGTATGTGTGTATTTGTACTAAAGCAATAAAACTCTTCCATATAAATGTAATAAAAACATAACTCCTAGTTAAACCAACATTCATAATTATTACCAATTATATGTTTATGTTACAAAAGCATGTGCTTAGTAAAATATTCATAACTGATACAATTAACTATTCATATAAAACTTAACAGTACTAATTCATTAACAAGTATTAATTCATATGAAACATACGGATAGTATTGTTTTCACAATTTATTGATAATGACATAAAATTCACATTTAAACAAAATCAAGGCCACTTATTAATCATAACTTAAAATTCCGTAACTTACATCATAAATATTACAACGAATATTAAATTTTAAAACTCCTAAAACTGATTAATACTAATAACCTATTCCTTCGGGAATTAAATTACATAATCATATATTTCAGACTAATACATATAACATGGAGGGAGAAATAAATAAAAACGTGACTACATACAAATCAATGTGTATATCCAAGTTAATTAAGAGTGTTCTTATGTCATTACTAGCACTTAGTAAACAACCTTCTCGGTCCTCTATTTTTACAAAAACTAATCCTGATCCATAAGTTTATAAAATTAACACGTCCTGCCAGAATAAAATAAATGTAAAATACGGGATTTTACAAGAATAGTCAAATAGAATAAGATACTTCCAAAGTATTGCCTACTCTTATGCAGGAAATGCATTTTCAAGGCTTAAACTGGAACCTGCACTTTTAATGCATCAAACTACGTTTTATCAGGAATATATGATTTATGTAGCTTTTCTTTCTTGTCACTGCTATCCATATGAAATATGAATATCATGTTCTGTTTGACAAACTGCTGTTGTAATATCAAGAACTCTGTAGAATCCCTTCAAAAATAATTTCCGTAGAGAATCGTAAAACTGGGTGTATGTTTATAAAAGATAATGACAAATGTAATTCATGTGTACTGTTTTGGAATCCCTTTGATAGTTAATTTCCATGTGTTTACTCTTTCAAATATGTTACATTTCCGACACTCTATTACTTCTAACTACTATATTTATTTTTATTTCATTTTGCAGAATTACTCCCGACATCTGCTCCTATACAACAATGTTATCAGCTTATGTCAATGCAACCGACATGGAAGGTGAAGAGAAATTCTTTAAAAGACTAAAACAAGATGGACTCGAACCTAGCATCGTCACCTACGGGACTTTAATCAAAGGATATGCGAAGATAGTTAATCTTGACAAAATGATGGAAATATACGAAGAGATGCGCGCTTGTGGTATAAAAGCTAACGAAACCATATACACAACAATCATGGATGCGTATGGTAAAAACGAGGATTTTGATAGCGCTGTTGTATGGTATAAAGAGATGGTGTCTTCTAGAGTTGTTCCTGATAAAAAGGCAAAAAATATTCTCTTGTCTTTAGCGAAAACAGGAGAAGAACAAGCTGAGGCTAAGCAACTTATAGGAGATGATGTAGATGACTTTGTTACGTCTAATAAAGGTTTTGAAAACGAAAAAAGTGGTGAAAATGATGAATATGAAGAAGATTTTTCAGAAAATGGCGATTCTGATGAAGAAGACGACGACGACGACGATGATGATGGTGATAAGGTGATTGATTTGAATGATGTTGTTACTCATAGAGAAGATCTTCTTAGTCTCGCCCCTGTTGGTGCTTTGTAGGAATGTTTGTGCCTTATTACAGTATCACACAAGTTGATTGATTTTGTTGTATGTAAGTTCTTATATAGGGCTTTCTTTATCTTGTATGTTGCCGAAATTCTGAGATAAGTTCAATGATTCGATCTGAATTTAGCTGCGAAATAAAATCTTGATTATGAGAAAGGGATTGTTTTAGCTGCGAGCTTGTTAAAAAAAAAAAAAAAACTAATCTTTAAAGGTTAAGAAGAAAGTTGGGCTTATGTTCTACAATCCTGTTTTGATTACACAATTTTGCAAGCACAATAATGCACTTGTTTGGTTGCAGCATTCATATATACAAGCTGGATTCTTTTAGGTTCACGAGAAATTCGGTTTTGAGGTCCGCTTCTGTACAACATAGTCTTGCTATTTTGAGAGATTGAGCTTGTTTCGTTCCGGCTTTTGAGGAATATGAGTTGATTCTCATAGATTGATAAAAAAAAAACTGCCTTGATCCAGCTGAAAGCTTTTAAGTACTTTTATGCCAACAAACTAGTAAACTACTCGCCACTCCCGGATAAATTATGGAGTATCCATGTTAAATAGATTAACAGAGCCTATCATAACTTAGATCATGGCTTTGTTGGACAATATCAAATTAAGCTCTTTTTTTGCTATTAAAAGTATAACATTTGGTTGATATTTTTATGTTTATTCTTTGAGTTATTAAAAGTGTCAGATTTAGGACCGAGTAAACTTAAGTTTTTTTTCTTCAATATAAACTGCTGCCAAACAAATCCATATAATAATACCAACAAAAGATGAATAACATTTAATTATTCATTGAAATTTGTTATATTCTTCTACTTTAATTAAGGAGTCGTGTACCAAGTAATATATGAGACTAATCAACAACACAAAAATAAGAGATATATGAGACTAATTAACAACACAAAAATAAGAGATATATGAAACTAATCAACAACACAAAAATAAGAGATATATGAGACTAATCACCAACACAAAAATAAGAGATATATGAGACTAATCAACACCACAAAAATAAGAGGCCAAATATTCACAACACACTTTCTTTTCAATATCATTAATTTCCATACCATTTCTTTTCACTTTTCACATTATATTTGAAGGTATTCACATTAAAAAATACTACTATGTAAATAAATTGGTTAATTATCATTTTGTGACCTGTGTTTTTGGTACTTTTAGGATTGATGACCCAATTTTTAACAATCAATAGTAACCTGAGTTTATAGTTTGACTTGTTTTAGTGACCCGCCGTTACATTTTTTTTTGGGATGAAAACCGTTTTGAAGTTTTAATTTAGTTCATACAGTTTAAAAATTTACGATAAACGCTTAAAATTTATAAAAATTACACACTTGTATGAAATCTTATAAAACTATCAAATACAAATTACATCTTCATATGTAAATTTTTATAAAAAAACAATTTTTGTTAATGTAAATATAAAAATGATATAAAACTATTAAATAACATGCTACAAATTAATTAATATAAACTAAATTGGTTTTTTTTTTTTTCGTGTTATGTAAGTTCGTTATTAAACTTTTTAAATACTAAAACGGTTTTCATCCAAAAAATATAACGACGGGTCATTAAAATAAGCCAAACTATAAATTTATATTACTAAAACAGAATTATAAAAAGTTCACCCATTATTAAAAGTGACCAAAACACGAGTCACCAAAACATAATGAAACACATTTATATATTACAAATAGTTAATAAGGTTTATATATTACATACTAGTATTACATTAGGAAACAGTATATCTTCAACACGACCCGATATTCCCATAGAAATATTCAAACCCTTACTAATTTATAAGTAGAAAGAAAAGAACCCTTACTAGTGAGGTGATTAATCTTTGAATACTAACTGGTCGATGTCTCTCATTTCCCATAGAAATCTTCACCCTCAACCCTTACTCTACGGATGTGTGCAAATTTAGAGGCGTTTCCCTTTTCCAGCTCTCCTTTCAATTTTGAATTAAATGACATGCCACTGAAATCCAAAAGGGATAGGGAAGGGAGAGTTTCGATGCCGGATGGAACCTCCTCCATCAATTCACAGTCCCATATACTTAACACTTTCAGGCGAGGCATGGCACCTTCCATTACACTCACATGCTTCAGCTTATACAACTTCCAAAGATCCAACCTTACAAGTTGTTTAAATGTACCGGCTTTGAAACACAATTCTTCCCCTGAATATGCATTATCAAGTTGGAGAAAAGTCAGATTGGGCAACTCTTGAAGCTGCAGTAGAGGATCTTCCTCCAACTCGCAATTAAATAGTATCAATTTAGTCAGGTAATGAAGATAAGCTATCCATTTGGGCAACTTCTTTATCTCTCCTCTTACACCAAGTGTCTTAATAAATTTGGGAGGTGAAGAAAGAGGTTCTAGATCTATGGATGTTTTAGCAGTAATATATAATGAACGAAGCTCGGTCAACTTCTCAATTGTTGAGCATAGCTCCTTTGCATCTCCACTTTCTAGCCCCATTATACCGACCTTCATTAGTCGTGTTAGCTTTGATATGCTTCTTAGGATGTCATCGTTGTTACTTTCGTACTCTAGCTCTATTGTATATAGCTTTTCCAAGCATAACAACTTTTCCATTCCTTTTAAAGCTTTGAATCCCACAAGAAGATATCGAAGCCGACGGAGCTTCAAAATCTCATTTGGCAACTTTCTTACTCCAGTGCCCTTGAGGTCTAACGTTTCCAACATTTGCAGGTTGCCGATAGACTTGGGAATTTCTTCTAGTTCGCTATTTCCCCTTAAACTCAGATATTTAAGGTGTAGGAGTTGTCCAATTTTCCGAGGGAAGGTTTGTAATCTTTGTTTTCTCATGTCTAGTACCTTGAGAAGTTTTGCGCCATCTCCTAAAGAGTCCACTATGGACGACATGGATTCTAAATCTACTGAACCAAACATGAGCAAGGAACGAATGTGAGTTGCACGACACTGAAATTTTTGCCAGTTCCCCGTTTCGTTATGAATTGCCAAGCGTCTCACTCTCTGAGTAAAATTATTTTGTTGAGTACCGTAGATACTCACAAGGTCATGCTTGCTCGACCTGGAGATAATAAGTTCACGCCAAATATCATGGATGTGGTATTCTTTTGCCCGGCCATTCAAACCTACTGTTTTAATCTGAATCAAGCTTCTATCCGTTAGTTCGGTAAGATAGCTACCAGCAATCTCTTCTTCTGTTAGCTCGGAATTAGTTGGTAGTACAAATCCTTCTGCAATCCATAAGCGGAT
Organism: Primula veris; assembly: GCA_963682055.1. NCBI lineage: Eukaryota > Viridiplantae > Streptophyta > Magnoliopsida > Ericales > Primulaceae > Primula > Primula veris. The sequence goes on along the minus strand of OY821746.1, from coordinate 33,824,763 downwards.
CAAATGCCAATGATTGATCGAGTAGTCTTCAGGAAAAACACTTAGGTACAGAAAACAAAGCTTTAGGTGCCAAGGTAGATCAAAGTAACTGAGACTCAAAACAGTGTCTAAGTTTGCGAGTTTTCCGTCTTTTCTTAGTTCGGCAGCAAGGCCACGGTAGATCTTATTCCATTCATCTATCGTTTGGCCCTTGGTAGATAAAAGACCACCAATGGCTACAATAGCAAGTGGCAGTCCTTTGCATTTCTTTAGAATTGCTTTCGTAGTTTCTTCCAAAATTGGAGGACATGAATCGCTTTGGAACACTTTTTGACAAAACAAGGTCCGAGATTCATCGTCAGACAATGGCAAAAGGTTATGAATTTTCCCGTTCGACTCATTGCAAGCAAATGAAGACAGGGATGTGTCTCTGGTTGTAATAATCACTCGACTACCGCAGTTATTGCTGGGAAATGCATACTTAAGTGCCTTCCATGCATCCTCATCCCATATATCGTCAAGAACTATTACGTACCGTTTTGGTTGTAGAAACTCACTAATGCACTTTACCAAATTGGTTGTGTTCTTCTCTTCTACTCCTACTGGAACTTCTTTTTTAATTTCACTATACAGTTCCTTTATTATTTCCTTGAGAAGCTCCTTAGTCTGGAATGACTTAGAAACAGTGATCCAAGCATGGGCTTCAAAATGTTTTACAAGTTGTGGATCATCATATATTTTCTTAACAAGTGTGGTTTTGCCCAAACCACCCATTCCGCATACAGATAGCACTCTTTTCTCGTGAAATTTTTCATCCACTAACCAGTTGATCAACTCGGTTTTGGGCCCAGTGATGCCCACAATTTCGTTTTCTCTAAGTAGAAGAGCATCACGGCGGATGTCGTATTTTGTGGGATTAGTATTTGAGCTCGAAGAAGCTTGCACATCATTTAAATGTGCGTATCGTTCTTTCCTTTGAGAAACTTCAATCACCTTTGATTTGATTCTTTGTATTTTGGAAGCAATTCGGTGGCGGACAAAGACAGTCTTCATAAAAGTCGAAGATCTAGAAAGAAACCCAGAAAATCCACCACCGTGGCGATGTTGAAGGCGAAAAACAAACTGTTCAAGAACATCCCCGGCATCATAAGCAGTGTCTCGCACTTGTTTAACCCATTCATCGAATAGCGGGTCGGTGTCTTCCATATCACCAGCCTTTTCCATGAACGCGTTCATGGACTTAAACTCGTCGCGGATGGATTCAATTTCGTCCTTTACTCCTTGCAACAAATTGAACTCATTCTGGACGATTGGTGTAATAGTTGACAGTATAAAAGAAATTGCACCCTCAGCCATTTTTAATGTGTATAAATTTTCTAGTATTTTTAATGGTGATAAAAAAAAGTGTGATGACAAGTTTTTATTTATAAAAACATGTAGAAAGCTATGTATGGTATTAAAGTTGAGTTGGTGTCCACTTATTTCAAAGGCGTTATTATTATTTATGTCTTTTGGTGTCAATAAGTGGCCTCCAAGGTGTCAAGAATGAATTATTGCTTGCCTTTGGTCCACAGTCTCGTCTTTTCTCACGACATGTTTATTCACTTTATTCCCACGACATGTTTACCCAAGGGAAAATGCTGAGAATTTATCTTTCCTTCACTTTATTCCCAACACATGTTTATTTATTCTTTTTCTTTGAAATGTGTTATTATCCTGAGTACAACAACTTGTTTAAACGTACATAGATACAACATATTGTAAATGTTTGTTTTTCAAAGTTTTTATAGTGAAATAAAAATGGGCAGTCTGTTTATAAGGAATATCAACAAAGCCATATTTTGTGAATGTGAATAAACATATGGGGATAAAAATTAGCAAGTGGAATTAAAATTATTATAAGTGTCAAATATAAGAGATATTTTAATTATTTTATTGCATAATTAAAAATTATGAATTTAATTTAGGTATGTTTTTGTCATAATGAATTATTGCTTGCTTTTGGTCCACAGCTCCTGAATGTTCTCGTCTTTTCTCACTCTATTAGTATTATGTGGTGCATTTCACCAACAACAAAATAAAATTAAAGTTTCTAGAAAAATATCGAGAAATATCCAGGAAAATGCTGAGAAATATCATTCCTTAACTCAGTGTCACCTTCAATCTTTTTCCTTTTTAAAGCTTTTTTATACTAAGTTTATTGACTAAGAAAAAATAATTTGTTCTGCAAGTTTTTATTATTCTTAGCGTCACCTTCAATCTTTTTCCTTTTTAAAGCTTTTTTGATACTAAGTTTATTGACTAAGAAAAAATACTTTGTTCTGCAAGTTTTTATTATTCTTAGCGTCACCTTCAATCTTTTTCATTTTTAAAGCTTTTTTGATACTAAGTTTATTGACTAAGAAAAAATACTTTGTTCTGCAAGTTTTTATTGTTCTTAGTGTCACCTTCAATCTTTTTCCTTTTTAAAGCTTTTTTGATACTAAGTTTATTGACTAAGAAAAAATACTCTGTTCTGCAAGTTTTTATTGTTCTTAGTGTCACCTTCAATCTTTTTCCTTTTTAAAGCTTTTTTGATACTAAGTTTATTGTCTAAGAAAAAATACTCTGTTCTGCAAGTTTTTATTATTCTTATTGTCACCTTCAATCTTTTTTCCTTTTTAAAGCTTTTTTGATACTAAGCTTATTGACTAAGAAAAAATACTTTGTTCTTCAAGTTTTTATTATTCTTATTGTCACCTTCAATCTTTTTCCCTTTTAAAGCTTTTTTGATACTAAGCTTATTCTGCAAGTTTTAGTTCAGATCTGCAGGAGATAATTGAAAAAGAATCTGAGCTAGTAGAAAAAATTGCCGAGGTTAGTTTCGAATCATGAACTAGTTTCTTTGAATATACACCGCCAGATTTCATCATAGCTTAAGATATGGTTTATTGTATGCCTAGTTATGCTTGGTTGCATTTAAAAGAGTGTTCAGCTATACATTTTGTTTTAATCTTTCATGTACTAAAACAATTTCCACTACCGTGTGTCTGAAACATATGCATTTTTACGCTTATCTGGCCCGTTGATGGGGGTGTGTTTGGCATAAAAGTAAATTAGCTCATTAGTGGATTAGTATCATTCACCCTGAAGTGAATTGCACAAATTATTCTAGAAACCAAGCTTACATTGGTGTTTTGAAATTAGTAGCTTAAAGATTTCCCTGCGTTTAACCTGGTTCGTCCTCTTTTCTTTTGCAGAAATAAAAAATGAATTACCGCACATGGAACTATCGATGCTGGTTGGTTTCTTATATGTCAAGAGAACAGGTCAGTTTTTATCATGGTACTTTGCGGCATTGCTGTTATAGTTCCCTTTTTTTTTGGATTTTACTCTATACTAAGTGCTTGGTTGGTTGGAGCTTTAAATAACTTGTTTGCTTTCGTGCTTGTTTGTTACACCATTATAGGTTGATCTTTTTTTAGCTTTCTGGCCTGAATAAACTTGAAACTTCAAGCTGGATAACCATTTATTTTTCAGCCTTGAACACCAGCTTATAGGCTTAAAAGCTACCGGCAAACTAGCCCTAAGTAAATCTGTAGACTCAGGAACTTGTTGTTTTAGTATGCTCTGCCTGCATTCATTTTTTTTCCTGGAAAAGTTCGTTATGTTGTGTTTCCGATGTTAGTCCACTTCCCATTCTTCCTTGTTATTTGTGTAGTTATGACTTGTTGTTTTTATTTTGTTGCCTGCTGTTAGGTTTTGGTTCTCCCTAAGGTGCAGGAGTAGATTATGCTGTAGTAACTTAACACGTTTGGTTGCAGCTTCTAATCTCAACTTTTTTTATTCAAAACCTGGACTTCGTTTGGTTTGATCAATTTAAAACCTGAGTTTTTTTTTTTGTTTTTTGGCCTGGAGAAGCTAGAAGGCTTAAGTGGAATGAACCCTCCTTTTTCTAAACCTTATAAATTCCCAGATTATTAACGTAAAGCTGCAACTAAAAAAAAGGGTCCTTAGCTAGGTGCTTTTGGTGTTTTCTTTTTTGTGGCTTTCTCACTAAAGAATTGTAGTTAGGTGTTGGACGAGCTGAGCAGATCCAAAGACTGGACTCGGTTGCACGTTGCTGATAATTCAGGGTTCCACTATCGTACTGTAAGTTCACTTTTAAATAAGTTATTTATTTCTTTTCAGATGACTTTTGAAGCTTGAAATTTTTAACTTAAGTAGACGAAGAAAGCATAAATCTAGCTAATAACAAGAAATCATAGGAATAATGATGATAAAAATGTAGGTGGCTCACAGAGTGTTATCATATACACATTGTTAAAGCGATCCTTACTGTTTTGTGCACCAACCTCTCAACATTCTTTGATTTTGTATAACAAGCTATCATTTTTTATTTAGTACACCAACTTACAAAATTTTCTCTTTTTTTATATTGATTGTATTGTAATTAAGTTATTATGAAAATATGAACTGATATACTAGTCTTAACAAGGGGTAACAAACCAGTATAGAGCATAAAAAATAGTATTAAAATTATTAAATTATACGAGTCAGTTTTTTCCCCGTCAAAGAGTACTCAGTATTGCAATATACATTGTAGTACTTAATGGCAGATGCAAAGGTGTTAGAGGACTATCACAATGTATTAATTATAGCTACCAGAAAAGTCAAGTAATAATATTTAGTTTAATCTGTAACATGGATTATTCATCTTTTTTTAGTGGTGGTTATTCTTATTTTGCAGCGGTTGATGTTAAGGTGTCTGGAGTTTTCGTCCCCTAATCCGGATTTAAATGCAGTACCAGACGAAATAGATATTCGACGAATGTGGAAAGTATGCCTTGTTCTATTCCACACTAATTTCAAAATGTTTACAATTTTGGTTCTCAATTTAAATTACCAAGTAAGAAAGCTTAAAGACGCCATACTATTGACAAAATCAGAATCATTCATGTTGAAATGAAAAAGCTAAGAAAAGACTCTCTAAATTTAGTTAGTTACTGAGCGGTATCAGAACCATTTATAACTCACATAAAACTTTTCTTCTTTTGAGCTTTAGAGAAGAAAATGCTTTAAAGGTTAGCCAGGGAGTGCAAAAAGTTAACCTTATACTTAACCCCTTGCTAAAATTTACGCTCAGTAAGATGCAGGACTTGTTCTCCATATACATGCAAAAATAGATCAAAAGAATCTAAATGCTACGGTTAAGTTGATTAATATCTTTCGGAATAAAAAGGTAACATTGGCAATCATCTCCCTAAGATGCTAAACTTAACATTTCTGGCCATTTTATAACAACAATAAGCTAACCGTCCACTGTATGTTTTGTTCTTCTTCTTTGAGATTGAGAGAACTGAATAATCTACAATGTTGAAACAGGAGGAGCTTGACTGGAACAAAATGTTGATAAATCGTTACATAGGCAGAGAGGTAGTTTTATCTATCCTTTTATACATCGTGTTTATCTCTTAAATAATTGCATTGATCCATATATTGTTAACTGTATTTTATCATAGTTTTATTCACTTGGTGCATCACCTAATTTTGATCTTGAATACCAGCCTAAAAACATTTGCGAAGACTACACTGACTTTACATTTCTCCGCGATTTTGTATACAATGTAGCAAATTGAAAAAAAAAGGTTGGGTTTAATTAATTCATAAAACCAAATTTTTATTCACTAATATATACTTTTTAAAGGCTTGTGCATTATGTTATCGAATTTGTCCAGTTTTTGTCCCAGAACTAAGGTTTTTTTACACTTTGTGGCCTACCAAAGTGGAAAAAAAGTGTTAGGTTAGGGTTTACTTGCTGACTTTCGTAGGTTGGTTAGTGATACATTAGTGTACAAAATTGCAATTTACTGAAAACTCATGAGACTGCTCTTCAAATTTCTTAGGCTCTTTGGCTTCACCGACGCTTTTTATCCCTTGGTTGGATTAAGCATTTCACAGCCGAGGGTTGTTTTTTATCCTGCAAAACTGAAAAGATAAATGATGAGACGTTACTTTTCTGCAAAATGAGTTCCAATTTTATCAGACCTGCTCAACTATTTCGGATAATTCTTTTGAAGATTTTCTAACACAAGCATCGCTGTCTGCTACTTACATTTTATGGTTGACAAAGGTAACATGATTGCTGTATTGTTTAGATAAACTACTACAAAGTTTACCTCCTGTTTACCAGAAGAAAAGGCTAGTTTTGCTCTGTTGAATGTAAGACTCACCTTGTTTGGTTGTCGCTATATTTAATTCATTTTTTTGTTTATTTGCATACGGTATTTGGTGTTAACCAGCTTATAAACAAGGTATTTTCTTGTTTTCTTGCTTTCTTGGCCTGAAAAATGCTAGAAGCTTTAGACTATACAACCCGATATACCTCTTGGTCAGAAGAGGGTAAGCTGAAATCATCATATACTCTGTTGTATGTTATGATGGGGTAGATTCGGTATACGTTGGATTTTTATTTGGAAATATCAGTATAAATCGGATTTCTTTTATCAAATTACTACTGGGTTTTGATGTCCTTTTTATGTGTTCAACATCAAATATCAGAGTTCATAGAGATCAACCTCGAAGAGAAGTTGATAGAAGTTAAGCTCGTAATAGAGTGTGTATGCCCCGAAAAGATTTTCCTTTGGTATACCTCATGTAATGTATCCGTGAAATAGTAAGTTCTTGTTTGGCTGTAGAATTTTAAGTTGGCTTGTTTCGAGACTGAGCACAAGATACCTAGATTATAAAGTGATATTTATAGAATTTATACCATTATCTGTAACCACGATTCTGAACTGCAAAAAAACCAATATCTCGCATATTATATAACAAATTTTTGTTGTTTGATTAAGTAGATAAATATGACATACATATGGAAAAAAGTGATTTGTTAAATGTCCTAGTCGAGTCGTGTCCTATATTTTTAAATTTTACCCTTTTTGACATGTCTGTTGTCGTATCCGATACTTGTAGCCGTATGTGTTCATCATAGTTCACAAAACATGGCTTTGCCGTTGGTCAACGAGTATCTCAATATTTTGAACTCTTCTCGACATAGTGCTTAACTTCCCTATTGTAAACATACATTTTTATTTCACTATAAAAACTTTGAAATATAGACATTTACGATATCATTCTATTATAATAAGTCAACCCAATACAAATGAGAATACGTCATGAACTCTTTGAAAAATATATTATGTATTAATATATCAAATATTAAATAGCTATAAATATATATTGTTTTACATTAGCTCCTAGTTGTTGTGTAATTACTATATCAACTTATTAGTCGTGATATAAATGTTTTTCTTTAATCTGGAATTGGCACGCTACTTGTACAGGTTTAGCTGGGCTACGTGTTGGCTATGGCGCTTTTCCATTGAGTATCATTGAATATTTGTGGAGGGCAAAATAACCTTATAATGTTTCTGTTGCCGCTGAAGTTTCTGCATGTGCAGCCCTCAAGAATGGTGAATATTTGGAGGTATTTCCTGATTACTTGAGATGCAGTTTTTATTTTTAATGACGAGTTTGAATGTGATAAATATTAGGAGGAGAAATTAACTACTGTCCATAAGGGCATCTTTTATGTTTTGGTGGGTTGTTTTTCTTCTGGTTAGTACCATGTACCTTCACAGGTATTGAATTTAACACCTTCTACTACTCCTTTTTTTAACTTTATAGCATAGGATACCATTTTTGGCTTAGGAGCACAAACTCATCAGCTAAGTTGTGTACAGAAATCGTGAGATTCAGGGTAGTTTGGCTATTTTGATTTTTTTTTCCCACCCAATTGATTGATGGTACCAAATTGACCAAAAGCGATTGTCTTAGGTACTAGATCGAAAACTGTTGGTTCAAAATGGGAAGTGTTTTTATTTTATTTTTTTGAAATGAGAAAAGTGGATGGTAGTAAAGCGCATTTTAACTTTATAAATCCTTTGGCGCATTTTAATAAGGGGTCTGTGATATGCACATCAGACACAGTAGTGAAGCTGAAATTCATGTAAAAATAAAACCAAGTATAACAAAATTTATGGGGTGCCAAATCACTATTTTAAACAAATTATAATTAAATAATATTCTTCTTTTTATACTATGGGGGGTGTCGTGGCACCCGGTGATCACCCCTTGATCAGACATGTTTACTAACAACGCTTTAGCATTAAAACTTTTGATTACGGTTGAAGATAATTTGTTATCATATATGCAATATTTGCAGAATGTTAAAGTGGCTTTGGTGAATGAACGAGATAGGCGCTTTAAACTTGTAAAAGATTTGCCATTTCTGGAACCATATCCGAGCTTCTCCAACTTCATTCTTTGTAAGGTTACATCTGGAATGGATGCTAAAAAACTCAAGGTGATCTTATTGTCTTAGTTCTCTAATTACATCATTATTTATTAGTCTTTAACTCTTTTCCGATTATTTTCTTAACTAATGTATCTTACTTAATTTAGTACTATGCTTTTAGCTTATTCCAATGTAAATTTATTCTTTTAAAGATTCATTCTTCTTCCCTATATTCTGTGGCCGGAAAAATATTTTTAGTTATATTGGTGCACTTGTCACAATGATTTGGTCGGCAGGAAATAAATGTTTATGCCTACAAATTCAATAAGGACTTTTTTGCCTTAATTGTGGTATGATAATTTTTTTTAGCTGAAAACCTAAGACTAATCTTTCAGCATTTTTTTTTCTAGCAAGTGATTTTTTGAAGTTTTCTGAAATATTATGGACTTAAAGAGTCTGAGACTCTTTTCCTATGTGCAGTTTCTACGAACATACACCACTTGTTTATCGGATCCTCTATAAAACTCTGCTCAAAGAATTAACTAAAAAAGTATTTTTACTAAATTGACGGACTCAGATTGTTTAATAAACATAAGTCTTCTCACATCTTTGTGAGGTTGATAACTCTTCACTCACAATTACAAATGATGAATTCTTACAGGAAGATCTAGCAAAAATGGGTGTTATGATTCGTCATTACAATAGCAAAGAATTAAAAGGCTATGTTCGTGTATCTGTTGGTAAGCTTGAACAAACAGATGCCCTCATGGAGTGCCTAAAAAGCTTTTGATGCACGCAGCGACAGTGATTACTACTCATTAAAAAAAAAACTCCTGATTTTATTCATCTTTTCATCTGCTGGAAAGCTTAATAGCAATCTTCAATATGAAAGTTTTGACGTCTGCACGTCTCTAACTTATTGTTGTAAAGTTTGTTTTAGTTCAATTTTTTGTTTGCCGATTTATAACCAGTGGAGGAACTAGCCGGTGATGCAAAAGGGCCACAACGTCCCTATTTATGGAAAATCTATATTTTCACATTGTATTTTAGTTTAAATTTTTCAAGACACACACTCGCTCACCACCACCACCACTACCGCACACATGCACTAGTAGAGATTTTTAAATATATATTTATATCATCCCAACTAATAAAGTTCATAAGTTGTTCGATAATTTTATTCATTTTCTTTGCTAATTGTGAAACTCATTTAAACGCATGGTTTATATAAATGTGTAATTTAAGTGAGCTTATATAAGTGTGTAATATTTATAATTTTTAAGCGCTTATTGTTAAGTTTTAAACTATACGGGTTAAATTAAAACTTTAAAACTGTTTTCATCTAAAAAAATATAACGGCGGGTTATTAAAACAAACCAAATTATAAATTTAAGACGGCTCATCAAACCATAATTAAGACTTTTATATATTAAAAACAGTGAATAGAAAACATGATAAGGGGTTTGGATTACAGAGTAGTATTACATCTCATTTTGATAACCTAAGTTTATAATTTGAGTTGTTTTATTCATCCGCTGTTATATTTTTTTGGATGGAGACCGTTTTGAAGTTTCAATTTAGTTCATAAAGTTTAAAAATTTACGATAAACGCTTAAAATTTACAAAAAAAATTATAGCTTGCTACCCAGAAACACGTATTTAAATAGATACGTGTATTTGTCTATTGAATATTTGTGATAATTAGTTAAATTAGGTACACATATACATTTTATTATGCGAAATATTTATTTAAGTATTTTTTCATATATCAACCACTACGTATGAATAAACTCGTTATAAGAATATTTTATTCCGGTGTCGAAGTTATTCCTGTAGAGAGGTTTACTGTATTGTAGAATCGATATATAACTGGTTGAAATTATGGTCGGCCAAAACAAACATACATGGAGCTGTATTTCATGTGCAAAAGAACATGGGATAGTAGTTAATAATTAATCTCAATATAGATCCTTAAACTTCGCCTAGATGGCCGTTACCACTTTTAAAAAGTAGGAAAAATGTTCATTTAGTACATATCTAAAAAGTAACTTCCATTTATTATTTCACTTACACCAAATAGCAAAACTTTGTGACTGTGAATGTTTAGCCTCCAAGGTGTCACCTTCAATCTTTTTCCTTTTTAAAGATTTTTTTGATATTAAGCTCATTGACTAAGAAAAAATACTATGGTATTATTGACTAAGGAAAAATAGTTTGATTTGTTAGGTTCTGTAAAATTAAAAACAAAAACTTCATGGTATTATAATATATATATGTTTCGAAAATCATGAAACTATGGAGTAGATTCCAGAAGTTGGTCAATAGAAAGATGTACACACTTTGTGACCCTAAAAGTGAAACTTTAAACCGGATCTAGTTTTATGAAAGAAAGAATAGTGGAAATGAAGTTCTTAACCTAAAGACTCCATTTGTAGCAGACTGCTATTATCTTTTGGAATTAGCTTTCGAATTAAAAATAAGTAGCTAAACATATATATGACCCCGGTTTAAGAACTAGCCTGGGTATATATAACTAGTAGGATAATTGATAAATGCTTTATGAGTAAATTGGACTGAATGAATAAGTTGGTAGGGTTGTGGTAGCGCTACAATTGTGTGTCTGCTCAAACTGCCGTAGCGGTGGATCTTCCTTCAACTTGTTATCAATTAGTATTAATTTAGTTTCAACTTGCTATCCATTGGGGAAACTTCTCCCATTGCACCAATTACTAGTTTCAATTAGTTGTATTTGTATATATTCATCATGTTTGTAGCCATTCGGTTGTCGTGTTTTGACTAGTATCCTATTTTCTTCTATTTCAGAAATATATGCATCAATATGTATATGTTGTGTAAAATCTTATGTATTGCAGCATAAGCTGTTGGATAAATGAAAAAAAAGGAACCGTTTTTTTACGAGATTTGACGGTATTGTCCAATTTCCAAGCATATGAGACTTTAACCTTGCTTTGAAACTATAAATTGGCTCGGCTTGAATTTACAAATATGCATAGTGATAATCGAGCAGTTCAGATTCGGAGATAGTAAATCAAAAGAATTAACAATTAGTTTGAAGATACGGTTGATGATTTAACATTGAACAATTAGTTTTTATTATGCTTTTATACTTGTTTTATTTTTCATTAGTTGACGCTAATTTACTTTTTTTCTTTTATTTCTTTTGAGAGTTTTTTCCCATATTTTTATATCTTTATCATTAATAATATAAAAATATGTGTTTTCCCTACCATTTAATAAAAAAATAGTTGTTAATTTTTGCTATGATTTCAAGTTTTACGATTTCTTTTTAATTCGGTATGTCTTTCTTAATAATTTAGGGAAATTATTAACGATAAAATGAGTAATTGAGAAAATGAAAAATGGAACCATTAGTTTGTAATGTTTAAGTGACAGTGTAATGTTTACGTGATTCAGTAATCAACCAAAAACATTGTTGAACATTATGAAGTAAAAAAAATTGATAGTACCTGGTTACTTTTTTAACAAGTTAAGAAATAGATTGGAAAAATATATTCATTATCAATATGTAAAAATACCATTTATAAAAGAGCATCTAGAAAAGTAGAATAAATTTTACGAATTTTGGATATTTTAGGTAAATACCCGAATCAAGAACCGTTATACTCATTACAAATACGGGTATGGATCGGCTAAAATGAGTGAAAAAAGTTATATAGACCCGACTCGTAAATGATGAGAGAACCCCTAAAACCGTTACCCGAATACCCAAAAACCGTTGGATCGGATCGGATAAAATTAACACCCCTAGCTAGCATTCACTCAAATTTGGAGTATTTCAACAAATTGTGGAACAATTCAATTCTAGTTTTTGTTTTTCTTTAAGTCGATTTATGTCGCTTAAATATAGTTTGGACAATGACACTTTTTTTTGGATTTCCTTTTTAATGCGTCTATTGAAACAAACAGTTTGTTAATAACTTTTATTCCAATTATCGAGCGATTATTCATGATTATTTAATGTTTTCTTAAGAGTGGCGGTTTGTTTTTAAAACGAACATGAACAAAATATGTACAAGATTTCCAATTATAAAAAAATTAAAAATCATTATTCCATACATGTAAATGAATATATGTGTTCTTTTATTAGTCTAAACATTACAATGTACGCAAATTGTCATAGTCTTTTCTCAAAGTTTCTAATTTGGTTTAATAGTTTCTTTGCAATGTGATATATTGTTATAAAATTTTAGATGTATTCTACAAACAACTTTTTACTTATTTATTCTATCAAAATCTCAACTGTATGCTATGTAAAGTATAATCCATTAGCTTCTTTATTTTGTTAAATTAAAAACGGTAATTTGGGGAAATTGTTTATGTACGCTATGAAAATTATTTAGTTGTATCCTATCCAAATAATTTTAGCTTATGTAGTCTCTTAAAATTGTAATTGTATGCTATGAAAACTATATTAATCCATTAATTTATGTATTATGTGAAAATAAAAATGGTATTCTATGAAAATAAGTAATAGTTTATTTTGTTCGTGTGTTGGAATTAAGATTAGAGTTATTAGTTTCGTGATATACAATGAAAATGATCGACTTATGCGGAACTTTGGATTGAATCACGTTGATTTGTAGGATAAATTTCTCATGTAATATATTAGAAAGTAAGTGAATCGAGGGATAAAAAAGAAATATAGTTGGTGTTGAAACTATTTAAAGAAAATAAGGGATTACAAACTAAAAGTGAGAGTAATTTTAGGAGGGCATAATTGACATAATAAGTTTTTAAAAAATAGATTAAACACAAATGAAGTCTAAAAAGGGTAAGGTTTTCACTAAATAAGTACGGAACCTAGAGCTAATTTTCTCATTAAAAACATCATAATATTTTTGAGCAAAACGGCATTTTTTTTATATTCGAGTGGGCCGCCTTTGCCCGCAAAGAAACTCTATAGTAATTTTCAGGAACGGCTTTAGAGCCAAGTTTTGAAAGCATAAAATTGGAGCCACCAAAATTATATGGGCCCATTTTTTTTCTTTACATATGAAATTACTAATATACCCCTAAAAAATAATAGCATTTTATTTTACTACTAATATACAAATAGACACAAAAAAAATCCAAGTTTTATTCCTAAATAAAGAGAAAAAAACACACAGGCTCTCACAAAGTGTATTAAAGGTCCTTAATTTTCTACTCATTCAAGTAAATAAATCTTTACATTACTATTTATAAGTTAATTTTGATTTGTTGAACTCAAAATAGGTTAACAAAATTATAAGTTAAAAAAAATTACTCTCCTCTGAAATTTTAATAGATTTGGAGGTTTATTCATATGAGTCTATAACTCATGAGTAAAATTTAGACAACTAGATTTAGAGGATTTAAATTAATATTTTGATTGGGTATATTTATTCTCAAATTTGTGTATATGATTGATTCAGTAATTTATTTTTTATCAGATGTGTTTGTGCTGAACTATTTATTTAAAACATGGTGGGAAAAAAAAAACACGAATCGGGTTATACGAAGAGGCAAAAAAAGAGCGGATTCAAAAGCTAACGTAATCTCAAGAGGGTGACATGAAAAGGTACCTTATATATACTTAAAACTCCTACGGTTGAAGTTGATAATTTGGTTGAGGACAACAGTAATGATAATTTGGTTGAGAACAATGATAATATAGTTGAACCTAAATTTCGCAAAACGCGTGTTCGTTATAAAAAAAGGTCTTTTGATGAGAATGCCATAGATGAACCCGTGCAAAAGGTTAATTTTTTTTTTTCTAAAGGTGGTTGATACTGCTATTTCTACGTTAAAGACTAGATTTGACCAGTTTAAAAAATATGATCGAACTTTTGGGTTCTTGTTCAACTTAAACAAGTTGAGAACTATAACTAACGATGAATTGAAGTCTTCTTGTCAAATTCTTGGGGAATATTTGACGTATGATTATGACTCGGATGTTGATGCGGATGAATTGTATTCGGAGGTACAGATTTTGAGAAAAATGTTGCCGGAAGGGATATTGAAAGTAGTTGAAGTCTTGGAGTATATTAATAATAAGCATCTTTGTTATGCTAACGCATGGGTTGCTTACAGAATAGTGTTACCGATTACGGTAGCCATTGCGGAAATAACTTTCTCAAAGCTAAAGTTGATAAAAAATTATCTCCGGTCAACTATATCACAAGAGCGATTGAATGGGTTATCCATGTTATCTATTGAGAAAAAAATGTTAGCTAAACTCGATATTGGAGATTTACTTATTTCATTACGTAAGAATAACCTTTTTACAGTATCAGTTCGAGTGTTTTTTTAATATATTTTAATGGTAAGTAATGTTAGTATTTGGACACACAAGACAGCATACTAGGAGGAGATGAAACACCTCTTCATTATAATCGTTATTTTTTTTGTTAATATCCTATTATCATATATCTATGACCATATTAAGATGGTATAATGCTATTTTTTTTTTGTTTCTTTTTTAAGTTTCATTTTCGAAATAGATAATCTGTGTGAGATATACAATCTGGCGGTTGATCTGATTTATTTATTTTGGAAAACTTTACATTTTCGAATAATAATCTGTTGTAAATCTGATTATTAATCGTTTATGTTTTTTTTTTTAAGTTTTTTTTTCGAAATAGCTAATCTGTGTGAGATATACGGTCTGGTGGTTGATCTGATTTTATTTTTTTTGGAAAACTTTACATTTTCAAATAATAATATGTAGTCGGATCTGATAGATCTATAGTTATGATTACTAATAGTTTACATAATTTTTTTTAAAAAAATGTTGAATAATATTCTGCAGGGGCGGCCCTGAGATTTTGGTGGCTCGGTGCTACAAAAAAATAGGGATTTTTTCAATTGTCGTTCTAGTATGAAAGTTCAAAATAAAATATTTTAATACTAGAATAATCGAAAATTAACTTTCAAAAAAAATAAAAAATCATTAATATAAAGAGAATTATGCTGTTTAATTTATTTGAAATTTTTTTTACTAGCATATCTTTACACCCGGTCGAGAGCCGGAACCAATCTCTCCCTAGGGTGGTGAAACCTGCACACGCCACCAAACTTGCAATCACCGGTCTTCATGTAGAATTGACACTCGGGATGGCCAGGCCTCTCGGGAAATATACTCTCTCTCTCTCTGCAATGCGTAGTGTCCTATCGGTACAGGATCCGTAGGGTAAGGAGATAACGGCACTTGGGTCCCGTTATATGCTGATTCAAGTTGGTGTGAACCACTTCCGTATATTTGAAAACTATTTCCTTGTGTTTGGTGGTGATCGGGAGATGACGTGGAACTTGGTGCCCCTGACCAAAAAAACAAATCAGTAACAAAAATGTCCTTCATGTTTTTGATATGATAATAAAATACGCAAGTACGTTTAGATTCATACACCTTAAAGCTAGTTTTTCAGACAAAATGTAACCCAGCTAGGAAAAACTGATCTTAATAGCTGCAGCCAAACAAGGGTTGGGTGTTTAAAACCATTGAATTGACCTTGGGGACAACTTTCTTAGTATTAGTAGAAGTTGTTCCGAGTTGTGAACTTAGCTGCCCTGCCAAAGAATTAATTTAACTGATACATAGGAGTTGTTTGCTTGAACTTTTTAAGAAGATAAGCTGGACTTTTTGAGGTTCAGAAAAAAGCTCGGTTTATCCATTTTTAAAATTATAGCTTAACAGTAAAAAGAAACAGATAATCTTGGCATTAGTTGATCATCTCATAGCAGTCTATAATTCATCACAAATCAACAAGAAGCAGCAACCAAAGTACCAAACAAGGCAATGATATCTATAGTGTTTCGCAATCTTAATAAAATACAAGCTAGTAGCTTTTAATCTGGATTTTGAAGTTCAGAAAAGGTTGGGTTCGTCCAACTTGAAGCTTCTAGGCTTTTCAGTTCAAGTAACCAGATGATAAGCTGGCTACAGAGCTCATTTTGTCGCAGCTTTTAATGGAAATTAGCCGGATCTGTCAAGTTCCGGAAAAAAAGGCTAGGTTCATCCATCGTAATTCTTCTAGCTATGCAAGGCAAAAATAAACAGAAAAGTGCAGCTTGAAGCTGATAGTCTAAGCGCAGTTTCGCTATTGAGGGGGAAAAATTGCAAACCAACCGAGCCATGATATCTTTTATGTTTTTGTGACATGTATAAAAAAACGCTAGTAGTTTTGTTTATTATCTTTCAGAAGAGCAGAAGGAATGGAGGTTGTAAGTGTCAAACTCTAACGTCACTGAGGGCTGGATTTTGAGATTGAGAAATTCTTAGGATTCGTTCAATTTAAAACTTTTACGCTTTTCAGTCCAAGTAACAAGATAATAAGCTGGAGACGGAGCTTGTTTGGTCACAGCTTTCTATCGGACAGCGAGTACTATCACTTTGTGTACACTAATTTTCAGGTTTGTATACAATTTTTCCCATTAAAATCGGTGTTTGTGTAGAAAAGAGAGCGTATTTAGTGTACTAGTTAAGTAAAGGTAGAGTGGTTTAAAAAAGATGTGTATGCTGGCGCTCACAAAACCACAAAAAAACGCTTGACAGTTATTTCAAAATAAATGATGAAGCTTACATTGTATGTCTTCCACATAGGCATAGAGACGACACCCTGTGCGAGTACAAAAGGAGCATAACGAGGGCTATGAACAAAAGAGGCTCCCATCATAGGCTAGTTTGTTAGTCCACCTGAATACGACTACTGATGTGGCGTTGTGATACCTTTACACACTCGTCTACATAATGGTCGTGACCAACACACTCCAATTTGATACCTTTATGAAAGATCAATTTTCCTGCATATTAATATTAATTAGGAGGCAAACTACATCTTAATATGTTTGTACTACGCAATTAATATGTTTCTCGCTTCATTTTGGAAAATGGAAACTACTTTAATTATTTTGTCTTCTCTTTTAAATAACACTGTAGAGATTTTATTTATATTTTATTATGGTTCTCCTTTTCTCTTACTTTTAAAAAACATTCATGTGCATGTATTGTTTGCTGCACATGAATGAACCAATTTTTGATTGGCATACTGATTTACCTTTTGATAGATATACATTTTAACGAACTGTTTTCTTGAGTGACATGTTGTTCATTAAAAAAAATTCACTTGAATTTTGATTGTGCATAATGACTTGTATGCTATACCACTAAATGGGAATGAATAGTTTTCACTAACAATTAATGACATAAAATTCCACTTGGCACTAGATTCTCGAGTGGCTTCGAACGCAACACTGGTGGGATTTTAGCGAAATGGACTTTTCTATGCTTCTAATCGCTTTTGGAAAACAAGGAGAGTTTAGCAAAACAGAAAGGGTGTTGAGCTACATGACAAAAAAAAGGTCATCTACCAAATGTGATATCTCACACTGCTCTGATGGAAGCATATGGAAGAGGAAAACAATATAAAAAAGCAGAAGCTGTTTTTCGAAGGATGCAATCTTCAGGTCCTGAGCCTTCTGCTATAACGTATCAGATTATATTTAAAACATTTGTTGAGGTAATCAGCATATTTACCTTATGTAATGGTGTGAACCCCTTTTTAGCGTTTAAAATTGTTTCTCACGCGAATTCAACTTAATACCTTATACTACTGTTTTACAATAGAGTGCTTTAGACTACTGTATTTAGCCAATTTAGTACGAATCCGTTAATTAAAAGAATTTAGAACCTCTAAACAGTATTCGAAATGACCGAAATACCCTTATATCCAATGGTTTCGGTCCAAAATTTTACTTGGCGAATTTGTACTAAATTGACCAAAACGGTAATCTAGGAGGCTAAATAGAAAAACAACGTAATTTTTATACATTGACATACACTTTTTGTAAGCCCATACATATCAAGCTCTGTTTTTGAGCTTTATTTTTGAAACTCTACTAAACGAAGAGACTTCGCCTTTGAAGCCTGACCAGAAAATGTATCATATGATGATATATATGTATAAGAAATCAGGGAGTTTTGAAAAAGCTCGCAAAGTTTTTGGTATGATGACAGAGAAAGGAATTCAGAAATCTACTGTTACCTATAATAGCTTGATGTTATTTGAAACAAATTACAAGGAGGTCGCTAATATTTATGATGAGGTAATGAAAATTACTTCTTTTTTCTGTTTTTCGACTGTTTGTTAAAGATAATGGATTAGATCACTGTGTCATTGGTCGTTAGGTTTCTTCTTAGTTTTATAACACTTCTTGTTGGTTGACACCCACTGAGGTTGTTACTTGTCTTAGAACTCACAATAGTTTTTTTTATAAAGGCCAGAACTAAATAAGTTTTGTTTAGACTAAATAAGTTTTGTTTAGACTATAAGGTTGACACCCACCTCAGGTCACTGTTGTTTTAGATTGTTATACAGCTGCTCACTAATGCAATTTCATCTAATTATGAAAGGAATATTTTCCATTGACACATATTATACAATATATAGAACCTACTGCTATTGTTATTATGCTTTGCTACCTCCTCAATAAGTTGTTTTATTCAACTCTTAAAGAAGGCATGCAATCTTACTAAACAAGGACATAGTAGATGTTTTTAATTGAAAGCTGGGTTATCGTATAAACTATAACACCCTCTTTTGAGTTGGATGCTGAATTTTACACTTCCGAACTTGCAGTTTTCCACATTCATACATGTCTATGTATTTCAAACAGCCTGTATCTTGTTTTTTTAATTAAATATATACCCATATTGTTAATTTTAGATGCAAAGGTCTGGGCTTGCTCCAGACGTGGTGAGCTATGCATTACTTGTTAGTGCGTATGGCAAAGCTAGAAGGGAAGAAGAAGCGTTGGCCGTATTTGAAGAAATGCTTGATGCTGGTGTCAGGTGTGTATACAACTTGACTATCCTTTTTAAAAAAAAATATTAGAACAGTATTTAATTTTTATAGTTGTAAAAAAGCTAAATTTATGGGATGTTTCTGAATAGAACTAAGCTATAATAAAATTAGGTGGGCTATTTGTCTCTTTTAGGAGATAGAATAAGGCAAGTAGTTAAATCGGAGACTATACCTAATGATTCCCATTTTCTGAGTTAGAATATATTGGTGCTGGTGCATTCATGTTTTAAACCAAGCTGTATTGAAGTGAATGTTTGAACTTTGATTCACATGTGTGTTGCAATGTTTAGTTCCATTTTTTCATTAGAAAGAAACTCCATCCATTCCTTGTCCATCGGTTTCTTTTTAGGAAGTTCCAAATGGTTGAACATGTTTGAAAACACAACAATAATGAAATTTGTTTTTTTTTATGGTTTGCCTTATTTTGAGCGCTTAAGTCATGATAGAAGATTACTACTTTACAAAATCTGAAAAGGGTATAGTGGGTAATTATCATCTATAAAAAAAACTTTAATTGCCTGTCTATACAAAATCACTTTTCCGAAACTTTCAAACAAAGTGGAATAGAATCTATAACTCAAGACAATACCATTTGCACCATTGTCGATGATATCTATTTGCCATTTCCTCACTAGGCTAGAAAGTTGGATCATGTTGCTCTTAAAACTAGATAAAGCCGCCCTAACAGTATTGTTAAATGATATTGTAACTTTTCTTATGAAGTTATGTTTTGAGAATAGCTGCATGTAAATATGCTTCGGTTTTCTCATAATCATTCTGCACATTTTTGCCATTTTCCCACTTATATTGTTCCTGAACTTTGCTCGACACTCGGTTATCATGGCAGGCCTACACAAAAAGCTTATAACATCTTACTAGATGCATTTGCTATCTCGGGCATGGTTGAACAAGCTTGAACTGTCTTCAAGAGCATGCGTAGAGACAGGTAATTATATATATTCGGCAATCCTTTTTATTTTAAATTCGGAAGTAAAGATATTTCGTTTATTGCAGCACTTTGTTTGCTTCTTGTATGAGTTTCTTTTTCCTTGCATACTGATTTACCTTTTGATAGATATACATTTTAACGAACTGTTTTCTATGCTAACAATCTTGACAAAATGATGGAAAAATACGAAGAGATGCGTGGTTTTGGTTTAAAAGCTAACGAAACCATATACACAACAATCATGGACGCGCATGGTAAAAACGAGGATTTTGATAGCGCTGTTGTATGGTACAAAGAGATGGTGTCTTCTAGAGTTGTTCCTGATAAAAAGGCAAAAAATATTCTCTTGTCTTTAGCAAAAACGGGAGAAGAACAAGCTGAGGCTAAGCAACTTATAGGAGATGATGTAGATGACTTTGTTACGTCTAATAAAAGTTTGGAAAACGAAAAAAGTGGTGAAAATGAAGAAGATTTTTCAGAAAATGGCGATTCTGATGAAGAAGACGGTGGTGATGAGGTGATTGATTTGAATGATGTTGTTACTCATAGAGAAGATCTTCTTAGTCTTGCCCCTGCTGGTGCTTTGTAGGAATGTTTGTGCCTTATTATAGTATAACACATGTTGATTGATTTTGTTGCATGTAAGTTCTTATATAGGGCTTTCTTTATCTTGTATGTTGCAGAAATTCTGAGATAAGTTCAATGATTCGATCTGAATTCGAGCCGTGTCTTATCCGTGTCTATGAAATAAATTCCTTGTTAACAGTTAATGTGACACCAACTTTAATGAACCTATGGATTTTTATGGGGTTTTTTACGGTGTGATTAGAAAGTTATCGTAAATACGATATTAATTGAGACATAATGTGGTTTGTTCAAAGATAAAAATAAAAAATACTACTATGTAAATAAATGGTTTAATTATGCTTTCGTGGCATGTGTTTTGGTCATTTTTAGCATTAATGAATCAACTTTTAACAATCTCATTTTGATAACCTAAGTTTATATTTTGAGTTGTTTTAGTCATCCGCCGTTACATTTTTTTTGATGGAGACCGTTTTGAAGTTTCAATTTAGTTCATACAGTTTAAAAATTTACGATAAACGCTTAAAATTTACAAAAAAAATTGTTTTATTAAATTTAGTTCATACAGTTGTTTTATTAAATTTTTTAAATACTAAAACGGTTTCTATCCAAAAAATATAACGACGGGTCATTAAAATAAGTCAAAATATAAATTTATATTACTAAAACATGATTATAAAAAGATCACCCATTATTAAAAGTGACCAAAACACGGGTAACCAAAACATAATTAAACACATTTATATATTACAAATACTTAATAGGGTTTATATATTACATAGTAGTATTACATTAAGGTGGTTAATGTATTAAGAAACAGTATAGCTTCAACCCGACCCGATATTCCCGTAGAAATATTCAAACCCTTACTAATTTATAAGTAGAAAGAAAAGAACCCAGTGAGGTGATTAAGCTTTGAATACTAACTGGTCGATGTCTCTGAATACTAATTGAGATTAAATTAATAAAATATATCTTGATTAGCTTCAACCCTACCCGATATTCCATAGAAATATTCATCTTCAACCCATACTTTAGGGATGTGTGCAAATTTAGAGGCGTTTCCCTTTTTCAGCTCTCCTTTCAATTTTGAATTAAATGACTCAGACATTTGACTGATTACCAAAAGGGATAGGGAAGGGAGAGTTTCGATGCCGGATGGAACCTCCTCCATCAATTGACATCCACATATCCATAACTCTTTCAGGCGAGACATGGCACCTTCCATTACACTCACATGCTTCAGCTTATACCAAATTTCCAACCCTACAAGTTGTTTAAATGTACCGGCTTTAAAACACAATTCTTCCCCTGAATATGCATTAAAACGAAGAGAGAGAAAAGTCAGATTGGGCAAATCTTGAAGCTGCAGTAGAGGATCTTCCTTCAACTGGCAATTAATTAGTATCAATTTAGTCAGGTAATGAAGAGAAGCTATCCATTCGGGCAACTTCTTTATCTCTCCTCTTACACCAAGTGTCTTAAGAAATTTGGGAGGTGAAGAAAGACGTTGTAGATCCATGGATGTTTTAGGAGAAATATATAATGAACGAAGCTCGGTCAACTTCTCAATTGTTGAGCATAGCTCCTTTGCATCTCCACTTTGAAGCCTCGTTATATTGACCTTCCTTAGTCGTGTTAGCTTTGATATGCTTCTTAGGATGTCATCGTTGTTTCTTTTGTACTTTAGCTCTATTGTATATAGCTTTTCCAAGCATAACAACTTTTCCATTCCTTTTAAAGCTTTGAATCCCATATAAAAACGGTTTCCTACAAGAAGATGTCGAAGCCGACGGAGCTTTAGAATTTCATTTGGCAACTTTCTTACTCTAGTATACTTGAGGTCTAACGTTTCCAACATTTGCAGGTTGCCGATAGACTTGGGAATTTCTTTTATTTCGTCATTTTCCCTTAAACTCAGGTATTTAAGGTATAGGAGTTGTCCAATTTTCCGAGGGAAGGTTTGTAATCCTTGGTTTCTCATGTCTAGTACCTTGAGAAGTTTTGCGCCATCTCCTAAAGAGTCCACTATGGACGACATGGATTCTAAATCTACTGAACCAAACATGAGCAAGGAACGAATGCGAGTTGCAGGACACTTAAATTCTTGCCAGTTCCCCGTTTCGTTATGAATTGCCAAGCGTCTCACTCTCTGAGTAGAATCATTTTGTTGAGCACCGTAGATACTCACAAGCTCATGCTTGCTCGACTTGGAGATAATAAGTTCACGCCAAATATCATGGATGTGGTATTTTTTTGCCCGGTCATTTAATCCTATTGTTTTAATCTTAATCTTAATCTGAATCTGAATCAAGCTTCTATTCGTTAGTTCGGTAAGATAGCTACCAGCAACCTCTTCTTCTGTTAGCCCTGGAATTGATAGCACAAATCCTTCTGCAATCCATAAGCGGATCAAACGCCCATGATCGATCGAGTAGTCTTCAGGAAAAACACTTAGGTACAGAAAACAAAGCTTTAGGTGCGAAGGTAGATCAAAGTAACTGAGACTCAAAACAGTGTCCAAGTTTGCGAGTTCTCTGTCTCTTCTTAGTTCGGCACCAAGTCCACGGTAGATCTTATCCCACTCATCTATCGTTTGGCCCTTGGTAGATAAAAGACCACCAATGGCTACAATAGCAAGTGGCAGTCCTTTGCATTTCTTTAGAATTGCTTTCGTAGTTTCTTCCAATCTTGCAGGACATGAATCACTTCGGAACACTTTTTGACAAAACAAGGTCCGAGATTCATCGTCAGGCAAGGGCAAAAGGTTATGAATTTTCCCGTTCGACTCCTTGCAAGCAAATGAAGACAAGGGTGTGTCTCTGGTTGTAATAATCACTCGACTACTGCAGTCATTGCTGGGAAATGCATACTTAAGTTCATTCCATGCATCCTGATCCCATATATCGTCAAGAACTATTACGTACGGTTTTGGTTGTAGAAAATCACTGATGCACTTTACCAAATCGGTTTTGTGCATCTCTTCTGCTTCAAATGGAACATTTGCTCCTAATTTTTTTATTATTTCCTTGAGAAGCTCGTTAGTATGGAATGACTTAGAAACAGTGATCCAAGCATGGGCTTCAAAATGTTTTACAAGTTGTGCATCATCATATATTTTCTTAACAAGTGTGGTTTTGCCCAAACCACCCATTCCGCATACAGATAGCACTCTTGTCTCGTGAAATTTTTCATCCACTAACCAGTTGATCAACTCGGTTTTGGGCCCAGTGATGCCCACAATTTCGTTTTCTCTAAGTAGAAGAGCATCACCGCGGATGTCGTATTTTGTGCGATTAGTATTTGAGCTCGAAGAAGCTTGCACATCATTGAGTGTATATCGCTGCTTCCTTTGAGAAACTGCCTCCACCTGTAATTTGATTCTTAGTATTTCGGAACCAATTCGATGGCGGGCAACGATAGTCTTCATAAAGCTACAGGATCTAGAAATAAACCCAGAAAATCCATCACTGTGGCGATGTTGAAGGCGAAAAACAAACTGTTCAAGAACATCACCGGCATCATAAGCAGTGTCACGCACTTGCTTAACCCACGCATCGAATAGAGGGTCAGTGTCTTCCTTAGAACCAGCTTCTTGAAGCACCACGTTCATAACCTCAAACTCATCGTGGATGAATTTAATTTCGTCCCTTACTCCCCTCAACAAATTGTACTCATTCTGGATGATCGGAGAAATAGTTGAGAGTATAAAACGAATTGCACCCTCAGCCATTTTTCTTGTGTATAAATTTTCTAGTATTTTTAATGGTGATAAAATAAGTATGATGACAAGTTTTTATTTATAAAAACATGTAGAAAGCTATCTATGGTCTGGAAGTTGGTGTCCACTTATTTCAACGCGTTATTATTATTTATGTATCTTAGTGTCAATAAGTGGCCTAGTATTAATTATCTGGACTTTTTGTTTTTGTTTTTGTTTTGAATGGTGTGATTCCGAAGTTAATTTATTCTTTTTCTTTGAAATGTTATTCTGAGTAAAATAAGTTAATTAAACGTACATAGATATAACATATGTTTGTTTTTCAAAGTTTTTATAATGAAATAAAAATGGACAGTCTAGTCTGTTTCTAAGTAATAGCGCCAAAGCCATGTTTTGTGAATGTGAATAAACATATAGGGATAAAAATTGGCAAAGTGGAATTTAAATTATTATAAGTGTCAAATATAAGAGAGATTTTAATTTTAATTTTATTGCAGAATTAAAAATTATGAATTTAATTTAGGTATGTTTTTGTCAGAATGAATTATTGCTTGCCTTTGGTCCACAACTCCTGAATGGTCTCGTCTTTTCTCACTCTATTATTATTATTATGCGGTGCATTTCAGCAGCAACAAAAGAAAATTAAAGTTTCTTGAAAAATGTCGAGAAATCTCCAGGAAAATGCTGAGAAATATCATTCCTTGACTCAGTGTCGTCTCCTTTATTTTGGAGGACCAAATTAAATTTGAAAAATAGGACTTAAATTAAAGTTTTTTTTTTCAATAATGATCATTAATATGACTTTTTATTAAACCGTGTTTAAAGTAATTTTTTTAATTATAACTTATTAAATACAATAAACTATTCTAACTAGACCGTTTTCCTAAATTATGTGTTATTTAACTAGAAGTGTTGCTATAGTCATCCAAATATCTGACCCAAAAATCTTACCCGCTGATTTGACGGATTAGATGTACCAATCATGTATTAGGTGAAAATTGTTTTTCAAAATCAAAAACAAAAAGATCGGTCCATTTCATCCGCCACATCGGTGGATAAGGATTTTCGATTGAAAATTTGGTGACAAAAAACATTTTCCTAACTAGAATGTTTTTTTTGATATTTTTACTTCAGATGTGTGTAAGGCCATTATATTTATTCCAAAAAATATATGAGTCAATTATGTTATTTCTCTTAAAATGAGAAACTATTATTAAAAAATTTATAAACTTTGTATTCACATTTAATTATCTTTTAAAATTAAAGCGTGTTTTGACTGTTTATCTTCACTAGAAGCATGAAATAATTACTGAACGAAAGAGAAGAGAAAATTGTTTGATGTACTCTAGTTGTATAGTGGTAGACCTATACTACTTATAAACGGTAAATATAAAACAAACATTACAAAATAATATTGACTTTATGAGGGTCAAAATCTATCACAAAACTGTCACAAATTGACCATCATGTTACAAAACTGTCACATATTAACGGTTCTGTCACAAATCTCTCACATTTCCCGTAGCTATTAAACTCATCACAAAAAACACCCGTCACAATTCCCGTAGTTATTTGTACATTTTTTTCATACTGAAATATAAGTGATATTAATCAATAACCAATAATTTTACAATGCATTTAATTGAAAAAATGGGCCTCTTCTGGGTTAGTGGCACCAATTTAGTGCTTCCTAAATTGGGCCCTAGGACCGTTTCTGCCTTCACTTTATTTCTACGACATGTTTATTTATTATTTTTTATTTGTAATGTTATACTGAGTAGAATAAGTTACTTAAACGTACACAAATACAACCAGGGGCGGAACTGCTATAGATCAAGAGGGGTCAGCTGACCCCCTCACTTTCTCATAAAATTTACCAAAATACCATTGGTTATTAACTTATAATTACAAAATTGTCATTACATGTAAATAGAGAATTTGTATATTTCAGATCATTATACATATACAAAATCCTCTCTCTATATAAGAGGCGATAAGATCTTAACACTAACAAAACCCAAACTCAATTGCATATACGATCACCGGTCAACGATCCATTCAAGACACATTTGCATAGTTGCTATTCCCAACCCAAGTTAATTTGGAGCCACAATTGATTTTTCCCTCTTTCCTTTTTATCGTAACTACTTAACTAGTTTGTAAAATTAATAATTTATTGTACTTTATTGATTCTATCCTTATTTGCTTAATAATTGTTAATTAATTAAAAAAGTTATGATACTTTTTAATAGCATTTTATTAGAAAAAACTGGTTACTATGCAATTTTGGGGAATTTTTAGTTAGTTTTTTATTAACATAAATTCTCAATGGATCATCAATCATGGATGAATGGCTCATGGCTGCTTTTTAATTAGTTACTTTTTTAGTAGCTTGTTTAGATAATGTATTAATTCAAAATGAGCTTTTTTGATATTAAGCTTATTGACTAAGAAAAAATAGTTTGGTATTATTGACTAAGGAAAAATTGTTTGATTTGTTAGTCTAATTTGCAATGCTTATTGTCTAATTTACGATATTGTTATAATTGTTTTTTCTCCACAGGAGGTTTTACAAACCGAGTAATAATGCAGATAGATGTGATGAGAACAGTAAAACGTATCCGTGTACTGGGTAAATTCTGTCTTTACAGCGATGTCTAAAAATAAAACTTGCTAGTTGGTTCAAATATGGTACTTGATAGGACTTTGATAAACTAACAAGTTTTTGAAACCTATTTATCGCTGTTTTGTTCATTGTGACAGATAGAATTTTGAATTAGCCAAAAATGATAATAATCAAGTTGTTCTCAAGTTTCTCATTTTAGTTCTGGAATGTATCCTGTGTAAATGGTTTTCGAGTTCAAATATAAAAGTAATACACAATTATGCTAACTATTTGAGATTTTTTGCAACAGTGTGGTATCTAATTTTAACCAAAAATAGTTTAAAATGTGATGTGAATTACAACCACAATTTTCAAGGATAATTGAGAAAATGACATGCATATGAATAGTACGTACACTCCATATAGGAGCACATGATATTGAGATTGTCAAGGAAAACAGCTCATATGGGCCACGGATTTTGACAAACATAAGAAAACAAATATTTAGAAGTTACAATAATTTAGACTAATAGTTTCGGAGAAATTAAATAAACAATCACCGGTGCTAATCCTTGATAGACTAAAGATCATCTAGTAAATCGATTTTTTTTTTTAATATATTTTCTTATAGTACTCTATTTCTAATGGAAGCCTGTAAAAGTTCTATGGTGCTTCCTTTTTTTTATATTTGAAAATGTGAATAGTTGATTATCCAAAAAGCTCAAAACCCTGGAACATTAACGTAGTAGGAAAACCTCAGATTTTCCTATTTGGAAACACAGATTAATGGGTTAAGGATATGTTATTATAAGCTTTCAAATTATTTGATTCTTTGTATTTTGGAAGCAATTCGGTGGCGGACAAAGATAGTCTTCATAAAAGTCGAGGATCTAGAAATAAACCCAGAAAATGGGCCAGCTCCTGAATGGTCTCGTCAGAATGGGTTATGGTTATTAATTATGAATTGCAAGCACGAAAAGGAAACCGGAAAGTGAGAAAAAGGACGTGTGATTTTTAAAAGGGGAAATGAGTTTACTCATAGATACGTACTCAAGTACTTCAAGTATCAAAGGAAACGCAGAAATGAGAAAAAAAATTTATTTGCTATCCTCAGGAGCTGATAGTAACTTGTCAATAATGGATCACAATGACGTGGTATTTGACAATAGCATCAAAAAGGGTAAAGTTGGCAAAGTAGGTATGTGCGGTGGCTATTCCTCGTGCTAATCGGAAAGCACCAGTTCCACCAACGATGGGCATCTCACGGTATTTATGAAGTATTGGGTTATGAGCCAAAACACTAAGGGTGCTACCATTATATTCTCCACTTGTAAAAACAAGGTTCAAGGTCATGAGGAACCCGATTTGTTTCAAGTCGGCCGAGGTATAGATTCCCTGGGCTCGGCCCACTTCAGTTGAGTTGGGATCAGGGCCAACAGTTAATGGATCATCGATCATGAAGATAGTTCCAAAACCAGTGGGTGACGTGGCAGTCATGTTGGCATGCGCCACGGGGACAGCTGTTGGACTTGTTCCGCTCACTTTGTCATGGAAGTAAAAATGAAGTTTTGTTTTCTTTTCCTCCAAGGTTAAAGCATCGTTTATCAAACCACTCTTCAACACCACTCGGACTTTGATCAATATTAATCCCACATGCAACAGGCGTTACTGTCGATATTAATACGACCATGCAGCTAAACATAAGCATAGCTATGCCCCTGAATATCATCCCTTCCATCTCCATCCCCATCTCCGCTCTCTCTCAAGTGGATATATATTGTGGAGAATATAAGAGAGTTGGACTTGTTTATATACACATAGACAGGTAAAACCAGATGGCACGAGTAATAAAATATTGTAGTGACAAATCAATAATTTCGACATTATATATAGAAAATGGGTGCCATTTTTTTTTCCCGATAATCACTCCTTACCTTTCTCTTACCAGAATGTGGACTTTCGAAAAATGGGGTTCTAAGTAGTTTATTCGACTGGGCACCTTTCACCACCAACTAGTTTTATATATTTATTGAACGTCTTCCGATCCTATAGACGACTATATTTTGTTCGTGCTAATATTTCGTGGTTACTATCCGGTTAGGAAAAATGACAATTTAGTACATATTTAGAAACTTATTTATAAAAAACACGGTTATTTTGAAATTGACGACTCTTTTACAAGAAAAATACATATTTTGTGAACTTATTTACAAATAAATACATATGTTATTAAAAAATCTAAAAAAAATATTTAAAAGGTAAAACCAAAATTTATGTATTTATAAGTATCCCAAAATTTATATTTTCTGGTTTACTACACAACGTGTATCTAAGATACAATACACCGACAACTAAAAGTGAAGTATATATGCACCCATGAATTGTAGATCAGTTACTATAGAGACAGTTCAAAAACTTAATTTCTCCAAAAGTTTCGTTTTAGGAACATTTACCAAATAGTCATTAAAAAATCTAAAAAAAATAATTAAAAGGTAAAAACCAAAATTTATGTATTTATAAGGGGGTTTTATAGGTTTACTATACCAAACTATCTGTTTTTAACGATTTGGGTACCCACCTTTCAAATTTTCCAATTTAGGTATCACACTATAATAAATTTCCAATTTAGGTACCACCGTCTAAATAAATCACGGAATCATGTCACGTGACATTTGACAAACATTAATTTGAGAGGCTAATTTGACAATTTTGCATAAAAATATGTCATCCTATAAAAATATTTTCCCCAATTTCACACATAACAAAAATTTGGATTATATGCTAAATTTTTTTGTGTGAAATTGGGGGAATTTTTTTTCTAGGATGACATATTTTTGTGTAAAATTGTCAAATTAGCCTTTCAAATTAATGTTTGTCAAATGTCACGTGACATGATTTCGTAATTTATTAAGACGGTGGTACTTAAATTGGAAATTTATTATAGTGTGATGCCTAAATTGGAAAATTTGAAAGGTGGGTACCGAAATCGTTATCCGTACTATAGTTTGGGATAGTAAATGTATTTTTTTCCTATTTATAAGTATCCCAAAATTTATATTGTATCTAACATACAATGCACTGTCAGCTAAAAGTGAAGTATATATGCACCCATGAATTGTAGATCAGTTATTATAGTGACAGTTCAAAAACTTAATTTCTCCAAAAAGTTTCGTTTTAGGAACATTTACCAAATAGTCATTAAAAAATCTAAAAAATATATTTAAAAAGGTAAAAAACAAAATTTATGTATTTATAAGTATCCCAAAATTTATATTTTCCGGTTTACTACACAACGTGTATCTAACATACAATGCACCGACAGCTAAAAGTGAAGTATATATGCACCAATGAATTGTAGATCAGTTACTGTAGAGACAGTTCAAAAACTTAACTTCTCCAAAAGTTTCGTTTTAGGAACATTTACCAACGGGATAAATTTTGAACCGTCTCAAATGATTTGTCTCCATGATTAGTTTCTTATCGTAGCCGTAACAATATTAATAATAATTGTGATGTGTTTATCTAAATACACATTGTCCACATTATTAAACTTTTATCTCAAGGTACATGTGGTTTTCCAATAGCTGAGAACACGTAAACCGTAACAATTAGCATGTACAGTTAGATTTTATTTTATAGACATGCAATGTTTTACGATCACATATGTGCCGGTGATTGATTCTAAATTGAGGCGTATAGTTGATATTTCGGAAAATCAATTTGAGTTTATGCCAGGACGTTCGACTACTTAGATAAATAGTGGAGAAATATTAGCACTATGGATGGCATGACAGATAGTTTTTCTATTACAATAGGTTACAGCAAATATAAACTTTAAGGCATTTCTTGTTTTCTATAGTTATGGATGAACTAACTAGACATATTTAGTATGATGGGCATGTTAAAGTTGTAGCCAAACTTATATATGAGACCTATTGTTTTTTTTAAAAAAAGAATCTAATTAATGAACTTCATGTTGTTTTACAATATGCATAACTACTTATATATGATACCTGATTTTTCAAAAAAGAATTTAAACACATATTCATTTGTTATTTTGTACTTTATGTTTCGTGTATATAAATACATTTATATATATATACCACATATCTTAAGGTTAATGTTGTTATCTCACTTGTTAGTTTAGAAGACATGACAAATATATATACAGAGATATATTCAATAGTTTAGATTTTTTTTGATAAGCATGTTCAATAGTTTAATTGATCAGTTAGGGCCGAAAACTAAAATAATAGAGAAATTTATCAATTAATTTGTTGTTTTTTAATTAAAGAATATATAACTTTAACAAAGATATACACTAATGTGAGCGTTAGAGTTAACATACACATGTGATACTTAAAAAAAACGTCTAAATGATAACGTGGCAAAACTTTGACAAGAAAAGTTTAACTATATATGCGTCACATCTAAATATTATTCCATCCGTCCCACATTATAAATTCTATGTGAAACCACGTATAACTTTGATCGGATTTAAACATGTAACTAAATTGACGAAACGAAAAATTTCAATTTCTATACATAGTTCAAATGTTAAATTATATAATAAAATTTTTAAAAAAAATATTTCGACGTTTTGATTATGAGTTATTTGCCGATCAAAATTACGCATGGTTTCGCATAGGATTTAAGGGTGGGCGAAAATCCGAAAAAACCAAACCGAAAAAGACCGAAAGCGGAATACCAAATTTTTTTCTGGTCGGTTTCGGTTTACAATAAAACCGGACCGAAAAAGCCCGAAAAACCGGAAAAAGCCCGAAAAACCTGAAAAAAAATTCCGAAAAATCCGAAAGACCGAAACTTGATTGAAACAAACCGGTTTGGTTCGGTATAAAAATCTGCTCGTTTTCGATTTTATTAAAAAGCGAACCGAATCGAATCGAATCCAACTCTATTAGCATTTATAATGTGAGACGGAGGAAGTAGGAAAGTTCAACCTATTTTTTAACATCACATAATTCATTTATTACTTTTTATTTTTAAAACAAATAATGCCCAATAGGTACCACTTTTGAAATTATATTACTCATAGCTATCTCCATAAGTTCATATTTCCTATAAGTACCACTTTTTAATTATTTACTTTATTTACCAAAACGCCATACACATATTTCATAAAAAATAAAAAAAAAAAACACGAAAATTATATAAAATGCAAAAAATCTCAAAATAAATGAAAAAAATTCACAAAAAATTGTAAAAATTAAAAAAAAATGTATTTTTATAAAAAAAATCACAAAAAATCACAAAAAATGAAAAAAATCACAAAAAATCACAAAATCACAAAATTTTAAAAAAATTACAAAAAAAATATAAAAAATGAAAAAAAATCACAAAATATTATAAAAAATAAAAAAATCACATAAAAATATAAATAATGAAAAAAATCACAAAGAAAATAAAAAAAATCACAAAAAAATTATAAAAAATGAAAAAATCACAAAAAATGAAAAAATCACAAAAATTACAAAAATCACAAAAATATGAAAAAAATACAAGATGAAAAAAATGAAAAAAATCACATAAAATTATAAAAAATGAAAAAAATCATAAAATATTATAAAAATATAAAAAATGAAAAAAATCACAAAATTAAAAAAAAAATGAAAAAATGACAAAAAAATCACTTTTATTGAACTTTATGCATTTTCGACCGTACTAGATGCACTTTCGACTGAACCAGATGCACTTTTAGCTGAACTATATGCACTTTGAGCTGAACCAGATGCACTTTTAGTTGAACCAGATGCAGGGTTTACAGAACGATATGCACTTTTATTGAACTAGATGCACTTTTGTCTGAACCATATGCACTTTCAGCTGAACCATATGCACTTTCAGCTCTACCAGATGCACTTTTAGTTGAATCAGATGCATTTTTAACAGAACTATATGCACTTTCGACTGTACTATATTCATTTTCGACTACACTATATGCACTTTTGACTTAACTATATGTACTTTCCACTAAATTAGATGCACTTTAAGCTGAACCAGATGTATTTTCAGCTGAACCAGATGCACTTTTAGCTGAACTATATGCATACTCACTTTTATTAAACTATATTTACTTTCGACTGAATTGTATGCACTTTCAACGGAGCTAGATGTATTTTCAGCTGAATTGAATGCAATTTCGACTCAAATTTATGCATTTTTGACTAACTATATACATTTTCGACTGAACTATATGCACTTTTATTGAACTATATACGCTTTTGACTGAATTATATGTATTTTTGACTGAACTAGATGCACTTTCAGTTCATTTAGATTAAAAAAAGGCACATTTATCATGGAAAAACTTTTTTTTTTTATAAAAAAAATCACTTTTCGGTATAAAAAGTGTTATATTGACAAAAAAAATTATATATTTTTTGTTATTTTTTAAAAAGTTTATGATTTTTTATTTTTTTTATAATTCTTTTTTTGTGATTTTTATAATTTTTGATAATTTTTTGTGATTTTTTATAAGTTTTTGTCATTTTTTATATTTTTTTCATTTTTTGGTATAAAAAGTGTTATATTGACAAAAAAAATTATATATATTTTTTTGTAATTTTTTAAAAAGTTTGTGATTTTTTTTCATTTTTTTTGATTTTTTGTAATTTTTTATAATTTTTATAATTTTTTTTGTGATTTTTGTATTTTTTAAATAATTTTTTGTGCTTTTTGGGGATTTTTTTATAATTTTTGGTGATTTTTTATAATTTTTTATATTTTTTATGATTTTTTTTCATTTTTTTGTGTTTTTTTTTTGTTGTTGTAATTTAAAACTATTTTTTTTGGTTTGTATAAATATAAAATATGTATATTATATTTTGATTTATATAACAATTTAGTAAATAAACTAAATAATTAAAAAATGGTATCTATAAGAAATGTGAAATTATGAAGATATTTAGTTATATAAAACGAATATAAGATATTTAGTTAAATACTCGTGTTACATAAATAAACATAATAGTATTCCGTACAATATATTTAGAGAAAGAAAGAAAGAAATACAAAACTAGGGTTTCAATCACCACAGGTAATACAAATTTATAAAATTGTCAATTTGTAATCATCTTTAATATCCATCTATTGTCTTAAATTGAATCAACCCTACTTATTTACCTCTCTTTTTATTTTTATTTTACTTTTTTGGTAGGTAATTAATCAGAGCTAGGGTTTCAAAATTCGAAACATCCAATTAACCTGGTACTAATTCATTCGGTACCCAATATTG
This sequence comes from Primula veris, assembly GCA_963682055.1. Taxonomy (NCBI): domain Eukaryota; kingdom Viridiplantae; phylum Streptophyta; class Magnoliopsida; order Ericales; family Primulaceae; genus Primula; species Primula veris. Next base: position 33,790,529 of record OY821746.1, on the reverse strand, counting down.
TTTTTTTTATCATTTAAGTATATATTGCTTGCTTTCTTGATCAATTGTACTTATTTCTTTTCTTTTTTGATGGTTTTGTAGGTACTTAATCTGAGCTAGGGTTTTAAAAATCGAAACACCCAGTTAACTAGGTATTAATTCAATCGATACCCAGTATTTATTTTATTGTTTTAAGTATATATTGCTTGCTTTCTTGACCAATTGAGGTCAGAATGGTATTGATTGGAGACCTCAATCGCAGATCTTCGACACGTTCGGATGCCGAGGAGGAGAGAGGGAATGGAGGAGAGAGAGGGAGGAAACGTGAATCCTCGAGTTGGAGGAGAGGGAAGGGTGAGGAAAAGGAGAGAAAAAGGCGTAGAGAGTATGCGAAAGAGGAATCTGAGGTGAAAGATGGAGACTTTGGTTGGGATAGTGATGATGGGGAGAAAGATCGATTAATAGAGAGAGATAGAGATAAGAAACGGTTTCGAGATGTGGTGGAGGAAAAAGACAAGGACATTGATAGTGATGGTGAGGATAGGGTTAAAAGCCGATATGATAAAAAAAACAGGGGAAAATATCGATTAGAAGAAAGAGATAGGGGTCGTGATAGAGATGTGGGGGAAGAGAAAGCCCAGGACGTAGATATTGATGATGGGGATAGGGTTAGAAGCCGGGATGATAAGAAAAGGAAAAAAAATCATGGAAAGGAGAGAGATAGAGTAAAAAAGAATGATCGAGATATCTTTAAAAAAAAGAATGATCGAGATAGGGACAGTGAAGATGGTGATAGGGTTAAAATACGAGATGATAAAAGAAGTAGAAATATAGATAAAGAAAGGGATAGTGTAGATAAGAAAAGGGAACGAGAATGGGAGAGGGAGAGGGAAAGGAAGAAAAGGATCCGGGAAAAGGAGGAGAGGGCGAGGCGTAAAGGGAAAGAGCGGGAGAGGGAGAGTGATGGGAGCGATGGTGAGGAGGATGGGGATAGAAAGAGGCGGAGGAGAGACAGCGATAGGAAGGAAAAGGAGAGAGATAGGCGCAGGAAAAGGCATAGAGAGAACAGCGAAGACGATAGTGTGAAGATAAAAGAGAGAGAAAGCTTACTAGAGAAGAAAAAAGAAACGACTCGAGAAGAGGATATGGAAGAAGAACAGCGTGTTTTACACGAAGAGATGGAAAAACGAAGGAGGAGAGTTCAAGAGTGGCAAGAATTGAGAAAGAAAGAGGAATCTGAGAGAGACAAAGAGGGTGAGGGCGACGATATCGAGTCTCGAAAGAAGTGGACTTTGGAGGGAGAATCTGACGATGATGAGGCAGAAGGTGTTGATAAAGTCGATACAGATGTGAATATTGAGGAAAACGATAAGTCTGAGGTGGCGGTCGAGAATGGTATGGATATTGATTCTAGAAAGGGTGAAAAAAGCGAGTCCTTGGTGCAGAATGGGGGTGCTGGTGACATGGATGAGGATGAAATTGATCCGTTAGATGCTTTTATGAATTCGATGATATTGCCAGAAGTTGAAAATTTGACTAATAATGCACCTTTTGCTGCATCTAATGAGATGAAAATCGATTCAAAGAGAGAAAACGCCAGTAATGGAAAAATCGTTGAGACTGTGAAAAAGGCTTTTTGTAAATCCATAGGGAGACTAATTCCTGGGGAAGAATCGGAGTCTGATTATGAGGAAGATGAAGATACTTTAGAAGATGAAAATGATGAGGAGTTTTTGAAAAGGGTGAAAACGACTAAAGTTGATAAGCTAGTTATGGTTGACCATTCTAAAATCGTTTATCCACCTTTTCGTAAAAATTTCTATAAAGATGTGAAAGAAATTTCGCGTATGAGTTCAGAAGAGGTTAGTAATTGCAGGAAAGAACTAGAGTTGAAGTTGCATGGGAAAGATATTCCGAATCCGGTACTTACGTGGCATCAAATTGGATTATCAACGAAAGTATTAGATACAATAAAAAAACAAAACTTTGAAAAGCCTATGCCTGTTCAAGCTCAAGCTCTACCTATTATCATGAGTGGTCGGGATTGCATAGGTGTTGCTAAAACAGGATCTGGTAAAACTTTAGCATTTGTTTTACCAATGTTGAGACATATAAAAGATCAACCACCACTAATGTCGGGAGATGGGCCTATTGCCCTAATTATGGCACCTACAAGAGAGTTAGTTCGACAAATACATAGTGATATCAAAAAATTTATTAAATCTTTGGGTATTACGTGTGTGGCGGTTTATGGTGGTTCAGGTGTGGCGCAACAAATCGGTGAACTTAAACGTGGGGCTGAGATAGTGGTATGTACACCTGGTAGAATGATAGATATATTATCTACAAGTGCAGGAAAAATAACGAATTTGCGCAGAGTTACTTATTTGGTCATGGACGAGGCCGATAGGATGTTTGATATGGGTTTTGAGCCGCAAATTACTCGCATTGTTCAAAATATTCGGCCGGATCGTCAAACTGTGCTTTTTTCCGCTACCTTTCCTCATTCAGTCGAAACATTGGCTAAAAAGGTTTTACACAAAAATGCTGTGCAAATACAAATTGGCGGGAGAAGCGTTGTTAATAAGGACATTACACAGTTTGTTGAGGTTAGACCCGAGGAAGAGCGTTTTTTGAGATTGTTAGAGTTGCTCGGGGTATGGTATGAAAAAGGGAAAATATTAATATTTGTAGAGTCTAAAGAAAAATGCGACGCTTTATTCAAGTATTTGCTTGGTCAGGGGTATCCTTGTCTATCTCTTCACGGCGGTAAAGAACAAACTGATCGAGAGTCTACGATATCCGATTTCAAAAGTAATGTTTGTAATTTATTGGTAGCGACTAGCGTAGCGTCTAGGGGCTTAGACGTAAAAGATCTCGAATTGGTGATAAATTTTGATGTACCAAATCATTACGAAGATTATGTTCACCGTGTTGGTAGAACGGGCCGAGCTGGTAGGAAAGGGTGTGCAATTACATTCATATCCGAAGGTGACGCTAAATACGCTCCTGGTCTATTAAAAGCTTTGCAATTATCTGATCAAGTTGTACCAGACGATTTAAAAGCTTTAGCAGATGGATTTACATTAAAGGTTAATCAAGGTCTAGAGAAAGATCCTAACTCTGGCTATAAAGGCAACGGGTTCAAGTTTAATGAAGCAGAAGAAGAAGCTAAAAAGGCAGAGAAAAAAGCCCAGGCGAAACAGTTTGGGTTTGAAGAGGATAAAAGTGATTCAGACGATGAAACCGAGGGAGTTAGAAAAGCTGGGGAAGATTTATCTCAGCAGGTGGTACTTGCCCAGGCGGCAGCTTTTGCCGCCGCCTCGAAAGCCACATTAGTCTCTTCAATCGGGACAAATCAAGGTAATATAGCGAGAGAAGAACTTCGGAATGTGTATATTGTTTTATACTTTTATTCTCAGAAATGTTTGGTTTCTTGAAACATACTCGTGCATATTTATAGGCAATGCCAACACTTTTTAAACTTTTGGGGTTGCATCTTCGAACATTAAAAGTCATAACCCTTATTCATCTAATAGTTACTACCTTTGAAGTCGATTAAAAAACCAGCACATGACATACACTCTTGTATGAAGTATGAACAGATAAATTCATGAAAAACAAAAATCATATTCGGTATTTAGGCCTTGTTTTGTTGTAACTTGTAAGTTCTAAACTCAGTATACTTGCCTTTTTGCTTTTGAGCTAGATTGCATTAACAGATACAAAAATTAAAAGTAAAATATACTTCTTCTGTGATTTCAAATTCTATTTTCTGCCAACTGACTGTTTTGAAGAGCTACACTGTATTTGGTTGACTAGCTTAAAACCCGAGCATTTTTGCTTCACTTTAAGTTGGATTGCATAGTCGACCTATTTGTCTGTTCCCAAACCCAGCATATTGCTTAGAAGCTGTAGTCAAATTTGTCTTTAGTTTCCTTTTCTCCATTTTCTTTCCTTAACATGTCTATAACCTTTTATGTTCTGCTTCAGGTACACTACCTGATTCATTGCAAGGTGTTGCATCGGCAGCCTTGCCTGGTGGTGACGGGGCGGCCAGGGCGGCAGCACTAGCGGCAGCCATGAACTTGCAGCACACCCTGGCAAAGATCCAGGCGAATGCCATGCCGGAGCATTACGAAGCTGAGCTAGAAATTAATGAATTACCACAAAATGCCAGGTTGCAGGTGATGTATAAAGAGACGCTCAGGCCTATATCCGAGTTGACAGGAGCTGCTATTACCACCAGGGGACAATACTTTCCTCCCGGTACAATTGTTGGTCCTGGGGATAGGAAATTATATTTGTTTATCGAGGGGCCAAATGAGAAGTCTGTGAAAATGGCAAAAGCAGAGTTGAAGCATGCCTTGGAGCGTATTATGCAGGGAACGCAGGGGCAGACTGGTAAATACTCGGTGCTGTGAGGGTACCGTTCGACGATACTTTTGGCTTCTCTGGCTGACACTTTAGTTTAGAGTCTAAATTTGCGTTGCCGTACTTTTGGACATTCGTTTGTGTTGAATTTTTAAATGTCATAGAACCGAAGAATTGGAGTTGGTTGTGTTTACAGTTGGAAAAGTACACATAACACATTAATATCTCTGTGATGCCCTTTAATAAGAGTCCAGATCATCTGTACGCTATTCTCTGTCCCCTTTCGTTTTGAACGTAGCATTGATTTGCATTGTATTTAGCTTGTGTTGATGGTGTAGCTTTTGAACTCAAATGTGTTTAAAATGTCGTAACTATGCACTTCAAAGTGGTTTAAATCTAGTGTCACTTGCAAAAGTTTGATTTCTGCGAATGGATATAACAAAGTTGGAGAATATGTTGCCAATTAAACACAATGGTTATCTTTAGGTCAAAGTTTTAATATGTTTAGTTTAGTGTTACTAGGAAAATGGAGAAAGAGCGAGTTGAAGGTAACTGTATCAGTTTGCATTTAGTCGTGTAAAATAGAGTTGAGTTGGAGTTGAAATTTACAAGTCATGAATCGTCCTAACATTACTTAAGCGAGAAAAATTAGCTATAATATTCTCTATATAAATAAACTTCGTATAGTTATAAAAATTCTGGTCGCATCTGAAATCTGTTAATAAGAATAAACTCTATATTATCATATTTTATAATTTTTTAAATCACGTTAATTGTAAATTTGTCTCTTTATAATAATAAATGTCATTTTAATGCAAAAACATATATATCTCGTTAGATGATGTAGAATAATTATGTAAGTTTGTTTGCCAAGAATGTTGTAGCAATCCAAACATCTTCGCAAACAAACTTATATAATTATTTTACATCATCTTAAACTTATTGTAACGAGATGTCATTCTTTGCATTAAAATACCATTTATTGCTATAAAGAGATAAATTTAGAACTAACGGGATTTAAAGAGATTGTGGAATGTGATAATGTAAAGTTTATTCTTATTTACCACAATTTTTTTATGATTATATGAAGTTTACTCTTATAGGGAGAATTTTAATCTGTATCAAGTGTTGCAATTTGACTAGGAATATTAATTACTGTTTTGTGTACTAAACTAGTTATGATTTGGGAATTCTTACTCCCAGTTACCACAAAGTTTTAATTGAGCAACCTAATTGACATAAGTAACCGATTTTATTCCTTTTGCCCTCAAACTTAATACACGGTTATCCCCATTCTTACAATCACTTCACATAATTTATCCTTCTTTCTATATACATGAATAAACTTGGTACCCACTTATTAAAGTGTTCCTTAAACTTTAGCTAAATGCATTTCAAAAATCCTAATTTTCAAATAGAAAAAGCACCACCTTCATTACAAATGTCCAATAAAATGTTATATGCTGAAAAAAAAAAAAAAATTGTCCAAAAAAAAAACTGGCCTAGCTCGTTCAATTAAAATATTATAGTTTTAATACTCCGTCCAACTAAATAAACAGTGAACAATAGATAGACAACAATAAAACAATAACGATTTTTTTCCAATTCAACAAAAAAAAAAGTCCCAATGAAAAGCTAGATATCTACAGCTATAACTTGTATATTGGTTTTCTAAAAAAAAAAAGTCACTTTAATACATTGATTACCAATTATATTATGCAAAAAAATGTAACAGCCAAGATCTATAACTTAATACTCCGTCTCTCGTTTTGGTCTGTTAGCAAGCAACCTATTAGATGTTATGAAGAGATATTACTACTTGAAAAACAAATTAGAAAAATACTCAAATAGCATTATATACCAACTATCAATATTATAACACACCAAGGGTATTTTCGTAATTTGATATTAGAAAAAATTTGGAGTGTGTGTGTCACCTTATGCCATGTACATAACTACAGAGAAGTTGGGTCTACTAATTCTATTATATAAATAGAACGTATAAATATTTATAGTTGTATCTTATATTGAAACTCCTTTTTTGTTTTATTGAAATAATTAGTCTGCTAATTCTCAAAAAATAATAAAATATATCCACTGATATTTACTTATTTCACCCATTGACTTTAAGTTCATTACAACTAACTCCCATAATGTTTTTAATTTCATTTTGAATTTTCTTTTCATGGGTGTCGTGATCCTATATTAGATGATCATGTGTCTGTTGATCTTGTGTGATTGTGTTCGCCGGATCTTGTGTGCTAGTTTTTTTTCTTCTGAATTTTCAATTTTTTTTTGAATTTTTAATGATTCTATTCGGATTTGTTTTTATGGTTTTTTGTTTTTTTCGGTGTTTTATTTTTTTATTATGTTTGGCGTTTTTACTTTTTTGAAGTTGTTCTATATAATTTTATTTATTTAGAAATTTCCTTTGTGATCGTGTGTGTGATCGTGGTTGATCCAGTTTGATCTTATATATGTTCTTTTATGGGTTTTTTGTTTCCAATAAGAAATCATAATAATACTCCCTTGGTGCAAGTCAAGTTTGTTTTTTAAAATATTTTAATAAATTTTGTTAACGTGGTTAAAGAAAATACTTTTACTATACCTTGGCATTTAATGATGATTGATATCTATACTATTACTTTATGTCAACAACCCTTATGAATGTATTAAATTTAAAGGAAAAGTCAAGTTTAAAAAACGAATTAAATTATTATGCTTGGTTGAAGTAAAAAACCAAACAAGACTATTATTATTAGATCCATAGAGTAATAATTAACTTTAGATAGAGCCATAATATCTCGCGACAAGCTTGATACTAATCAGGTTGGACAACCAACTTTACTCCGTTGCATTTTTGTTGCTATACCGGATTAGACTTTGCGGTGAAAAGCCACACTTATTTGAGTTTTAGTCCAACTTTAAACCATTTCAAAATAAACCGTTCTTTTTCAAACTGAGGTTCTTTTCCAAAGTTTCGAGAACTTGAAGCTAGTCCCACTTTTACGTTCTTTGAAGTGTACGAGCAGCGGAAAACTTATTATCCATCACGTTCTCATTACAATACTCTGAATAGATAAATTTTAAATTCGATACCATGAGTCCGCCATAACTCATCCTAATATGTAAAAACTAATAATTAGTTTCTCAACAGAATATTCGCCATGTACGTGTAAAACAATTTTCTTAGTAAGATATTACGCTTTTCATAAGGTATTTTTTTTTCTAATGGTATTTTCTTTTATTTTTTATACTATCTTCTACTAATTTTTTTTTTTTTTTGTGTGCTTGTGGAAGGATTAGAAATTTTTTCCTCCTGTCGTAGCTTATGATGTGTGGTTAAGTTATGACCGGTGTTTAATTTTTTTATTTTTTTTAATCTATTTTATGGTTGGATTCTATAATCCATCTCTCAATAAAATGAATTTAAAACGAAGATGCCACCCATAATTTCTTAAAAGGTAGTACTAGTTGTTGAAAATTATAACTCGTTTTACTTTTAATATTAGTTTTTGTGTTTATTTAATTTATAACTCTTGAGGTTCATGAGTTCATGGGTTCATGGTTAATAATTATGTAAGCTATGAGAGTTTTTATTTTCTATTATAAATGTTTGGAGTGTTATCGAATTCCAAAATAAGTATAAATAGATGTTATTTTTTCCTTTGTAATGACCCACCAAAAAAGAAGAGATTATAATAAAAAGTTTATTGCTCATTTTATTGTTGTGAGTTGGCTCTTTCCGGCCATCCATATTTCCAATAAGAACAATTAGTAGTGGTATATTTTTTTCAATAAGAACAATTCTGTACTAATATATAACAAAAATGTTACTCCGTATATTTTAATTCTAGAAATATAATCACGGGACAAAACGTGTTTCCGGTTAACTGACTGTGGCTAAGCAATAATTTCACTCTCAAAGAGGAGGTAGCTGAATTTTATTTCATCCACTTTTTTTTTTTCAGTTTCAAAATTAACATAAATTCACAGCGTAAATGAGAACATTTATGAAAAAAGGCTTTTCAAACCATAATTTCTAACATATTTTATATTGACCATCAAAATTTAAATAAACATCTGCCAAAAGATGGTATGACCACAAAGGTAGCCTCATTAAAAATGTAACATTAGTCTTATATTAAAAGCTTCAACTCCAAATAACTTTGTTTCTTTGCATAATAAAATAACATATAAAATCTAACAAAATACAATTCAGGATTGACGTCTAACGCAAAACCCTCAGGACAATTTAGCTATGGTTATTAATTTATCCCCTGCAAGAGAAAGGAAGAATCTCCGAAACAGCATCATCGTCATCATTGTTTTAAATTTGTAACTGAGGCAAGCCATAGATATTAATCATTAATTATGAATTGCAAGCACCGTATTTAAAATTTGTTTTAAATACCGTGAGGACCCATCAAATACCAACCCCCACTATTAAATTTGTAACTGAGGCAGCAACAAAAACATAACCCATCATCAAATATGCAAAATGCAAATGTTACGAGGCAATATAATTCCGCTTGCACTCTATGTAGCATGATGATGAATCCTTTACAGAAATCTAATAAGAAACCTTATATTAGCTAAGTAATCAAGAAGATGCTTTGGTGATATGATTTGTAATCACCAAATCATATAACAATATTAGAAATGAATAAAGAGTAACTGACTAATGACATTAAGATGATATTATCTTACTTGATAGACAAAAGAGATATAATAATGCCTTTATTCTAAGGTTAATTGTTTTCCCATACACGCCCTCATAATTCCTAAACAAATTTTGCTACGACTAAAAAAGTAAACATTAAAAACAAATATACTTAGAAAACGCTGGAAGTAGCAAAAAGTCGCCTGGAAATAGATATTCTCCACATCCACACTTGGTAAACAAAATTAAAACCGCCTAAAACTCGAACAAAGAAAGGTGAAGATGTGCACATTACACTTTACGACCTTCAATTTCACTCGTTTTTCACTTCTACCCCTTAAACATTAACCTTTTCATACCCTAAAGCAACATAAGTTTGCTCTAAAATGTCATTCTTTTCACTTAAATGTGTGTAACGAATTTGCCGATTTACTTAATGACAGGATGAAAAGTGCCAACCGTTTCTGGGAAAGTTGTTACTAAATATGGCAGCTTAAACAATTGCATGTTTTGGGAGTGAAAGAACAAAAACCAAAGGGTCTGTTTGGTATGTTGCAATTGATAGCGTAGCAACAAGGCGAAAGCAAACAAAGGCCTTTAACACCGCCACAACAAGTGCAAAGTGAGCAAATTTGGAAGCTTTCCAATTTTCTCCTGCTTTCATTTACCATAATCATGGTTTTCCCTTCCTCTATCAAGGGTACTGTCCCATTTTTCGCCATTCCAGACGCCTGTATAGTGCATAAAGAATTAAAAAAAAACAAATCAACAATACAAAATTCGTGAGAGAATTAAGAATGATGATAGAAAAACAAACGATTCTCGAACAAACACTCAAACTGACATCAACAGTTTGTACTTCTATTTTTAATAATGTAAAACATGGATATCTCAATTCAAAACTAACAAACACTCAAACGGTTGGCTCTAATAATTTCAGTTTTTTTTTTTCACTAACAATTTTCATGAAATAAAGGCAAGTAGCATTGTTTTGTAAAATAAATACTCATGGACTGAATGAATGCCTGTCATCAATAGACTATACTTTCTCTATCGCCTCTCGGCAGATTATACAATTACAAATTATAATAAGGATCAATCAATATTTCATTTACAGACACCGAGAGATTAGCTCAACCCTTTCCTTGCGAAAATTTGGTCCAATGTTTTTGGCTTAATTTATTCTTGTATCCTGTTTGTTTCATTTATACAGCTAAGTTTTGGTGTAATAGTTCACAGTGACTTCAGAGTCAAATAAGGGAGTATTTAGTTGAGATTTCAGCCACGGATTTTGACAAACATAAGAAAACAAATATTTAGAAGTTACAATAATTTAGTACCAAGACTAATAGTTTTGGAGAAATTAAATAAACAATCACCGGTGCTAATCCTTGATAGACTAAAGATCATCTAGTAAATCGATTTTTTTTAATATCTTTCTTATATTACTCTATTTCTAATAGAAGCCTGTAAAAGTTCTATGGTGCTTCCTTTTTTTTATATTTGAAAATGTGAATAGTTGATTATCCAAAAAGCTCAAAACCCTGGAGCATTAACGTAGTAGGAAAACCTCAGATTTTCCTATTTGGAAACACAGATTAACGGGTTAAGGATATGTTATTATAAGCTTTCTATCTCTCAAATTATATGTTACTATAAGCTTTATGGAATGCTGTGAATAAAAAGTAGTAATCAAACCGGACGAAGTGGCAAGCCTAAAAAATTAACGGGAACTCGACCAGCAATCCCGGCCTTGTCTCTAGGATGATGAAACTTGCATGTCTCTCCAAACTTGCAGCTTCCTGTCTTCAAATAATACTGGAAACAAATGAAAAAGTAAATAAAATTAATAATTAAGAGAGAGAAATAATGTCTGATTTATAGGCTTATGATAGGATGTAGGAATGAAAAGTGAAAACAGCCCATAAGTTGACCCCCGATGAAAAAGAAGTGCAGAAAATAAAATAAACGTGACCGTCCTCCTCGCTTCTGACCAAGGGATTGTTTGGTTGCGGATTTAATGAAAATATGCTGATTTTTTGGGGGTTGAGAAAAAAAATGTGCTCGGCCAGTTTAATGCTTCTAATCCTTTTCGAGCCAAAAAACCAGGAAAACCTCAGATTTTGAGCAGGTTAACCAAATGTAGTCTAGCCTTTTTTTAGAGGCAAAAGAGATATACTTGAATGATGAAACCAAAGGGCCTTAAATATGAATATGATGAAAAGGGTACCTGACATTCAGGCTGTCCTATTCTTTCTGGGTACTCTCCCATCATCCTTGCAGTAGCAATTGCCTGAAATTCAGAAGCATTTTATTAATCATCTTTAAATAATAAGAAAACAAAACCCGAGTTAAATCAAACTATTAGGTTCATGCATAAAAGCCGAAGTGGCTGTCCTTACAAAACATCGTCACTTGGATCCTCGTGGACTCTGCCATACATGCAAGTTTAGCAGTAGATAGATATGTCGATATATTTTTCACTACGAATTCTTTAAAAAATATTCACCAATTAAAGTATATATTTACCAATTTCCTGTTATGAGGGTGGTTAAATCGGCATGTAACCCCAAATCTACATAGTCCAGTCCTTATATAATACGAACAATCAGGTTCTCCATCACGTACTGGATAATTTTCACCATCCATTGTTTCAGTCGGCCCCAAATTCATTTGCCATAATGTATCTGCAATTGGACAAAAATTATAATCACAGAGTAAAAACAATGACAAAGAAATTGACTATAATAATGAAATTTCCTAAAATTGGTATAGAAAATTGTGGAAATATCCTAAAGTTATTACTGCAATATCAGAATGATATTGTCACATATTTTAGGCAGATTTCCTGGCTGCTTTATGGTTGATAACAACACTGATTTTATGAAATCATTATAATTATTTATGTAGATATTATTTTCCTTATTTACTTATTCCTGTACTATAAAAGGAAATTTATTTGCTGTATGTGAAGATTATTCAAAAATAATAAAACAAATTCATTCTTATTTTATTCTCTGAATCATAGATGTTTACATGGTATCAGAGCAATGTTTTAAACCTTAGCCGTTGCAATTAATTTATTGACCATCTAATCTAAGTAAATGTGTTCGGGATATTATTGTATAAACAGGAGAAGTTGCAACCACAGTTACATATATTATACTTGAAAAAAACTCAGCCTTTTATGTTTCAATTAATTTATATGAGAATAAAATAGTCCTAACTGAAATTATGAGGTTTATTAATGTAATAATCTATGTAGTCTCCTTACCTTTTTTGTAATCTGCATGAATGTGTTATCCCTTGTACTTAAGAAAAATTGTCTTTAAATTTCATGCTGAGTGTAAGAATTTAAAAATCACAAGTGATGTAAGATAATAATCTTAACATGAACGAATAAACTCAATTCCCAGAAAATATTGAAGCGCTCCTAAGTCTTTGGTCTGAAACTTCTGTCCCATAATTTAGCTTTTAATGTTACAATTTGCATAACTATTTTGTTGTTCTTATGGGTACATTTTAACGAGTTGAAATTAACAAAAACAGAGGATGTGAATGTTTTTGGTTCAAAATTAGTTGGAAGAATCCATTCTCGATTAACATATGGAAGAAACAAATGTTAGGGCAATTTTACCAATTATAATATTGATCCCGAGACGAAAGCTTATAAGTTTATCGGTTAAGATAAATAGTGGCAATGGTCCAAGAGTGAACATCTCCCATAATTCAATGTATATATAGCTTCTCCTTTCAAACACCAGGAACTTATTCGACTGATATCGCTTATCTACTTTTCTCGACAAATAGAAAATTATAGCTTGCTTCCGAGAAAGGATAATTTTCGGGAGTCTTCGGTGTAATAATTTCCTTTATCAGGTCAAAGTAAAAAAAATTGAAAAAGAGAAACTGAGTGTTTAGTACATATTGAGAGGATAGTGAGAAAGTTCGTTCACAGCAGTTAGCAGAGAGTACTTTGAAAATACAGGACACGAAGTCGAGGACGAGGACGAGGACGCCGCCATTGATATAATAAACGTCATCCAGAAAAAAAACGTGATAAATATGATAACATTACACTGAAAAATGATACCTCCGGTTCAATTGCGTCTTTTGTAGTGTTGAAAATTATGGAGCGAGCCAAGGCAACTCTTTTCTTCATTCCCCCTGATAATTCAGAATGTAATCTATCTTCTACTCCCTGCCCAAACACACTCGTTATAAATCACTTCAATTAAGTAATTTTTTCAAATCACGTGTTTTGACTTTTGATTAAAAGAAAAACACCAATATTGGAAAACAAACAATGTTTCATTTTCTCCTTTCTTTGGGCCTCCAGGTTATAGCTTTTAAACCTGGACTGTTTGGTTGACTAGCTCAAATGCGAAATTTTCTTGTTTTCCAGCTTGAAAAGGCTAGAAAATTTGAGCTTTTCAGCTGGTTGCAGCTTTTAAGCAAAGTTTTTTTACTTTCTGCTGGAATCATGCAAAGAACAAGCATAAATTTGAGGGGGGTTTTAGCCGGAAAGCTGGAAGAAACCATATTTTATCCAAATCCCAGAAATTCTTGCCTATTTGCTTAAAAAAGATGAAACCAAACCAAACCAAACCAAACAAGCACGGGAAACCATTTGTAAATGACACCATCATAATGTGCATAGATTTTGATTATAAACTTAACACGGTTATGCACTTTTTCAATTCTAACATACCCTAAATATATATTACAAAACTGATAATCATAAAACAAGTTGCAAAATTTCAAAATCATCCATTTAAAGGTTTACCTTCAACCCAACAGCAGCTAAAGTATCAGTCACAAGGGCGGCAATTTGATCCTCGGGCATACTTGAATTTTCATACCTATCAAAAATAAGAAAGGTGGTCACAGTTAAAACTCAAAAGAGGTTCGCTATCGAAACAAGTTGTAAGAGTGCACTTGTAAATATCCATGAAAGGAAACCAACGTTTTCACAACTGTTAAGGAATCAAGAGAGGTTTAAAGCTAAGGTTTTGAGAAGAAAATGGGTCACAGTCAGAAGACGCTCAAGAAAGAAAGACAACAAAGTATCAGTGCATATCTAACTTCCCATAAGCGGTTAGTCTTACAATAGCGGAGATCATTTGCATGTTTCTCACTTAAGATGGTCAAAATACAGTCTAAATCTTCAGCAATAAAAGGATGATAAAAATCACCTTATCAGGAGCAAGAAGTCCAGCAATAATCTTAAGAATCGTAGATTTCCCGGTGACAGAAGGGCCAATAACACAACAGCCTCCCCATCTCTTGTCTACGCAAGAGATCTAAGTTAAAGAAAATTTTAAAGAAAATTCAATAAACTCTTAACACAAACAAATTTCAATAAACTCTTAACACAAACAAAAATTTCAATAAACTCTTAACATAAACAAATTTCAAAAATTTCAATAAATTCTTAACACAAAAAAAAAAGAGTACAATATTTGATTTGAAAGGAGGCTTAATAGAAAATTCATTTGTCTCGTATGTTTTCCCAACTATAGGAAAACTAACTTTTGAGGTGTGGATAAGGACACGACATTTGACACAACACATATCAGCCCTTAATAACGCTCTTTAAATCAAGGTCTAAGACCAAACTAAACGGACCACTCGCTAAATCAATGAGCAAAACCATATGCCAAATCCTAACACATCTAAGCCATTAGATTGGAGGTTATCAAGGTTTTTTTTTATCATTTAACAATATAGGAGAATTTTTCTGGTGATAAAAAACAGGCTGAGATCTTTGAATCAAAACACACACACACACACATGCTGAAAGTAGCATGGAGTGCTATGTGGCCGGTGCTACGGCCCATCAGTTTGACAAATCCGATTCCATTTACTGCGCTCTCGGCCTCAACATGGGCGGCGTGAACTGCCTGCTGGGCCATTTCTACGGCGGTTTGGAACCCAAATGGAAATCCTCAAACCTCGAACTTGTAGAACCTTATAGTGGAGGTAACTTGGTTAATTAGTTAACTTGGCTACACTAGAGGGAACTAAACTTGAAACTCTTATCATAGAGTAGCTTTTCAAGCTTAATATTTTCAAACTAAAAACAAAAAGGACTGAGTGAATCATTAACTGCAAAATGATGATTTGCAAATCATTGGGTTACCTGTAAACAAACTTCTGAAGAAACATCTTGTTCAAAGACTCCGAGTGAAATGACAGGAAGCGAAGTAAGAATCACATTAAAAAGAAGCATGTACCAATCATCATATACTGATTGCCCAGAAAAACCTGTGAATGCCTCGAAATAGACTATTGTGAGCCCAAATGCTACGTTTTTGTAGAAGAAATAACAGATCTGGGGCCAAGGAATTGCAGCTTAGATCAGTAATAGTTGAAAAAACGTAAGGAAAAGTAAAAGGAAATTAAGGGATAAGTATACGAATCTAGGATTTACTCTCAGTTAGCACCATAAGACTATTCAACATATTCGACTTGGTACACTGTATTTTCCTACCCTAGGCTACTGTTTTTTGTTAGTACACATGCGCAAGTGCTGTGACGTTTCGAACCAAAACCTTCAAAAACTGGTCAAATTGAATTTCTTTGAAGTTTCCATCCACTAAATTGACGTATTTGTAACAAATTAACCAAAAAAGATGGTTCAGGGCACTAAATTGAAAAACGCTAGCACATGATACGAGATTGGATAGACGTGTTAGTACAGGGTATGAAACTATAATAAAGCACATGACTACCCCACCCATGACTTGGAAAGAAATCCGAAGTGCATGAAAGTAAACCCCTGATTTTTAGTATAAGCACCCATTACCATTTGAGCTATTCTCTTATAGCACCAGTGACCATGAACCACCAGAAGTCTTTCCAAAAACTGAAACTGAGCTATTGAAAAGTCACTCGCCATCACAGCCTGCAAAATGTCCAAAGTCAAATAGTTGAGTAAGAGGATCACAATCGTGATCAATAGAATAATAAAAAGAATTACGAGCTATTAACCAAAATGTGTAGTTTTTTGGCGTAGCCTATGAGAAAGAGGATGTGAAACATTACTCTGGGAAATTGAACAACTAAGCACAACACAGAGCCACAAAGCAGACATACAGAACAAGTGATGTAGTTTCTAGATTACAAGTTTATTTTTTCCTTGTTTTCACTATTTTTTTTAAATCAGTGTCAGGGGTTCTTTATCTTTTTTTAGTCGTCATTATTGTGATCATGTGATGTCTTTTAGGCTTCCAGTTTTCAGTATAAGAAGGTTGCAATTTCAAATCTCAGATGTGAGAGCGGAGAATTCACGATGAGTGTTTGGTACTCTTCTTTATTTGGGTTGGTATCCACATTCCCCCTTTTTGACAAGGGTTGATATTTATTAATCGCTATATTTTTGGTTTAATTTTTCTGTTCTATACCAGATCGGATTCAGGGCATAGTGAACTGAGAATTCTGATTCTTTTTTCATTGAAAACTCGTAGCAACATTTAAAAATAAAAGGCCACGAGGCAAACCTGCATCCCTTCGACACCACTGATGCCAACACCAATATCTGCTTCTTGAATCATTCCAACATCATTTGCACCATCACCAATCGCTAGTGTTGTTTTCCCAGTACCTTCTTTTACCAATCTCGTAACCTAACCAAAAAGGAAATTATTAATGCTGAAAACAGAAATTAAGAAGTGAAAAAGACGGGGAGAATTGTTTAGAAAACAGAACATTACCAGAGCTTTCTGCTTAGGAGAGACACGACAGCATATGACAGATGCACAACCAACTGCTAACTTTAAAAATTGTTGCTTCATATCTTTCTCTAAAGCATAAGTTAGTGTCTTCCCATCAATAATCAATGCAAATGCAGCATGAGGATCCTTTTCAAGATTTATCATTCGAGTTGCATTCGTGATTTGCATTGAAATGTTTTCCTTCGCTGCCTGATAGAAGACAACTCCAAATCTTAACCAAGATATTGCACGACCGTGAATTTATATAAACACTATTCTAAGCGCATGTTTGGTTGCAGCTTTTTAGCAATTCCGCTAATTGCGATTTTTTTATTTTTTTACCATGTATTTTCACTTGAATATGTTAAAAATGATGATTTGACACCCCTCCTTTTTTTTTTCTTCCACTTAATGTAACTGCTTATGTAAATCCAGCACCCCTCATTAGCCATTCCTGGAACAGTCAGTGCTTTTGACTGTTATCCAAACCGTCGAGATCTACGGTTAGATTAGAGTCTCAAAAATTAGCCGTTATATTTGATAATCGATTTTACTCGATTCAATAAGGTGTAAACACGTCAGAAACTTGATAATCGTATCTACGTCTCACATTGATAAACCAATAATAATGTGACAACAAAGTTATTATTTTCAAGATACAAAACATGAAAATCACATATATTCCCAAATAGATCAAAAAAAATCAGTGTTGTGCTTGTGCAGCTGTAAATTATATGTTCGCCAAATATGACCTAAAACTAAATAAGCCTATTGCAGCTAAATGCTTATCAACTTTAACAACCAACCATATAATATATCATGTATAAACTTAACAACCAGCTAATTCAGGCTTCATTCTTTAAGCTTATTCAGGCCTCATCCAGTTGCAACTTCCAGTTTATTCAGGCCTTAGTTGGTTGTTTCTTTTAAGCTCAGTTTTGTATTTTATTGCGCACAAGAAGAGCTACTCCTGGTTGGCCACATCAAATGCTTTGTTGTTTTGCTCAAAATCTGGATAACATTTGGTTACAACTTAGTGTTATCCTAATATTTGGACTGCATTTGGTTGTCCAACTAAAAAAATAAATGATACAACTACATAACATGAGTGAAACAGTCAGGAAAAAGAATTCAAAGGGAAACCCTTTTTTTCCGAAACCAGCATTGTGAGGGTGACAGTAAGATATTTCACAAGTTTGGGTCGGGAACGGGGGGAAGTGTTTCCAAACTAATCCGTGGGGATTCCTATACATCCAATCGAATGCTAATTTACGCAAATTGTTGAAGAAAGAGAAAAACAACTTGTTCTCAAAAGGGGTATCATCAGCCCAAGAAAAAGGTGAGAAATTATAGATTTGAGACTTTGGCCTAGCGAAGATTTGAAATCAACTTGCCAAATTTTCTTTTAAAAAATACTATTGAATACAGGATAAAAATTGGGGCTTGTTTCAGTGCAGATTTTACCAAATAAGCCACTTTATTCTCTAGCTTTTTAAGGTAGATGTTAAAAAACCCATCTTTTAAGCCAGTCATCTCAATACAATGCAACTTATTGAGTTTAAACGTTGCAACCAACGAACCTTATACGCAATTACTAAAATTCGTTAAAAGAAAATGTAAATAAAACCCAAATGAACTATTTCCCCTGAAAACACCTTCTCATAGAACCTACTTTTCAGAAAATATTTTACTATGAATCAAACAGAGCCTAAAAGGCAAAAATAAAAAAACTCGGCGAAACAAGCAGAACCTACCTTCACATGGAATATGCGAAAAGTCCAAGTCATTTTTAAAATAAGACAAACGTAAACAGCCAAGAGCGGAGAGCAACAATAAACTTGAAAAGTAGGTGCCAGAATACACTATAAGAATATCTCGCTTTAAGAGCAGAATCTTGATACGAAGAATATGAAGGCTTTGTTAAGTTGCAGTTAATAAAGATAGGAAAACATGTAATATCTGGGGCGGAAAAATTCATCCTTTGTCAGAGATCGGGACATCACCCCCTCTCCATTTGACTAGAATGAAAAAATCTCCCATAATTACAAAAAAACATATAGTAATTGATATTTGTACATATATAATAATAATAATAATAATGAATATTATTTAACAAGACGAAAACATATAGTAATTGATATTTGTACATATATAATAATAATAATAATAATAATAATGAATATTATTTAACCAAGACGAAAAGTAGGATACTCTATAAGAATATCTCGCTTTAAGAGGAGAATCTTGATAGGAAGAATATGAAGGTTGCAGTTATTAAGTTAGCAGTTAATAAAGATAGAAAAACATGTAATATTTGGGGAGGAAAAATTCACTCTTTGTCAGAGATCGGGACATCACCTCCCCTCTCCATTTGACTAGAATGAAAAAATCTCCCATATTTACAAAAAAACATATAGTAATTGATATTTGTACATATATAATAATAATAATAATGAATATTATTTAACCAAGACGAAAAGTAGGATACTCGATAAGAATATCTCGCTTTAAGAGGAGAATCTTGATAGGAAGAATATGAAGGTTGCAGTTATTAAGTTGCAGTTAATAAAGAGAGGAAAACATGTCATATTTGGGGAGGAAAAATTCACTCTTTGTCAGAGATCGGGACATCACCTCCCCTCTCCATTTGACTAGAATGAAAAAATCTCCCATAATTACAAAAAAACATATAGTAATTGATATTTGTA
This sequence comes from Primula veris, assembly GCA_963682055.1. Taxonomy (NCBI): domain Eukaryota; kingdom Viridiplantae; phylum Streptophyta; class Magnoliopsida; order Ericales; family Primulaceae; genus Primula; species Primula veris. The sequence goes on along the minus strand of OY821746.1, from coordinate 33,771,090 downwards.
CATATATAATAATAATAATAATGAATATTATTTAACCAAGACGAAAAGTAGGATACACTATAAGAATATCTCGCTTTAAGAGCATAATCTTGATAGGAAGAATATGAAGGTTGCAGTTAATAAAGATAGGAAAACATGTAATATTTGGAGAGGAAAAATTCACTCTTTGTCAGAGATCGGGACATCACCTCCCCTCTCCATTCGACTAGAATGAAAAAATCTCCCATATTTACAAAAAAACATATAGTAATTGATATTTGTACATATATAATAATAATAATAATGAATATTATTTAACCAAGACGAAAATTAGGATACTCGATAAGAATATCTCGCTTTAAGAGGAGAATCTTGATAGGAAAAATATGAAGGTTGCAGTTATTAAGTTGCAGTTAATAAAGATAGGAAAACATGTAATATTTGGGGAGGAAAAATTCACTCAAATGAAAAAATCTCTCATAATTACAAAAAAACATATAGTAATTGATATTTGTACAAATATAATAATAATAATAATAATGAATATTATTTAACCAAGACGAAAAGTAGGATACACTATAAGAATATCTCGCTTTAAGAGCATAATCTTGATAGGAAGAATATGAAGGTTGCAGTTAATAAAGATAGGAAAACATGTAATATTTGGAGAGGAAAAATTCACTCTTTGTCAGAGATCGGGACATCACCTCCCCTCTCCATTCGACTAGAATGAAAAAATCTCCCATATTTACAAAAAAACATATAGTAATTGATATTTGTACATATATAATAATAATAATAATAATGAATATTATTTAACCAAGACGAAAAGTAGGATACACTATAAGAATATCTCGCTTTAAGAGCATAATCTTGATAGGAAGAATATGAAGGTTGCAGTTAATAAAGATAGGAAAACATGTAATATTTGGGGAGGAAAAATTCACTCTTTGTCAGAGATCGGGACATCACCTCCCCTCTCCATTTGACTAGAATGAAAAAATCTCCCATAATTACAAAAAAACATATAGTAATTGATATTTGTACATATATAATAATAATAATAATAATGAATATTATTTAACCAAGACGAAAAGTAGGATACACTATAAGAATATCTCGCTTTAAGAGCATAATCTTGATAGGAAGAATATGAAGGTTGCAGTTAATAAAGATAGGAAAACATGTAATATTTGGGGAGGAAAAATTCACTATTTGTCAGAGATCGGGACATCACCTCCCCTCTCCATTTGACTAGAATGAAAAAATCTCCCATAATTACAAAAAAACATATAGTAATTGATATTTGTACATATAATAATAATAATAATAATAATGAGTGGATTGTAATTTCAAAACGGTTTAATTTTTTTTTTAAAAACTAATTGATAATTGTATGCAAATTACAGGGACCAATACTGTATTTGCAGAAAGGAGGAACCAACATGAGAGAGAGAGAGAGAAGACATCAGCGTCAAGGGAACCACCGCAACCGCATAAAGTTGGAGTATTCTCCAAACGCATCTCCATCTCCATCTCCATCTCCATCTCCATCTCCATCTCCATCTCCATCTCCAGTGCGTTAAACATCCTCTCACCCTATTTAGTTTTTTTTTTTTTGTTCTCTCTCTCTCAGCCACTCATTAGTAACAAGGCTTGATGGGTCTTCCTGGTTCGGGTTTTGATAAAAATACCAAACCCAATAAATTACAAATAATTTGTTACATTTAATTCGGTTTTAATAAAATAAAATAAAACATGGTATAAACCGTGTATCTTAGGCCATAAATAAAAAAAAATGACAATTTAAAATATCAATAAAAACGCATACTATATGCCACAAAATAATGCAAAAAATAGCAGAAATGAAAAAATGGTAAAAACTAGGGGTCGGTTAGGGTCGAGGTCCGACCCGTAAACACTCAACCCGTATCCCGACCCGATTACTTTTGGAAGTGAAAAAAAATTCCGATCCCGACCCAACAAAAGTCGGGACCCGATTTTTCGGGATCTCCTAGGGTCGTGATAGTTTTATCTCAAATCTTCCGACATATTTTTTTATTTTACGATAACGTCATTTTTTATTAACGACTCATAGCGTTTTTAAAATGACATAAATCGACTCATACTGTTTTTAAAATGACATAAATCGACTCATACTGTTTTTAAAATAACTTAAATAGACTCATACTGTTTTTAAAATAACTTAAAACGACTCGGACTCTTTTTAAAATGATTTAAATCGACTCATACTGTTTTTAAAATGACTTTAAACGACTTATACTGTTTTTAAAATGATTTTAAATGACTCATACTGTTTTTAAAATGACTTAAATCAACTCATACTGTTTTTTTTTTTGTTTTTTGAGATTTTTAAAATTTTATTCGTGTTTTTTCGGGGTTTTGCCTCTTAATTTTTTTTGAATTTTTTCATTTTTTTTTTTAATTTTTATTGGTTAGTTATGGGAAATAGACTAATCTTTAATTAGTTTCAGTTTTATAGACTAATTCTTAATTAAATTGTAGATAAGGTACCAATCCAAAACTTACCCCTATTGATCAATCTTTTAGGGTGTGTTTGGAACATGGAAAATATATGGGGAAAAGAAAATGATTTACTAAGAAAAACATTTTTTTTTGTGTTTGGTTACATAAGAAAACCAATGGAAAAGAAAAAGAAAGAATGGGAAAATTTTGTGTAAAGTGAGGGAAACCATTATCCTTCCAAGGTGGGAGGAAAAGGAAAACAAATGAGAAAATTAAGGCTAGCTCTCTCTCCCCCCTTTCTTTTATTTTCATTTTCTTTTCTTTTCTTTTCCCAATCTTCCAAACACATAAGGGGAAAATGATTTCATGTTAATTTTCATTTCTTTTCCTTTCTTTTTATTTTCTTTTATTTTCCCAACACATTTACGGGTTCCAAACACACCTTTAGTGACGAGGGGACTGGGAGTAATTCAACAAATTTGCCACTTTATTGTACTTCATAGACTTACAGAAATTTACACAAATGCACGACAGCACAACACCAGCAAATAAATCAATTACTACAAAGAGAGAGAGGACCTTTAGGAAAGTTAGACGGCCATGGCTCTTCAAGACTCCTGCTACAGAACCATCAACTTCAAAAGCTTCTTCTTCTGATTCTACAAATTTCTTCTGCCCACTCCATTCCATAGCATGCACCCATCTTGAATTGCCTGCAAAACATATTCAACTATGAAACTAAGATATAATGGGAAGGAACACAAAATAAACTTCCAAAGCCAATTGCATATCAGATTATATTATTTAAGCATGTGTAACAGTGTAAGAACATCATTTCTTTAACTTTAAAACATTTTTTCCCAGATGGAAGTGGCATTAAATGGAGACATATTCAGCAGAAGAAAGAAGTACCCAGCCAGTTGCTATTATTTTCTCCAAAATATATAAGTACACAAATTTTTGTGAACTTCAAAACAATTTTCTCAGACGGAAGTGAGATTACAAAAAGAAAGTTTACAATTCATTTGCAAACTTAGAGGCAGCCCTGCGCCCACCCTAGTTTTTTATTATGTAAAATTCTTATAGTCCAAATCTCTTCAATTCTAGAGATTTAATTATAGTGATTAGGTTAGATTATTAAACTTTAGCAAGTTTTCTTGTTGGATTTGTAATTTTTATAAATAAACTATCAAAGAAAACAATATTTTGAAGATAATAGATTATATGGATATGAACACGAGTAATAATTAAACTTACCAAGCCAGTTGCAAATCAAATCATATTCTCCAGCATATATAAGTACATCAATCCCGTCTTCAAGAAGAGCAGGAATACCAGCTTCAAGGTTCCTCATCCAATCCACAAGCATAGCTTGATATACAGTTGGGCAACACGAGACAAAGTCTATGTCCCCAACTCCAAGGGATTCCCTGACATTTTTCTGGTTTAAAAATTTCTCCATATTCGAGAAATCATAGCAAAGGCTTCCTACACACTTCTTTCTAAGATCGTAGTACTGCAATTATAAGACATAAGAGTCACCAAGGTTCAGAATAATCTCATTAACTTGCTAATTTTAGAGTTGTGATAATCTTATAAACCGAACAAGAGAAAAGAGAGCTGAACTGATAGAAATGAGATTAAGTTTTACAAAAGAGAAATAGAGGCTTAGGTCTTGTTTGGTCGAATCTTTTAAGCAAATAAGCTTTGATTTTTTATATTCCGAGGAAAAACAATGTTCTTCCGGCTTAAGACTTCTAGCTATTTCAGGCCAAAACTCCAGAAATCTCAACTCTTAAGTTGCTCAACCAAGTGCTGCCGGTTTTAGGCAAAAATAATAAAATTGAGTTTAAAGAAATTCAACCAAGCAAGCCTTTATGTATAGCATAAAACACTGAATCCCCGTCAAAAAGAAAAAGGTGCTAACTAAATGTAATAAACAAACTAACAAAGATATACATATAGATATATACACATATAAATACATAGATATATACACTCCTACATATGCATACATAGTTATATGCACATATATATACATATATACATAAAAAAAATACTCATGTGTAATGCTTCATTCTTGAATCTTTTAAAGGAAAAGTTCAATGTTAGAGAAACCCGGTAATTGACAAATTGACAATATACATTTTCCTTTCAAATGACCCCAAAAGGAAAGAACCGTTAAACAACAAAAAAGAGTCCATATATCTTACATTGACATCACCAGCAATCAACATAATGCTACTGAAGATGGTGTTGCAAACAAAGTACGAAGCGATGTAAGAAATAGTACCATCAGTCCCTGAAACCAAATATTATATGTTCAGATTATGAAGAAAAAGCTCCTCACATAAACTCTCCATGTTCGTGATAATTGATCATCAAAAGAAGCTTAAAAAATAACACACTTATTATAGTATTCTGAAATATTTTAAGGAAAACACTTGGTACAGTAAAAAAATTAAGAACAGGGTTTGTTACTGTTTTGTACAACTTTCCACACTTATTCGACATTGTAAACTAGTGACTAGCCAAAACACGTCTTTGAAAATTGTGCACTTACTTCTGAGTTTAATGACTGTTTTGTCAATTGTGCACTTCAGTCTAAATTATCAGATGACCATTGTACCCATGAAATTGAACGAAAAACAATTTAACATTGTCATTTTTCCCATTAGTTTAAGGAAGTGTACAAAACGGTCATTAAATAGGTTAATGTACAAAAAGAAAGTCTAACAGTACAATTACTGAAACATGTTGAGTTAGTGTGCAAATGGAATTTTGTGTAAAGATCGGGCAACAAAAAAAGCCCTTTAATAACAAACAACAAAACTAAAATATAACCGCACTATAAGCATCGTGAATTCATGAATCATCTAAGAAACATTAATAGAAACATGCTCAGTTAGTATACAAATGGAACATGTGTAAGACTGGGATGCAATATAGTACAAAACCTCTAAGACCAGGTAGCAAAAGTGAGAGCAACCCCCGTGTGATAAGGACAAAATCATCAAAAGAAACATAAAATGAACACACTTGCTGTTGCTTTAAGGTGAAGCAAGCAATAGTCCCTCTATACTTTGAATTAAATTTCAACTTGATCCTTATCCCTTATGGTTCCGAGACTTTCAATTGCAACACTAATGCTCTTCAACCTTGTGATATTCTATTTGATCCCTGTAGTTTCCAGTGCAACACAATCGTCACCATATTTTGCTTAAATTACACTAGTGGTGTTTGATGCATTTCAGGGTTTCCATGAAGCTAATCCTGTTTTTTAAATCTCGTGCGATTCATGATTCATAATTGTAGTTAGCTAAAATTCTTACGAGACTTGGATATACTAACTGCAAAAAAATTGATCATATAGTTCAAATGTTAAAATTTATAATTAAATTTAAAAAAAATACATTTCGACAATTTTGATACAAGTTATAAGCCGGTCAAAATTGCACGTAGCTTCCTCAAACTCTTGCTGTTAATGAAATATCAGAGAAAAAGACTAGATTTAGAAAGTAGATGTGATGAAGATCTATCACTTTTCTATTTTACTTTTTGGAGATGGAAATGGGAAAAGGAAGAAGTAAAAAAAGCCATGTACAGGGCAAGTCTAGCTCCCATAGAGTACCCAACAAGTGTAACTTTTGCAGGTGTCAATGTGTCAGATAATTTTTTAATGATATCTACAATAACCTCAACTGACAAACTTGGTTCCTCAGCAGATTCACATGTATTATACGGGTTAGGTTAGAATTGAAGCCGATATTGTCCGTAATTTTTTTCCGAACACATTGCCGAAGTATTAGCCGATTTGGCCTAGGCCGCCCCTATTCGTTATTCATACAAATTATTAATGAAAAATAGTGTCCGGCTATGAGACCTAATTTTAGGTTTATGAAATAAGTCTTTTTTAACCTTTACTTCTGTTTTGTTTATTTTAAATGCAAATGATGGTAACAGATGCATTTTGGTTTGCTAATATCTTTTTATAGCTTTTATCAAAGTGGTTGCAAACAATAGTCCCCTAGTCTAAAACATGTTGCTCAAGTGCCCCCCTGTATCACACTATTGGTCCGCAATCCACATAGGAAGGGATCACTGGTGTAACTGAAACAACAGGGACCACTACTGTTTATATTGAAATTATGAGGGTCACTGGTGTGACTTAATCAAACTATGAGGACAAATAGTGATGAAATTTAATGAAATTCTATGGGGATCATTGATGTAATCCATTATCTTGTATTTTGGAAGATTTAATGGAACGTATTTAAGTTTGTTAACATACAAAAAAAGTAGCAAAGAGAAAGAAAACGATCGACAGAAAAAGCATAGCATTGTCAAGTGGGGAATTACCACAGAGCTTTATAGCCGTTTCACAAACAGGAAGAACCTTATTGATACGATTGTAGTCTGCCTTCTTTATGATCCCCATATCCAATGCATAATCTGTGTATGCCTTATACTGAATTGCAGGATCAGTAAGCCCATTACCAATGGCAAATCCCTGCAGGAAATTTGAAATTATAAAAAACATAACAAAATGATGGATGGAAACTGGCAACATCAAGTCCCTATAGTGTCAATGTTCCTACGTGTTAGGGCATACCTTCAGGTTAATGTGAATTCCCTCTTTAGCTTTGTTGCCTTGGTGGACTCGGGCAGCAAAAGCAGGGATATAGTGCCCGGCATATGATTCTCCAGTTATATAGAAATCATTCTTTTGAAATTGGGGATGCTCCTTAAAGAAGACCTAACATTTTTATAAGACCAAATTATAGTCAGATATTCACAGTTTGCATGTTACTGGCTTTAGTTCATTAAACATAAATAGTTATCATTCTGTCTTCTGTTCAGCATATCTTCAGTAAAGCATAACATAACGATCAAAGTTAATGTGATTAAAAGCGATAATAATGTTCAACATAATCAAGTATAAGATGGCACACCAATCAAAAATGGAATGACTCGTTGTTAATTTGACTAAAAGCAATAATAACGATCAAACTTATTCCACAGTAATAAGAAGTGGCTGTTCAAAGAGGTACAGACAAAAATTGCCCCACAAGCACAAAATACTTGAAAGTTAAAACTGAATATTTCACCTGTAAAAAGTCATATAGATCATTACTAACACCAGCTTCATTGTGTCGAATATCTTTTTTATCAGAGCTGTAACTGAAGCCTGTCCCAATGGGTTGGTCCACATATAGAAGGTTTGAAGCCTGTAGAACATCAGCCAAGATAAAGAAATTTAATACAACTAAACGATACTTTTACAAAACAATGATAAATAAGTTAAAAGGAGCTTTACAATTGCTATGATTTAATTTGGAAAGATTACCTTGTCCCATCCATATGGATTCCATTGTAGAGACAAATTGTTTGCAATATTGAAGGGTCCATTTTCATAGAACATAGCTAACTCACTGCTGCATCCTGGGCCTCCGGTTAACCAAATTACAACAGGGTCCTTCTTGTTGCTCCTTGATTCGAAGAAGAAGTAGAACATCCTACAGTGTACATAACAGCAATGAGTGACTTCAAATAAAGAAACCCAAAGAAATATCCACTTTCAGGCTACCACTAGAAGCAGCCATTTTAGAAGATCCTAAATTTGAAAAGATAATTGGATGATTAAAGGTAACAAAGTCATTTTTGAAGAGAGAAGGGGGGGTAGAAGATCATGAAACTGCTGAGATAATTAGATAACTAAAGGTAAGGAAGTCCATTTTTAAGGGGTGATAAACAAACACCATGGGAAGATAAACACTCAAACAAAGCCAGGAACTGGATAGCTGGACTTCATCGAATAACTATACTTGGAACTTAAGCTAAATTCGTTTTAAAAACCTCATTGAGTCACTGTATACTCAAATGTTATATACACTATTGTTGCTTATCAGCTAACTTTGAATTGCATAAACATAAAAGGATACTGAAAGGGCCTAAGGAAGTAAATAATCAAACATGATTTTAGTGTAAAAAAAAAAAGAGTAAGCCAAAATGCATATAACAACTATTCAATATTTCATGTCCACATAGCCACGACTGACACCAACTTGTTGCCATTGACCACGATACTTTCAATTAATTCAATCGTATCAGTTCGTCATTTTCCTTCATACATGATCGTCACGTGAGATTACATACAAAATCATCTCAAATACCTTTTATGCTCTCCTAAACTCACGAGATAGTAAGATTAACCCACTATCCTAAAAAAACTCTAAGCTGGGATTTGGGACATTTGTTCTTTTTTAGTTTACGTTAACAAAAAGGCCGGTTTAAGTTTTAATCATGATTAAAGTTATGTGAGTAGCATGAGACTGTATATTCGAGAGTGATTCTATTCGCAATAAACGAAAGTATGGTGAAGTAGAGAATTAACAAGTGGTAGTTAATTGATAAATATATAATACATGGTCAGCTATAGCCAAGTACATGGTGACAATTCAAAAGTGAACTACACGATAGAAATCGGTCACAACTTTTAAGACACTGGTCGCAAATACAAAACCCGAATTGTAAAAACTAGGGTTACCAATCGTCATCACCTAAATCACAAATGGTCACTGCAATCCCCAATTCGGAATATGGATCCTTAATATTGGCTACCAATTTTCATTTCCAAAACCCTAGTCTAAAAAACAAAAAACCTAATCGATAATTAGCATACCAATTATCACCACCTAAACCAAAAATTGCCACAAAACCCCCAGTTTAGAAGCAAAATCGCTAATGTCACAAACTGGTAATAGAAACCCTAATTGAAATATTACCCCCACTATTTAACCACACCACCACGTAAATCGCCATATGACCAATTAAACCCCGAATTCAGTTACAAATTCCTTAAAATCACAAATTTGTAATACAAAACCCTAGTTTCAAAGAAAAATCGTAATCGAAAAACTAGCATACCAAATATCACCACTAAAACTCCCAATTAAACCACAAAAAAAAGTAAAAAAAATAAAACGAAACAAAAAACATTAATTACAAGATCAGCTAGCGGCGCGAGAGTGCTCGATCTTATAATACCCAGCGAAGTGACCTAGATCCTCAACCGTAACACCTGATTCCTCATCTCCAGCCAAATTAGCAAAATCGAAACGCTTCTCCACGATCCCTGCAACAGCGACTTCATCATCAACGGAGTCGGCACAGTCCTTAGGAGAGAAATTAAGCTCCCTGATGAGCTTCTGGGCCTCTAGAAGGGATCCGAAGCTGCGCGAGAGAGAGGAGAGAGAAGGATCAGGAGAGAGAGAGGAGAGAGAAGGAGTCTCCTCATTTTTAGATGTGAAATAGGATCGATTTTGGGAATAACCTAAAATATGAATGTATATAAGTTTTAGAGAGAGAGAGAGGGAGTGGAAAGTGATAAATACTGTAGGTGTGACGGTTTATATGATTTCAAATACAGTAGACCCACGTATACTATGTTTTGATGTACAAACATGGGTGGGACGGTACTATTAGTATGACGGGATAACAAATGACCCCAAATAGAGGTTATTTGTAATACTAGGGGAGGAGGCTAATATTTATAATCATAGGATTACGTGTACTTCCCATTTCATTATCCGATCGCAATCCCGGATGTATTCGTAATCTTGGTACTACTAATTTCGCAACCAAACCAAACGCTTCTACACGATCCCTGCAACCGCGACTTCATCATCAACGGAGTCGGCACAGTCCTTAGGAGAGAGATTAAGCTCCCTGATGAGCTTCTGGGCCTCTAGAAGGGATCCGAAGCTGAGAGAGAGAGAGAGAGGAGAGAGAAGGAGTCTCCTCATTTTTAGATGTGAAATAGGATCGATTTTGGGAATAACCTAAAATATGAATGTATATAAGTTTTAGAGAGAGAGAGGGAGTGGAAAGTGATAAATACTGTAGGTGTGACGGTTTATATGATTTCAAATACAGTAGACCCACGTATACTATGTTTTGATGTACAAACATGGGTGGGACGGTACTATTAGTATGACGGGATAACAAATGACCCCAAATAGAGGTTATTTGTAATACTAGGGGAGGAGGCTAATATTTATAATCATAGGATTACGTGTACTTCCCATTTCATTATCCGATCGCAATCCCGGATGTATTCGTAATCTTGGTACTACTAATTTCGCAACCAAACCAAACGCTTCTACACGATCCCTGCAACCGCGACTTCATCATCAACGGAGTCGGCACAGTCCTTAGGAGAGAGATTAAGCTCCCTGATGAGCTTCTGGGCCTCTAGAAGGGATCCGAAGCTGAGAGAGAGAGAGAGAGGAGAGAGAAGGAGTCTCCTCATTTTTAGATGTGAAATAGGATCGATTTTGGGAATAACCTAAAATATGAATGTATATAAGTTTTAGAGAGAGAGAGAGGGAGTGGAAAGTGATAAATACTGTAGGTGTGACGGTTTATATGATTTCAAATACAGTAGACCCACGTATACTATGTTTTGATGTACAAACATGGGTGGGACGGTACTATTAGTATGACGGGATAACAAATGACCCCAAATATGGGTTATTTGTAATACTAGGGGAGGCTAATATTTATAATCATAGGATTACATGTACTCCCCATTTCATTATCCGACCGCAATCCCGGATGTATTCGTAATCTTGATACTACTAATTTCGCAACCAAACGAAACCTTTGGGACGGTGATTTTTTGTAGTGTATGAATTTATTTGAGTTTTGGATCGCATAATAAAGGTGGCAAGTTCGTAGTTCATAATTTAGTAGTTTTAGTTGGAATCATGTTTGTTTGGTTTGGATTATTAAAAACAAAACATATGACTAATATATTGATTGTGCATTAAAAATTATTTTAGTGCACATAACTCCATAACAACATATGAGGTTATTAAGTATTGGTCCATTATTTGTAAAACTAATTAAGTATTGGTCACTCACCTAATTACCTAATAAAAATAAAATAGAAAAATTAGTAAATCCTTAAAAAATAAATAAAAAATCAGAAAAATCAGAATTTTTTTAAAAAAAAATCGAAAATACAAAAAAAAAACTCAAAAAACCATTAAAAAAAAGTCGGAAACCCGAAAAATCCCGAAAAAAATGCTAAAAAAATAAAGAAAATTTCAAAAAATAAAATTCACTCTTACAAAGAGATCGGGACATCACCTCCCCTCTCCATTTGACTAGAATGAAAAAATCTCCCTTAAGTACAAAAAAACATATAGTAATTGATATTTGTACATATAATAATAATAATAATAATAATAATAATAATAATAATAATAATAATAATAATAATAAGTATTATTTAACTATTTCTTTGTTTTTACCATTTTTTAAGGTTTGTCTGGATATAGCTTCAAATAATGAAGTTGGATTGGTTTAAGCTAAGAAAGTCATCAACCTAATTACACTATTACTGCTAAAACTAAAGTAAAAGGACCAAATATAATCTGTTTATTTAAACCCAAGATATTCAAGCTTTCCAATCTGGTAGATCTGATCATACATCTTTTAGATCTCATAAAACGTGTTGTAGGTAAGAATGTTAACGCCATCGTGGAAGACGGAGACGGGGTTATTAGTACACACAACATATATTATTCCGAAAATACCACTATTTTAGCTTCATAAAAGTAATAGCTAGTAACTTGATATAGTTTTCATATTTTAAGCATTTTCAGAACAATTCTTCAGAGTTCTCCCGATAGAAGAAGTCCATGTGGATTGCCTTACACTGAAACTATGCAGAATCCGCCAAGTATGTCCGTATGTGGTAAATGAAAAAATCGGACCCGAATTGCCTTACCACTAAACCTATGCAGAACTGTTTTGTTATATAGGACCGCAACTTTCAATCAAACTAATGATCAATGATCAAAAAGTGACAGCTAGATATAGTTCTACGACGAAGCTACGATGAAAGATAATTTGATCATCAAAATCAAATCAAAAAGCAATTTGATAGGATTCTTATCATCTACTACGCCTTTTAGTACTAATAGGAGGCAACAATTCTTCAAGACTTTTCAAACTCAGAGACCAAACTACAATAGTTTGAAATTAGTAACCAGTTTGATACTTTCAACTAAAACGACGAGTATAGATGTGCATTAATTACACTATCGCTGTATAAATGTGCACATGTTAACCAAACATACCCAACAATCATCTACTAAAGCTTGAGCTTGATCATTTAAGATCTTCTTGGACACGAGCCGAGTTTGATCATCAAAGTAGATCACTAGCAAAAGAGCACCGAGCCCCAACAAGGCAAAGCTACGCCCGATTAGGCTCAACTTCACCCCTAATTACAAAGATTATACTCCATCCGTCCCACTTTATAAGTCATATGTGAAACCGCGTGCAACTTTGACCGGCTTTGAACATGTAACTAAATTGCCAAAACTATTTTTTTATAAATTTCTCTACATAGTTTAAATGTTCAATTATATGATAGAATTTTTTTAAAAAAAATTCGACAATTTGGAGTATCTATTTTCCAATAAAACTATGTGTACCAATCGGTAAATAGAGATTAATATTGTGGAATGCTATGTAGCATCGACTTGCATCTGTGTGTCAAGCTTGACACTATAAACACAACGTGATACATCAAATTTTAAAAATTAGGACAAGGTTACAATACGACAATTAATTATAATTATAAACATATTATTTATATATTGGTATAATATTAGAAATTAATTAATTGCAACTAACAAATATGAGTAAAAATCACATTTGTTTTTGCTATTTTTATAGATAAAATTATAAATTAATACACTAAATTAAATGACTTTTTTGCAGTACACTTTGTGTTACTCTGTGTTCCGAAATTGTCCACTATGTGTAGTAAACATCTAAGCCGTGTTCGTGGAAGCACTATAAAAAAAAGTTTCCAACTAGGGACGATCAAATTAGCTATAAATCTGTCGTAAAAAAATAATATTTGCAGTAAAATAGAAATTTGTCACCATGTCACCCCCTATGAAGGCGTTGTGGAACAAAATTAATCACTATTTCCATCGACAAATCTAACTTTTTTTTAGTGAAGTGTCCGTGTCGTCAACCGGTCAATAATTCAACGATACGGCAGTTTTAAGTGCCGTACATAATTTTGAATACGTGGCCTGAATGAGATCAAATTGGCTTCGGACTAAAACTGTGAGTACCATTTAGTAAATAGAACAAAATAGTGCCGGCTAAATAAGAACAACAAAAAGTAGATGTTACCAAAATGGGGCTTGTTTCAGTGCAGATTTTACCAAATAAGCCAGTTTATTCTCTAGCTTTTTAAGATAGATGTTAAAAAACCCATCTTTTAAGCAGTCATCTCAATGCAATGCAACTTATTGAGTTTAAACGTTGCAAACAACAAACCTTATACGCAATTACTAAAATTCGTTAAAATAAAATGTAAATAAAACCCAAGTGAACTATTTCCCCTGAAAACACCTTCTCATAGAACCTACTTTTCAGAAAATATTTTACTATGAATCAAACAGAGCCTAAAAGGCAAAAATAAAAAAACTCGGCGAAACAAGCAGAACCTATCTTCACATGGAATATGCGAAAAGTCCAAGTCCTTTTTAAAATAACACAAACGTAAACAGCCAAGAGCGGAGAGCAACAATAAACTTGAAAAGTAGGTGCCAGAATACACTATAAGAATATCTCGCTTTAAGAGCAGAATCTTGATACGAAGAATATGAAAGCTTTGTTAAGTTGCAGTTAATAAAGATAGGAAAACATGTAATATCTGGGGCGGAAAAATTCATTCTTTGTCAGAGATCGGGACATCACCCCCTCCCCATTTGACTAGAATGAAAAAATATCCCATAATTACAAAAAAACATATAGTAATTGATATTTGTATATATAATAATAATAATAATAATAATGAGTGGATTGTAATTTCAAAACGGTTTAATTCGGTTTCAATAATAAAAAAAAGCTCATTAGTACCAAGGCTTGATGGGTGTTCCTAGTTCGGGTTTTGATTAAAATACCAAACCCAATAAATTACAAATAATTTGTTACATTTAATTCGGTTTCAATAATAAATAAAAAAACATGGTATAAAAAAAAACGTTAAAAATATATAATATAACCCATAAATTCAATAAAAAAAATGATAATAAAATATCTCAATAAAAGTTTGTATTATATGACACAAAATAATGTAAAAAATGTTACAAAAGAAAAACAGTAAAAACCGTGTATCTTAGGCCATAAATAAAAAAAATGACAATTTAAAATATCAATAAAAATGTATACTATATGCTAGAAAATAATGCAAAAAATAGCAGAAATGAAAAAATGGTAAAAACAAGGGGTCGGTTAGGGTCGAGGTCCGACCCGTAAACACTCAACCCGTATCCCGATCCGATTACTTTTGGAAGTGAAAAAAAATTCCGATCCCGACCCAACAAAAGTCGGGACCTGTAAAATTTTGAGATGAATTGCCAAAATAGTAAAATTCCATAATATAAGGGTAGTGAATAGTTTTTTTATCCCAATTAGTATATTACACAGACTATTTATTCTGAGGCTGGATTTTTCGATTAAAGACAAAAAATTCATGCAAAAACCGTAATTCAGAATTACGATTTACTTGAAAAAAAATAATTAAAAAGTTAAACCGTAAATCAGAATTACGATTTTTAATTTGGATTTACGGTTTCTGTGTAAAAACAATTTTTTTGCAGTCGAAATATCCAAAGTCTATCTTCTATGAGGCTGTATTTTTCGACTACAAAAAATACATTTTCACACCGAAACCGTAAATTCAAAATATAAACCATACTGATTTAAGGCTTATTTTGGCCGCATATTTTAAGCCCAGACCTTTTAGTTTTGTTTAAAAGTTGGACTGATCAGCTTTAAACCCTAGGGTTTTTCTCGTTTTCTGGCCTGAAAAATCTAGAAACTGTAAGCTAGATGAAAAATTTAATCCCCACACAAACCCCAAATTCACATAGTTAGGCAAGGAATTTAAATTTGAGATAAGCACACACGAAAACTCTTTTCAGCACAAACAAAAACAACGAATCCTAAGAAATTACAAGGGTTAAATTTAAACCCCACAAAATCCCAAATTCACAAAGTTGGGCACGAAATAAACTAAGACAAGAAAACTCTTTCCAACCCAAACAAAACAAAGAATTCTAAGAAATCAAAAGAAATGAATATATTCCCCACAAAAATCCTAAATTCACACAGTTAGACACCGAATTTAAATTTGAGATAAAAACACACAAAAAAACTGTTTTCAGCCCAAACAAACACAAGGGGTTAAAGTAACTAATTAATAATCCCCACTATAATCCGAATATCACAAAATTTTCTAAATAAGTGTAACAAATTACTAACTAGATGAACTTCCCAAAGTAACTATCTTTAGCACAAACTGAATTAAAGAATTCTAATAAACTAAAAGGGCTGTACTTAATCCCCACAACAATCAGAAAATCACACAGTATGCTACAGAATTA
The DNA here is from genome assembly GCA_963682055.1 of Primula veris. Taxonomy (NCBI): domain Eukaryota; kingdom Viridiplantae; phylum Streptophyta; class Magnoliopsida; order Ericales; family Primulaceae; genus Primula; species Primula veris. The sequence goes on along the minus strand of OY821746.1, from coordinate 33,755,140 downwards.
AAATTTGAGAGATTGATCAAAAAGTAAAAGAGGTAATTTTGGGATAAAAGACGCATAATTTAAATTTGAGAGAAACACACCAACAAAAGCTGGTTTCTGCCCAAACAAGAATCAGAATATCATAAAGTCAATAATTGAAACAAATTACTACCTAGCTGAAATTCCGAAAGAGATTTTCTTTAGCCCAAACTGAAACAAAGAATTCTAATAAACTTAAAGGGGTGAGCTTAATAATCCCCACAACAATCAGAAAACCACACAGTATGCTACAATATTCGATATCTGAAAAATTGATGAAAAAAATAAAAGAGGGCATACAAAAAAGGATTAACATCTTGTATTTTTCCTATGTATAGTAATAAACTACACTCAGCTGATATTCCCCAAAAAGCAACCCAAACTAACAAGGGGTTCGTTCTAAGAAACTAAAATCTAAGATAGTGAAGAAAGCAAAAGAGGCTATTTCGATATGCAAAATTTTAATTGTCCATTACGAAACTACGTGTAATTTTGACTGGTCAACAACTTGTATCAAAATTGTTGGAATGGAAATTTTCAAAATTTGACCATATAGTTCAAATGTTAAATTTTAGATTAGATTTAAAAAAAAAACCATTTCGACAATTTTGATACAAGTTATAAACCGGTCAAAATTGCAAGTGGTTTCGTAATGGACAATTAAATGGGAACGGAGGGAGTAACTAATTGTCACTGTTACCAACAGAAAGAAATAAGCTTTTTTCCAATTACTACTACTTAAATAATTCAGCTCCACCAAAACTATACTTATTTGCTAATAAAGGTGTAACCAAACCATTCCAAGCTATACCAAACGATTTCTTCGTATATGTGACTAATTTCAAAAAAAGGATTAACAACTTGTATTTTTTGCTATGTAGTATAATAATAAAATAAAAATAAAAAATGGGTAAATAAGAAACAAGAAAAGTAAATAAAAGAAAAAGAAAGATATACAGAAATGGAATAAGTGAGAGCAGCTCTGAGACTGGAAGGTAATTGCTGAGCTGCCGCCATCTCGAAAAACGTCGGTTTTGTTCCCGAAACTCCTCCCACCTGAAACAACATCTCTCTCTTTCTTCCCTCTCTCTCTCTATATATATATATATATATCTATGTATCTATATATGCATCTATATGTATATGTATGTTTCTCTGTGAGTTTTTTTTTTGTTAAATAAGAAAAGTGTTTAAACTAAAATAATGGAAATAAGCCTCTTAACAATGGGTCATCTCTCTCTCTCTCTCTCTCTATATATATATATATATATTGTGTATATATATATTTTGTATGTATCTATATTTCTCTGTTTTTCTTTTATTAAAGATTATAATATTTTAAGAACCCTCCTACTTTTGTATTTAATGTTTTGGTATCCATCTTTTAATTTTTACTAACTTAGGTCCATAGCTATCAATTATGACTCGTGTTTTAAACAAATCGAGTCAAATGACAATAATCTAGCGTATGGTGCCCACGCGATGCATGGTGTAACGCGTGGTATGATTTTACGGAAAACAAAATACCTTTTTGAATAAGATGAATGATGAAAAACTAATATTAAGTATTTTTTGAGGAGAAACAGATTAGAAGATAGAAAGAGAAAGGATGGGGATCATTTGAGGGGATAGCAGTTAATTCTATTCTATTCAGGGGAGAATATGGCAGTTATTTGGATTTCAATTTTATATTTTGAATATTTGCCGGGTATTAATTATTTTCTAATTTTGCAATTTATGTTAATGAAATGTTTTTTTTTAATTATTTGTTTCAAGGCCTTATAAGACATATTTACATAAACTAATAGTATAGAAACATAGATGAAGCTCGTCTCTCTGTTTACTTCTACTTAGAAAGCGCAAAAAAAAAATGTTTAAGTATCATGTACTATTGTGTGTTAACATTTTGGTATCCATTCTTTAATGTTTTGCTAATTTAGGCCCATACGTATCGGGTCGTGTTAAAAATAACGACATAATTCTAGTCACGTGCTCTCAACGATCTTTCTCTGTCTATGTATATAGATATGTATGCATGTATGCCTTCGTGCATCTATATTTCTATTAAATGTGTCAAATTCTTTTCTTTTACTAAGAAAAATGTTTAAATACCCTATAATATTGAATTTTAACATTTGGTACCTATTTTTTAATTTTTATTAATTTAAGAGACTTGTGTCAAACAAAATAACATAATTTTAATCGTTTGCTGTCAACTATCTTTCTGTATGAGTTTGTCTATCTGTTTTCTTTTACTAAGAAAACGAAAAAAACATATTTAGTGTATGTATTGTTGTGGTATAACAAAAAATCCCAACACAAAAACCCTCTTCATTCCCACTCTCTTTCTCTCTAAAATCTCTCTCTGGGTCTTCTTGAAGTTATGCCTCAGACCCTTTTCATTAAACCCTTTCTTTCACCACCTTCTTCTTTTAATTTTAGGTATTTTCTCCTTTTTTTTTTTATGGGTTTATGCTTTTTTGAAAAAAATGGTTGTGTTTGATTTTGTAATTGCTTAAGTTATATCATCACTAATTCAGTGTCTTATTGTTCATTTTGAGGATGTTAAAAGAAAATAAAAAAAAAGTGCTACTTTGATAATTACTTGGAACTTTATTTTATGGGTTTATGCTTTTTTTGGAAATGGTTGTGTTTTTAATGAAATATTTGAATTTTTAATGGTTTAAGTTGTCTTATCAGTAATTCAGTATCTTATTGTTCATTTTGAGGATGTTAAAAGAAAATAAAAAAAAAGTGCTACTTTGATAATTACTTGGAACTTTATTTTATGGGTTTATGCTTTTTTGGAAATGGTTGTATTTTTCATGAAAGATTTGAATTTTTAATGGTTTAAGTTGTCTTATCAGTAATTCAGTATCTTATTGTTCATTTTGAGGATGTTAAAAGAAAATAAAATAAATATAGTGCACACTGAGACCTCTCACGCCACTCGCCCCAGTCCGTAAGACGAGTCATTCCCTATTCCCTCGGTCCTCTTATGTCCCCGGAATTAGAAAGAGACATAAACCATTGTCACTATTCTAAATCACAAGGCCTCGGCCAATAATGTTCAACCAATCAATTAACACATTATCAAATGTCACTTTAACGCCATTGAACAAAACGCATAAGCATAGGTAATAGATTCACAACTACCCAACCAACTACAACAACATAAAACTCCATTCAGGCATTTTAACAAACACCTTGTAAGCACAATCTAAAACTCATCTATTTTCAACAATAATTTACCCAATTCTATCAACAACTATAATAACACATAAACAATGCATAAAACACGTAAACCCATCAATATGCTCATTAATCCGAAATTAATATGTTTCGAGTCTCAACTTCTACAATTCAATTAATGAATTAAAAGTACAACAAATAAACTTCAATTAACAATTTAAGAACATAATTAATATAAAAGGCAAAAACCCCCAATTTATAATAAACGTAAAACCTAATCCTAACATACACCCTCGCTAGTCGCAATGGATAACCCCCGTTAACTTAGAGCGTAGAGGAGATGCTTCCGGTAAGAACCCGCAAATGGTGGTTTCCTCTTCTTCTTATTCTTCTTCCTTTTCTCTCTTTTCTCTCTTTTTCTCTCTTGTTTTAGGTTACTGTTTTAAAATAAGTGGGCTGATTTGAAGATGTAAAAATTGTTTTGAGAAAGTTTATGGTAACGAACTATTTGGTCCCAAAGTTCTAAAAGTTAACTCTTAATCCAAAAATATTGTTTTACTACTCAAAAATACAAATATTTAGAAACAAATCTATTGGGTCCTTTTTATTAGTAAAATTAGTAACAGGTTTTTTTTTTAAATAAAGTTTTTCGGAAGAGTTTCGGTTTTTGGCTAAAAATTAGTCGAGTGACCGGTTTTTGGTAAAATTTGTATAAAACGTTTTTGGATAAATTAAATTATGAATAAAACCATTTATAAAAATACGGAATGTTACATATAATGCTTCATACTAAACTTTTATAAGTTTATTGTTCATTTTGAGGATGCAAATGAGACTATAAAGTGCATAAAAATATGTTCTTTTTGTGGTGTCCTTTTTCTTAGATAACCCATTTAAAGAAGTTTATGGTCAAATTTGAGGTAGAATCTATACTACCTGCTCTTTAGTAGAATACATGTGTTTGTTTGTCAAGGCTATTGGTGATTTTTGGAAAAAGGCTTGCTTTTTATGTTGGGAATTAGTTTTTAGCATTTTACTACCATTTCGAGGGTGGAGGAGAAGACACTGAATGCCTGAAACCAGAAATCAAAAAAATAAAATCAATATTTTTTTCGTGTGTTTTTTTGTCCCTTAAAGAAACTCGAAATATGTTAAGGGATTTCCAATAATGTTAATAAATGTAATAATTATTTCAACTATGTATATTCAAACACAGTTAATAAATCTGAGGTAGAATCTCTAATTGTCCTCTTAACAAATAGAATATTTGCACAGATATACTTTTTGTGAAAGTATTGTATTTGCTTGTCATTACTACCGCTGACTGCTGGTGGAAGGTTTGACGTTAATGCTTTAAATAAACTAGCAACCTTCACACTTTGTGGGATTGGGATGCAATATTTTGGTCATGATATTTGTGCACCTTTCTGAATCTTTTGTCTAAGTCATTGATTTCCAATTATCCTGAGCAATTTCTCAAATAGTTGGTGAAAGAGCGGATTTTTATTAACATACTGGACATGGCGTGTCTATTTTTCAGCAAATCTAAATTATTTGGAGACTACACAGATGCCAACAATAGATACAATAGAAGACTACAGATAGTTTGTCTTGGTATGTTAGCTCCACGAAAGTTCTTACAAAGGACAAAGAAAGTAGAAGTATTTGAAGATGGAGCAGATAAAGCTGATCAGAAAAATTGGAGAAAATTAATGACTGAAATCGATGAGTCTGGTTCTGCAGTTTCGGTTTTACAGAGCCGAAAAAGTGGAAATCAGTCACTTCCTAAAGACCTCGTTGTTGGTACCCTTGTTAGATTTAAGCAGCTAAGGAAATGGAATATTGTTAGTGAGGTAGTTCTCCTCTCTTTGTATATCTATTCGTTTAGAAAAAGGCCACTGACATATCTTGATCTCGATTCCCATTTTGTCACTAGTAAATACCTTTTTACCATGTGCATGTATTGTTTGTTGCACATGAATGAACCAATTTTTGATTGGCATACTGATTTACCTTTTGATAGATATACATTTTAACGAACTGTTTTCTTGAGTGACATGTTCAATAAAAAAAATTCACTTTAATTTTGATCGTGCATAATGACTTGTATGCTATACCACTAAATGGGAATGAATAGTTTTCACTAACAATTAATGACATAAAATTCCACTTGGCACTAGATTCTCGAGTGGCTTCGAACGCAACACTGGTGGGATTTTAGCAAAATGGACTTTTCTATGCTTCTAATCGCTTATGGAAAACAAGGAGAGTTTAGCAAAACAGAAAGGGTGTTGAGTACATGACAAAAAAAGGTCATCTACCAAATGTGATATCTCACACTGCTCTGATGGAAGCATATGGAAGAGGAAAACAATATAAAAAAGCAGCTGTTTTTCGAAGGATGCAATCTTCAGGTCCTGAGCCTTCTGCTATAACGTATCAGATTATATTTAAAACATTTGTTGAGGTAATCAGCATATTTACCTTATGTAATGGTGTGAACCCCTTTTTAGCGTTTAAAATTGTTTCTCACGCGAATTCAACTTACTACCTTATACTACTGTTTTACAATAGAGTGCTTTTGACTACTGTATTTAGCCAATTTAGTACGAATCCGTTAATTAAAAGAATTTAGAACCTCTAAACAGTATTCGAAATGACCGAAATACCCTTGAATCCAATGGTTTCGGTCCAAAAATTTACCTGGTGAATTTGTACTAAATTGATCAAAACGGTAATCTAGGAGGCTAAATAGAAAAACAACGTAATTTTTATACATTGACATGCTCTTTTTGTAGGCCCATACTTATCAAGCTTTGTTTTTGAGCTTTATGGTTGATTGGGTCTTGCAGGCGGACAAATTTAAAGAGGCTGAAGAAATTTTTGAAACTCTACTAAACGAAGATACCTCGCCTTTGAAGCCTGACCAGAAAATGTATCATATGATGATATATATGTATAAGAAATCAGGGAATTTTGAAAAAGCTCGCAAAGTTTTTGGTATGATGACAGAGAAAGGAATTCAGAAATCCACTGTTACCTATAATAGCTTGATGTCATTTGAAACAAATTACAAGGAGGTCGCTAATATTTATGATGAGGTAATGAAAATTACTTATTTTTTCTGTTTTTCGACTGTTTGTTAAAGATAATGGATTAGATCACTGTGTCATTGGTCGTTAGGTTTCTTCTTAGTTTTATAACACTTCTTGTTGGTTGACACCCACTGAGGTTGTTACTTGTCTTAGAACTCACAATAGTTTTTTTTATAAAGGCCAGAACTAAATAAGTTTTGTTTAGACTATAATGTTGAGCCTCAGGTCACTGTTGCTTTAGACTGTTATACAGCTGCTCACTAATGCAATTTCATCTAATTGTGAAAGGAATATTTTCCATTGACGCATATTCTACAATATAGAACCTACTGCTATTGTTATTATGCTTTGCTACCTCCTCTATAAGTTGTTTTATTCAACTCTTAAAGAAGGCATGCAATCTTACTGAAGGACACAGTAGATGTTTTTCATTGGAAGCTGGGTTATCGTATAAACTATAACACCCTCTTTTGAGTTGGATGCTGAATTTTACACTTCCGAACTTGCAGTTTTCCACATTCATACATGTCTATGCATTCCAAACAGCCTGTATCTTGTTTTTTTAATTAAATTTATACCCATAATGTTAATTTTAGATGCAAAGGTCTGGGCTTGCTCCAGACGTGGTGAGCTATGCATTACTTGTTAGTGCGTATGGCAAAGCTAGAAGGGAAGAAGAAGCGTTGGCTGTATTTGAAGAAATGCTTGATGCTGGTGTCAGGTGTGTATACAACTTGACTATCCTTTTTAAAAAAAAATATTAGAACAATATTTAATTTTTATAGTTGTAAAAAAGATAAATTTTTGGGATGTTTCTGAATAGAATTAAGTTATAATAAAATTAGGTGGGCTATTTGTCTCTTTTAGGAGATAGAATAAGGCAAGTAGTTAAATCGGAGACTATACCTAATGATTCCCATTTTCTGAGTTAGAATATATTGGTGCTGGTGCATTCATGTTTTAAACCAAGTTGTATTGAAGTGAATGTTTGAACTTTGATTCACATGTGTGTTGCAATGTTTAGTTCCATTTTTTCATTAGAAAGAAACTCCATCCATTCCTTGTCCATCGGTTTCTTTTTAGGAAGTTCCAAATGGTTGAACATGTTTGAAAACACAACAGTAATGAAATTTGTTTTTTTTTATGGTTTGCCTTATTTTGAGCGCTTAAGTCATGATAGAAGATTACTACTTTACAAAATCTGAAAAGGGTATAGTGGGTAATTATCATCTATAAAAAAAACTTTAATTGCCTGTCTATACAAAATCACTTTTCCGAAACTTTCAAACAAAGTGGAATAGAATCTATAACTCAAGACAATACCATTTGCACCATTGTCGATGATATCTATTTGCCATTTCCTCACTAGGCTAGAAAGTTGGATCATGTTGCTCTTAAAACTAGATAAAGCCGCCCTAACAGTATTGTTAAATGATATTGTAACTTTTCTTATGAAGTTATGTTTTGAGAATAGCTGCATGTAAATATGATTCGGTTTTCTCATAATCATTCTGCACATTTTTGCCATTTTCCCACTTATATTGTTCCTGAACTTTGCTCGACACTCGGTTCTCATGGCAGGCCTACACAAAAAGCTTATAACATCTTACTAGATGCATTTGCTATCTCGGGCATGGTTGAGCAAGCTCGAACTGTCTTCAAGAGCATGCGTAGAGACAGGTAATTATATATATTCGGCAATCCTTTTTATTTTAAATTCGGAAGTAAAGATATTTCGTTTATTGCAGCACTTTGTTTGCTTCTTGTATGAGTTTCTTTTTCCTTGCATTCTTTGAGTCATCAACTCTTCATTTGTATCCCAGTGTTTCTGTCTTAAAAGCTACAGTATAACGTCGTCTAAACTGTTTGTTTCTCAGAGTTGAAAGCTACAAAAGAACAGTCAAATAGAAATAAGGTAGTCCCAGAGGGCTTATGCAGGAAATGCAATTTCGAAGCTTAAACTGGAACCTGTACTTTTTATGCATCAAACTAGGTGTAAAATAAACTTGGTCCCTAAAGAGTAAAGACTAAAGTATAAACTATCAATTATACCACTCTTAAGTCTTACCTCATAATTTGAGTAAGTTAACCTTTGATCACCATAGTTTCAGTTCAGTTAAAACTCTCTTAGTCCCCATAGTTTGAATTAGTTGTATCAGTGGTCCCTTTATATGGAGATTAGTAGCATTAAACATGGAGAACATTAATACAACTTATACAAATTTTGAGGGCTAACGCAGAGCTTAAGTTAAACTTTGAGACCAGCACTGTTGCAATTAAAACTATGGGGACCAAACATGAAATTTTCCAAATATATTGAGACCAAACAGAAGTTCCTCCTAAAGTATCGCAACCTTTACTGTAGTTTATCTCTCAAAACAACAAGCCATTATCGGAGCATTTTCCAACTACTTCACCAATGATCCAGATAGCATCCTAAACGTTCGTGGGTGTCTTATAAATCTCAAATATGTTACATTTCTGAGACTTTATTACTTCTGCTAACTTCTACCTACTATATTTATTTTCATTTCATTTTGCAGAATTACTCCCGACATCTGCTCCTATACAACAATGTTATCAGCTTATGTCAATGCAACCGACATGGAAGGTGCAGAGAAATTCTTCAAAAGACTAAGACAAGATGGACTCGAACCTAGCATTGTCACCTATGGGACACTAATCAAAGGATATGCGAAGATAATTAATCTTGACAAAATGATGGAAAAATACGAAGAGATGCGTGGTTTTGGTTTAAAAGCTAACGAAACCATATACACAACAATCATGGACGCGTATGGTAAAAACGAGGATTTTGATAGCGCTGTTGTATGGTACAAAGAGATGGTGTCTTCTAGAGTTGTTCCTGATAAAAAGGCAAAAAATATTCTCTTGTCTTTAGCAAAAACGGGAGAAGAACAAGCCGAGGCTAAGCAACTTATAGGAGATGATGTAGATGACTTTGTTACGTCTAATAAAAGTTTGGAAAACGAAAAAAGTGGTGAAAATGAAGAAGATTTTTCAGAAAATGGCAATTCTGATGAAGAAGACGGTGGTGATGAGGTGATTGATTTGAATGACGTTGTTACTCATAGAGAAGATCTTCTTTGTCTTGCCCCTGTTGGTGGTTTGTAGGAATGTTTCTGCCTTATTATAGTATAACACATGTTGATTGATTTTGTTGTATGTAAGTTCTTATATAGGGCTTTCTTTATCTTGTATGTTGTAGAAATTCTGAGATAAGTTCAATGATTCGATCTGAATTTTCCCATCTAATTTGGGCAATGAAAGTGGTTTTAGTTCGTTGATTATTCCGCTGTTGAATACTTGAATGCTAGCCTAATTCTGAGAAAGAACTATCGGAATCAATCATGTAGTTGTCATAGTAAACAACTCAGCATTTCAATTATTCTGAATATTTCTTGTTAATTTTTAGGATTAAAGTGAAAAAATTTCAAGATTAATGAACCTTTGTAATAAACATATATTTTTTGTTTCTCGTATTCAAGCCGTGTCTTATCCATGTCTACACTACTATTCGACACTCCCGGATAATTATGGAGTATCCTTGTTAAATAGATTAACAGAGCTTATCATAACTTAGGTTATGACTTTGTTGGATAATATCAAATTAGAATCGAGCATAACATTTCTAAAGTTATTCCTCTGAAAGCCAATAAAGACTTCAATAAAATTTGCCACTACTTCTACCAAGTAATATATGAGACTAATCAACAACACAAAAATAAGAGACCATATTCACCACACATTTGTTTCATATCATTAATTTTCACACCATTTTTTTTCACTTTTCACATTATATTTCATTGTTTCCATAGTTCTATAGAAATAAATTCCTTGTTAACAGTTAATGTGACACCAACTTTAATGAAACTATGGATTTTTATGGGTTTTTTTACAGTGATTAGTAAGTTATCGTAAATACGATATTAATTGAGACATAATGTGGTTTGCTCAAAGGTAAAAATAAAAAATACTACTATGTAAACAAATGGTTTAATTATGATTTCGTCGCCTGTGTTTTGGATTGTTGAATTAACTTTTAACAATCTTATTTTGATAACCTAAGTTTATATTTTGAGTTGTTTTAGTCATCCGCCGTTACATTTTTTTGAATGGAGACCGTTTTGAAGTTTCAATTTAGTTCATACAGTTTAAAAATTTACGGTAAACGCTTAAGATTTACAAAAAAATTTGTTAATACAAATTTAAAAAAGATATAAAACTATCAAATAACATACTACAAATTAATTAATATAAACTAAATCGTTTTATTTTTTTTCGTGTTATGTAAGTTCGTTATTAAATTTTTTAAATACTAAAACGGTTTCCATCCAAAAAATATAACGACGGGTCATTAAAATAAGCCAAATTATAAATTTATATTACTAAAACAGAATTATAAAAAGATCACCCATTATTAAAAGTGACCAAAACACGAGTCATCATCAAACCATAATTAAACACATTTATATATTACAAACAGTTAATAGGGTTTATATATTACATAGTAGTATTACATTAAGTTGGTTAGAATTGAGATTAAATTAATAAACTGTATAGCTTCAACCCGACCCGATATTCCCATAGAAATATTCAAACTCTTACTAATTTATAGGTAGAAAGAAAAGAACCCAGTGAGGTGATTAAGCTTTGAATACTAACTGTGCCATTGATGTCTTACTTCAGGGATGATGTCTTACTTCAGGGATGTGTGTAAATTTAGAGGCGTTTCCCTTTTTCAGCTCTCCTTTCAATTTTGACTTAAATGACTTAGACATGTCATAGAAATCCAAAAGGGATAGGGAAGGGAGAGTTTCGATGCCGGATGGAACCTCCTTCATCAATTTACAGCACCCTATATATAACTCTTTCAGGCGAGGCATGGCACCTTCCATTACTCTCACATGCTTCAGCTCATACAACTCAACAATTCCCAACGTTACAAGTTGTTTAAATGTACCGGCTTTGAAACACAATTCTTCCCATGAATATGCTTTATAAAGCCAGAGAAAAGTCAGATTGGGCAACTCTTGAAGCTGTACTAGAGGATCTTCCTTCAACTGGCAATCAATTAGTTTCAATTTAGTCAGGTAATGAAGAGAAGCTATCCATTTGGGCAACTTCTCCATTTTTGCTCTTACAACAAGCGTCTTAAGAAATTTGGGAGGTGAAGAAAGAAGTTCTAGATCTATGGATGTTTCAGCATAAATATATAATGAACGAAGCTCGGTCAACTTCTCAAGTGTTGAGCATAGCTCCTTTGCATCTCCACTTCTTAGCCCCGTTATTTTGACCTTCCTTAGTTGTGTTAGCTTTGATATGCTTCTTAGGATGTCATCGTTGTTGATTTGGTTTAGCTCTATTGTACTTAGCTTTTCCAAGCATAACAACTTTTCCATTCCTTTTAAAGCTTCGAATCCCTTATAAAAATAGTTACACACAAGGAGTTGTTGAAGCCGACGGAGCTTTAGAATTTCATTTGGCAACTTTCTTACTCCAGTAGTCATGAGGTCTAACGTTTCCAACATTTGCAGGTTGCCGATAGATTTGGGTATTTCTTTTATATCGTCATTTCCCCTTAAACTCAGATATTTAAGGTGTAGGAGTTGTCCAATTTTCCGAGGGAAGGTTTGTAATCCTTGTTTTCTCATGTCTAGTACCTTGAGAAGTTTTGCGCCATCTCCTAAAGAGTCCACTATGGACGACATGGATTCTAAATCTACTGAACCAAACATGAGCAAGGAACGAATGTGAGTTGCACGACACTTAAATTCTTGCCAGTTCCCCGTTTTGTTATGAATTGCCAAGCGTCTCACTCTCTGAGTAGAATTATTTTGTTGAGCACCGTAGATACTCACAAGGTCATGCTTGCTCGACCTGGAGATAATAAGTTCACGCCAAATATCATGGATGTGGTATTCTTTTGCCCGGCCATTTAATCCTACTGTTTTAATCTGAATCAAGCTTCTATCCGTTAGTTCGGTAAGATAGCTACCAGCAATCTCTTCTTCTGTTAGCTCGGAATTAGTTGGTAGTACAAATCCTTCTGCAATCCATAAGCGGATCAAACGCCAATGATTGATCGAGTAGTCTTCAGGAAAAACACTTAGGTATAGAAAACAAAGCTTTAGGTGCCAAGGTAGATCAAAGTAACTGAGACTCAAAACTTTATCCAAGTTTGAGAGTTTTCCTTCTTTTCTCAGCTCGGCACCAAGTCCACGGTAGATCTTATTCCACTCATCTATCGTTTGGCCCTTGGTAGATAAAAGACCACCAATGGCTACAATAGCAAGTGGCAGTCCTTCGCATTTCTTTAGAATTGCTTTCGTAGTTTCTTCCAAAATTGAAGGACATGAATCGCTTTGGAACACTTTTTGACAAAACAAGGTCCGAGATTCATCGCCAGGCAAGGGCTCAAGGTTATGAATTTTCCCGTTCGACTCATTGCAAGCAAATTTAGACAAGGATGTGTCTCTGGTTGTAATAATCACTCGACTACTGCAGTCATTGCTGGGAAATGCATACTTAAGTGCATTCCATGCATCCTGATCCCATATATCGTCAAGAACTATTACATACCGTTTTGGTTGTAGAAAATCACTAATGCACGTTACCAAATCGGTTGTGTCCTTCTCTTCTACTTCAACTGGAACATATAGTTTCTTTATTATTTCCTTGAGAAGCCCCTTAGTCTGGTATGACTTAGAAACAGTGATCCAAGCATGGGATTGGAAATGTTTTACAAGTTGTGGATCATCATATATTTTCTTAACAAGTGTGGTTTTGCCCAAACCACCCATTCCGCATACAGATAGCACTCTTGTCTCGTGAATTTTTTCATCTACCAACCAGTTGATCAACTCGGTTTTGGGCCCAGTGATGCCCACAATTTCGTTTTCTCTAAGCAGGAGAGCAGTGTGAGGGCTGTCGTGTTTTGTGCGATTGGTATTTGAGCTCGAAGAAGCTTGCACATCATTTAAAAGTGTGTATCGTGTTTTCCTTTGAGAAACTGCCTCCACCTGTAATTTGATTCTTTGTATTTCGGAAGCAATTCGGTGGCGGACAAAGATAGTCTTCATAAAAGTCGAGGATCTAGAAAGAAACCCAGAAAATCCATCACCGTGGCGATGTTCAAGGTGAAAAACAAACTGTTCAAGAACATCCCCGGCATCATAAGCAGTGTCTCGCACTTGCTTAACCCACACATCGAAGTCTTCAGTTTCGTCCTCAGCACCAGCCTTTTGCAGAATCACGTTCATGGACTCAAACTCGTCACGGATGAATCCAATTTCGTCCCTAACTCCTTGCAACAAATTGAACTCATCCCGGACAATTGATGCAATAGTTGACAGTATAAAAGAAATTGCACCCGCACCCTCAGCCATTTTTCTTGTGTATAATTTTCTAGTATTAATTATCTGGACTTTTTGTTTTTGTTTTGAAGATAGGTAGCAACTGATTAAGTTAAAGGAAATTAAAGGTAGGTATGTTTTTGTGAGAATGAATTATTGCTTGCATTTGGTCCACAACTTCTCAACGCATTATTATGTTTTGGAAAATGACGAGAAATTATATTTCCATCACTTTATTCCCACCACATGTTTATTTATTCACCGGTCAACGATCCATCCAAGACACATTTGCATAGCTTCTATTCCCAACCCAAGTTAATTTGGAGCCACAATTGATTTTTTCCTCTTTCCTTTTTATCATAACTACTTAACTAGTTTGCAAAATTAATAATTTATTGTACTTTATTAATTCTATCCTTGTTTGCTTAATAATTGTTAATTAATTAAAAAAGTTATGATACTTTTTAATAGCATTTTATTAGAAAAAACTGGTTACTATGCAATTTTGAGGAATTTTTAGTTAGTTTTTTATTAACATAAATTCTCAATGGATCATCAATCATGGATGAATGGCTCATGGCTGCTTTTAAATTAGTTAGTTTTTTAGTAGCTTGTTTACATAATGTATTAATTCAAAATGGGCTTTTTTGATATTAAGCTTATTGACTAAGAAAAAATAGTTTGGTATTATTGACTAAGGAAAAATTGTTTGATTTGTTAGTCTAATTTGCAATGTTTATTGTCTAATTTACGCTATTGTTATAATTGTTTTTTCTCCACTATGTTTGCAGGAGGATTTACAAACCGGGTAATAATGCAGATAGATGTGACGAGAACAGTAAAACTTTTCTTCGTCTTTCTTTTTTGCACTCCCTGGCTAACCTTTAAAGCATTTTCTTCTCTAAAGCTCAGGAGGTTAACCTTATACTTAACCCCTTGCTAAAATTTACGCTCTATAAGATGCAGGCCTTGTTCTCCATATACATGCAAAAATAGATCAAAAGAATCTAAATGCTACGGTTAAGTTGATTAATATCTTTCGGAATAAAAAAGTAACTTTGGCAATCATCTCCCTAAGATGCTAAACTTAACGTTTCTGGCCATTTTATAACAACAATAAGCTAACCGTCCACTGTATGTTTTGTTCTTCTTCTTTGAGCTTGAGAGAACTGAATAATCTACAATGTTGAAACAGGAGGAGCTTGACTGGAACAAAATGTTGATAAATCGTTACATAGGCAGAGAGGTAGTTTTATCTATCCTTTTATACATCGTGTTTATCTCTTAAATAATTGCATTGATCCATATATTGTTAACTGTATTTTATCATAGTTTTATTCACTTAGTGCATCACCTCATTTTGATCTTGAATACCAGCCTAAAAACATTTGCGAAGACTACACTGACTTGACATTTCTCCGCGATTTTGTATACAATGTAGCAAATTGAAAAAAAAAAGGTTGGGTTTAATTAATTCATAAAACCAAATTTTTATTCACTAATATATATTTTTTAAAGGCTTGTGCATTATGTTATCGAATTTGTCCAGTTTTTGTCCCAGAACTAAGGTTTTTTTACACTTTGTGGCCTACCAAAGTGGAAAAAAAGTGTTAGGTTAGGGTTTACTTGCTGACTTTCGTCGGTTGGTTAGTGATACATTAGTGTACAAAATTGCAATTTACTGAAAACTCATGAGACTGCTCTTCAATTTTCTCAGGCTCTTTGGCTTCACCGACGCTTTTTATCCCTTGGTTGGATTAAGCATTTCACAGCCGAGGGTTGTTTTTTATCCTGCAAAACTGAAAAGATAAATGATGAGACGGTTACTTTTCTGCAAAATGAGTTCGAATTTTATCAGACCTGCTCAACTATTTCAGATAATTCTTTTGAAGATTTTCGAACACAAGCATCGCTGTCTGCTACTTACATTTTATGGTTGACAAAGGTAACATGATTGCTGTATTGTTTAGATAAACTACTACAAAGTTTACCTCCTGTTTACCAGAAGAAAAGGCTAGTTTAGCTCTGTTGAATGTAAGACTCACCTTGTTTAGTTGTCGCTATATTTAATTCATTTTTTGTTTATTTGCATACGGTATTTGGTGTTAACCAGCTTATAAACAAGGTATTTGGTGTTAACCAGCTTATAAACACGGTATTTTCTTGTTTTCTCGCTTTCTTGGCCTGAAAAATGTTAGAAGCTTTAGACTATACAACCCGATATACCTCTTGGTCAGAAGAGGGTAAGCTGAAATCATCATATACTCTGTTGTATGTTATGATGGGGTAGATTCGGTATATGTTGGATTTTTATTTTTATTTTTATTTGGAAATATCAGTATAAATTGGATTTCTTTTATCAAATTACTACTGGGTTTTGATGTCCTTTTTATGTGTTCAACAGCAAATATCAGTTCAACATCAAATATCAGAGTTCATAGAGATCAACCTCGAAGAGAAGTTGAGAGAAGTTAAGCTCGTAATAGAGTGTGTATGCCCCGAAAAGATTTTCCTTTCGTATACCTCATGTAATGTATCCGTGAAATAGTAAGTTTTTGTTTGGCTGCAGAATTTTAAGTTGGTTTGTTTCGAGACTGAGCACAAGATACCTAGATTATAAAGTGATATTTATAGAATTTATACCATTATCTGTAACCACGGTTCTGAACTGCAAAAAAACTAATATCTCGCATATTATATAACAAATTTTTGTTGTTTGATTAAGTAGATAAATATGACATACATATGGAAAAAAGTGATTTGTTAAAATGTCCTAGTCGAGTCGTGTCCTATATTTTTAAATTTTACCGTTTTTGACATGTCTGTGTTGTCGTATCCGATACTTGTAGGTGTATGTGTTCATCATAGTTCACAAAACATGGCTTTGCCGTTGGTCAACGAGTATCTCAATATTTTGAACTCTTCTTGACATAGTGCTTAACTATCCACTTCCCTATTGTAAACAGACATTTTTATTTCACTATAAAAACTTTGAAATATATACATTTACAATATCATTCTATTATAATAAGCTAACCCAATACAAATGAGACTGTCGTTTTACGTGTTTTTTGTATAATAAAAACATTATATTACTCATGATTTCTAATTTAATATATTCATTCAATCAATATACTTTTTAAAAATTTATTTACCCGGATCATATATATATCTTGTGTCGCATATGCGACGCATTGATAACGATTATATATATATTTGACCAAATATTTACGTTATTTCTTAAAACGGGCTAAATGAAAAAATATATTAGTCGGTCAATGACCCAATATGAAGGTGCAATATCTAAAAAATAAATTATTTAAGCTTTATTACGGCTTTCAAACATACTTAAGAAAAAAGCTATTTTTTAGTAAAGATATTTAAGTCTTAGGATACTTCTAGAAATTATGTTTTCAATCATTTAGTCTAGAACTTCATAGATCCGTCTAGTTCTCCAACGAGTTCCCTGGTGAGTTATTCCACTCTTCTCCGTCGAGTCCCCATGTTGTCATGGGGTGGAGGCGGCACACCCCCCCCCCCCCCCCCCCCCACACCACACACACACACACACACACACACACACCCCCCTTAGGTGGTTCTCCGGCTCAGTCGCTGATGTGCTTCCTCCTTTCGTTAATAATTAAGATATATGTATAATTTACCGCTTAATCAGAGGCGACCGTGGCCTAAGTCGAGTAAGGGTTGAGTATTGGGCAAATGTTATGATATTTTTTTTTACGAACAATACGTCATGAACTTTTTGAAAAATATATTATGTATTAATATATCACATATTAAATAGCTATAAATATATATTGTTTTACATTAGCTCCTAGTTGTTGTGTAATTACTATATCAACTTATTAGTCGTGAGTTCAATACCTATTAATTACAATTTTATTTTATTGATTTTTTATTTGTATTTTATGAGAAACAATTTTTTTTAAGCCCGGCACATATACATTAGTCGGGGCTGCACCGCACTTAACCAGATGTAGCCGGTAGGATTTGATTTAATATGAAAAGATAACAACTTAATGTGGTGATGTATTTTGATACTTTTAAATTAAAAACAACAAATAGTACCAACACTATTTTAACAACACACCACAAAAACAAACGATCAAAATTAGTTGTTAGAGAAATAACAACATGCAAAGGTAAGACATGTACAAACCTCCTTACGATACGGGCATCAATAAGTGAAAAAGGCTGACAATATTGCAATATAACGTTTGATGACAATTATTTTTCTTTTAATTAATGTTTAAAAGTGATTATTAATATTTTGTAATTTTATAAATTAATAGAAATTTTTTATAAATAATTATTTTAAGATTTAATAAGCGCTCTTTACATAAATAATAATATGATATGATATGATATGATATAGATAGAAAGAGACCGAGATAAAAGATGGATAGTAATTAAACTTGGAATTGGTCCATCAGACTCCCCATGCAAATAAAGTACTCCATTCATAAGATTTTATTAAAATTATCTAATACCTAAAAAGGAAAGTTATAAAACTTTTTTCACAAATTAAGATAAAAAAACAAAAAAGTATAAAACTAACATTCCAATTCAATAAAAAAATCAAATAAAATGGAAAATTCTAGTTGCTACCACTCTAAATTTAATTATCAATTAAAACACGAAACAAACATTAAATTTTCCATCAAATATTGTAAGAAAAAAACAAACCATACGAATAACATCGCCCAATAAAAACACAAATAAAAATGAAGAACCCTACTTGCTACTAGCTTAAATTCTTAGCGAATAATAATATTTTCGTATAGAGTTGAAAACTTTTATTTACAAAAATTCTTATAGAAACTATTCCAAGCATCTAATGAATGGTCTATGAATTTTTAGCGATGTAATTTATAGTTAAAAACTCTATACGTTTTAATAAATTATAGCTTCTATAAGCTATGATTATAAATTATATTTTTTCTGGGTACACCTTTGTTAATAAAATAATAATAGAAAATTGGAAAAAAAATGTAGAATGATAAAAACCATAGTTATAAAAGGCGTAAGGCGGTAGGCGGGCGGTAAGGTCCGCCTATCGTCTAGGCACGTCTAGGCTTCAAGCTTTTTTGATTTTTTTTTTAAATTAAAAATAATAGAAAATAGTTGTACGTAATTTTTTGTAAACATAAGTAATAATGATAACAATATAATTAGGACTCCATGAATTGAAAAACCAATGATAGTAAAATCTCCCTATAAGAATATTCTATACGGTCATAAAAAGTATCGGTCCCAACTCTGGCCAATTCTAAATAAAAATAAATTATCTATTATCATGTTTCGTAAACTTTTAGGTTATCGTTAGTTATAAATTCACCTCGCTAGACTAGTAATAATTTATGTTTTATATTAAATATATATATATAATTCTATTATAATAACTCAATCTAAGTCAAATCAGTCTGTCCAATTTAGACATTTTTTTCCCAAAAATACTCAACTATTTTTTACTAATTACTCATTTACATTTATTCAATTCAAAATATAAAAAATACACAAAAATCATTATATTTTCAATAAATGTTTCGTTGCTATCACATTTTATAACTCGTACATAGACATATCTTGCAACTCAATACTTATTGACAGGTGTGTTAACCTTTTTCGCATGAAACCTTTTTTTCTGTATTATCATCATTCGTATCTATTAAGTAATATTTTGCCTGATTACATATTCTTATATACATGCATTTGTTTTTTAATACGTTTTAAAAACTAAAATTTTGTATATTTCACGTTTTGTTTATTAATGTGGTACTGGTACATGTATCGTTTATTATGTTTATAAATTTATTTTATTTAAAAAAAATATTTTATATGTAATATCTATTTAATAATAAAATAATTTCTCGTAGTCCCAACGATACTGTCTTTTACCGTATATCGATACTTGTCATTTCGGAATCAGTCGACAACATATCAAATAAAACCGGTTCACAAATCGCAGCATAAGGTTCCACACGAAACACATAAAGTTCAAAATGAACAAAAACATTCAAAGCAAATGTGTTCGTTTAGTTGAGTACCTAGACGTAAGTGTTTTTTAATTTAATAATAATAATAAAAAAAAAAACTCTTTCACCGCCTAATTCGCCTTTGACTGCCGTCGACTAAAGTTTTGTCTAAATTACTCCGCCTAACATAAATAGACTTCCATTGCCCGTCTCGTGCATAAGTCACCGTCTTTTAAAAGACATTTATTTGACCGCGGAATCCGCCTCGACAACTAATTACGTCTAATTTAATCAAAATAGGTATAAAAATGTAATTAACAAAAATAGTGAGCCTCAAATATAAAAACCCTTTTGGTATTTTATTTTCTCTCTCTTTATATATATATATAGAGATAATTAATGTTAAGCGTATTTAACTTTCAGCTCAATTTACTATACTCAACTATCAACTTTTTGATTTAGTATACTGTACTAAATGAAAACTTTCAATTTAGTATTTTCCGTCCAAATTAACCGTTAAAAATGACATCAGCTAACGTTTTCAGTTAAGTTGAAGGGCAAAATGGTCTTTTTACCTACTAAATTAACTATAAAAAAAAAGCAGCCCATGGGACTCGAACACTTGGCCACAATTACTTCTATTATACTAATAGTGTTATATATATATATATATATATATATATATACTCTATCTGTGTATAGATGTGTATATATACACTTTGGGACTGATTTCGTAAATTTTGGAAAATTCAAATTTTATGTTTGTTTCATTTTGGTCCTTACATTTTCAAAAATATAGTTTAAAATTACAACAAAATAAAAAAAAACACAAAAAAATTATAAAAATTATAAAAATCACAAAAAAAATATAAAAATCACAAAAAAATTATAAAAAATCACAAAAAAATATATAAATCATAAAAAAATTATAAAAATCACAAAAAAATATAAAAATCACAAAAAAAGTATAAAAATTATAAAAATCACAAAAAAATATAAAAATCACAAAAAATTATAAAAAATCACAAAAAAAATATAAAAATCATAAAAAAATTATAAAAATCACAAAAAAATATAAAAATCACAAAAAAATTATATAAAATCACAAAAAAATATAAAAATCACAAAAATAACAAAAAATTATTAAAAAAATTATAAAAATCACAAAAATTCATAAAAAATTATAAAAATCAAAAAAATTATAAAAAAAATTAAAAAGTGGTACATATAGTGAATATGAACTTATGAAGGTAGCTATGAGTAATATAAGTTCAAAAGTGGTACCTATTGGACATTATTTGTAAAAAGAATTTGCAGCAAATGTGAAAATGACTAGATTAATCTTTTATAGACATGATTCAATTTTCTTAAATAAACTAAAAAGGGTGCAGCAAACTTTCGATTTTTTGTGATTTTTATAATTTTTTTGTGATTTTTATATTTTTTTGTGATTTTTATAATTTTTTTATAATTTTTTGTTATTTTTGTTATTTTTATATTTTTTTGTGATTTTTTATAATTTTTTTGTGATTTTTATATTTTTTTGTGATTTTTATATATTTTTTGTGATTTTTATAATTTTTATAATTTTTTTATGATTTTAATATTTTTTTTGTGATTTTTTATAATTTTTTTGTGATTTTTATATTTTTTTTGTGATTTTTATATATTTTTTGTGATTTTTATAATTTTTATAATTTTTTTATGATTTTTATATTTTTTTATAATTTTTTTGTGATTTATATTTTTTTGTGATTTTTATAATTTTTATAATTTTTTTGTGATTTTTATATTTTTTTTGTGATTTTTATAATTTTTTTATGATTTTTATATTTTTTTGTGATTTTTTATAATTTTTTTGTGTTTTTTTTTATTTTGTTGTAATTTTAAACTATTTTTTTGAAAATGTAAGGACCAAAATGAAACAAACATAAAATTTGAATTTTTCAAAATTTACGAAATCAGTCCCAAAGTGTATATATACACATCTATACACAGATAGAGTATATATATATATATAACGCTGTTATTATAATAGAAGTAATGGTGCCCAAGTGGTTAAAAACCTTCCACTTTATTAAACAGACCAACCAGGGTCCGAGTCCCATGGGCTGTTTTTTTTTTTTTTTAGTTAATTTAGTAGGTAAAAAGACCATTTTGCCCTTTAACTTAACTGAAAACGTTAGCTGACGTCATTTTTAACGGTTAATTTACGTTAGCTGACGTTATTTTTAACGGTTAATTTGGACGGAAAATACTAAATCGAAAGTTTTTATTTAGTACAGTATACTAAATCAAAAAATTGATAGTTGAGTATAGTAAACGGAGATGAAAGTTGAATTATCTATCTATATATATATATATATATATTCATAAATAAATAAAAAGTATTTCTCCATTTATCACTCACTACTAATCTCTTAAGGTGTTGTGTTCATTTCTTTTGTATTTCTATTTTTTTTTTTAATCTGATTCAATGATTATTTATATAGTAGATTACCACTTTATTGATTTTTTTTTTGTTTATTTCTTTCATGTTTCTTGGGTTTTAAGTGGAAATAACATCTGGGTTTCAATTAATTGTGGAAAAAAATATATAGGTTAGGTTTCATCTTCATTTTTTGTTTTTAATTATGTAATTATACAGTTTAGTTGTGTACTGTAATATTTAGCTTAAAAAGCATTTTTTTTTTTATTAAAAAAACTGGCGTGTAATCAAATAAGAAATGTGTATAAATCCGTGTTCATTTCTTTGGTATTTTTTTTTTAAAAATTCTGGTTTTAATTTGATTCAAGGGTTTTTTTTAGATAGTAGATTACCCATTACTGATTTTTTTTGTTTGTTTATTTCTTTCATGTTTTTTATATACAAAAGATAAATTGCATATATAATTGTTCGTAGTTCGTTATGGATCATTTGTGCCTTATCTGATTGGCACTAATATATTAGAGCATCTACAATAGTGTTGTTATCTCTATTGTTAACTAAAAATGTTAGCTAACAATGCAATTTTGTCTCCCCAAGTCATGTTAAAGTGTGTGTTAACTTTATAGATGTTAAAAACATTGTTAAAGATAACAATCTTTTTAATTATTATTACATGGATAAAAAAGTCTACCCCACACCCACAATTAACTGTTATTTCTCACGCATATTTTTTCTATCTCTACCATACTGCTATTTATTTTCTCGCAGCACCTATCCGTAGTACTATATTTTGAATAATTAATTTTTAATTAAAATAGATAACATTGTTAAAGTTAATACTAATGTGAGTGTTTAACTTAATATAGCTATGTGTCATTTAATAATTTTTTAAATGATGATGTGTCACTAGTTAACAATAAAAAGTTAACAAAATTATTATGGATGTTGTTAGTAATTTAAAGATTTTTTGTAATTTTTTGTATTTTTATTGAAGTCTTATGTGTATATACGCAGTTAGGGGTTGAGATGAGTGGGACTCCCGATACGCAGTTCGGGGTTGCTACTTTGATAATTACTTGGAACTTTATTTTATGGGTTTATGCTTTTTTGGAAATGGTTGTGTTTTTCATGAAAGATTTGAATTTTTAATGGTTTAAGTTGTCTTATCAGTAATTCAGTATCTTATTGTTCATTTTGAGGATGTTAAAAGAAAAAAAAAAGTGCTACTTTGATAATTACTTGGAACTTTATTTTATGGGTTTATGCTTTTTTTGGAAATGGTTGTGTTTTTGATGAAAGATTTGAATTTTTAATGGTTTAAGTTGTCTTATCAGTAATTCAGTATCTTATTGTTCATTTTGAAAAAAGTGCTACTTTGATAATTACTTGGAACTTTATTTTATGGGTTTATGCTTTTTTGGAAATGGTTTGTGTTTTTCATGAAAGATTTGAATTTTTAATGGTTTAAGTTGTCTTATCAGTAATTCAGTATCTTATTGTTCATTTTGAGGATGTTAAAAGAAAAAAGAAAAAAAAAAGTGCTACTTTGATAATTACTTGGAACTTTATTTTATGGGTTTATGCTTTTTTTGGAAATGGTTGTGTTTTTGATGAAAGATTTGAAATTTTAATGGTTTAAGTTGTCTTATCAGTAATTCAGTATCTTATTGTTCATTTTGAAAAAAGTGCTACTTTGATAATTACTTGGAACTTTATTTTATGGGTTTATGCTTTTTTGGAAATGGTTTGTGTTTTTCACGAAAGATTTGAATTTTTAATGGTTTAAGTTCTCTTATCAGTAATTCAGTATCTTATTGTTCATTTTGAGAATGTTAAAAGAAAAAAAAAAGTGTTACTTTGATAATTACTTGGAACTTTATTTTATGGGTTTATGCTTTTTTTGGAAATGGTTGTGTTTTTCATGAAAGATTTGAATTTTTAATGGTTTAAGTTGTCTTATCAGTAATTCAGTATCTTATTGTTCATTTTGAGGATGTTAAAAGAAAAAAGAAAAAAAAAAGTGCTACTTTGATAATTACTTGGAACTTTATTTTATGGGTTTATGCTTTTTTTGGAAATGGTTGTGTTTTTGATGAAAGATTTGAAATTTTAATGGTTTAAGTTGTCTTATCAGTAATTCAGTATCTTATTGTTCATTTTGAAAAAAGTGCTACTTTGATAATTACTTGGAACTTTATTTTATGGGTTTATGCTTTTTTGGAAATGGTTTGTGTTTTTCACGAAAGATTTGAATTTTTAATGGTTTAAGTTCTCTTATCAGTAATTCAGTATCTTATTGTTCATTTTGAGAATGTTAAAAGAAAAAAAAAAGTGTTACTTTGATAATTACTTGGAACTTTATTTTATGGGTTTATGCTTTTTTTGGAAATGGTTGTGTTTTTCATGAAAGATTTGAATTTTTAATGGTTTAAGTTGTCTTATCAGTAATTCAGTATCTTATTGTTCATTTTGAGGATGTTAAAAGAAAATAAAAAAAAAAGTGCTACTTTGATAATTACTTGGAACTTTATTTTATGGGTTTATGCTTTTTTTGGAAATGGTTGTGTTTTTAATGAAAGATTTGAATTTTTAATGGTTTAAGTTGTTGTTTTTTTGTCATTTGCAATGGTGATTTTGATGAAAGATTTGATTTTGGTAATGTTTTAAGTTCACTTATCAGTAATTCAGTATCTTATTGTTCATTTTGAGGATGTCAAAGGAGAATAAAAAGTGATTATATTTGGTTTTTGGTGTTTTTTTTTCTTCTCAAGTAAACATTATATAGTAGAAAATTTGATTTAAGGTAGAATCTCTAAATTCCGCTCTATATTTTTTTTCTTTTGATAATTTAATGTTTTTCTTTTATTAAAAAATGTACCCTCCTACTTTTGTATTTAACCAGTGGTTATTTGGTTGAAAATTTTGATCTATAATGCTTCATACTAAACTTTTATAAGTTTATTGTTCATTTTGAGGATGCAAATGAGACTATAAAGTGCATAAAAATATGTTCTTTTTGTGGTGTCCTTTTTCTTAGATAACCCATTTAAAGAAGTTTATGGTCAAATTTGAGGTAGAATCTATACTACCTGCTCTTTAGTAGAATACATGTGTTTGTTTGTCAAGGCTATTGGTGATTTTTTGGTGAAAGGCTTGCTTTTTATGTTGGGAATTAGTTTTTAGCATTTTACTACCATTTCGAGGGTGGAGGAGAAGACACTGAATGCCTGAAACCAGAAATCAAAAAAAATAAAATCAATATTTTTTTTGTGTATTTTGTCCCTTAAAGAAGCTCTAAATATGTTAAGGGATTTCCAATAATGTTAATAAATGTAATAATTATTTCAACTATGTATATTGAAACACAGTTAATAAATCTGAGGTAGAATCTCTAATTGTCCTCTTAACAAATAGAATATTTGCACAGATATACTTTTTGTGAAAGTATTGTATTTGCTTGTCATTACTACCGCTGACTGCTGGTGGAAGGTTTGATGTTAATGCTTTAAATAAACTAGCAACCTTCACACTTTGTGGGATTGGGATGCAATATTTTGGTCATGATATTTGTGAACCTTTCTGAATCTTTTGTCTAAGTCATTGATTTCCAATTATCCTGAGCAATTTCTCAAATAGTTGGTGAAAGAGCGGATTTTTATTAACATACTGGACATGGCGTGTCTATTTTTCAGCAAATCTAAATTATTTGGAGACTACACAGATGCCAACAATAGTTACAATAGAAGACTACAGATAGTTTGTCTTGGTATGTTAGCTCCACGAAAGTTCTTACAAAGGACAAAGAAAGTAGAAGTATTTGAAGATGGAGCAGATAAAGCTGATCAGAAAAATTGGAGAAAAATTAATGACTGAAATCGATGTGTCTGGTTCTGCAGTTTCGGTTTTACAGAGCCGAAAAAGTGGAAATCAGTCACTTCCTAAAGACCTCGTTGTTGGTACCCTTGTTAGATTTAAGCAGCTAAGGAAATGGAATATTGTTAGTGAGGTAGTTCTCCTCTCTTTGTATATCTATTCGTTTAGAAAAAAGGCCATTGACATATCTTGATCTCAATTCCCATTTTGTCACTAGTAAATACCTTTTTACCATGTGCATGTATTGTTTGTTGCACATGAATGAACCAATTTTTGATTGGCATACGGATTTACCTTTTGATAGATATACATTTTAACGAACTGTTTTCTTGAGTGACATGTTGTTCAATAAAAAAAAATCACTTTAATTTTGATTGTGCATAATGACTGGTATGCTATACCACTAAATGGGAATGAATAGTTTTCACTAACAATTAATGACATAAAATTCCACTTGGCACTAGATTCTCGAGTGGCTTCGAACACAACACTGGTGGGATTTTAGCGAAATGGACTTTTCTATGCTTCTAATCGCTTATGGAAAACAAGGATAGTTTAGCAAAACAGAAAAGGTGTTGAGCTACATGACAAAAAAAGGTCATCTACCAAATGTGATATCTCACACTGCTCTGATGGAAGCATATGGAAGAGGAAAACAATATAAAAAAGCAGAAGCTGTTTTTCGAAGGATGCAATCTTCAGGTCCTGAGCCTTCTGCTATAACGTATCAGATTATATTTAAAACATTTGTTGAGGTAATCAGCATATTTACCTTATGTAATGGTGTGAACCCCTTCTTAGCGTTTAAAATTGTTTCTCACGCGAATTCAACTTAATACCTTATACTACTGTTTTACAATAGAGTGCTTTTGACTACTGTATTTAGCCAATTTAGTACGAATCCGTTAATTAAAAGAATTTAGAACCTCTAAACAGTATTCGAAATGACCGAAATACCCTTGAATCCAATGGTTTCGGTCCAAAAATTTACCTGGTGAATTTGTACTAAATTGATCAAAACGGTAATCTAGGAGGCTAAATAGAAAAACAACGTAATTTTTATACATTGACATGCTCTTTTTGTAGGTCCATACTTATCAAGCTTTGTTTTTGAGCTTTATGGTTGATTGGGTCTTGCAGGCGGACAAATTTAAAGAGGCTGAAGAAATTTTTGAAACTCTACTAAACGAAGAGACCTCGCCTTTGAAGCCTGACCAGAAAATGTATCATATGATGATATATATGTATAAGAAATCAGGGAATTTTGAAAAAGCTCGCAAAGTTTTTGGTCTGATGACAGAGAAAGGAATTCAGAAATCCACTGTTACCTATAATAGCTTGATGTCATTTGAAACAAATTACAAGGAGGTCGCTAATATTTATGATGAGGTAATGAAAATTACTTCTTTTTTCTGTTTTTCGACTGTTTGTTAAAGATAATGGATTAGATCACTGTGTCATTGGTCGTTAGGTTTCTTCTTAGTTTTATAACACTTCTTGTTGGTTGACACCCACTGAGGTTCTTACTTATCTTAGAACTCACAATACTTTTGTATATAAAGGCCAGAACTAAATAAGTTTTGTTTAGACTATAATGTTGAGCCTCAGGTCACTGTTGTTTTAGATTGTTATACAGCTGCTCACTAATGCAATTTCATCTAATTGTGAAACGAATATTTTCCATTGACACATATTCTACAATATATAGAACCTACCGCTATTGTTATTATGCTTTGCTACCTCCTCTATAAGTTGTTTTATTCAACTCTTAAAGAAGGCATGCAATCTTACTAAAGAAGGACACAGTAGATGTTTTTAATTGAAAGCTGGGTTATCGTATAAACTATAACACCCTCTTTTGAGTTGGATGCTGAATTTTACACTTCCGAACTTGCAGTTTTCCGCATTCATACATGTCTATGCATTTCAAACAGCCTGTATCTTGTTTTTTTAATTAAATTTATACCCATAATGTTAATTTTAGATGCAAAGGTCTGGGCTTGCTCCAGACGTGGTGAGCTATGCATTACTTGTTAGTGTGTATGGCAAAGCTAGAAGGGAAGAAGAAGCTTTGGCCGTATTTGAAGAAATGCTTGACGCTAGTGTCAGGTGTGTATACAACTTGACTTCTTCTTTTTTTTACTATTAGAACAATATTTAATATTTATAGTTGTAAAAGAGCTTAATATTTTGGAAATTTATGAAAAGAAATAGGCAATGAATAAAATTAGTTCGGCTATGTCTCTTTTAGAAGATAGAATAGGGTAAGTGAGTAAATCGAAGACTATACTTAATGATCGGATTTTCTGAATTAGAACATTGGTTCTAGTACATTCATGTTTTGAACCAAGTTGTACTGAAGTGAATGTCTGATACTTTGATTCACATGTGTGTTGCAGTGTTTAGTTCCATTTTTTCATTAGAAAGATACTCCTTTTGAGGAAGTTCCAAGTGGTTGAACTTGTTTGAAAACTCAACAATGATAAAATTTGTTCCTTTTTTATTGTTTGCCTCATTTTGAGGAATTAAGTCATTATAAAATATTATTACTGACTTCACAAAATTCAATAAGGTATAGTGGGTAATTATCACCTATAAAAAAAACTTTAAATGCATTTCTATAGTAAATCACTTTCCCGTAACTTTGAAGACAATACCATGTGCACCAGTGTTGATGATATCTAGGTGCAATTTCCTCTCTAGGCTAAAAAGTTGGACCAGGTTACTTTTAAAAGTAGTTAATGCCGACTTAATAGTATTATTATGGTAACTTTTCTTATGAAGTGACGGGTTGGAAATAACTGCATTTAAACATGATCTCGGTTCTCCCATAATTATTCTGGGTATTTTTGTCCTTTTGCCACTTGTATTGTTTCCTGAACTTTGCTCGACTCACTTGGTTATCATGGCAGGCCTACACAAAAAGCTTATAACATCTTATTAGATGCATTTGCTATCTCGGGCATGGTTGAACAAGCTCGAACTGTCTTCAAGAGCATGCGTAGAGACAGGTAATTATAAATATTTCCCTCTCCTTTCTAATCTAAATTCGGTAATGGTGATTTATTGTTTATTGAAGCATTTTCTTTTGCTCCTTGCTTCTTTGAGTCGTCAACTCTTCATTTATCTCCCAGTGTTTCTGTCTTAAAAGTTAAAAGCTATAACGTCGTCTAAACTGTTTGTTTCTCGGAGTTGAAAGCTATAAAAGAATAGTCAAATAGAATAAGATACTTTCAAAGTATTGCTTACTCTTATGCAGGAAATGCATTTTCAAGGCTTAAACTGGAACCTGCACTTTTAATGCATCAAACTGCGTTTTATCAGGAATATATGATTTATGTAGCTTTTCTTTCTTGTCACTCTTGTCACTGCTATCCATATGAAATATGAATATCATGTTCTGTTTGACAAACTGCTGTTGTAATATCAAGAACTCTGTAGAATCCCTTCAAAAATAATTTCCGTAGAGAATCGTAAAACTGGGTGTATGTTTATAAAAGATAATGACAGATGTAATTCATGTGTACTGTTTTGGAATCCCTTTGATAGTTAATTTCCATGTGTTTACTCTTTCAAATATGTTACATTTCCGACACTCTATTACTTCTAACTACTATATTTATTTTTATTTCATTTTGCAGAATTACTCCCGACATCTGCTCCTATACAACAATGTTATCAGCTTATGTCAATGCAACCGACATGGAAGGTGCAGAGAAATTCTTTAAAAGACTAAAACAAGATGGACTCGAACCTAGCATCGTCACCTACGGGACTTTAATCAAAGGATATGCGAAGATAGTTAATCTTGACAAAATGATGGAAAAATACGAAGAGATGCGCGCTTGTGGTATAAAAGCTAACGAAACCATATACACAACAATCATGGATGCGTATGGTAAAAACGAGGATTTTGATAGCGCTGTTGTATGGTACAAAGAGATGGTGTCTTCTAGAGTTGTTCCTGATAAAAAGGCAAAAAATATTCTTTTGTCTTTAGCGAAAACAGGAGAAGAACAAGCTGAGGCTAAGCATCTTATAGGATATGATGATGTAGATGACTTTGTTACGTTTAATAAAGGTTTTGAAAACGAAAAAAGTGGTGAAAATGATGATGAATATGAAAAAGATTTTTCAGAAAATGGCGATTCTGATGAAGAAGACGGTGGTGATGAGGTGATTGATTTGAATGATGTTGTTACTCATAGAGAAGATCTTCTTAGTCTTGCCCCTGCTGGTGCTTTGTAGGAATGTTTGTGCCTTATTATAGTATCACACATGTTGATTGATTTTGTTGTATGTAAGTTCTTATATATATAGGGCTTTCTTTATCTTGTATGTTGCAGAAATTCTGAGATAAGTTCAATTATTCGATCTGAATTTTCCAATCTAATTTGGGCAATGAAAGTGGTTTTGGTTCATTGATTATTCCGCTGTTGAATACTTGAATGCTAGCCTAATTCTGAGAAAGAACTATCGGAATCAATCATGTAGTTGTCATAGTAAACAACTCAGCATTTCAATTATTCTGAATATTTCTTGTTAATTTTTAGGATTAAAGTGTAAAATTTCAAGATTAATGAACCTTTGTAATAAACATATATTTTTTGTTTCTCGTATTCGAGCCGTGTCTTATCCGTGTCTACACTACTATTCGACACTCCCGGATAATTATGGAGTATTCTTGTTAAATAGATTAACAGAGCATATCATAACTTAGGTTATGACTTTGTTGGACAATATCAAATTAGAATCGAGCATAACATTTCTAAAGTTATTCCTCTGAAAGCCAATAAAGACTTCAAGTTAAAAATAAAAAATAGTACTATGTAAACAAATGGTTTAATTATGCTTTCGTGGCCTGTATTTTGATCATTTTTAGGATTGGTGAATCAACTTTTAACAATTTCATTTTGATAACTTAAGTTTTTATTTTGAGTTATTTCAATAAAATTTGCCACTACTTCTACCAAGTAATTTATGAGACTAATCAACAACACAAAAATAAAAGACCATATTCACCACACATTTGTTTCATATCATTAATTTTCACACCATTTTTTTTCACTTTTCACATTATATTTCATTGTATTCACATATATTGTTTCCATAGTTCTATAGAAATAAATTCCTTGTTAACAGTTAATGTGACACCAACTTTAATGAAACTATGGATTTTTATGGGGTTTTTTACGGTGTGATTAGAAAGTTATCGTAAATACGATATTAATTGAGACATAATGTGGTTTGTTCAAAGGTAAAAATAAAAAATACTACTATGTAAACAAATGGTTGAATTATGCTTTCGTGGCCTGTGTTTTGGTCATTTTTAGCATAATTAAACACATTTATATATTACATAATAGTATTACATTAAGTTTGGTTAGAATTGAGATTAAATTAATAAACAGTATAGCTTCAACCCGACCCGATATTACCATAGAAATATTCAAACCCTTACTAATTTATAGGTAGAAAGAAAAGAACCCAGTGAGGTGATTAATCTTTGAATCCTAACTGGTCGATGTCTCTGATTTCCCATAGAAATATTCAATACCAACCCTTACTATAGGGATGTGTGCAAATTTAGAGGCGTTTCCCTTTTTCAGCTCTCCTTTCAATTTTGAATTAAATGACTCAGACATGACAATGAATTCCAAACGGGATAGGGAAGGGAGAGTTTCGATGCCGGATGGAACCTCCTCCATCAATGGAAGCTTCCCTATATCTAACTTTTTCAGGCGAGGCATGGCACCTTCCATTACACTCACATGCTTCAGCTCATCCAAATCCCAAATTATCAACTCTACAAGTTGTTTAAATGTACCTGCTTTGAAACACAATTCTTCCCCTGAATATGCTTTATAAAGCCTGAGAAAAGTCAGATTGGGCAACTCTTGAAGCTGCAGTAGAGGATCTTCCTTCAACTCGCACTCATATAGTATCAATTTAGTCAGGTAATGAAGAGAAGCTATCCATTTGGGCAACTTCTCCATTTTTGCTCTTACACCAAGTGTCTTAAGAAATTTGGGAGGTGAAGAAAGACGTCCTAGATCTATGGATGTTTCAGCATAAATATATAATGAACGAAGCTCGGTCAACTTCTCAATTGTTGAGCATAGCTCCTTTGCATCTCCACTTTTCAGCCCAATTATAATGACCTTCCTTAGTCGTGTTAGCTTTGATATGCTTCTTAGGATGTCATCGTTGTTGCTTTGGTTCTTTAGCTCTATTGTATATAGCTTTTCCAAGCATAACAACTTTTCCATTCCTTTTAAAGCTTTGAATCCATAATAACTGTCTCCCACAAGAAGATATCGAAGCCGACGGAGCTTCAAAATCTCATTTGGCAACTTTCTTACTCCAGTGCCCTTGAGGTCTAACGTTTCCAACATTTGTAGGTTGCCGATAGACTTGGGAATTTTTTCTAGTTTGTAATTTCCCCTTAAACTCAGATATTTAAGGTGTAGGAGTTGTCCAATTTTCCGAGGGAAGGTTTGTAATCCTTGATCTCTCATGTCTAGTACCTTGAGAAGTTTTGCGCCATCTCCTAAAGAGTCCACTATGGACGACCTGGATTCTAAATCTTCTGAACCAAACATGAGCAAGGAACGAATGTGAGTTGCACGCCACTTAAATTCTTGCCAGTTCCCCGTTTTGTTATGAATTGCCAAGCGTCTCACTCTCTGAGTAGAATTATTTTGTTGAGCACCGTAGATACTCACAAGGTCATGCTTGCTCGACCTGGAGATAATAAGTTCACGCCAAATATCATGGATGTGGTATTCTTTTGCCCGGCCATTTAATCCTACTGTTTTAATCTGAATCAAGCTTCTATCCGTTAGTTCGGTAAGATAGCTACCAGCAACCTCTTCTTCTGTTAGCCCGGAAGTTGGTAGAACAAATTCTTCTGCAATCCATAAGCGGATCAAACGCCAATGATTGATCGAGTAGTCTTCAGGAAAAACACTTAGGTACAGAAAACAAAGCTTTAGGTGCCAAGGTAGATCAAAGTAACTGAGACTCAAAACAGTGTCTAAGTTTGCGAGTTTTCCGTCTTTTCTTAGTTCGGCAGCAAGGCCACGGTAGATCTTATTCCATTCATCTATCGTTTGGCCCTTGGTAGATAAAAGACCACCAATGGCTACAATAGCAAGTGGCAGTCCTTTGCATTTCTTTAGAATTGCTTTCGTAGTTTCTTCCAAAATTGGAGGACATGAATCGCTTTGGAACACTTTTTGACAAAACAAGGTCCGAGATTCATCGTCAGACAATGGCAAAAGGTTATGAATTTTCCCGTTCAACTCATTGCAAGCAAATGAAGACAAGGATGTGTCTCTGGTTGTAATAATCACTCGACTACCGCAGTTATTGCTGGGAAATGCATACTTAAGTGCCTTCCATGCATCCTCATCCCATATATCGTCAAGAACTATTACGTACCGTTTTGGTTGTAGAAACTCACTAATGCACTTTACCAAATTGGTTGTGTTCTTCTCTTCTACTCCTACTGGAACTTCTTTTTTAATTTCACTATACAGTTCCTTTATTATTTCCTTGAGAAGCTCCTTAGTCTGGAATGACTTAGAAACAGTGATCCAAGCATGGGCTTCAAAATGTTTTACAAGTTGCGGATCATCATATATTTTCTTAACAAGTGTGGTTTTGCCCAAACCACCCATTCCGCATACAGATAGCACTCTTTTCTCGTGAAATTTTTCATCCACTAACCAGTTGATCAACTCGGTTTTGGGCCCAGTGATGCCCACAATTTCATTCTCTCTAAGTAGAAGAGCATCACGGCGGATGTCGTATTTTGGGCGATTAGTATTTGAGCTCGAAGAAGCTTGCACATCATTGAGTGTATATCGCTGCTTCCTTTCAGAAACTTCAATCACCTTTAATTTGATTCTTTGTATTTCGGAAGCAATTCGGTGGCGGACAAAGATAGTCTTCATAAAAGTCGAGGATCTAGAAATAAACCCAGAAAATCCACCACCGTGGCGATGTTGAAGGCGAAAAACAAACTGTTCAAGAACATCCCCGGCATCATAAGCAGTGACTCGCACTTGTTTAACCCATTCATCGAATAGCGGGTCGGTGTCTTCCATATCACCAGCCTTTTCCATGAACGCGTTCATGGACTTAAACTCGTCGCGGATGGATTCAATTTCGTCCTTTACTCCTTGCAACAAATTGAACTCATTCTGGACGATTGGTGTAATAGTTGACAGTATAAAAGAAATTGCACCCTCAGCCATTTTTCTTGTGTATAAATTTTCTAGTATTTTTAATGGTGATAAAAAAAGTGTGATGACAAGTTTTTATTTATAAAAACATGTAGAAAGCTAGCTATGGTCTTAAAGTTGAGTTGGTGTCCACTTATTTCAAAGCGTTATTATTATTTATGTCTTTTGGTGTCAATAAGTGGCCTCCAAGGTGTCAAGAATGAATTATTGCTTGCCTTTGGTCCACAGTCTCGTCTTTTCTCACGACATGTTTATTCACTTTATTCCCACGACATGTTTACCCAAGGGAAAATGCTGAGAATTTATCTTTCCTTCACTTTATTCCCACCACATGTTTATTTATTCTTTTTCTTTGAAATGTGTTATCCTGAGTACAACAACTTGTTTAAACGTACATAGATACAACATATTGTAAATGTTTGTTTTTCAAAGTTTTTATAGTGAAATAAAAATGGGCAGTCTGTTTATAAGGAATATCAACAAAGCCATATTTTGTGAATGTGAATAAACATATGGGGATAAAAATTAGCAAGTGGAATTAAAATTATTATAAGTGTCAAATATAAGAGATATTTTAATTATTTTATTGCATAATTAAAAATTATGAATTTAATTTAGGTATGTTTTTGTCATAATGAATTATTGCTTGCTTTTGGTCCACAGCTCCTGAATGTTCTCGTCTTTTCTCACTCTATTAGTATTATGTGGTGCATTTCACCAACAACAAAATAAAATTAAAGTTTCTAGAAAAATATCGAGAAATGTCCAGGAAAATGCTGAGAAATATCATTCCTTGACTCAGTGTCACCTTCAATCTTTTTCCTTTTTAAAGCTTTTTTATACTAAGTTTATTGACTAAGAAAAAATAATTTGTTCTGCAAGTTTTTATTATTCTTAGCGTCACCTTCAATCTTTTTCCTTTTTAAAGCTTTTTTGATACTAAGTTTATTGACTAAGAAAAAATACTCTGTTCTGCAAGTTTTTATTATTCTTAGCGTCACCTTCAATCTTTTTCCTTTTTAAAGCTTTTTTGATACTAAGTTTATTGACTAAGAAAAAATACTCTGTTCTGCAAGTTTTTATTGTTCTTAGTGTCACCTTCAATCTTTTTCCTTTTTAAAGCTTTTTTGATACTAAGTTTATTGTCTAAGAAAAAATACTCTGTTCTGCAAGTTTTTATTATTCTTATTGTCACCTTCAATCTTTTTTCCTTTTTAAAGCTTTTTTGATACTAAGCTTATTGACTAAGAAAAAATACTTTGTTCTTCAAGTTTTTATTATTCTTATTGTCACCTTCAATCTTTTTCCTTTTTAAAGCTTTTTTGATACTAAGCTTATTCTGCAAGTTTTAGTTCAGATCTGCAGGAGATAATTGAAAAAGAATCTGAGCTAGTAGAAAAAATTGCCGAGGTTAGTTTCGAATCATGAACTAGTTTCTTTGAATATACACCGCCAGATTTCATCATAGCTTAAGATATGGTTTATTGTATGCCTAGTTATGCTTGGTTGCATTTAAAAGAGTGTTCAGCTATACATTTTGTTTTAATCTTTCATGTACTAAAACAATTTCCACTACCGTGTGTCTGAAACATATGCATTTTTACGCTTATCTGGCCCGTTGATGGGGGTGTGTTTGGCATAAAAGTAAATTAGCTCATTAGTGGATTAGTATCATTCACCCTGAAGTGAATTGCACAAATTATTCTAGAAACCAAGCTTACATTGGTGTTTTGAAATTAGTAGCTTAAAGATTTCCCTGCGTTTAACCTGGTTCGTCCTCTTTTCTTTTGCAGAAATAAAAAATGAATTACCGCACATGGAACTATCGATGCTGGTTGGTTTCTTATATGTCAAGAGAACAGGTCAGTTTTTATCATGGTACTTTGCGGCATTGCTGTTATAGTTCCCTTTTTTTTTGGATTTTACTCTATACTAAGTGCTTGGTTGGTTGGAGGTTTAAATAACTTGTTTGCTTTCGTGCTTGTTAGTTACACCATTATAGGTTGATCTTTTTTTAGCTTTCTGGCCTGACTGAACTTGAAACTTCAAGCAGGATAACCATTTATTTTTTAGCCTTGAACACCAGCTTGTAGGCTTAAAAGCTACCGGCAAACTAGCCCTAAGTAAATCTGTAGACTCAGGAACTTGTTGTTTTAGTATGCTCTGCCTGCATTCATTTTTTTTCCTGAAAAAGTTCGTTATGTTGTGTTTCCGATGTTAGTCCACTTCCCATTGTTCCTTGTTATTTGTGTAGTTATGACTTGTTGTTTTTATTTTGTTGCCTTCTATTAGGTTTTGGTTCTCCCTAAGGTGCAGGAGTAGATTATGCTGTAGTAACTTAACACGTTTGGTTGCAGCTTCTAATCTCAACTTTTTTTATTCAAAACCTGGACTTCGTTTGGTTTGATCAATTTAAAACCTGAGCTTTTTTTTGTTTTTTGGCCTGGAGAAGCTAGAAGGCTTAAGTGGAATTAACCCTCCTTTTTCTAAACCTTATAAATTCCCAGATTATTAACGTAAAGCTGCAACTAAAAAAAAGGGTCCTTAGCTAGGTGCTTTTGGTGTTTTCTTTTTTTTGGCTTTCTCACTAAAGAATTGTAGTTAGGTGTTGGACGAGCTAAGCAGATCCAAAGACTGGACTCGGTTGCACGTTGCTGATAATTCAGGGTTCCACTATCGTACTGTAAGTTCACTTTTAAATAAGTTATTTATTTCTTTTCAGATGACTTTTGAAGCTTGAAATTTTTAACTTAAGTAGACGAAGAAAGCATAAATCTAGCTAATAACAAGAAATCATAGGAATAATGATGATAAAAATGTAGGTGGCTCACAGAGTGTTACCATATACACATTGTTAAAGCGATTCTTACTGTTTTGTGCACCAACCTCTCAACATTCTTTGATTTTGTATAATAAGCTATCATTTTTTATTTAGTACACCAACTTACAAAATTTTCTCTTTTTTTATATTGATTGTATTGTAATTAAGTTATTATGAACTGATATACTAGTCTTAACAAGGGGTAACAAACCAGTATAGAGCATAAAAAATAGTATTAAAATTATTAAATTATACGAGTCAGTTTTTTCCCCGTCAAAGAGTACTCAGTATTGCAATATACATTGTAGTACTTAATGGCAGATGCAAAGGTGTTAGAGGACTATCACAATGTATTAATTATAGCTACCAGAAAAGTCAAGTAATAATATTTAGTTTAATCTGTAACATGGATTATTCATCTTTTTTTAGCGGTGGTTATTCTTATTTTGCAGCGGTTGATGTTAAGGTGTCTGGAGTTTTCATCCTCTAATCCGGATTTAAATGCAGTACCAGACAAAATAGATCTTCGACGAATGTGGAAAGTATGCTTTGTTCTATTCCACACTAATTTCAAAATGTTTACAATTTTGGTTCTCAATTTAAATTACCAAGTAAGAAAGCTTAAAGACGCCATATCATTGACAAAATCAGAATCATTCATGTTGAAATGAAAAGGCTAAGAAAAGACTCACTAAATTTAGTTAGTTACTGACCGGCATCAAATAGTGAACCATTTATAACTCACATAAAACTTTTCTTCTCTTGAGCTTTAGAGAAGAAAATGCTTTAAAGGTTAGCCAGGGAGTGCAAAAAGTTAACCTTATACTTAACCCCTTGCTAAAATTTACGCTCAGTAAGATGCAGAACTTGTTCTCCATATACATGCAAAAATAGATCAAAAGAATCTAAATGCTACGGTTAAGTTGATTAATATCTTTCGGAATAAAAAGGTAACATTGGCAATCATCTCCCTAAGATGCTAAACTTAACGTTTCTGGCCATTTTATAACAACAATAAGCTAACCGTCCACTGTATGTTTTGTTCTTCTTCTTTGAGCTTGAGAGAACTGAATAATCTACAATGTTGAAACAGGAGGAGCTTGACTGGAACAAAATGTTGATAAATCGTTACATAGGCAGAGAGGTAGTTTTATCTATCCTTTTATACATCGTGTTTATCTCTTAAATAATTGCATTGATCCATATATTGTTAACTGTATTTTATCATAGTTTTATTCACTTAGTGCATCACCTCATTTTGATCTTGAATACCAGCCTAAAAACATTTGCGAAGACTACACTGACTTTACATTTCTCCGCGATTTTGTATACAATGTAGCAAATTGAAAAAAAAAGGTTGGGTTTAATTAATTCATAAAACCAAATTTTTATTCACTAATATATATTTTTTAAAGGCTTGTGCATTATGTTATCGAATTTGTCCAGTTTTTGTCCCAGAACTAAGGTTTTTTTACACTTTGTGGCCTACCAAAGTGGAAAAAAAGTGTTAGGTTAGGGTTTACTTGCTGACTTTCGTCGGTTGGTTAGTGATACATTAGTGTACAAAATTGCAATTTACTGAAAACTCATGAGACTGCTCTTCAATTTTCTTAGGCTCTTTGGCTTCACCGACGCTTTTTATCCCTTGGTTGGATTAAGCATTTCACAGCCGAGGGTTGTTTTTTATCCTGCAAAACTGAAAAGATAAATGATGAGACGGTTACTTTTCTGCAAAATGAGTTCGAATTTTATCAGACCTGCTCAACTATTTCGGATAATTCTTTTGAAGATTTTCGAACACAAGCATCGCTGTCTGCTACTTATATTTTGTGGTTGACAAAGGTAACATGATTGCTGTATTGTTTAGATAAATTACTACAAAGTTTACCTCCTGTTTACCAAAAGAAAAGGCTAGTTTAGCTCTGTTGAATGTAAGACTCACCTTGTTTGGTTGTCGCTATATTTAATTCATTTTTTTGTTTATTTGCATACGGTATTTGGTGTTAACCAGCTTATAAACAAGGTATTTGGTGTTAACCAGCTTATAAACAAGGTATTTTCTTGTTTTCTCGCTTTCTTGGCCTGAAAAATGCTAGAAGCTTTAGACTATACAACCCGATATACCTCTTGGTCAGAAGAGGGTAAGCTGAAATCATCATATACTCTGTTGTATGTTATGATGGGGTAGATTCGGTATATGTTGGATTTTTATTTTTATTTGGAAATATCAGTATAAATTAGATTTCTTTTATCAAATTACTACTGGGTTTTAATGTCCTTTTTATGTGTTCAACAGCAAATATCAGTTCAACATCAAATATCAGAGTTCATAGAGATCAACCTCGAAGAGAAGTTGAGAGAAGTTAAGCTCGTAATAGAGTGTTATGCCCCGAAAAGATTTTCCTTTGGTATACCTCATGTAATGTATCCGTGAAATAGTAAGTTCTTGTTTGGCTGCAGAATTTTAAGTTGGTTTGTTTCGAGACTGAGCACAAGATACCTAGATTATAAAGTGATATTTATAGAATTTATACCATTATCTGTAACCACGATTCTGAACTGCAAAAAAACCAATATCTCGCATATTATATAACAAATTTTTGTTGTTTGATTAAGTAGATAAATATGACATGCATATGGAAAAAAGTGATTTGTTAAATGTCCTAGTCGAGTCGTGTCCTATATTTTTAAATTTTACCATTTTTGACATGTCTGTGTTGTTGTATCCGATACTTGTAGCGCCGTATGTGTTCATCATAGTTCACAAAACATGGCTTTGCTGTTGGTCAACGAGTATCTCAATATTTTGAACTCTTCTCGACATAGTGCTTAACTATCCACTTCCCGACATAATTTAAGCTAGTAGCCGTAATAAAGCCGTAATAAAACTTTTTTCACAAATTAAGATAAAAAACAAAAAAGTATAAAACTAACATTCCAATTCAATAAAAAATCAAATAAAATGGAAAATTCTAGTTGCTACCACTCTAAATTTAATTATCAATTAAAACACGAAACAAACATTAAATTTTCCATCAAATATTGTAAGAAAAAAACAAACCATACGAATAATCGCCCAATAAAAACACAAATAAAAATGAAGAACCCTACTTGCTACTAGCTTACATTCTTAGCGAATAATCATATTTTCGTACGGAATTGACAACTTTTATTTACAAAAATTCTTATAGAAAGTATTCCATGCATCTAATGAATGGTCTATGAATTTTTAGCGATGTAACTTATAGTTAAAAACTCCACACGTTTTAATAAATTATAGCTTCTATAAGCTATGATTATAAATTATATTTTTTCTGGGTACACCTCTGTTAATAAAATAATAATAGAAAATTGGAAAAAAAATGTAGAATGATAAAAACCATAGTTATAAAAGGCGTAAGGCGGTAGGCGGGCGGTAAGGTCCGCCTATCGTCTAGGCACGTCTAGGCTTCAAGATTTTTTGATTTTTTTTTAAATTAAAAATAATAGAAAATAGTTGTACGTAATTTTTTGTAAACATAAGTAATAATGATAACAATATAATTAGGAATCCATGAATTGAAAAACCAATGATAGTAAAATCTCCCTATAAGAATATTCTATACGGTCATAAAAAGTATCGGTCCCAACTCGGGCCAATTATAAATAAAAATAAATTATCTATTATCATGTTTCGTAAACTTTTAGGTTATCGTTAGTTATAAATTCACCTCGCTAGACTAGTAATAATTTATGTTTTATATTAAATAAATAAATATATATATATATATATATATATAATTCTATTATAATAACCCAACCTAAGTCAAATCAGTCTGCCCAATTTAGACATTTTTTTTTCCAAAAATACTCAACTATTTTTTACTAATTACTCTTTTACATTTATTCAATTCAAAATATAAAAAATACACAAAAATCATTATATTTTCAATAAATGTTTCGTTGCTATCACATTTTATAACTCGTTCATAGACACATCTTGCAAGTCGATACTTATTGACGGGTGTGTTAACCTTTTTCACATGAAACCTTTTGTTTCTATACTATCATCATTCGTATCTATCAAGTAATATTTTGCATGATTACACATTTTTATATACACGTATTTGTTTTCTAATAAATTTAAAAAACTAAAATTTTATACATTTGATGTTTTGTTTATTAATGTGGTACTGGTACATGTATCGTTTATTATGTTTATAAATTTATTTTTATTTAAAAAAATATATTTTATATGTAACATCCATTTAATAATAACCTCTCTGTAAGAATAATTTATCATGGTATCAACGGTACGACAGTATGAAGGTTTTACTGTATATCGATACTTGTCATTTCAGAATCAATCTACAGTAAATCAAATAAAACCGGTTCACAAATCGCAACATAAGGTTCCACATGAAACACATAAAGTTCAAAATGAACAAAAACATTCAAAGCAAATGTGTTCGTTTAGTTGAGTACCCAGACGTATGCGTTTTTTAATTTAATAATAATAAATAAATAAACTCTTCGACCGCCTAATTCGCCTTTGACCGTAGTCGACTAAAGTTTTGTCTAAATTACTCTGCCTAACATAAATAGACTTCCATTGACCGTCGCGTGCATAAGTCACCGTCTTTTAAAAGACATTTATTTGACCGCGGAATCCGGCTCGACACCTAATTACGTCTAATTTAATCAAAATTTTGTCCAAATTACTCCACATAGGTATAAAAATGTAATTAACAAAAAAATAGTGAGCCTCAAATATAAAAACCCTTTTGGTATTTTATTTTATTTTCTCTCTCTTTATATATATATATATCTTCATAAATAAATAAAAAGTATTTCTCCATTTATCACTCACTACTAATCTCTTAAGGTGTTGTGTTCATTTCTTTTGTATTTCTATTTTTTTTTAATCTGATTCAATGATTATTTATATAGTAGATTACCACTTTATTGATTTTTTGTTTGTTTATTTCTTTCATGTTTCTTGGTTTTTAAGTGGAAATAACATCTGGGTTTCAATTAATTGTGGAAAAAATATATAGGTTAGGTTTCATCTTCATTTTTTGTTTTTAATTATGTAATTATACAGTTTAGTTGTGTACTGTAATATTTAGCTTAAAAAGCATTTTTTTAATTAAAAAAACTGGTGTGTAATCAAATAAGAAATCTGTATAAATTCGTATTCATTTCTTTGGTATTTTTTTTTTAAATTCTGGTTTTAATTTGATTCAAGGGTTTTTTTTAGATAGTAGATTACCCATTACTGATTTTTTTGTTTATTTCTTTCATGTTTCTTATATACAAAAGATAAATTGCATATACAATTGTTCGTAGTTCGTTATGGATCATTTGTGCCTTATCTGATTGGCACTAATATATTAGATCATCTACAACAGTGTTGTTATCTCTATTGTTAACTAAAAATGTTAGCTAACAATGCAATTTT
This sequence comes from Primula veris, assembly GCA_963682055.1. Classification (NCBI taxonomy): domain Eukaryota; kingdom Viridiplantae; phylum Streptophyta; class Magnoliopsida; order Ericales; family Primulaceae; genus Primula; species Primula veris. The sequence continues at coordinate 33,712,655 of OY821746.1, read as the reverse complement.
GTCTCCCATTAGTTATGTTAAAGTGTGTGTTAACTTTATAGATGTTAAAAACATTGTTAAAGATAACAATATTTTTAATTATTATTACTCGATGACATGGATAAAAAGTCTACCCCACACCCGCAATTAACTTTTATTTCTCAAGCATATCTTTTCTATCTCTACCATATTGCTATTTATTTTCTCCCAGCGCCTATCCATAATACTATATTTTGAATAATTAATTTTTAATTAAAATAGATAACATTGTTAAAGTTAAAACTAATGTGAGTGTTTAACTTAATATAGCTATGTGTCATTTAATAATTTTTTAAATGATGATGTGTCACTAGTTAACAATAAAAAGTTAACAAAACTATTATGGATGCTGTTAGTAATTTAAAGATTTTTTGTATTTTTATTGAAGTGTTATGTGTATATACGCAGTTAGGGGTTGAGATGAGTGGGACTCCCGATACGCAGTTCGGGGTTGCTATTATGCGTACCATTGAACTCGCTTGCAGTTCCATTCAGGTTCTTGATTTTTATCTTTATTTTTGTTTATCATTGTTTTACTGATTTTGAAGCATAACTTGATATGATTGGTGGACTGGTATTCTTTGTTGTTTACATTTTGTATGGGTGACAATTAAATCGGGAAAATAGTTGTCAAGTAAAATAATATATGTAAACAGTTACATTTAGGGATTATGATTGGCGCTTATATAAGAGTCACTTTGTGGCTAAATAGCCGGACATAATTAGGAAATTGATTGGTAGCACTTATCGGAAACCTTGTCTTTTACTTTTATTCATGTTTGGTGATTTGTGTAATTTAAAGCAGATGCATATAAATCCTGCAGAAGCCGAGGCTACTATTTTATCACTATGTCAGTCTCCTCGGCCATACCAAGCATGCCAATTCATTCTCGGTAACTACATTCATTATCTTATAAATGCATTTATGAAATAAAGAACTCCCCCCCTTCCTTTACTACAAATTGGTAGTCGACTATTTGACTCATTGACCTTTATCCAGGATTTATTTTCAATGTTGGAATTTTGATAAGTTGAAGTATTTTATTGGAAATGGATGCAGGAGCTAACACCTACTATTGAATAGTTTTGAAATTAGGAATTTTTTTTAATTATCTAAAAATTTTCTAATGAATCGGGTCTTCTGGAGGATATTATATTTCGATGATCTGATCCCAAAATTCCTCTCCCGTCCAATTTTTGAAGACCTACATATAGCCACCTTGACCATGATGTTCTTTTGTTCATTGCCTTGAAAGAATCCTCAAGATCAAGCTATGTCTGTTTTTTGAATTCATAAGCGTGACATATGTAACCTATTTTAGTCATTAATATTAGCTATTTTTCAATTAATGCAGAAAATTCCCAGATGGCAAATGCCCGATTTCAGGCCGCAGCAGCCATTCGAAATGCAGCTATTAGAGAGTGGGTGTTTCTTACAGCCGATGAGAAGAGAGGCTTAATTAGGTATATCGTAAGTGGTTCATCTCACGAACAATTTTATTTTATTTATATATATTATTAATTATATATATACACATATATTCTCCTTTTTACTGATGCTATGTTTGTTTTTGCAGCTTTTGTTTGTGCTTTGTTATGCAACATGCTAGTTCACCTGAGGGATATGTACAAGGAAAGGTTTCATCAGTGGCTGCTCAATTGCTGAAAAGAGGCTGGTATGTCTGCATGGTGGTAGTTACTTGTTTGACTTTTTTTGTTGAAAGATTTGGCGTAACTCTGATACATTAAAAAGTACAGCTTCGTTGTTCTTCATGCAGTGATTTGAGTTTTTTTTTTTGTTAATTAATATAATTGGAGTTACAAAAATCAGCGATGTAGGAATGAATAAATGCCATCCATCTTGATGAGAGATTCCGGTCCAAGTTTGTATTTTTCTCTTCAGACAAAAAAGCTTGTTGTGCTTCTCAAGGGAAGTCATTTCCTTGAGGAGTGAGAAGATTTGCTCAGTCTTTCAACTTCAGCTTCTAGCCCCATTGATATAATTTTCATATCTTTCTCGTTTTTCTTCTCTATCATGGGTTGAGCAACTGCATCTATATCCTTAAATGACATCTCTTCCGTATATTTTAAGTGTTTCATATTAAAAACTGTTATGTAGCAGTTACCTTACCAATACCGTATATTTACAATATTATGTTTTCTTAAAAAATTGCGATGAAATGTGCTCTCCTCATAATAAAATCAGCTTTTTGATCCAGCTCATTGTCTTCCTATATTGTATTTTATACAGAATATAACAGTAGTTCGCTTGAAATTATAAATCATTGGTTACTTGATTTTAATCTGCATTGCATGCATAACTTAAAATTTATTAAGTATAAGTTTTTTTTCGTAGCTACATATAGTAGTGAAGATTTATATAGTAAATATTGCCAAAATGACCTGCTTATACTTCTTGGTTAGGATTAGTCTTTTGGTTAGCATATGAGCTATCATTTGATCGACCTAGGGAAGCGTTTCTTTGTGAATTGTGATAAGCTGGTCGTTGAATCGTTTAGACCTTTTGTTTTGTATATTGGAGACATAGAAAAGAAAGTAGAATTGAATGAGAAAATACTAGCGTACACATCTTATGAGATGAATTTTCGTCGTTGAAGTAAATTTGCTATAGTTCTTCCTGGTGTTGGTAATTATTGTATGGTATCAAAATATTTCTCTCTTAAATTGGCTAGTCACTTGTTTTTTAACAATAGTGTTTGATATCATATGTTGTTATGCATCCTCAAAATAGTTGAATAAGTCCACCCTAAAGGTTTGGTTATTTATCGATTACTCTTTAGCTTTCTGTAATTTTTTAAGAATGGGCCAATTATCTGCATAGCTCACCAATCATTTTCCAGTTAAGAAGAATCTATGATCATTTTAGGATGTAACACGCAGATATTTCATGCAGGGTAGACTTTACGGCTGCAGAGAAGGAATCGTTATTGTATCAGGTATCTTTTTGTTTTGCAAACCATAAGAAACTGGCTCTTCCTCATTTCCATTTTTTTAATTAATTTGTTTCTAGTGCATCTCTTTCTTCTTAGAGTGGGTGGGGTGGAAAATGATGAAGGAATACATAGAAAATGTACAAAGATTAATACCAAGGAAGTAAAACTTGATAGAGTTATATCTTGAAGCTTCTGAAAGCCTCGGAATAAAAACCAACCTCTCAAACAATTATACTAGAAAAATGTATATAACTGATACTCCTTTTAAAAGGGTTGATATGCGTCCCACTAGTAAAAGTGAAAGCCTTACAAGTATAAATATACAAGTCCTCGGTATGTTTTAGGGATTGTGAATTTTGTAGTTCATCTCCACATTCAGAGTTTTGTTGGTCATCCTTAAAAAGTGAATTATAATTATTCGTATGGTCGTTAGTATAATGAAACCATGGACTGCCTAATATATATGTTTTAGGGATTTACGGTATATGGACCGCTGTTCTTTTGGTAAAAAGGTGTTACTTATGTAGGAGATGACACTTAAATTTCGGATCTTTTTGGTAATTCTGAATCTTTTGAGGGAATCTTCAGATATCCCTGTAGATTCCATCTAGTTTTCTTTTACCTGTGATGTTTGGATATTAGTACTTTTTAAATGTTCCTTAATATGCATATTATCTCTATGCTTACAGGTGAATCAGGCTGTTACTGGTTGCCATGGTCTGGATGTGCAGTTCCGGGGGATTAATTTCCTGGAATCTTTGGTGAGTACCCAATAGATTATTTATTTATTTCTTGACCCAGTTTGTGTGCCTGCTAAAGTGACGATCGCCTTTTTGTATTTAAGAGTTCATATAGGATCTTTTTTTTGGTGAACTTTGTTACCATCTCTGATTTTACTATTACTTTTTAGGTATCTGAATTTCTACCCTCAACATCAACTGCTATGGGACTTCCAAGAGAGTTTCATGAACAGTGTCACGGTTCATTTGAGCAGGATTATCTAAAGGTCCTATTAGAAATACATAATTTTTTTCGTTTTGGTTGTTGCTCCTGGTCCTTTTAATTTGTAGTACAAATCATTTTTGCCGGTGGCATGTTTGGGAGGCACTGAATGGTAGATCTTTCTTGACATCTTTTGTCCCCTAAAAAAGGGACCACTATCGACAAGAAGCAATTCATTTTATTAAAATTTACAGTTTGTACACCAATCTAGACAAAGTGAAGCATTTAGTACATTGATAAAATGATAGACATTCTGGTATGCCAGGAATGCTACTTTGAGACCTAATTCCTCCTTGCTTTCGACTTAGCAAATGCAAAATGATTATCTAATACTGATCATCAACATACGCAAAATCAAACAAGTAATGCTCGAACATTAAAGTTGAAACTTTTAAAAGCTCTTATATACTGATTAGTAGGTGTGGTAATCTTTAATTTATGTAGATTGATATATTAATTATGAAAATATATAGGTTGCTGCAATAACTGTCTGATTATGTGTAGATTGATGTCTAAATTGTGGGGTATTATTAGAATGGTTTACTAGCTAGCTGTTAAAAGATGATTGTTTGGAGTACAAAGGCGTTATTTTCAAAAATGAAATTAATAACAAGGTCATGCTCTTTATGTTGCCCCACTAATTCTGTTGATGTGATATACATTTTTCGTTCTTGCTAGGTTAACTCTTGTTTTAAATTTGCAGAATATATATTGCTGGGCCCGAGATGCTGCTTTTGGTGTTACCAATAAGATAATGGAATCTGCTTCTACTGTGCCTGAGGTTAATGTATGCACTGCAGCAATGCGACTTATGCTTCAAATATTGAATTGGGATTTTCGTTACAATTCAAATGGAAATAAAAGCTCGAAAATTGGAATTGATGCTTTCTCATCCGAAATTAAATATGAAATTGCCCAGAGAAGTGATTGTGTACTAGTGCAGGTATTCAGAATATTCTTCTGTCCTTCCAATATCTGCATCTTATATGGCTCTCTTAACAGTTTAGTCTTATGCATATGACAATTGTTTACTCCCAAACACATCATAGTAGCAGTAAAAAAACTAAGGTAACATATAGGTATCCCTCCATCCTACGGGTAAACATCCTACGGGTAAATATAGAAGGGACAATGAGACTAAGGCTTTACTTGCTTGTCAAAATAGATGATGCCTTAACTACATTTTTGCTAGGAGACGATTGTGGACGAAAGTAACAACAATCAGGAGTTGTGTATTGATGGGAAGTAATGCAGCATAATTTAGGAAGATTGGGAAGAATTGATGAAAGTACTAAGATATTTGCAGCATAATGGGAATTAAGGCAAAAAGTTTAAATGTCACCTTCAAAGGGTGAGTTGAATACGAAATCTAAATCTATTCAGGAGGGGTGCTCTATAATTATTATGTGTCATTAGAACCGGTGAATAGAGATTGTAGATATTAGTCCCTGACCATTCACCATTGAAGCGCATATTTGGCGAGTTGAGGCATATTTAATTCCTGTCACAACCTCTGTTATTGTATTGGGAAAGTATCACTTTTGTACACCAATTTATCAGCAATTAATAATTTGTACATCATATTAGTAACAGTTACTTCACACACCAGCTTACTCGACATAAAGCAACTTGTACACCAATGCTACAATTTCAGCTCAAAAGCATTAGATATTTGTTGATTGTTTGATTACATTGGTGGACTAAGTACAAATCTACACCAATTTAAACGTTGCTATCCTATCATTTAAATTTAAACTTTTTAGCTCTCCTGAATTATTATAAGTTGCTGTAATAGTTGGTTGTAACGATTAGTGGGTACGTTACACTTGTCTATAGTACGAATTTAAATTGTGAATTTTGATAGGTTTGTGACTTATTTCTCAGCTTTATTTAAATTGGTGTCTAAAGTTTGAATTTTGACAAGTTGGTGTATCAATTGTTAAAAGTTTGAGTTGGTGTGAAAAGTTAATGTTTTCCCCTTTTTTGTTTACTGAGCTTCATTTTGGGGAAACCTTTTATGCTTCTTCAAAGGTTACTGTGTACTGCCTTCTCTTGGCCTCCCATTTATGAACTCACATGCCTTAACTGTTATTATTTTTTATGCTATTTGCAGCCTGGTCCTTCTTGGCGAGAAATATTGGTGACAAATAGTCATGTTGGGTGGATTTTGAGCTTATATGGAGTACTGAGACAAAAGTTTTCATATGAAGGCTATTGGCTTGATTGTCCTATTGCTGTATGTGCACGAAAACTTGTTGTCCAATTCTGCTCCTTGACTGGAGCCGTATTTCCAAATGGTACGCATTTTATATCAATATTCATATACCTCTTTTCCTAGTAGAAAAAACCATTAGCAGTACCCTATCCCTTAGTACACACAGAAGCACAATTGAAGTCTATATGACAATTTACCCTCATATGTGTCTTCAGTTTCTTTCTCGTTTTCACAAGGATTCCCACTGTGAAGAAAACTTGTTACCTGTCACTTTCACTATCCCCAAGTTCAGACCACTTGCTGTGTATAACAATAACGAGGAGAGCTAATTAGATGCCAATGGTACTATTTATTGTTAGAAAAACTGGAAAAATATTCAGTCATCAAATCTACCGATACATGTACCTAGAAATATTTCGGGTTGTAATTGATTTTTGGTGTGTAAACTGGGCTCCATCGGATGATGAAACAATGGCACATGATAGCATCATTTGGGTGCTTATTATAATGGTCAAACCTTTCTGTTTCGATTATTATTGGGAGTGGGTCTGTTGTTCTCCTCTTGCTTCATCCTTGACAGTCTGCATACATGTTGCTTTATATCGTTGGATAATTGTACCATGTCACGGCTTTTCAGGATAAAAACATTTAACATTTTCTTTTGGGTTAATTACAATTTTGTAAACCCTACTATCGTAGTTTTTCAATTTTGTATATTTAACTTACAATTCTTATAAAGAATACACTAGGCTTTCGTTTTTCTAACATTTAGTACAGCCCTTGTCACTTTTCCCATCAAATTCGATGGCATTTGACGTCACATATATGTTCTTTTATAATGGTACATCCAGCTACTATGATCTCTCTTTTCAACTTTCTACTCCCACTTGACATAAACATGACGAGAGTGTCCTATTTGGGAAAAAACAAAAGCTCCGTGCACTAATTAAAGAAGTTGTTAACTGAGTGTACTAAATCAGAAAATCGTGAAACTTCGCCGTATAAATTTGTAACGAATCTTAGTTTCCCCCCTTCTGATCATAACTGCTTATGTAGTCGGTTTTCTATATCACCAAAAAGATGCCCTAGCTGTCATTCCTCTCTGATTTATTACGAGTACACGAAATTCCTTGATTTGATGTCCATTTTGTCGATACATATTTCAGATAACGAGCAAATGCAAGAACATCATCGTCTGCAGTTGCTATCTGGAATTGTTCAATGGATCAGTCCTCCAGATGCAGTTTCTAAAGCAATTGAAGGTGGAAAGAGTGAGAGGTTCTTATTTCTTACTTTCATTTGTCATTTATTTTGGCATACCTAGATGTGATATATTCTTAGACGGACTCAGTCTAGTAGTGTAGACCAATCAGAGTGCACCTTGTATTCAAAATAAAAAGGGGAGAGGGTGGATTCACTTTAGCTCAATATATCAGCTTTGGAAGTTAGTACACCATATATTTCAATTTACAGTTTATACTTTAGCTACCGGGAAACTTGTTTACCCTTTCAAAAACCATGTTTCCAGTTTCCCGCTTCTTGTTTCTCATTATTTCACTTGTAAATCTTCATATTTTTGTTCATGTTTCATGTTTTCGTTTTCCATTTTACTTCCCACTTCCGTTTCCCTACTCCGTGAATATGAGTGTAGACAAAATGAAATCTTTAGTACAGTCACTTTAAAGTTTTACACTATCTTCTCAGTTATATAGTCTTTGTTGGAATAAGGTTCTGGACTAGATGGCAAGTAAAACAAATTCCAACAACTAATATACCAGTATTAAAAATCAATTTTTTTGGCACTCATATAATGATAAATTTCTATAGATTGGTGTACTAATGGTCCAATTATGTTGTGTTTGGTGCACTGATTGTTCAATTTTGTAATGATTGATATCAAAATTGGATACTTCTTATGTCGAAGTACTATTGTAATAAGCTAATAACTTCGAGAACAAAGTAATATTGACCCTACAATAAGACAAAATTAAAATTTAGAGGGACCCCAATTTTGGTGGTATTTTGGTGGTGAGATAATGTTGTCTGTTCGAAAGTACGTTTTCCAATTAGTCTGGTTTACATCCAACATGGCAGAGTTTCTACTTTTATGTTCTGTGTGGGACATGACATGCTTATAACTTTATTTTTCTCAGTGAGATGCTGGATGGTTGTCGTGCACTCCTAGCAATAGCAACTGTAACTACTCCCAGTGAGTTTGACAGGCTTTTAAAATCTGTAAGGTCAGTTACCACAAACTTTACTTTGAATTTTATCACAATCTTTTCCAGTAGGTTATCTTTTAAGAGCTTACTAGTTCATTTAATCGCGTTCTCAAGGTTTTCAGTTTTCTTCCACTCAGTATCTGGGTTGAAATGATGTAACCAGGACCAACCATTTTTGTGTTTATGCCATTTGACTTTGTTTGAAAGAGTTGTTGGGAATACGTTTTCCAGGTCTTAAAAAATTAGTTCCGTGCTAGAATTGCAGCAGTGTTTTTGTTCCCATCCAAATTTAAAAAAAAGGGTTAATGTCATTCTTTGTACATCAACTTTGGTCTTGGTCATACTTTTCTCCCTATAGTTTTTATTGCATAGGTCTAGTCCGTAATAATGTTTTTTTTCCTCAAATTTTGTGTCTAGTTGCCATTTAACATTGATTATCTGTAAGCAGTAATGTTCTATGAAGTATATTTTACTCTTAATTTTTACGGAGAAACTAATGGCTTTAGGTTTGAGCGACGCAAAATGCTTAATTTGTAAAGTTCAGGGACTAAAACTGTGTACTATAAGAACATAGGGAGAAAATTTGGTATAAAGATCAATGTTTTAATGAAATGAACCCTAAAAGAAACATTTCTCAGGATTCATGAGCATAACCAAAGCAACTAGATAGCACAACCAAATAAACTAGATAATATCTCAACGACCTTCACAATGAGTTTTGTGTCCCTTGATTTTCAGCTCATTTGGCACTATTACTCTGTTATCGTCCTTAATGTGCGAAGTTCTTAAAGTTCTTATAACAAACTACACTGATGAAGAGACATGGAGTTACGCGGCGCGTGACATCTTGTTAGATACGTGGACATCACTTCTTGTGGTACAGTCTCGAACTTCTAATATATGCATATTTCCGTTTTACATTTACCAGGAATCGGGGGAAATATTAGTTTTGTACACCAATTTATCGGCCTTTAACAATTAATACACCGACTCAACATGCCCAAATTTTAGACACCAATCTAACAAGAGTCAAACAATTAGTACCAAACATTAATTACACAAGCTATCATAACTTAGGAGTGCTTAAAAGTGAAATTCTAATGCTGGTGTACTTCATTATTTGAGTTTGTTTAAATGGTGCTTAGTAAATTACCATATAAATTTGGAAATGTTTTAAGCATGATGTCCTGATTATTAAAAGTTGATATAGGTTGGTGTGTGTAAGTTGTGTTATTCCGCTTTTGTATTTTGCAGTATGTGATGTTATCCCTTATACATTTTGCAGCCCATGGATAACATGGGGCATAGCTCACAACTCCCTGCGGACGGAATAAATGCAGCTGCTAATTTATTTGCCATGATTGTTGAGTCTGAATTAAAGGGTATCTCTGAACTGTTGTTCTCGTTCAAACTGCTGTTCTTTTGAAACCTGTTTTCATTCTATCAGTAACTTAAATCTTACTTTCGCAGCTGCTTCTGCATCTGTTAATGATGAGGAGTGTGAAGTCCAGTATATGCAAGCTTCTATTTCTGGTATTGAAACTGAACTTTTATGGTGTAATGCTGTAGTTTTTCAGACAAGATGCAAATAACCCCATGCACTATTTTTATTTTTTTTGCAAGCAACCCTAATTTAATTCAATTATTCGCAATTAACCCTCATTCACTATCTAAATTTTGCTAGCAACCCCATCTTCCGACTTTAAAATGGCATAACTTTGTGTTTGAAGTCCTCTTGGGATTTTTTCCTTTTTTATCTCTGATTAGTTTGCTGACATCTTAGGCTCTTAGCACCAGAAGGCAGAAGTTACCAAATATGATTTTACACCGTTTTATTTATTTATTTATTTAAATAGACTTTGCCGTATCACTGCTCTGAAGGACTTTTTTCGATTAGCTGCTATTTTGTATACATAGGTATTCATAAAAATGTGTAAAAAAAAATCATCCAAAAGGGACCTACTGACATGTCACTACTTTTGATTAAATTTTTGTAGTAGTGTATGTGGGATTTTTATACAAGTATTGAAAGTACTTGGGGATATGGGGTACTTCATTGTTTCCTTTTTTTAGCACCTTCCTGACCACTTTTACAGCACTTAATGTTATCTCTAACAGAGAGAGAGAGAAAAAAAATGTTATCATCTAACAACTTTTTTGTTGAGATCCTTTTCAGCCATGGATGAGAGGTTAAGCTCCTATGCACTTATTGCCAGAGCTGCAATTGAATATACTATTCCTTTACTCACAAGGTCATTTTCTGACCGCTTTGCAAGGCTTCATCAGGTCTTCTTCTTTTCCTCTCTCTTTTTTTTTCTGAATTTGACAAATTAGTGGGTGTCAATTTGGTAGCCATTTACTTTGTAAAATTCTCTTCTATTTCCGTGGTGTGAACCTCTTGGGGAGATTATTAACTGTATATCAATTCTTTGATTGCTTATTTGACAGAGGGGCGCAAGTGATCCTACTGAAACTCTAGAAGAGCTTTACTCACTTTTATTGATAACAGGACATGTTCTTGCTGATGGGGGAGAGGGAGAAGTACCCTTGGTATTCATTCTATCTTCTAATTTCTGTCTGGTTTTGCAATTGCCTCCTTATTGGTTAAAATCTGTCTAATAATTTCTTTTAGTATAGTAGATTGTTAGATGACAGTGTTTATTTCCTATGAAATATAAGTCTCATCTGTTTCCCCAATTTTTTCAACCCAATTTGATGGGTTGTTTCAGTTCTCTAGACAAAGCAGCTGTGATTCTGAAAAAAAATATGCTTTGCCTTCAATGTTGAAAGGTATTCGATTTTTCGAAGTTAGAATACCTGCGCTGTTATGTACAGAAATTATTTGAATATACATGGGTAGACATTTCCTTAGGATGTTAACTTTATGCGGTAACCAGCCTATCCTTTTCTTTTTTTTTACTGTTCTTTGATTTTCACGTTCTATTCTGTTAAATGCAAAAGTTTTGGCCTCAACTTATACTGAATTTATCTTAGTTATGGTAAAATAGAAAATTAAGAGGTAATCTATTTTTGCGAACTCAACCAAAAAACCATTCCTAACCAGAGCCATACAGTGCTAGATCATCTGATTGATTGTTTTTCTGCTGATGGAAATTGCTTTGAGGTAAGAACTAAATGAAGAATGAAAGGAAGCCAAACAAGGCCTAAAGAGAACATATAACAAGAAGGGTTTGTAGTATCAACGTCACTCAAGCGGAAAGTTTACTGCTCTGTATTTTTCAACTTAAATTTATTCTTTGTTGTATGACACTAAGTATTGGGCAAGTAAGTGACAGCCCTTTTTTGGATGATCCCATAAGGAATTCGTGGGGTTATCTCTAGAATATCTAGGTGGGTTGGAAAACTAAAACAAACTGAATATAATGTTGTGGTTTAATATTTCGATACAGTTGTTATAATGTAGTTTATCAAAGTACCAAAAGCTTATATATATGGTGTTCAGGTACCAAATGCCATACATTCGAATTATAAGGACGTCGTGGAGATAGAAAAGCATCCTGTGATCTTACTATCTTGGTATATTTTCTTTCAACTCGTCATTGTAATACAGTATTGTCTGTTCAGTGTTCAGTCAAAGTCTGTGTACTGTAATTTCTGAGAAACTTAAGTCTCACTTTTCAGTTTTTGCCCAGTTTTGCAATTTTCAAGCATAAATTGTTATTATAAATATCTATTCTTTCATGTTGACATACATGTATTTTGATTTTTACAGCTCAATCATAAGATTTGCCGAGCAAAGCCTAGACCCACAGATGAGAGCATCTATTTTCAGTCCTCGACTAATGGAGGTAATATATGGACCGCACTTGCAACTTTTATTGTAAAATCCTGACCCTTATGGATTGCCTTACTTGCCCACTTCACTTAGAAAGGAAGGGTATAAGTGGGACCTTTTCTGCCCACTTCACTTAGAAAGGGAAGGATATAAGCGGGACCTTTTCTTATCATGTATCTTTGAGGTTCAAATTGGTCGCAGTGTAGGAAATATCAAATTTTAGTTTGAAAATAATTCTATTTGCCGTTTCCTTGACATTTGTCACGCAGTTGAATAGCATATGGTCTTTAGGCTTTTCGTATCTTTTTCTGTAAATCCCTTGCATCTTCTTTGCTGTTTCATATATGGTATGGAAAAATCTATATCTTGAATATATCCAAAAGATCACTTTTGTTTACTATCCTCTTAACTTGACTCGAAAAAGTAAAGTTTTATCAACTTCCTATCAGATATTCTTACATAGATATTTGGGTGTGGTTTCAGCCATTTGATAAACCATACTTACTTTACTTATATGACTGCATCAAACAAGTCTTCGTTTGTATATTCTTTCTATTAGAGTTCTGTTATTATTGTCTAAAGACAGTATTAAAGGACTATAGTGGCTCATCCACTAAATCTGTATTCAACCTTGTTGATTTTATTTCCATCATGCCATTTGTCTTCCGTAAAGTCACTTTTCTCTGAGTTTTTCCACTTTCAGTAAACTTTCCCAGAGGAAATATCGTTAACTGCTCATTAGTTTGCTTACTTTAGTTATTCTGTAAACAGGCAATTATCTGGTTCATTGCGAGATGGTCTCAGACTTATCTTATGCCAGATGAAGAAAGTAAAAGGAACAAAACTACTTTGGATAGTGACCCTGGAAAAGCTTGGCTTAATTATTTTAAGGAAAATTATCAAGGCAAATATGTGCTCGATATTATTGTCAGGATATCGCAGATAACGCTTGTGTCATACCCTGGGGAAAAGGATTTACAGGTTATATCACAATCTCTTTTTCTGCCTTGCAATCACCAGAATTTTATTTTCTAGTAATGTAATTAGCAAATAGATTTACTGTAAATAAAATTAATGTTTCTCAGACTTTGAGGGAGTTGTTTGTAGATGTGTTTCTTAGTCTTTGTTGAGAAACCTACAAACCATACAGACACCTATAATTGTTGGATAAAAAGAGCTAGAATGAATATTACTTCTATATATAAGTCGAGTATTTCTCTCATTAAGCCAAGCGTGTTAAAGCATATTTCACTGGAATAATTAATATCTTCATAGTACTTGAATTATGCATAAGTTTTTTTATTCTTGTTTCATTATGGCCATAAAGGAATTTAAAAGATTATTTGCTTCAAAGTTTCATCAAAATGAAGCTTTCTTTCTGTCTGTACAGATATCATGGAGGCATTGCTGATTTATTTATTTTGGTTATTAACAGGCTCTTACTTGTTTCCACCTACTGAATGGGATGGTCCGTACCAAGAGTATCTGCCAACACGTTGTTACACTTGTGAGTGGTGTTTGTGCACAACTTGTAGTTACAACTTACAACCAATTAAGTTTCACCTGTCAAAGAAAATATCTCAGCAGTATTTGCTTTACTATCTTTATGAACTGGAGTGATACTAGTTGCTGTGCTACTTTTGTCAGCTGGATTTTTTAAGTTTTCTGTATGTAGTTAGCCTTGCAGGATAATGATGATATTCTTTTCCAATGAGTGATACATTGTTTTTTTAGGGTGCGATCATACTAGCACTAATGCACCGCATCCCATCAGAACTCCGCAGTTAAGTGTGCTTGGGCGAGTGTAGTACTAGAATGGGTGACCCCCTTGGAAGTCCTCGTGTTGCAACCACTTTAGAAAAAAAAGAGTGATACATTGTTTCTGCTGATTTTCCAAAATAAAATATTCCTGCAAAACTGAAGATTCCTTCTTTGCTTATGTTTACGTAAGATGCATCATAGAATGAGAACTGGCAAGATTTCCCTAAAGATCTTTTTATTATGACTTAATACCTTATGATAGAGTACAGTGCTTGCTTGTTTAAGGAAAAATAAACAAGTGACGTCTTATTTGCATAGTACTCGACCGAAGGGGGAAAATAGTTTACAGATGTATAAATAAAATAAAATAATTCTCTGCGTTCATTTAAGAGTTGCTTGGAGAAGGAATTGCTATAATAATATGCTCGCAGGACACTGGGAATCAAAGTGTTTTATAACTTACGACCGTTTTGCTTTTATACCTTATGTTTCATAAGATACGGTTTAGCTCTACAACATTTTGTATGCTACTTGTGTCTCATATTTTTATGTTTGAATATTACTGGTGTTATATATGGTGAGAGGAAATATGTAAAAAAAAATACTTAATATGGAAATATGTAAAATACAAAATCACTTTTCCGAAACTTTCAAACAAAGTGGAATAGAATCTATAACTCAAGACAATACCATTTGCACCATTGTCGATGATATCTATTTGCCATTTCCTCACTAGGCTAGAAAGTTGGATCATGTTGCTCTTAAAACTAGATAAAGCCGCCCTAACAGTATTGTTAAATGATATTGTAACTTTTCTTATGAAGTTATGTTTTGAGAATAGCTGCATGTAAATATGATTCGGTTTTCTCATAATCATTCTGCACATTTTTGCCATTTTCCCACTTATATTGTTCCTGAACTTTGCTCGACACTCGGTTATCATGGCAGGCCTACACAAAAAGCTTATAACATCTTACTAGATGCATTTGCTATCTTGGGCATGGTTGAACAAGCTCGAACTGTCTTCAAGAGCATGCGTAGAGACAGGTAATTATTTATATTCGGCAATCCTTTTTATTTTAAATTCGGAAGTAAAGATATTTCGTTTATTGCAGCACTTTGTTTGCTTCTTGTATGAGTTTCTTTTTCCTTGCATTCTTTGAGTCATCAACTCTTCATTTGTATCCCAGTGTTTGTCTTAAAAGCTACAGTATAACGTCGTCTAAACTGTTTGTTTCTCAGAGTTGAAAGCTACAAAAGAACAGTCAAATAGAAATAAGGTAGTCCCAGAGGGCTTATGCAGGAAATGCAATTTCGAAGCTTAAACTGGAACCTGTACTTTTAATGCATCAAACAACGTGTAAAATAAACTTGGTCCCTAAAGAGTAAAGACTAAAGTATAAACTATCAATTATACCACTCTTAAGTCTTACCTCATAATTTGAGTAAGTTAACCTTTGATCACCATAGTTTCAGTTCAGTTAAAACTCTCTTAGTCCCCATAGTTTGAATTAGTTGTATCAGTGGTCCCTTTATATGGAGATTAGTAGCATTAAACATGGAGAACATTAATACAACTTATACAAATTTTGAGGGCTAACGCAGAGCTTAAGTTAAACTTTGAGACCAACACTGTTGCAATTAAAACTATGGGGACCAAACATGAAATTTTCCAAATATATTGAGACCAAACAGAAGTTCCTCCTAAAGTATCGCAACCTTTACTGTAGTTTATCTCTCAAAACAACAAGCCATTATCGGAGCATTTTCCAACTACTTCACCAATGATCCAGCTAGCTGACATGTTTTATTAGCATTGTGGCCTTGATAGCATCCTAAACGTTCGTGGGTGTCTTATAAATCTCAAATATGTTACATTTCTGAGACTTTATTACTTCTGCTAACTTCTACCTACTATATTTGTTTTCATTTCATTTTGCAGAATTACTCCCGACATCTGCTCCTATACAACAATGTTATCAGCTTATGTCAATGCAACCGACATGGAAGGTGCAGAGAAATTCTTCAAAAGACTAAGACAAGATGGACTCGAACCTAGCATTGTCACCTACGGGACACTAATCAAAGGATATGCGAAGATAATTAATCTTGACAAAATGATGGAAAAATACGAAGAGATGCGTGGTTTTGGTTTAAAAGCTAACGAAACCATATACACAACAATCATGGACGCGCATGGTAAAAACGAGGATTTTGATAGCGCTGTTGTATGGTACAAAGAGATGGTGTCTTCTAGAGTTGTTCCTGATAAAAAGGCAAAAAATATTCTCTTGTCTTTAGCAAAAACGGGAGAAGAACAAGCTGAGGCTAAGCAACTTATAGGAGATGATGTAGATGACTTTGTTATGTCTAATAAAAGTTTGGAAAACGAAAAAAGTGGTGAAAATGAAGAAGATTTTTCAGAAAATGGCGATTCTGATGAAGAAGACGGTGGTGATGAGGTGATTGATTTGAATGATGTTGTTACTCATAGAGAAGATCTTCTTAGTCTTGCCCCTGCTGGTGCTTTGTAGGAATGTTTGTGCCTTATTATAGTATCACGCATGTTGATTGAATTTGTTGTATGTAAGTTCTTATATAGGGCTTTCTTTACCTTGTATGTTGCAGAAATTCTGAGATAAGTTCAATGATTCGATCCGACTTTTCCCATCTAATTTGGGCAATGAAAGTGGTTTTAGTTCGTTGATTATTCCGCTGTTGAATACTTGAATGCTAGCCTAATTCTGAGAAAGAACTATCGGAATCAATCATGTAGTTGTCATAGTAAACAACTCAGCATTTCAATTATTCTGAATATTTCTTGTTAATTTTTAGGATTAAAGTGAAAAAATTTCAAGATTAATGAACCTTTGTAATAAACATATATTTTTTGTTTCTCGTATTCAAGCCGTGTCTTATCCATGTCTACACTACTATTCGACACTCCCGGATAATTATGGAGTATCCTTGTTAAATAGATTAACAGAGCTTATCATAACTTAGGTTATGACTTTGTTGGATAATATCAAATTAGAATCGAACATAACATTTCTAAAGTTATATTACTTCTACCAAAGTAATATACGAGACTAATCAACAACACAAAAATAAGAGACCATATTCACCACACATTTGTTTCATATCATTAATTTTCACACCATTTTTTTTCACTTTTCACATTATATTTCATTGTATTCACATATATTGTTTCCATAGTTCTATAGAAATAAATTCCTTGTTAACAGTTAATGTGACACCAACTTTAATGAAACTATGGATTTTTATGGGTTTTTTTACGGTGTGATTAGAAAGTTATCGTAAATACGATATTAATTGAGACATAATGTGGTTTGTTCAAAGGTAAAAATAAAAAATACTACTATGTAAACAAATGGTTTAATTATGCTTTCGTGGCTTGTGTTTTGCTCATTTTTAGCATTAATGAATCAACTTTTAACAATCTCATTTTGATAACCTAAGTTTATATTTTGAGTTGTTTTAGTCATCCGCCGTTATATTTTTTTGGATGGAGACCGTTTTGAAGTTTCAATTTAGTTCATACAGTTTAAAAATTTACGATAAACGCTTAAAATTTACAAAAAAAATTGTTAATACAAATTTAAAAAAGATATAAAACTATCAAATAACATACTACAAATTAATTAATATAAACTAAATCGTTTTCTTTTTTTTCGTGTTATGTAAGTTCGTTATTAAATTTTTTAAATACTAAAACGGTTTCTATCCAAAAAATATAACGACGGGTCATTAAAATAAGCCAAACTATAAATTTATATTACTAAAACAGAATTATAAAAAGTTCATCCATTATTAAAAGTGACCAAAACACGAGTCACCAAAACATAATTAAACACATTTATATATTACAAATACTTAATTCCCATAGAAATATTCAAACCCTTACTAATTTATAGGTAGAAAGAAAAGAACCCACTGAGGTGATTAAGCTTTGAATACTAACTGGTCGATGTCTCTGATTTCCCATAGAAATCTTCATACTCAACCCTTACTCTAGGGATGTGTGCAAATTTAGAGGCGTTTCCCTTTTCCAGCTCTCCTTTCAATTTTGAATTAAATGACTCTGACATGAAACCGAATTCCAAATGGGTGAGGAAAGAAAGAGTTTCGATGCCGGATGGAACCTCCTCCATCAATTGACACCACCATATAATTAACTGTTTCAGGCGAGGCATGGCACCTTCCATTACACTCACATGCTTCATCCCTTTCAACTCCCAAAGATCCAACCTTACAAGTTGTTTAAATGTACCGGCTTTGAAACACAATTCTTCCCCTGAATATGCTTCTTTATAAAGCCAGAGAAAAGTCAGCTTGGGCAACTCTTGAAGCTGCAGTAGAGGATCTTCCTTCAACTCGCAATTACATAGTTCCAATTTAGTCAGGTAATGAAGAGAAGCTATCCATTTGGGCAACTTACTTATAATTCCTCTTAAACCAAGTGTCTTAAGAAATTTGGGAGGTGAAGAAAGACGTTCTAGATCTATGAATGTTTCAGCAGAAATATATAAGGTTAATGAACGAAGCTCGGTCAACTTCTCAAGTGTTGAGCATAGCTCCTTTGCATCTCCACTTTTTAGCCCAATTATACCGACCTTCCTTAGTTGTGTTAGCTTTGATATGCTTCTTAGGATGTCATCGTTGTTACTTTCGTACTCTAGCTCTATTGTATATAGCTTTTCCAAGCATAACAACTTTTCCATTCCTTTTAAAGCTATGAATCCGTTATCAAAACGGTATCCTACAAGGAGATGTCGAAGCCGATGGAGCTTTAGAATCTCATTTGGCAACTTTCTTACTCCAGTATGCTTGAGGTCTAACGTTTCCAACATTTGCAGGTTGCCGATAGATTTGGGTATTTTTTTTAGTCCCCTATTTCCCCTTAAACTCAGATATTTAAGGTGTAGGAGTTGTCCAATTTTCCGAGGGAAGGTTTGTAATCCTTGGTTTCTCATGTCTAGTACCTTGAGAAGTTTTGCGCCATCTCCTAAAGAGTCCACTATGGACGACATGGATTCTAAATCTTCTGAACCAAACATGAGCAAGGAACGAATGTGAGTTGCACGCCACTTAAATTCTTGCCAGTTCCCCGTTTTGTTATGAATTGCCAAGCGTCTCACTCTCCGAGTAGAATTATTTTGTTGTGCACCGTAGATACTCACAAGATCATGCTTGCTTGACCTGGAGATAATAAGTTCACGCCAAATATCATGGATGTGGTATTCTTCTGCCCGGCCATTTAATCCTACTGTTTTAATCTGAATCAAGCTTCTATCCGTTAGTTCGGTAAGATAGCTACCAGCAACCTCTTCTTCTGTTAGCTCGGAATTAGTTGGTAGCACATACCCTTCTGCAATCCATAAGCGGATCAAATGCCAATGATTGATCGAGTAGTCTTCAGGAAAAACACTTAGGTACAGAAAACAAAGCTTTAGGTGCCAAGGTAGATCAAAGTAACTGAGACTCAAAACAGTGTCTAAGTTTGCGAGTTTTCCGTTTTTTCTTAGTTCGGCACCAAGGCCACGGTAGATCTTATTCCATTCATCTATCGTTTGGCCCTTGGTAGATAAAAGACCACCAATGGCAACAATAGCAAGTGGCAGTCCTTCGCATTTCTTTAGAATTGCTTTCGTAGTTTCTTCCAAAATTGGAGGACATGAATCGCTTTGGAACACTTTTTGACAAAACAAGGTCCGAGATTCATCGTCAGACAATGGCAAAAGGTTATGAATTTTCCCGTTCGACTCATTGCAAGCAAATAAAGACAAGGGTGTGTCTCTGGTTGTAATAATCACTCGACTACCGCAGTTATTGCTGGGAAATGCATACTTAAGTTCATTCCATGCATCTTCATCCCATATATCGTCAAGAACTATTACATATCGTTTTCGTTGTAGAAAATCACTAAGACACGTTTTCAAATCGGTTGTGTCCTTCTCTTCTGCTTCAACTGGAACATATAGTTTCTTTATTATTTCCTTGAGAAGCTCCTTAGTCTGGAATGACTTAGAAACAGTGATCCAAGCATGGGCTTCAAAATGTTTTACAAGTTGTGGATCATCATATATTTTCTTAACAAGTGTGGTTTTGCCCAAACCACCCATTCCGCATACAGATAGCACTCTTTTCTTGTGAAATTTTTCATCCACTAACCAGTTGATCAACTCGGTTTTGGGCCCAGTGATGCCCACAATTTCGTTATCTCTAAGTAGAAGAGCATCGCGGCGGATGTCGTGTTTTGTGCGATTGGTATTTGAGCTCGAAGAAGCTTGCACATCATTGAGTGTATATCGCTGCTTCCTTTCAGAAACTTCAATCACCTTTAATTTGATTCTTTGTATTAAGGAAGCAATTCGGCGGCGGACAAAGATAGTCTTCATAAAAGTCGAGGATCTAGAAAGACATCCAGAAAATCCACCACCGTGGCGATGTTCAAGGTGAAAAACAAACTGTTCAAGAACATCCCCGGCATCATAAGCAGTGTCTCGCACTTGCTTAACCCACGCATCGAATAGAGGGTCGGTGTCTTCCATAGAACCAGCTTCTTGAAGCACCACGTTCATAACCTCAAACTCATCGTGGATGAATTTAATTTCGTCCCTTACTCCCCTCAACAAATTGTACTCATTCTGGATGATCGGAGAAATAGTTGAAAGTATAAAACGAATTGCACCCTCAGCCATTTTTCTTGTGTATAAATTTTCTAGTATTTTTAATGGTGATAAAAAAGTTTGATGACAAATTTTTATTTATAAAAACATGTAGAAAGCTATGTATGGTCTTAAAGTTGAGTTGGTGTCCACTTATTTCAACGCGTTATTATTATTTAGGTCTTTTACTGTCCTCCAAGGTCTCACTTTCAATCTTTTTACTTTTTAAAGTTTTTTTTTGATATTAACCTGACTAAGAAAAAATAGTTTGGTATTATAGACTAAGAAAAAAGTAATACACAATGCTAACTATTCGAGATTTTTTGCAACAGTGTGGTATATAATTTTAACCAAAAATAGTTTAAAATGTGATGTGAATTACAACCACAATTTTCAAGGGATAGAAAGGATAATTGAGAAAATGACATGCATATGAATAGTAGTACACTCCATATACGAGCACATGATATTGAGTTAGTCAAGGAAAACAGCTCATATGAATTTAATGGGACTGTATGTTTTTGTCAGAATGAATTATGAATTCAATTAGGTATTGTTTTTGTCAGAATGAATTGTTGCTTGCCTTTGGACAAATAAGTAGAGCTGAGCATTATTGCTATTTCAGTTACTTAAATTGGGTCTATTGATAAATTACCCATCATAACCCATCATAATTAGATTGGGTCTATTGAGCCAACAAAAACAATAAGTACAAAAAAGTTTGTTTATATACTGCAAAATTTATAACTGAGGCAGCAACAAAAACATAACCCATCATCAAATATGCAAAATGCAAATGTTACGAGGCAATATAATTCCGCTTGCACTCTATGTAGCATGATCATGAATCCTTTACATAAATCTAATAAGAAACCTTATATTAACTAAGTAATCAAGAAGATGCTTTGGTGATATGATTTGTAATCACCAAAGCATATAACAATATCAGAAATGAATAAAGAGTAACTGACTAATGACATTAAGATGATATAATCTCACTTGATAGACAAAAGAGATATAATAATACCTTTATTCGAAGGTTAATTGTTTTCCCATACACGCGCTCATAATACCTAAACAAATTTTGCTACGACTAAAAAAGTAAACATTAAAAACAAATATACTTAGAAAACGCTGGAAGTAGCAAAAAGTCACCTGGAAATAGATATTCTCCACATCCACACTTAGTAAACAAAATTAAAAGCACCTAAAACTCGAACAAAGAAAGGTGAAGATGTGCACATTACACTTTACGACCTTCAACTTCACTCGTTTTTCACTTCTACCCCTTAAACATCAACCTTTTCACACCCTAAAGCAACATAAGTTTGCTCTAAAATGTCATTCTTTTCACTTAAATGTGTGTAACGAATTTGTCGATTTACTTAATGACAGGATGAAAAGTTGAATGTGTTGGGAAAAAACCATGATGTATGGTGTTTTCCGAATTGGTCACGAGTCTAAAAGTTTGGTCAAATTCCATGTGAATAATCTAACGTTTAGACTCCGTACTCAAATGGTTTGAGTATCTTGTGTGACAAGATTCGAAACGGTATCTCGCATGACCTATTCGGTGAATGGGTGTGAATGGAAATTGGCTCCGAAGTTGGACCATGGAGAGACGAAATATGGAATTTTGGGAGAGGAAGTGGGAAATCAAATTGATGGAGAAGCCACCCAAATGATTATCCCACATCAAATAGGAAAAACTATTTTGAATAGTTTATATACATATTCACCACTAAATAGTGGTAATAGTGTGTAACCTCATAGGTGTGTGTATGCAAGTGTACCACACACGCGCTCGCTCAGTCTCGGGCTCCGGACTTGTTTCGGTTCCGGTTCCAAGAAAGTCTGAGAGTTTTGAATAATAACAAAACAATCCCGAAAATTTCAGCAAGCTTGTAACTGATGCAATTAAATGAGAATAATTGCATCATTAATTAAGCAGTTTCGAATTCTGAATTAAGTGACCAATATGGCTGAGATTTCAGCTTAGCCTATAAATAGGCAGCTCTCCCCCACTCTCTAAACACATATTAGAAAGAAAGAGAACCACCCACCAACAGCTCAACCTTGACTCGTCGTCAATTTTCGACGAGTCATCCGAGAGGCTGTACATTGGGATCGAAGCGCCAACGCAACCAGAAACCTTAAAGTGGTTGGGCGAATATCGGTTAAGGGCATACTGTTTACAGTCGCCTCGTCTTTTAATTTTTTCTGTCTTTTTCCATTTCAGTATTTTAAATTCTGCAATTTACATTTCTGTCTTTTTTTATTCAGTATTTTAATTTGTTGTACTTAGCTGTAATATTTATATTCTGTCTTTACATTTCTGTAATTTGTTTAAAGTACTGTTTCTATTCTGTAATTCAATTCTGTAATTTAATTTTGTAATTAGAATAGTTTCAATTCAGTCATGTAATTTATATTTCAATCAGAACAGTCCGGCTGTTAAGTTTATGCTTTCCAGTCCGGCAGTTTCTATTTATTGCAATTCAGTACATCAGATTATTAATTGATAATAATCTGAATAATGTTTGCTTTAATTACTATTCAGTACCTACATGTTGTAATCTGTAATTTCAGTTTTTCAATTCTGAATTAATAAAGATTACACTGGTTTTGTTTATTTCGTTTTAGTCCTTTATTATTGTTTAATTATTATTTCGTACACGGAAACCAACACGGCGTTCTTAGATGTTTACTCATTTGAGTACATTTTATACACGCAATTTACAGATGTTGTGTTCGATTAAGTATCCATGCAAGCATTTACTATAATCGTTTGATAAATGAATTACAATATTCTAAAACCAGTCTGTGTTCTTTATTCTTACACTTGAATATGTTAATATCACAGTTATTAGCACATGTAGATTAGTTATATCAATATAATC
Organism: Primula veris; assembly: GCA_963682055.1. Taxonomy (NCBI): domain Eukaryota; kingdom Viridiplantae; phylum Streptophyta; class Magnoliopsida; order Ericales; family Primulaceae; genus Primula; species Primula veris. The sequence goes on along the minus strand of OY821746.1, from coordinate 33,689,098 downwards.
AAGCAAAGGCTAAGCTTAAACACGAAAAAGAAATTATCACAGTTTAGTTCTGGACTGTATCCTGTGTTAAATGGTTTTCGAGTTCAAATATAAAAGTAATACACAATGCTTAACTATTTGAGATTTTTTGCAACAGTGTGGTATATAATTTTAACCAAAAATAGTTTAAAATGTGATGTGAATTACAACACCACAATTTTCAAGGGATAGAAAGGATAATTGAGAAAATTACATGCATATGAATAGTACGTACACTCCATATAGGAGCACATGAATAACACTTAATATTGAGATAGTCAAGGAAAACAGCTCATATGAATTTAATTAGGTAATGTTTTTGTCAGAATGAATTATTGCTTGCCTTTGTGACAAATAAGTAGCTGAGCATTATTGCTTTTCTACCCAACAACTAGCTATTTCAGTTACTTAGATTGGGTCTATTGATAAATTACCTTTCCCCTTATCCTTCTTAAGAAGAGCCAACAAAAACAATTAAGTACAAAAAAGTTTGTTTATATACTGCAAAATTTGTAACTGAGGCAGCAACAAAAACATAACCCATCATCAAATATGCAAAATGCAAAATGCAAATGTTACGAGGCAATATAATTCCGCTTACACTCTATGTAGCATGATGATGAATCCTTTACAGAAATCTAATAAGAAACTTTATATTAGCTAAAAGTAATCAAGAAGATGCTTTGGTGATATGATTTGTAATCACCAAAGCATATAACAATATCAAAAATGAATAAAGAGCAACTGACTAATGACATTAAGATGATATAATCTCACTTGATAGACAAAAGAGAGATAATAAGAGGTTGGATTTTTATACTACACTTTTTCTGAAAAAACGCACAAACCGTAAAAAAAATCTACATTTTACAGACATTTTATACAGACCGTAGATTAAATCTACGGTCTGGATCAATCTGCTGCAGACCGTAGATTAAATCTACAGTTTACAGTGGATTGATCCAGACCGTAGATTTAATCTACGGTTTACAGTTAATCACTGTAAACCGTAGATTTAATCTACGGTCTGCAGCAATTCTGCAGAAATTACACAGTCAGTCCCCATTTTTCAGAAATTACACAGTCAGTCCCTGCGCGAAAATTACACAGACAGTCCCTTGAAAACAAAATTTCATGTTTTTTAAAAAAAAAAAAACTTTTATACTATACTCTCTCTCTTTCTCTCAAAAACCCCCAATTTTCATCTAAAAAAACCACCTAAATCAATCAACTACAATAACTATCAACTTTCTTAACAAAAAACCCCAAATCATCAATCAAATTTATCCATAATTCAAGGTATTTCTTTTATTCTCTAATTTATTATTTATTTTGTGTAATTTCAATTTATAAAATAGGAAAAAATATATAAAATATGCAAATCCATAATTCACTTAGCTATATATAATTGTTTGTTGTTTGTTTATATTAATTATAGAAATTATAATAATTGTTATATTTGTCCCATTTTTGCATTATTATTATTTTTTTGTGTAATTTCAATTTGTAAAATAGGAAAAAATATATAAAATATGCAAATCCATAATTCACTTAGCTATATATAATTGTTTGTTGTTTGTTTATATTAATTATAGAAATTATAATAATTGTTGATATTTGTCCCATTTAATAAAAAAATTAGGGTTTTTATTCAAATTTGTTTATTTAGATATTTTTTACTAATGGTTTGGTTATGATGTTACATGTTTATGATGGTTATTTGTTTTGATTGAGAAAAATAAAAATTGTTACGCTTTATTAATATTTACCCGTTTTGAAAATTAGGGGTTTTTATAAAATTATGTTTTTTAATTAGTTTGTTTGCCCAAATCACCAATAAAAATTGGGGTTGTTGATATTTTATCCGTTTTATAAAAAAATTGAGTTATCATTGTTTGGTTATCATTAAATGTGTTTGGTTATGATTAAAAAATTGAGTTATCATTGTTTGGTTATGATTAAAAAATTGAGTTATCATTGTTTGGTTATAATTGAGTTATCATTGTTTGGTTATTATTAATTGGTTATCATTGAGTTATCATTATTTAGTTATCATTAATTGGTTATCATTGAGTTATCATTGTTTGGTTATCATTAATTGGTTATCATTGTTTAATTAGATAATTAAAATAATTGTTTGGTTATCATTAAATGTGTATGTTTCTTATGTTGTTTTTATTGTTAAAAATAAAAATAGTTATGATGGCAGAGCCAGGTCCACAGATTAAAGGCAGGTTGGGCATTTTACGACAGACCGGTCATATTTCTAATCAGACTTGGGATGCTGGAAGAGAAGCGGGTAGAGGAGATGCCCATAAGATTAGGGTTTATAATTATAGTTGGCAGATACCGACGCCTGACAGAGTAGTTCAAAATATGATTATGGCTGGTTTTTATGGTATTCACACTATAGGTAATTATAGCGTAGACCGAGGCTTGCTTACAGTCTTAGTTGATAGGTGGCGTGATGAGAAGCACACGTTCCATTTTGTCGGTGGAGAGTTGGGGATATCTTTACAGGATGTAGAGATTATGCTTGGTCTCAGGGTGGATGGTCTTGCTGTTACCCGATCGGAGCGGAATGATAACAGGGCGAGCAGGTTAGATATGATAGAGAGTTTGTTGGGTGTTAGACCGGCTGACAACCCCCAACCCTAGTGAGGAGCGTTTGCTATATCAGTCTAGGGCTGCCATGTAATTATTACTGGGGGCACATGTGTTTTCAGATAAGAGCAGTGATCAGATTCCACTCTGGCCTCTGCCATTTCTGGAGGATTTTGACACATGTGCTGAGTATAGTTGGGGATCAGCTCTTCTGGCCTGGTTAGAGGCTAATCTATGCAAGTTGGTACGTGTTAAGGCAAACGGAGTAAGCGGGGCGGTGATGTTTCTCGATATGTGGGCGATGACCAGACTACTGCCGGTTAGACCATGTGAAGAGCTGCCGGAAGATATCGAGCCACCTGAGGGCTGGCCTAGGTTCCCCTTCAGTTACAGGTATGATATTATTTAGTTTTTGTATTGGATTTGTGTTTTTTTTTATTGTGTCATCTATCATTTACTTATCTTATTTATATTTATTGTTTATCGGGTTTTGTTTGTATATTACAGATGGAAGATTTGGAGGCAAACTAACCTTAAGCCATATGTCTACGGACATAATGTGGTCCACATACGTGACCAGTTTGACAATGTCGCATGAACAGGTAAATTTTAACTTTCTTATTTCCTACATGCAACTTACGTATTATATGTTGTATATGTTTGCATTGGTCTTATGTTCGCAGAATTTTATTACTATTATTTTTAAACCCTTGTTTACATATTCTAATAATAATTTTGCTGATTACAGATAGTGTGGCAACCTTACGGGAATCTCGATGACTATCCGGAATACTGCACGCGGGGCTGTTATATGTGGCATTGTTCTGTGCCTCTCATTTGTAATGAGAAGATTGACCCCGCGGACAGGTTCATGAGACAGTTCGGTTTTGTTCAGCGGGTCCCTACATATATTTGGAAACCCAGACAGGGTCACGGCAATGATAAAAGATATGGGATTGTGCAAAAACACGATTGGCCTGCACTTTTTGCAGAGTTTATAACCGTGTGGAATGACCGCCACAACCGACTTGTTAACGGCGAATTTGGTACGGGGACATCACCGGATTACATGAGATGGTATAGAGAGAGGACCCGCATCTTTATAAACCCACCTGAACTTGCCCGGCCATCTCACGGTTTTCGGGAGCATACGGGTGTGCTCAATAAAATGGTAACAACTAGTTAAAGTTCATTAATATTTGTTTGTTATTTTTTTGTTTGTATATTTCAATACTAATAAATCGTTTTTTATTGTTTTTTTTTTCAGAAAGCGATGTTGCGCCGCAGTTTCAAATCGTTCAAACGGGCGAAAATGAAAACGGACGTGGACTTACTACGTGCGGAGTTCGCTGAAATGGGAATGAATCCGTATGGGTCAGCTGATGAACAGTCGGATGAGGATGACGACGACGACGACGACGATGGTGATGACGACCTACGTTACGACCCAAGAACTTATACTAGGGCTTCAAGTTGTCGGCGTCCCAACGAAAGAGGCAGAGGGGAAGGCGAATCTAGTAGCGGCGGGCGTAGCGGGGGTAGAAGATCGAGTGGAGGTCGTCGTGCGGTCAAGCGGTCATGGTCGTCGTGCTTCTTTTTTACCATGTATTTTCACTTGAATATGTTAAAAATGATGATTTGACACCCCTCCTTTTTTTTTTCTTCCACTTAATGTAACTGCTTATGTAAATCCAGCACCCCTCATTAGCCATTCCTGGAACAGTCAGTGCTTTTGACTGTTATCCAAACCGTCGAGATCTACGGTTAGATTAGAGTCTCAAAAATTAGCCGTTATATTTGATAATCGATTTTACTCGATTCAATAAGGTGTAAACGCGTCAGAAACTTGATAATCGTATCTACGTCTCACATTGATAAACCAATAATAATGTGACAACAAAGTTATTATTTTCAAGATACAAAACATGAAAATCACATATATTCCCAAATAGATCAAAAAAAAATCAGTGGTGTGCTTGTGCAGCTGTAAATTATATGTTCTCCAAATATGACTTAAAACTAAACAAGGCTATTGCAGCTAAATGCTTATCAACTTTAACAACCAACCATATAATATATCATGTATAAACTTAACAACCAGCTAATTCAGGCTTCATTCTTTAAGCTTATTCAGGCCTCATCCAGTTGCAACTTCCAGTTTATTCAGGCCTTAGTTGGTTGTTTCTTTTAAGCTCAGTTTTGTATTTTATTGCGCACAAGAAGAGCTACTCCTGGTTGGCCACAACAAATGCTTTGTTGTTGTGCTCAAAATCTGGATAACATTTGGTTACAACTTAGTGTTATCCTAATATTTGGACTGCATTTGGTTGTCCAACTAAAAAAATAAATGATACAACTACATAACATGTGTGAAACAGTCGGGAAAAAGAATTCAAAGGGAAACCCTTTTTTTTCCGAAACCAGCATTGTGAGGGTGACAGTAAGATATTTCACAAGTTTGGGTTGGGAACGGGGAAGTGTTTCCAAACTAATCCGTGGGGATTCCTATACATCCATATGAATGCTAATTTACGCAAATTGTTGAAGAAAGAGAAAAACAACTTGTTCTCAAAAGGGGTATCATCAGCCCAAGAAAAAGGTGATAAATTATAGATTTGAGACTTTGGCCTAGCGAAGATTTGAAATCAACTTGCCAAATTTTCTTTTAATAAATAGGTGCCAAATTTTCTTTAAAAAAATACTATTAAATACAGGATAAAAATTAGGGCTTGTTTCAGTGCAGATTTTACCAAATAAGCCAGTTTATTCTCTAGCCTTTTAAGGTAGATGTTAAAAAACCCATCTTTTAAGCCAGTCATCTCAATGCAATGCAACTTATTGAGTTTAAACGTTGAAACCAACAAACCTTATACGCAATTACTAAAATTCGTTAAAAGAAAATGTAAATAAAACCCAAATGAACTATTTCCCCTGAAAACACCTTCTCATATAACCTACTTTTCAGAAAATATTTTACTATGAATCAAACAGAGCCTAATAATAATAATGAATATTATTTAACCAAGACGAAAAGTAGGATACTCGATAAGAATATCTCGCTTTAAGAGGAGAATCTTGATAGGAAGAATATGAAGGTTGCAGTTATTAAGTTGCAGTTAATAAAGATAGGAAAACATGTAATATTTGGGGAGGAAAAATTCACTCTTTGTCAGAGATCGGGACATCACCTCCCCTCTCCATTTGACTAGAATGAAAAAATCTCCCATAATTACAAAAAAACATATAGTAATTGATATTTGTACATATAATAATAATAATAATAATAATGAATATTATTTAACCAAGACGAAAAGTAGGATACACTATAAGAATATCTCGCTTTAAGAGCATAATCTTGATAGGAAGAATATGAAGGTTGCAGTTAATAAAGATAGGAAAACATATAATATTTGGGGAGGAAAAATTCACTCTTTGTCAGAGATCGGGACATCACCTCCCCTCTCCATTTGACTAGAATGAAAAAATCTCCCATATTTAAAAAAAAACATATAGTAATTGATATTTGTACATATAATAATAATAATAATAATAATAATGAATATTATTTAACCAAGACGAAAAGTAGGATACACTATAAGAATATCTCGCTTTAAGAGCATAATCTTGATAGGAAGAATATGAAGGTTGCAGTTAATAAAGATAGGAAAACATTAATATTTGGGGAGGAAAAATTCACTCTTTGTCAGAGATCGGGACATCACCTCCCCCTCTCCATTTGACTAGAATGAAAAAATCTCCCATAATTACAAAAAAACATATAGTAATTGATATTTGTACAAATATAATAATAATAATAATAATAATAATAATAATAATAATGAATATTATTTAACCAAGACGAAAAGTAGGATACACTATTAAGAATATCTCGCTTTAAGAGCATAATCTTGATAGGAAGAATATGAAGGTTGCAGTTAATAAAGATAGGAAAACATGTAATATTTGGAGAGGAAAAATTCACTCTTTGTCAGAGATCGGGACATCACCTCCCCTCTCCATTCGACTAGAATGAAAAAATCTCCCATATTTACAAAAAAACATATAGTAATTGATATTTGTACATATATAATAATAATAATAATAATGAATATTATTTAACCAAGACGAAAATTAGGATACTCGATAAGAATATCTCGCTTTAAGAGGAGAATCTTGATAGGAAGAATATGAAGGTTGCAGTTATTAAGTTGCAGTTAATAAAGATAGGAAAACATGTAATATTTGGGGAGGAAAAATTCACTCAAATGAAAAAATCTCCCATAATTACAAAAAAACATATAGTAATTGATATTTGTACAAATATAATAATAATAATAATAATAATGAATATTATTTAACCAAGACGAAAAGTAGGATACACTATAAGAATATCTCGCTTTAAGAGCATAATCTTGATAGGAAGAATATGAAGGTTGCAGTTAATAAAGATAGGAAAACATGTAATATTTGGAGAGGAAAAATTAACTCTTTGTCAGAGATCGGGACATCACCTCCCCTCTCCATTCGACTAGAATGAAAAAATCTCCCATATTTACAAAAAAACATATAGTAATTGATATTTGTACAAATATAATAATAATAATAATAATAATGAATATTATTTAACCAAGACGAAAAGTAGGATACACTATAAGAATATCTCGCTTTAAGAGCATAATCTTGATAGGAAGAATATGAAGGTTGCAGTTAATAAAGATAGGAAAACATGTAATATTTGGGGAGGAAAAATTCACTCTTTGTCAGAGATCGGGACATCACCTCCCCTCTCCATTTGACTAGAATGAAAAAATCTCCCATAATTACAAAAAAACATATAGTAATTGATATTTGTACATATATAATAATAATAATAATGAGTGGATTGTAATTTCAAAACGGTTTAATTTTTTTTAAAAAAACTAATTGATAATTGTATGCAAATAACAGGGACCAATACTGTATTTGCAGAAAGGAGGAACCAACATGAGAGAGAGAGAGAAGACATCAGCGTCAAGGGAACCACCGCAACCGCATAAAGTTGGAGTATTCTCCAAACGCATCTCCATCTCCCATCTCCCATCTCCCATCTCCCATCTCCCATCTCCATCTCCATCTCCCAGCCACTCATTAGTACCAAGGCTTGATGGGTGTTCCTGGTTCGGGTTTTGATTAAAATACCAAACCCAATAAATTACAAATAATTTGTTACATTTAATTCGGTTTTAATAAAATAAAATAAAACATGGTATAAACCGTGTATCTTAGGCCATAAATAAAAAAAATGACAATTTAAAATATCAATAAAAACGTATACTATATGCCACAAAATAATGCAAAAAATAGCATAAATGAAAAAATGGTAAAAACTAGGGGTCGGTTAGGGTCGAGGTCCGACCCGTAAACACTCAACCCGTATCCCGACCCGATTACTTTTGGAAGTGAAAAAAAATTCCGATCCCGACCCAACAAAAGTCGGGACCCGACTTTTTCGGGATCTCGTAGGGTCGTGATAGTTTTATCTCGAATCTTCTGACATATTTTTTTATTTTACGATAACGTCATTTTTTATTAACGACTCATAGCGTTTTTAAAATGACATAAATCGACTCATACTGTTTTTAAAATGACATAAATCGACTCATACTGTTTTTAAAATAACTTAAATCGACTCATACTGTAAAACGACTCGGACTCTTTTTAAAATGATTTAAATCGACTCATACTGTTTTTAAAATGACCTTAAACGACTTATACTGTTTTTAAAATGATTTTAAATGACTCATACTGTTTTTAAAATGACTTAAATCAACTCATACTGTTTTTTTTTTGTTTTTTGAGATTTTTAAAATTTTATTCGTGTTTTTTCGGGGTTTTGCCTCTTTTAATTTTTTTTTAATTTTTTCATTTTTTTTTTAATTTTTATTGGTTAGTTATGGGAAATAGACTAATCCTTAATTAGTTTCAGTTTTATAGACTAATTCTTAATTAAATTGTAGATAAGGTACCAATCCAAAACTTACCCCTATTGATCAATCTTTTAGGGTGTGTTTGGAACATGGAAAATATATGGGGAAAAGAAAATGATTTACTAAGAAAAACATTTTTTTTTGTGTTTGGTTACATAAGAAAACCAATGGAAAAGAAAAAGAAAGAATGGGAAAATTTTGTGTAAAGTGAGGGAAACCATTATCCTTCCAAAAGTGGGAGGAAAAGGAAAACAAATGAGAAAATTAAGGCTAGCTCTCTCTCCCCCCTTTCTTTTATTTTCATTTTCTTTTCTTTTCTTTTCCCAATCTTCCAAACACATAAAGGGGAAAATGATTTCATGTTAATTTTCATTTCTTTTCCTTTCTTTTTATTTTCTTTTATTTTCCCAACACATTTACGGGTTCCAAACACACCTTTAGTGACGAGGGGACTGGGAGTAATTCAACAAATTTGCCACTTTATTGTACTTCATAGACTTACAGAAATTTACACAAATGCACGACAGCACAACACCAGCAAATAAATCAATTACTACAAAGAGAGAGAGGACCTTTAGGAAAGTTAGACGGCCATGGCTCTTCAAGACTCCTGCTACAGAACCATCAACTTCAAAAGCTTCTTCTTCTGATTCTACAAATTTCTTCTGCCCACTCCATTCCATAGCATGCACCCATCTTGAATTGCCTGCAAAATAAACTATGAAACTAAGATATAATGGGAAGGAACGCAAAATAAACTTCCAACGCCAATTTGCATATCAGATTATATTATTTAAGCATGTGTAACAGTGTAAGAACATCATTTCTTTAACTTTAAAACATTTTTTCCCAGATGGAAGTGGCATTAAATGGAGACATATTCAGCAGAAGAAAGAAGTACCCAGCCAGTTGCAAATTATTTTCTCCAAAATATATAAGTACACAACTTTTTGTGAACTTCAAAACAATTTTCTCAGACGGAAGTGAGATTACAAAAAGAAAGTTTACAAGCCATTTGCAAACTTAGAGGCAGCCCTGCGCCCACCCTAGTTTTTTATCATGTAAAATTCTTAGTCCAAATCTCTTCAATTCTAGAGATTTAATTATAGTGATTAGGTTAGATTATTAAACTTTAGCAAGTTTTCTTGTTGGATTTGTAATTTTTATAAATAAACTATCAAAGAAAACAATATTTCCTTCATACATGATCGTCACGTGAGATTACATACAAAATCATCTCAAATACCTTTTATGCTCTCCTAAACTCACGAGATAGTAAGATTAACCCACTATCCTAAAAAAACTCTAAGCTGGGATTTGGGACATTTGTTCTTTTTTAGTTTACGTTAACAAAAAGGCCGGTTTAAGTTTTAATCATGATTAAAGTTATGTGAGTAGCATGAGACTGTATATTCGAGAGTGATTCTATTCGCAATAAACGAAAGTATGGTGAAGTAGAGAATTAACAAGTGGTAGTTAATTGATAAATATATAATACATGGTCAGCTATAGCCAAGTACATGGTGACAATTCAAAAGTGAACTACACGATAGAAATCGGTCACAACTTTTAAGACACTGGTCGCAAATACAAAACCCGAATTGTAAAAACTAAATCGTCATCACCTAAATCACAAATGGTCACTGCAATCCCCAATTCGGAATATGGATGGCTACCAATTTTCATTCCCAAAACCCTAGTCTAAAAAACAAAAAACCTAATCGATAATTAGCATACCAATTATCACCACCTAAACCAAAAATTGCCACAAAACCCCCCAGTTTAGAAGCAAAATCGCTAATGTCACAAACTGGTAATAGAAACCCTAATTGAAATATTACCCCCACTATTTAACCACCCCGTAAATCGCCATATGACCAATTAAACCCCGAATTCAGTTACAAATTCCTTAAAATCACAAATTTGTAATACAAACCCTAGTTTCAAAGAAAAATCCTAATCGAAAAACTAGCATACCAAATATCACCACTAAAACTCCCAATTAAACCACAAAAAAAAGTAAAAAAATAAAAAGAAACAAAAAACATTAATTACAAGATCACCTAGCGGCGCGAGAGTGCTCGATCTTATAATACCCAGTGAAGTGACCTAGATCCTCAACCGTAACACCTGATTGGTTAATGCAAATTTAAAAAGGATATAAAACTATCAAATAACATGCTATAAATTAATTAATATAAACTAAATCGCTTTTTTTTTCTCGTGTTATGTAAGTTCGTTATTAAACTTTTAAAATACTAAAACGGTTTCCATCTAAAAAATATAACGACGGGTCATAATAAGGCAAACTATTTGTTAATTAGTGTATAATGTTAAAAAATAAGTGTATAAATTACGTGAATTAAGGGTATGAAGTTAAAAATTATGTATATGAATTATGTAAGTAATGATATAAATTATGTAAATTGTGGTATGAATTTTGAAAATAAGGGTGGAATTTACAAATCATGATATGAACTTTTGAAATAAGGGTATGAAAAATACAAATTAGAGTATAAACTTTTGAAATAAGAGTATGAATTTTTGGAATAAGTGTATGAAATATACAAATTAGGTATGAACTTTTGAAATAAGTGTATGAAATATACAAATTAGGGTATGAACTTTTGGGTATGTTTTTGTTAATTAGAAATTTTTGAGTATGTTTTTGTTAATTTAGTTTCAAAAGTAGTATGTTTTGTTAATTTATCCAAATCTTACCCAAATTTTATCCAAATTTTCCAAAAATACCCCCACTACTATAATATTGTAATTACTCTTAAATGTCATTTTGCACACATATTTATATTCCAAACAAAATCGTTGTGTATTTTTTATAAGAGTAAAACATTATGTTACTCTTTATATATTATTGTTAATTTATTATATTTAATCATTCGATATTTAAATTTTAAAAAAAATATTAAGTTTATTTGTCGGGATCATATCTATGTCACTACATGTTGTACACAATTTATATCATAACTTTTATATATTAAAAACAGTTAATAGAAAACATGATAAGGGGTTTGGATTACATTAAGTTGGATGGAAACTTTTTTCATTAAACTTTTTAAACTAATGAATTTTTTGAATGGTGAGTTTTATGCTAAAATAAAATAGGAGTCTAATTAAATTATAACCCTTACATATTTGGTTTTATTATATCCAAATTTATTTATATAGGATGATATTAATAAAAGTCTAATTATATATTAATAAGAGTCTAATTATATTTTAACTCTTACATTGAATTGCATTGAAATTGAGTTGTTAGTTAGTATAATTTCAATTCCATGGATTTATAAAGATGTATTTATATCATACCAACTAATATAGTTTATATGTTGTTCGATATTGTTATTCAGTTTATTTGGTAATTGTGCAACTCATTTAAACTCATGTTTTATATAAGTGTGTAATTTAAGTAAGCTTATATAAGTGTGTAATATTTATAATTTTTAAACGCTTATCCTTAAGTTTAAAACTATACGGGCTAAATTGAAACTTTAAAACGGTGTTCGTCAAAAAAATATAACGACGGGTCATTAAAATAAGCCAAACTATAAATTTACATTACTAAAACAGAATTATAAAAAGTTCATCCATTATTAAAAGTGACCAAAACACGAGTCACCAAAACACATAATGAAACACATTTATATATTACAAATACTTAATAGGGTTTATATATTACATAGTAAGAAACAGTATAGCTTCAACCCGACCCGATATTCCCATAGAAATATTCAAACCCTTACTAATTTATAGGTAGAAAGAAAAGAACCCACTGTGGTGATTAAGCTTTGAATACTAACTGGTCGATGTCTCTGATTTCCCATAGAAAACTTCTCCATCAACCCATACTTTAGGGATGTGTGCAAATTTAGAGGCGTTTCCCTTTTCCAGCTCTTCTTTCAATTTTGAATTAAATGACTCAGACATGAAAATGAAATTCAAACGGGATAGGGAAGGGAGAGTTTCGATGCCGGATGGAACCTCCTCCATCAATGGAGAAAACCATATAAATAACTCTTTCAGGCGAGGCATGGCATCTTCCATTACACTCACATGCTTCAGCTCACCCAACTGATCAAGTTTCAACCTTACAAGTTGTTTAAATGTACCGGCTTTGAAACACAATTCTTCCACTTTAAATGCATTAGCAAGTAGAAGATAAGTCAGATTGGGCAACTCTTGAAGCTGCAGTAGAGGATCTTCCTTCAACTCGCAATTACTTAGTTTCAATTTAGTCAGGTGGTAATGAAGAGAAGCTATCCATTTGGGCAACTTCTCCATTTTTGCTCTTACACCAAGTGTCTTAAGAACTTTGGGAGGTGAAGAAAGACGTTCTAGATCTATGTATGTTTCAGCAGAAATATGTAATGAACGAAGCTCGGTCAACTTCTCAAGTGCTGAGCATAGCTCCTTTGCATCTCCACTTTTTAGCCCCGCTATACTGACCTTCCTTAGTCGTGTTAGCTTTGATATGCTTCTTAGGATGTCATCGTTGTTTCTTTTGTACTTTAGCTCTATTCTATATAGCTTTTCCAAGCATAACAACTTTTCCATTCCTTTTAAAGCTTTGAATCCGTTATCAAAAGGGTATCCCACAAGGAGATGTCGAAGCCGACGGAGCTTCAAAATCTCATCTGGCAACTTTGTTACATTTGTATACTTGAGGTCTAACGTTTCCAACATTTGCAGGTTGCCGATAGACTTGGGTATTTTTTTTAGTCCCCTATTTCCCCTTAAACTCAGATATTTAAGGTGTAGGAGTTGTCCAATTTTCCGAAGGAAGGTTTGTAATCCTTGGTTTCTCATGTCTAGTACCTTGAGAAGTTTTGCGCCATCTCCTAAAGAGTCCACTATGGACGACATGGATTCTAAATCTTCTGAACCAAACATGAGCAAGGAACGAATGCGAGTTGCAGGACACTTAAATTCTTGCCAGTTCCCCGTTTTGTTATGAATTGCCAAGCGTCTCACTCTCTGAGTAGAATTATTTTGTTGAGCACTGTAGATACTCACAAGGTCATGCTTGCTCGACCTGGAGATAATAAGTTCACGCCAAATATCATGGATGTGGTATTCTATTGCCCGGCCATTTAATCCTACTCTTTCAATCTGAATCAAGCTTCTATCCGTTAGTTCGGTAAGATAGCTACCAGCAACCTCTTCTTCTGTTAGCCCTGGAATTGATAGCACAAATCCTTCTGCAATCCATAAGCGGATCAAACGCTCATGATCGATCGAGTAGTCTTCAGGAAAAACACTTAGGTACAGAAAACAAAGCTTTAGGTGCCAAGGTAGATCAAAGTAACTGAGACTCAAAACTTTATCCAAGTTTGAGAGTTTTCCTTCTTTTCTCAGCTCGGCACCAAGTCCACGGTAGATCTTATTCCACTCATCTATCGTTTGGCCCTTGGTAGATAAAAGACCACCAATGGCTACAATAGCAAGTGGCAGTCCTTCGCATTTCTTTAGAATTGCTTTCGTAGTTTCTTCCAAAATTGAAGGACATGAATCGCTTTGGAACACTTTTTGACAAAACAAGGTCCGAGATTCATCGCCAGACAATGGCAAAAGGTTATGAATTTTCCCGTTCGACTCCTTGCAAGCAAATGAAGACAAGGATGTGTCTCTGGTTGTAATAATCACTCGACTACTGCAGTCATTGCTGGGAAATGCATACTTAAGTTCATTCCATGCATCCTCATCCCATATATCGTCAAGAACTATTACGTACCGTCTTGGTTGTAGAAAATCACTAATGCACTTTACCAAATCGTTTTTGTGCATCTCTTCTGCTTCAAATGGAACATTTGCTCCTAATTTTTTTATTATTTCCTTGAGAAGCTCCTTAGTCTGGAATGAGTTAGAAACAGTGATCCAAGCATGGGCTTCAAAATGTTTTACAAGTTGTGCATCATCATATATTTTCTTAACAAGTGTGGTTTTGCCCAAACCACCCATTCCGCATACAGATAGCACTCTTGTCTCGTGAAATTTTTCATCCACTAACCAGTTGATCAACTCGGTTTTGGGCACAGTGATGCCCACAATTTCATTCTCTCTAAGTAGAAGAGCATCACCGCGGATGTCGTGTTTTGTGCGATTGGTATTTGAGCTCGAAGAAGCTTGCACATCATTTAAAAGTGTGTATCGTGTTTTCCTTTGAGAAATTGCCTCCACCTGTAATTTGATTCTTTGTATTTCGGAAGCAATTCGGTGGCGGACAAAGATAGTCTTCATAAAAGTCGAGGATCTAGAAAGAAACCCAGAAAATCCATCACCGTGGCGATGTTCAAGGTGAAAAACAAACTGTTCAAGAACATCCCCGGCATCATAAGCAGTGTCTCGCACTTGCTTAACCCATACATCGAAGTCTTCAGTTTCGTCCTCAGCACCAGCCTTTTGCAGAATCACGTTCATAGACTCAAACTCGTCACGGATGAATCCAATTTCGTCCCTAACTCCTTGCAACAAATTGAACTCATTCCGGACGATTGGTGCAATAGTTGACAGTATAAAAGAAATTGCACCCGCACCCTCAGCCATTTTTCTTGTGTATAATTTTCTAGTATTAATTATCTGGACTTTTTGTTTTTGTTTTGAAGATAGGTAGCAACTGATTAAGTTAAAGGAAATTAAATGGAGGTATGTTTTTGTGAGAATGAATTATTGCTTGCATTTGGTCCGCAACTTCTCAACGCATAGCTTCTATTCCCAACCCAAGTTAATTTGGAGCCACAATTGATTTTTTCCTCTTTCCTTTTTATCATAACTACTTAACTAGTTTGCAAAATTAATAATTTATTGTACTTTATTAATTCTATCCTTGTTTGCTTAATAATTGTTAATTAATTAAAAAAGTTATGATACTTTTTAATAGCATTTTATTAGAAAAAACTGGTTACTATGCAATTTTGAGGAATTTTTAGTTAGTTTTTTATTAACATAAATTCTCAATGGATCATCAATCATGGATGAATGGCTCATGGCTGTTTTTAAATTAGTTAGTTTTTTAGTAGCTTGTTTACATAATGTATTAATTCAAAATGGTCTTTTTTGATATTAAGCTTACTGACTAAGAAAAAATAGTTTGGTATTATTGACTAAGGAAAAATTGTTTGATTTGTTAGTCTAATTTGCAATGCTTATTGTCTAATTTACGATATTGTTATAATTGTTTTTTCTCCACTATGTTTGCAGGAGGATTTACAAACCGAGTAATAATGCAGATAGATGTGACGAGAACAGTAAAACGCATCCGTGTACTGGGTAAATTCTGTCTTTACAGCGATGTCTAAAAATAAAACTTGCTAGTTGGTTCAAATATGGTACTTGATAGGACTTTGATAAACTAACAAGTTTTTGAAACCTATTTATCGCTGTTTTGTTCATTGTGACAGATAGAATTTTGAATTAGCCAAAAATGTAATGATCAACTTGTTCTCAAGTTTCTCTCATTTTAGTTCTGGACTGTATCATGTGTAAATGGTTTTCGAGTTCAAATATAATTTTGCAACTATTTGAGAATCTAATTTTAACAAAAAATAGTTTAAAATGTGATGTGAATTACAACCACAATTTTCAAGGATAGAAAGGATAATTGAGAAAATGACATGCATATGAATAGTAAGTACACTCCCATGCATATGGAGCACTTGATATTGAGATAGTCAAGGAAAACAGCTCATATGAATTTAATTATTGAGATAGTCAAGGAAAACAGCTCATATGGGCCAGCTCCTGAATGGTTTTGTCAGAATGAATTATGAATTTAATTAGGTATTGTTTTTGTCGGAATGAATTATGAAATTAATTATTGAGATAGTCAAGGAAAATCAGAATCATTAAAGCATTTAATTAACTTTTCTTCGTCTTTCTTTTTTGCACTCCCTGGCTAACCTGTAAAGCATTTTCTTCTCTAAAGCTCAAGAGGTTAACCTTATACTTAACCCCTTGCTAAAATTTACGCTCTATAAGATGCAGGCCTTGTTCTCCATATACATGCAAAAATAGATCAAAAGAATCTAAATGCTACGGTTAAGTTGATTAATATCTTTCGGAATAAAAAAGTAACTTTGGCAATCATCTCCCTAAGATGCTAAACTTAACGTTTCTGGCCATTTTATAACAACAATAAGCTAACCGTCCACTGTATGTTTTGTTCTTCTTCTTTGAGCTTGAGAGAACTGAATAATCTACAATGTTGAAACAGGAGGAGCTTGACTGGAACAAAATGTTGATAAATCGTTACATAGGCAGAGAGGTAGTTTTATCTATCCTTTTATACATCGTGTTTATCTCTTAAATAATTGCATTGATCCATATATTGTTAACTGTATTTTATCATAGTTTTATTCACTTAGTGCATCACCTCATTTTGATCTTGAATACCAGCCTAAAAACATTTGCGAAGACTACACTGACTTGACATTTCTCCGCGATTTTGTATACAATGTAGCAAATTGAAAAAAAAAAGGTTGGGTTTAATTAATTCATAAAACCAAATTTTTATTCACTAATATATATTTTTTAAAGGCTTGTGCATTATGTTATCGAATTTGTCCTGTTTTTGTCCCAGAACTAAGGTTTTTTTACACTTTGTGGCCTACCAAAGTGGAAAAAAAGTGTTAGCTTAGGGTTTACTTGCTGACTTTCATCGGTTGGTTAGTGATACATTAGTGTACAAAATTGCAATTTACTGAAAACTCATGAGACTGCTCTTCAATTTTCTTAGGCTCTTTGGCTTCACCGACGCTTTTTATCCCTTGGTTGGATTAAGCATTTCACAGCCGAGGGTTGTTTTTTATCCTGCAAAACTGAAAAGATAAATGATGAGACGGTTACTTTTCTGCAAAATGAGTTCGAATTTTATCAGACCTGCTCAACTATTTCGGATAATTCTTTTGAAGATTTTCGAACACAAGCATCGCTGTCTGCTACTTACATTTTATGGTTGACAAAGGTAACATGATTGCTGTATTGTTTAGATAAATTACTACAAAGTTTACCTCCTGTTTACCAAAAGAAAAGGCTAGTTTAGCTCTGTTGAATGTAAGACTCACCTTGTTTGGTTGTCGCTATATTTAATTCATTTTTTTGTTTATTTGCATACAGTATTTGGTGTTAACCAGCTTATAAACAAGGTATTTGGTGTTAACCAGCTTATAAACAAGGTATTTGGTGTTAACCAGCTTATAAACAAGGTATTTTCTTGTTTTCTCGCTTTCTTGGCCTAAAAAATGCTAGAAGCTTTAGACTATACAACCCGATATACCTCTTGGTCAGAAGAGGGTAAGCTGAAATCATCATATACTCTGTTGTATGTTATGATGGTAAATTCGGTATATGTTGGATTTTTATTTTTATTTTTATTTGGAAATATCAGTATAAATTGGATTTCTTTTATCGAATTACTACTGGGTTTTGATGTCCTTTTTATGTGTTCAACATCAAATATCAGAGTTCATAGAGATCAACCTCGAAGAGAAGTTGAGAGAAGTTAAGCTCGTAATAGAGTGTGTATGCCCCGAAAAGATTTTCCTTTGGTATACCTCATGTAATGTATCCGTGAAATAGTAAGTTCTTGTTTGGCTGCAGAATTTTAAGTTGGCTTGTTTCGAGACTGAGCACAAGATACCTAGATTATAAAGTGATATTTATATAATTTATACCATTATCTGTAACCACGATTCTGAACTGCAAAAAAACCAATATCTCGCATATTATATAACAAATTTTTGTTGTTTGATTAAGTAGATAAATATGACATATATATGGAAAAAAGTGATTTGTTAAATGTCCTAACCGAGTCGTGTCCTATATTTTTAAATTTTACCCTTTTTGACATGTCTGTGTTGTCGTATCCGATACTTGTAGCCGTATGTGTTCATCATAGTTCACAAAACATGGCTTTGCTGTTGGTCAACGAGTATCTCAATATTTTGAACTCTTCTCGACATAGTGTTTAACTATCCACTTCCCTATTGTAAACAGACATTTTTATTTCACTATAAAAACTTTGAAATATAGACATTTACGATATCATTTTATTATAATAAGTCAACCCAATACAAATGAGGCTGTCTAATTTTGTTAATTTTTTTCGGAAATACCCCAACTCTTTTTTACTAATTACCCATTTACATTTATTCAATTCAAAATATAAAAAACACACAAAAATCATTATATTTTCAAAACAATTATAATCATATAGCAAACAAAATCGTTTTACGTGTATTTTGTATAATAATAACATTATATTACTCATGATTTATAATTTAATATATTTATTCAATCAATATACTTTTTAAAAATTTATTTACGTGGATTATATATATATATATATATATATATATATATATATATATATTGCATATGCATCGCATCGATAACGATTACTAGTGTTTTATATATATTGACCAAATATTTACGTTATTTCTTAAAACGGGCTAAATGAAAAAATATATTAGTCGGTCAATGACCCAATATGAAGGTGCAATATCTAAAAAGTAAATTATTTAAGCTTTATTACAGCTTTCAAACATACTTAAGAAAAAAGCTATTTTTTGGTAAAGGTATTTAAGTCTTAAGATACTTCTAGAAATTCTGCTTTCAATCATTTAGTCTAAAACTTCATAGATTCGTCTAGTTCTCCAACGAGTTTGCTGGTGAGTTATTCCACTCTTCTCCGTCGAGTCCCCATGTTGTCATGGGGTGGAGGCGGCACACTCCTCCACACACACACCCCTTAGGTGGTTCTCCGGCTCAGTCGCTGAGGTGCTTCCTCCTTTCGTTAATAATTAAGATATATGTATAATTTACCGCTTAATCAGAGGCGACCGTGGCGTAATTCGAGTAAGGGTTGAGCATCAGACAAATATTATGATTTTTTTTTTACGGACAATACGTCATGAACTCTTTGAAAAATATATTATGTATTAATATATCAAATATTAAATAGCTATAAATATATATTGTTTTACATTAGCTCCCAGTTGTTATGTAATTACTATATCCACTTATTAGTCGTGAGTTCAATACCTATTAATTACAATTTTATTTTATTGATTTTTTATTTGTATTTTATGAGAAACAATTTTTTTTAAGCCCGGCACATATACATTAGTCGGGGTTGCACCGCACTTAACCACATGTAGCCGGTAGGATTTGATTTAATATGAAAAGATAACAACTTAATGTGGTGATGTATTTTGATACTTTTAAATTAAAAACAACAAATAGTACCAACACTATTTTAACAACACACCACAAAAACAAACGATCAAAATTAGTTGTTAGAGAAATAACAACATGCAAAGGTAAGACATGTACAAACCTCCTTACGGTACCGGCATCAAGAAGTGAAAAATGCCGACAATATTGCAATATAACGTTTGATGACAATTATTTTTCTTTTAATTAATATTTAAAAGTGATTACTAATATTTTGTAATTTTATAAATT
This sequence comes from Primula veris, assembly GCA_963682055.1. NCBI lineage: Eukaryota > Viridiplantae > Streptophyta > Magnoliopsida > Ericales > Primulaceae > Primula > Primula veris. The sequence continues at coordinate 33,669,032 of OY821746.1, read as the reverse complement.
AATAGAAATTTTTTATAAATAATTATTTCAAGCTTTAATAAGCGCTCTTTACATAAATAATAATATGATAATATGATATGATATAGATAGAAAGAGACCGAGATAAAAGATGGATAGTAATTAAATTTGGAATTGGTCCATCAGACTCCCCATGCAAATAAAGTACTCCATTCATAAGATTTTATTAAAATTATCTAATACCTATAAAAGAAAGTTATAAAACTTTTTTCACAAATTAAGATAAAAAACAAAAAAGTATAAAACTAACATTCCAATTCAATAAAAAATCAAATAAAATGGAAAATTCTAGTTGCTACCACTCTAAATTTAATTATCAATTAAAACACGAAACAAACATTAAATTTTCCATCAAATATTGTAAGAAAAAAACAAACCATACGAATAACATCGCCCAATAAAAACACAAATAAAAATGAAGAACCCTACTTGCTACTAGCTTAAATTCTTAGCGAATAATCATATTTTCGTATAGAATTGAAAACTTTTATTTACAAAAATTCTTATAGAAACTATTCCATGCATCTAATGAATGGTCTATGAATTTTTAGCGATGTAACTTATAACTAAAAACTCCACACGTTTTAATAAATTATAGCTTCTATAAGCTATGATTATAAATTATATTTTTTCTGGGTACACCTTTGTTAATAAAATAATAATAGAAAATTGGAAAAAAAAACGTAGAATGGTAAAAACCATAGTTATAAAAGGCGTAAGGCGGTAGGCGGGCGGTAAGGGTCCGCCTATCGTCTAGGCGCGTCTAGGCTTCAAGCTTTTTTTGATTTTTTTTTAAATTAAAAATAATAGAAAATAGTTGTACGTAATTTTTTGTAAACATAAGTAATAATGATAACAATATAATTAGGAATCCATGAATTGAAAAACCAATGACAGTAAAACCTCCGTATAAAAAATACATAAAAATCATTATATTTTCAATAAATGTTTCGTTGCTATCACATTTTATAACTCGTACATAGACACATCTTGCAACTCAATACTTATTGACAGGTGTGTTAAACTTTTTCGCATGAAACCTTTTTTTCTGTACTATCATCATTCGTATCTATTAAGTAATATTTTGCATGATTACATATTATTATATACATGTATTTGTTTTCTAATAAATTTAGAAAACTAAAATTTTATACATTTGATGTTTTGTTTATTAACGTGGTACTGGTACATGTATCGTTTATTATGTTTATAAATTTATTTTTATTTAAAACAATATATTTTATATGTAACATCCATTTAATAATAACCTGTCTGTAAGAATAATTTCTCATGGTATCAACGATACGACAGTATGAAGGTTTTACTTTATATCGATACTTGTCATTTCGGAATCAATCTACAGTAAATCAAATAAAACCGGTTCAATAATCGCAACATAAGGTTCCACATAAAACACATAAAGTTCAAAATGAACAAAAACATTCAAAGCAAATGTGTTCGTTTAGTTGAGTAGCTAGACGCATGCGTTTTTTTAATTTAATAATAATAAAAAAAAAACTCTTTGACCGCCTAATTCGCCTTTGACTGTAGTCGACTAAAGTTTTGTCTAAATTACTCCGCCTAACATAAATAGACTTCCATTGACCGTCTCGTGCATAAGTCACCGTCTTTTAAAAGACATTTATTTGACCGCGGAATCCGCCTCGACACCTAATTACGTCTAATTTAATCAAAATAGGTATAAAAATGTCATTAACCAAAATAGTGAGCCTCAAATATAAAAACCCTTTTGGTATTTTATTTTATTTTATTTTCTCTCTCTTTATATATATATATACTAGTAAAAGTTGCTCACGCGTTGCGTGTGAGACGCGTAATGACATAAATCTCGTAATATATTTTATTTTTAACATAATATTCAGATTTTGTATAATTTATTATAGTTACGGAGGTTAAAACGAATTGTTAATTAATTTAGGGTACATCCGTAATTAGTAAAATATATTGAGGACAAAAGTTTGGTATACCGACATTACGGTACAGTACAAACCGAACAGATATTTGAAAGTCGGTTCAGTTTCGATATTCGTTTGGTGAGTTCGGTATGGTACCGATTCAAACCGAAATATTAAAATATACTATATAGACAAATAAAGTAAAAGAATTATATACACTTAGTTATTAACATTGTTATAATATACTTATATTATCTTTTATAGTGAATACTTATAACATTTTCTTTTATTTATAACATTTACTAGAAAGATCTAGTAGTGTATACTCTTTTATGCAAATAAACAAGAAATGTAATAATAATATAAATAAATATATATTTTTAATTTACTACTTTTAAAAGATTATACTATATTTTTTTTTCAATACACACAATTTTTCTATCATCACTTGTAAACTCTAAAGTTTGGTATAAAAACGAAACCGAACCGAACCGAACCAACCGAATAGTTTGGTATACCGAAAGTTCGGTATACCGAATTTTTTGATTCGGTAATGGTATAAAAATTCTCAAACCAAACTAGTTTGATATGGTATCGGTATATAGTCAAAAATTCGGTACCGAACCGATGTCATACCTATACACAATCCATAAAATGCATATAAAATCGAGCAAAGTGCATACATAATATTAAACTAGTAAAAGTTGCCCACGCGTTGCGTGTGAGACGCGTAATTGTGAGACGCGTAATGACATAAATCTCGTAATATATTTTATTTTTAACATAATATTCAGATTTTGTATAATTTATTATAGTTACGGAGGTTAAAACGAATTGTTAATTAATTTATGGTACATCCGTAATTAGTAAAATATATTGAGGACAAATAGTTAATTAATTAGATTATGTATATTGGTAATTATTAAAATAGAGCGAGGCTATTTTTGGAAAAAAGTGGCTAAATTGACCGGCGTCAATTTTTATTGGGGTTGTCTTATTATAAATAGAATGATATATATATATATATATCTTCATAAATAAATAAAAAGTATTTCTTCATTTATCACTCACTACTAATCTCTTAAGGTATTGTGTTATTTTCTTTTGAATTTCTAATATATTTTTTTAATCTGATTCAATGATTATTTATATAGTAGATTACCACTTTATTGATTTTTTTTGTTTATTTCTTTCATGTTTCTTGGTTTTTAAGTGGAAATAACATCTGGGTTTCAATTAATTGTGGAAAAAAATATATAGGTTAGGTTTCATCTTCATTTTTTGTTTTTAATTATGTAATTATACAGTTTAGTTGTGTACTGTAATATTTAGCTTAAAAAGCATTTTTTTTATTTATAAGAAATGTGTATAAATTCGTGTTCATTTCTTTGGTATTTTTTTAAAAAAATTCTGGTTTTAATTTGATTCAAGGTTTTTTTTTAGATAGTAGATTACTCATTACTGATTTTTTGTTTGTTTATTTCTTTCATGTTTCTTATATACAAAAGATAAATTGCATATATAATTGTTCGTAGTTCGTTATGGATCATTTGTGCCTTATCTGATTGGCACTAATATATTAGAGCATCTACAATAGTGTTGTTATCTCTATTGTTAACTAAAAATGTTAGCTAACAATGCAATTTTGTCTCCCCAAGTCATGTTAAAGTGTGTGTTAACTTTATAGATGTTAAAAACATTGTTAAAGATAACAATCTTTTTAATTATTATTACATGGATAAAAAAAGTCTACCCCACACCCACAATTAACTGTTATTTCTCACGCATATTTTTTCTATCTCTACCATACTGCTATTTATTTTCTCGCAGCACCTATCTGTAGTACTATATTTTGAATAATTAATTTTTAATTAAAATAGATAACATTGTTAAAGTTAATACTAATGTGAGTGTTTAACTTAATATAGCTATGTGTCATTTAATAATTTTTTAAATGATGATGTGTCACTAGTTAACAATAAAAAGTTAACAAAATTATTATGGATGTTGTTAGTAATTTAAAGATTTTTTGTAATTTTTGGTATTTTTATTGAAGTCTTATGTGTATATACGCAGTTAGGGGTTGAGATGAGTGGGACTCCCGATACGCAGTTCGGGGTTGCTATTATGCGTACCATTGAACTCGCTTGCAGTTCCATTCAGGTTCTTGATTTTTATCTTTATTTTTGTTTATCATTGTTTTACTGATTTTGAAGCATAACTTGATATGATTGGTGGACTGGTATTCTTTGTTGTTTACGTTTTGTATGGGTGACAATTAAATCGGTAAATTGGTGGATTATGATTGACGCTTATATAAGAGTCACTTTGTGGGTAAATAGCCGGACATAATTAGCAAATTGATTGGTAGCACTTCTCGGAAACCTTGTTTTTTTACTTTAATTCATGTTTGGTGATTTGTGTAATTTAAAGCAGATGCATATAAATCCTGCAGAAGCCGAGGCTACTATTTTATCACTATGTCAGTCTCCTCGGCCATACCAAGCATGCCAATTCATTCTCGGTAAATACATTCATTATCTTATAAATTCATTTATGAAATAAAAAACTCCCCCCCTTCCTTTACTACAAATTGGTAGTCGACTATTTGACTCATTGACCTTTATCCAGGAATTATTTTCAATGTTGGAATTTCGATAAAGTATTTTATTGGAAATGGATGCAGGAGCTAACACCTACTATTGAATAGTTTTGAAATTAGGATTTTTTTTTAATTATCTAAAATTCTTCTAATGAATCGGGTCTTCTGGAAGATATTATATTTTGATGATCTGATCCCAAAATTCCTCTCCGTCCAATTTTTGAAGACCTACATATAACCACCTTGACCATGATGTTCTTTTGTTCATTGCCTTGAAAGAATCCTCAAGATCAAGCTATGTCTGTTTTTTGAATTCATAAGCGTGACATATGTAACCTATTTTAGTCATTAATATTAGTTATTTTTCAATTAATGCAGAAAATTCCCAGATGGCAAATGCCCGATTTCAGGCCGCAGCAGCCATTCGAAATGCAGCTATTAGAGAGTGGGTGTTTCTTACAGCTGATGAGAAGAGAGGCTTAATTAGGTATATATCGTAAGTGGTTCATCTCACGAACAATTTTATTTTATTTATACATATTATTAATTATATAGATACACATATATTCTCCTTTTTACTGATGCTATGTTCGTTTTTGCAGCTTTTGTTTGTGCTTTGTTATGCAACATGCTAGTTCACCTGAGGGATATGTACAAGGAAAGGTTTCATCAGTGGCTGCTCAATTGCTGAAAAGAGGCCTTATCTGACTGGGAATTGCCACGGCAACCCCACAATTTACAATAAAATTATTTGAGAGATTGATCAAAAAGTAAAAGAGGTAATTTTGGGATAAAAGACGCATAATTTAAATTTGAGAGAAACACACCCGACAAAAGCTGGTTTCTGCCCAAACAAGAGTCAGAATATCATAAAGTCAATAATTGAAACAAATTACTACCTAGCTGAAACTCCGAAAGAAGTTATCTTTAGCCCAAACTAATTCTAATAACCTTAGAAGGGTGAGCTTAATAATCCCCACAACAATCAGAAAACCACACAGTATGCTACAATATTCGATATCTGAAAAATTGATGAAAAAAATGAAAAAAATAAAAGAGGGCATACAAAAAAGGATTAACATCTTGTATTTTTCCTATGTATAGTAATAAACTACACTCAGCTGATATTTCCCAAAAAGCAACCCAAACTAACAAGGGGTTCGTTCTAAGAAACTAAAATCTAAGATAGTGAAGAAACTAAAATTTTAATTAAAAAATAAAATAAATTTGTTTTACATTTCTAAAAGTGCAGACTACTAGAATTCAACACTTGTTTTACAATTTTTTTCCCCTGTATTTACACTACTACTAAGTACTACTCCCTCCGTTCCAATTTAATTATCCATTACGAAACTACTTGTAATTTTGACCATATAGTTCAAATGTTAAACTTTATGATTAGATTTAAAAAAAAACCATTTCGACAATTTTGATACAAGTTATAAACCGGTCAAAATTGCAAGTGGTTTCGTAACGGACAATTAAATGGAAACGGAGTGAGTAACTGATTGTCACTGTTACCAACAGAAAGAAATAAGCTTTTTTCCAATTTCTACTACTTAAATAATTGAACTCCACCAAAACTATACTTATTTGCTAATGAAGGTGTAACCAAACGATTCCGAGCTATACCAAACAATTTCTTCGTATATGTGACTAATTTCAAAAAAAGGATTAACAACTTGTATTTTTAGCTATGTAGTATAATAATAAAATAAAAATAAAAAAAAGGGTAAAAAGAAAGAAGAAAAGTAAATAAAAAGAAAAAGAAAGAAATACAGAAATGGAATAAGTGAGAGCAGCTCTGAGACTGGAAGGTAATTGCTGAGCTGCCGCCATCTCGAAAAATGTCGGTTTTGTTCCCGAAACTCCTCCCACCTGAAACAACATCTCTCTCTTTCTTCCCACTCTCTCTCTCTATATATCTATCTATGTATCTATATGTATATGTATGTTTCTCTGTGAGTTTTGTTTTTTTGTTTTGTTTTTTTTTGGTTGTTTTTTTTTTTGCTTTGTTAAATAAGAAAAGTGTTTAAACTAAGATAATGGAAATAAGCCTCTTAACAATGGGTCATCTCTCTCTCTCTCTATATATATATTGTATGTATCTATATTTCTCTGTTTTTCTTTTATTAAAGATTTTAAGAACCCTCCTACTTTTGTATTTAATGTTTTGGTATCCATCTTTTAATTTTTACTAACTTAGGTCCATAGCTATCAATGATGACTCGTCTTTTAAACAAATTGAGTCAAATGACAAAAATCTAGCGTATGGTGCCTACGCGATGCATGGTGTAACGCGTGGTATGATTTTACGGAAAACAAAATAACTTTTTGAATAAGATGGATGATGAAAAACTAATATTAAGTATTTTTTGAGGAGAAACAGATCATAAGATAGAAAGAGAAAGGATGGGGGATCATTTGAGGGAATATCAGTTAATTCTCTTCTAATCGGGGGAGAATATGGCAGTTATTTGGATTTCAATTTTATATTTTGAATATTTGTCGGGCATTAATTCTTTTATAATTTTGTAATTTATGTTAATGAAATGTTTTTTTTAATTATTTGTTTCAAGCCCTTATAAGACATATTCACATAAACTAATAGTATAGAAGCATAGAAGAAGCTCGTCTCTATGTTTTCTTCTACTTAGAAAGCGCAAAGAAAAAATGTTTAAGTATCATGTACTATTGTGTTTTAACATTTTGGTATCAATTCTTTAATGTTTTGCTAATTTAGGCCCATACGTATCGGGTCGTGTTAAAAAGAACGACATAATTCTAGTCACGTGCTCTCAACGATCTTTCTCTGTCTATGTATATAGATATGTATGTATGTATGTATGCGTCCATGTATCTATATATTCTATTAAATGTGTCAAATTCTTTTCTTTTACTAAGAAAAATGTTTAATTACCCTATAATATTGAATTTTAACATTTGGTACCTATCTTTTAATTTTTATTAATTTAGATCCACACCTATCAATGTTATTAATTTAGGGGACTTGTGTCAAACAAAATAACATAATTTCAGTCACTTGCTCTCAACCATCTTTCTCTATGAATTTGTCTATCTGTTTTCTTTTACTAAGAAAACGAAAAAATATATTCAGTGTATGTATTGTTGTGGTTTAACATTTTTGTACCCATTGCTTAATTTTTTCTAATTTAGGTCATCGTCTGCCAATATTCATTCAACCATGGTACTCTTGTCAAACAAAATGACGTGATTTCAGTCATGAGCTCTCGCCTATCACATACTGAGTATAATTCTATTAACATAATTTGAAAATAGATCCCAAATGTGAGATATGTAAATGTAATTTTATCGATTTATTAATGTCGGTCTCATATTAGGACAAGAATTGGTAGGTTGTGACTCAAATTGGTGAAACATAAATGTTGAATGCTAAAATGGTAAATATGAATAGTACATGGTACTAAAAAGTTAAAAGCTTTTTCCCTCTAAAGAAACCGTTATTTTATATTAAGATAAAAACAAGCCACTTAGCTATATGTCGTTTTGTAAATAATCTCAACAAAATTTGGTTTGCATTTAACGCGCACATATATATAAATTTTCTAAATAATTGTGTATAAATGTAAAGAAAAAACCTTTTGTCCAACTTATTTGAGTGTTAATGTGGTTATGGGTTTTCTTTTCCCAAAAAATTTACATTTCCGGCCAGCCTTTTCATACTTCTTATTATTTCACGTACAAATCTTTAAAAAAATATTCATTTTTTAAACCTCCCAAAATAGATATGATTGTTACATAAATAGAGGGGGTGTTTAATGTAAAATTAAAATATATCTTATCCACCTAAGCAATACAAAAAAAAAAAAGCAATTAGCAAAAAATCCCAACACAAAAACCCTCTTCATTCCCACTCTCTTTTTCTCTAAAATCTCTCTCAAATCTCTCTCTGGCTCTTCTTGAAGTTATGCCTCAGACCCTTTTCATTAAACCCTTTCTTTCACCACCTTCTTCTTTTAATTTTAGGTATTTTCTCCTTTTTTTTATGGGTTTATGCTTTTTTGAAAAAAATGGTTGTGTTTTTCATGAAAGATTTGAATTTTTAATGGTTTAAGTTGTCTTATCAGTAATTCAGTATCTTATTGTTCATTTTGAGGATGTTAAAAGAAAAAAAAAGTGCTACTTTGATAATTACTTGGAACTTTATTTTATGGGTTTATGCTTTTTTTGGAAATGTTTGTGTTTTTCATAAAAGATTTGAATTTTTAATGGTTTAAGTTGTCTTATCAGTAATTCAGTATCTTATTGTTCATTTTGAGGATGTAAAAGGAGAATAAATAGTGGTTTTATTTGTTTTATTTGGTATTTTCTCCATATTCTGCTCTTTACTTGGAACTTTTTTTTACGGGTTTATGCTTTTTTGAAAAATGGTTATGTTTTTTTGTCATTTGCAATGGTGATTTTGATGAAAGATTTGATTTTGGTAATGTTTTTAAGTTCACTTATCAGTAATTCAGTATCTTATTATTCATTTTGAGGATGTAAAAGGAGAATAAAAAAGTGGTCATTTTTAGTTTTTGGTGTTGTTTTTCCTTAAGTAAGCATTATATAGTAGAAATTTTGATTTGAGGCATTTTCTCCTTATTCTGCTCTTTACGTGAAACTTTTTTCATGGGTTTATGCTTTTTGTAAAATGGTTGTGTTTTTTGTCATTTTCAATGGGGATTCTAGTGAAAATTTTGATTTTTTAATGGCTGAAGTTATTAGTAATTCAGTATCTTATTGTTCATTTTGAGGATGTCAAAGGAGAATAAAAAGTGATTATATTTGTTTTTTGGTGTTCTTTTTTTCTCAAGTAAACATTATACAGTAGAAAATTTGATTTAAGGTAGAATCTCTAAATTCCGCTCTATATTTTTTTTCTTTTGATAATTTAATGTTTTTTTTTGGAAATGGTTTATTTGTCATTTCTAGTGGTTATTTGGTTGAAAATTTTGATCTATAATGCTTCATACTAAACTTTTATAAGTTTATTGTTCATTTTGAGGATGCAAATGAGACTATAAAGTGCATAAAAATATGTTCTTTTTGTGGTGTCCTTTTTCTTAGATAACCCATTTAAAGAAGTTTATGGTCAAATTTGAGGTAGAATCTATATTACCTGCTCTTTAGTAGAATACATGTGTTTGTTTGTCAAGGCTATTGGTGATTTTTGGTGAAAGGCTTGCTTTTTATGTTGGGAATTAGTTTTTAGCATTTTACTACCATTTCGAGGGTGGAGGAGAAGACACTGAATGCCTGAAACCAGAAATCAAAAAAATAAAATCAATATTTTTTTCGTGTGTTTTGTCCCTTAAAGAAGCTCGAAATATGTTAAGGGATTTCCAATAATGTTAATAAATGTAATAATTATTTCAACTATGTATATTCAAACACAGTTAATAAATCTGAGGTAGAATCTCTAATTGTCCTCTTAACAAATAGAATATTTGCACAGATATACTTTTTTGTGAAAGTATTGTATTTGCTTGTCTTTACTACCGCTGACTGCTGGTGGAAGGTTTGATGTTAATGCTTTAAATAAACTAGCAACCTTCACACTTTGTGGGATTGGGATGCAATATTTTGATCATGATATTTGTGAACCTTTCTGAATCTTTTGTCTAAGTCATTGATTTCCAATTATCCTGAGCAATTTCTCAAATAGTTGGTGAAAGAGCGGATTTTTATTAACATACTGGACATGGCGTGTCTATTTTTCAGCAAATCTAAATTATTTGGAGACTACACAGATGCCAACAATAGATACAATAGAAGACTACAGATAGTTTGTCTTGGTATGTTAGCTCCACGAAAGTTCTTACAAAGGAACAAAGAAAGTAGAAGTATTTGAAGATGGAGCAGATAAAGCTGATCAGAAAAATTGGAGAAAATTAATGACTGAAATCGATGAGTCTGGTTCTGCAGTTTCGGTTTTACAGAGCCGGAAAAGTGGAAATCAGTCACTTCCTAAAGACCTCGTTGTTGGTACCCTTGTTAGATTTAAGCAGCTAAGGAAATGGAATATTGTTAGTGAGGTAGTTCTCCTCTCTTTGTATATCTATTCGTTTAGAAAAAGGCCACTGACATATCTTGATCTCAATTCCCATTTTGTCACTAGTAAATACCTTTTTACCATGTGCATGTATTGTTTGTTGCACATGAATGAACCAATTTTTGATTGGCATACTGATTTACCTTTTGATAGATATACATTTTAACGAACTGTTTTCTTGAGTGACATGTTGTTCAATAAAAAAAATTCACTTTAATTTTGATTGTGCATAATGACTTGTATGCTATACCACTAAATGGGAATGAATAGTTTTCACTAACAATTAATGACATAAAATTCCACTTGGCACTAGATTCTCGAGTGGCTTCGGACGCAACACTGGTGGGATTTTAGCGAAATGGACTTTTCTATGCTTCTAATCGCTTATGGAAAACAAGGAGAGTTTAGCAAAACAGAAAGGGTATTGAGCTACATGACAAAAAAAGGATATCTCACACTGCTCTCATGGAAGCATATGGAAGAGGAAAACAATATAAAAAAGCAGAAGCTGTTTTTCGAAGGATGCAATCTTCAGGTCCTGAGCCTTCTGCTATAACGTATCAGATTATATTTAAAACATTTGTTGAGGTAATCAGCATATTTACCTTATGTAATGGTGCGAACCCCTTTTTAGCGTTTAAAATTGTTTCTCACGCGAATTCAACTTAATATCTTATACTACTGTTTTACAATAGAGTGCTTTAGACTACTGTATTTAGCCAATTTAGTACGAATCCGTTAATTAAAAGAATTTAGAACCTCTAAACAGTATTCGAAATGACCGAAATACCCTTGAATACAATGGTTTCGGTCCAAAAATTTACCTGGTGAATTTGTACTAAATTGACCAAAACGGTAATCTAGGAGGCTAAATAGAAAAACAACGTAATTTTTATACATTGACATGCGCTTTTTGTAGGCCCATACTTATCAAGCTTTGTTTTTGAGCTTTATGGTTGATTGGGTCTTGCAGGCGGACAAATTTAAAGAAGCTGAAGAAATTTTTGAAACTCTACTAAACGAAGAAACCTCGCCTTTGAAGCCTGACCAGAAAATGTATCATATGATGATATATCGTATAAACTATAACACCCTCTTTTGAGTTGGATACTGAATTTTACACTTCCGAACTTGCAGTTTTCCACATTCATACATGTCTATGCATTTCAAACAGCCTGTATCTTGTTTTTTTAATTAAATATATACCCATAATGTTAATTTTAGATGCAAAGGTCTGGGCTTGCTCCAGACGTGGTGGGCTATGCATTACTTGTTAGTGCGTATGGCAAAGCTAGAAGGGAAGAAGAAGCTTTGGCCGTATTTGAAGAAATGCTTGACGCTGGTGTCAGGTGTGTATACAACTTGACTTCTTCTTTTTTTTTACTATTAGAACAATATTTAATATTTATAGTTGTAAAAGAGCTTAATATTTTGGAAATTTATGAATAGAAATAGGCAATGAATAAAATTAGTTCGGCTATGTCTCTTTTAGGAGATAGAATAGGGTAAGTAAGTAAATCGAAGACTATACTTAATGATCGGATTTTCTGAATTAGAACATTGGTTCTAGTACATTCATGTTTTGAACCAAGTTGTACTGAAGTGAATGTTTGATACTTTGATTCACATGTGTGTTGCAGTGTTTAGTTCCATTTTTTCATTAGAAAGATACTCCTTTTGAGGAAGTTTCAAATATTGAATTTCATATTAGCACAATTAACGCACAGCTTCGAACGTCTGTTAAAAAGAAAGTTCCAATCCTGTTTCGAATAGTCTCCAAATGGATTGTCCTGACGTTTTTTCTGTAATTTTGGCTGTGATTTCTTGGCGCTCTTCCTTGTGGTTTGATGCAGATTATGTTATAAAATATTCTTCTTGGGGAGGAACTAGCCGGTGATGCAAAAGGGCCACAACGTCCCTATTTATGGAAAATCTATATTTTCACATTGTATTTTAGTCTAAATTTTTCAAGACACACACTCGCTCACCACCACCACCACTACCGCACACATGCACTTTCTTTCAACATCGCATATCTGAATATATGTATATTTGTTTGCCTCCTTGTGACATTCTTGGTTAACATTCTAATTCAGGGTAAACCAATTGTGTATGATATAGTTGCATGGAATCGAGTTATAGTCAAAGCACAAACACCTGCTTGTATTTCATTTGATAAACCCGACTTATTAATGGATCAAGAAACTATCTGTGGTGTTACTATCTGTATAATCGACTTATGTTCTAATCGGGCAATAATCGACTTTATAATTCTTGACTAAAAAGGGTCAAGAAACTATCTGTGGTGTTACTGTTCTCAAATAACTGGAAACTTTTTTTCTCTCTTCCGCGTTTATTGTAGAGAAGCACAATCACAATTTGTATCAAATCGGAATTAACAATCGAAAACTTGCAACTTTTAAGCTCTTTTTTGCTATTAAAAGTATAACATTTGGTTGATATTTTTATGTTTATTCTTTGGGTTATTAAAAGAGTCAGATTTAGAACAGAGTAAACTTAAGTTTTTTTTTCTTCAATATAAACTGCTGCAAGACAAATCCATATAATAATACCAACAAAAGATGAATAACATTTAATTATTCATTGAAATTTGTTGTCTTCTTCTACTTTAATTAAGGAGTCATTTACCGAGTAATATATGAGACTAATCAACAACACAAAAATAAGAGGCCAAATATTCACCACACACTTTCTTTTCCATATCATTAATTTCCATACCATTTCTTTTGCACTTTTCACATTATATTTGAAGGTATTCACATTAAAAATACTACTATGTAAATAAATGACTTAATTATCCTTTTCTGACTTGTGTTTTGGATACTTTTTGGATTGATGACCCAATTTTTAATAATCCTATTTTAGTAACATGAGTTTATAGTTTGACTTGTTTTAGTGACCCGCCGTTACATTTTTTTTTTGGATGAAAACCGTTTTGAAGTTTTAATTTAGTTCGTACAGTTTAAAAATTTACGATAAATGCTTAAAATTTATAAAAATTACACACTTGTATGAAATCTTATAAAACTATCAAATACAAATTACATCTTCATATGTAAATTTTAAAAAAAAAACTATTTTTGTTAATGCAAATATAAAAAGGATATAAAACTATCAAATAACATGCTACAAATTTAAAAAAAACAATTTTTGTTAATGCAAATTTAAAAAGGATATAAAACTATCAAACTACATGCTACAAATTTAAAAAAAAACAATTTTTGTTAATCCAAACTTAAAAAGGATATATAAGTACCAGTCGTTCGTATAGTAGGGATGTGTGCAAATTTAGAGACGTTTCCCTTTTCCCGCTCTCCTTCCAATATTGAATTAAATGACTCAGACATGCCAATGAAATCTAAAAGGGATAGAAAATGGAGAATTTCGATGCCGGATGGAAGCTCCTCCATAAATGGACAGCCCCATATACTTAACTGTTTCAGGTGAAGCATGGCACCTTTCATTACACTCACATGCTTCAGCTTATACAACTCAACAAGTTTCAACGTTACAAGTTGTTTAAATGTACCTGCTTTGAAACACAATTCTTCCCCCGAATATGCTTTAAAACTAAGTATGAGAATAGTCAGACTGGGCAACTCTTGAAGCTGCATTAGAGAATCTTCCTTCAACTGGCAATCACGTAGTTCCAATTTAGTCAGGTAACGAAGAGAAGCTATCCATTTTAGATCTATGGATGTTTCAGCAGAAATATTTAATGAACGAAGCCGGGTCAACTTCTCAAGTGCTGAGCATAGCTTCTTTGCATCTCCACTTTTTATCTCCCTAATTTTGACCTTCCTTAGTCGTGTTAGCTTTGATATGCTTCTTAGGATGTCATCGTTGTTGCTTTGGTTTAACTCTATTGTATATAGCATTTCCAAGCATAACAACTTTTCCATTCCTTTTAAAGCTTCGAATCCAATAAAACGGTTTCCCGCAAGAAGATGTCGAAGCCGACGGAGCTTTAGAATTTCATTTGGCAACTTTCTTACTCCAGTGCCCTTGAGGTCTAACGTTTCCAACATTTGAAGGTCGCCGATAGATTTGGGTATTTCTTTTAGTTTGTAATTTCCCCTTAAACTCAGATATTTAAGGTGTTGGACTTGTCCAATTTTCCGAGGGAAGGTTTCTAATCCTTGGTTTCTCATGTCTAGTACCTTGAGAAGTTTTGCGCCATCTCCTAAAGAGTCCACTATGGACGACATGGATTCTAAATCTTCTGAACCAAACATGAGTAAGGAACGAATGTGAGTTGCACGAGACTTAAATTCGTGCCAGTTCCCTGTTTCGTTATGAATAGCCAAGCGTCTCATTTTCTGAGTAGAATTATTTTGTTGAGCACCGTAGATACTCACAAGGTCATACTTGCTAAACCTGGAGATAATAAGTTCACGCCAAATATCATGGATGTGGTATTCTTTTGCCCCGCCATTTGATCCTACTGTTTTAATCTGAATCAAGCTTCTATCCGTTAGTTCGGTAAGATAGATATCAGCAATCTCTTCTTCTGTTACCTCGGAATTAGTTGGTGGCAGTACAAATCCTTCTGCAATCCATAAGCGGATCAAATGCCAATGATTGATCAGGTAGTCTTCAGGAAAAACACTTAGGTACAGAAAACAAAGCTTTAGGTGCCAAGGTAGATCAAAGTAACTGAGACTCAAAACAGTGTCCAAGTTTGCGAGTTCTCCGTCTCTTCTTAGTTCGGCACCAAGTCCACGGTAGATCTTATCCCACTCATCTTTTGTTTGGGCCTTGGTAGATAAAAGACCACCAATGGCTACAATAGCAAGCGGCAGTCCTTCGCATTTCTTTAGAATTGCTTTCGTAGTTTCTTCCAAAATTGAAGGACATGAATCGCTTTGGAACACTTTTTGACAAAACAAGGTCCGAGATTCATCGCCAGACAAGGGCTCAAGGTTATGAATTTTCCCGTTCGACTCCTTGCAAGCAAATGAAGACAAGGATGTGTCTCTGGTTGTAATAATCACTCGACTACCGCAGTTATTGCTGGGAAATGCATACTTAAGTGCCTTCCATGCATCCTCATCCCATATATCGTCAAGAACTATTACGTACCGTTTTGGTTTTAGAAAATCACTAATGCAATTTACCAAATAGGTTGTGTTCTTCTCTTCTGCTCTAATAGTTGGTTTTAGAACACCTTTTTTAATTTCACCATACAGTTGATTTATTATTTCCTTGAGAAGCTCGTTAATCTGGAATGACTTAGAAACAGTGATCCAAGCATGGGCTTCAAAATGTTTTACAAGTTGTGGATCATCATATATTTTCTTAACAAGTGTGGTTTTGCCCAAACCACTTATTCCGCATACAGAAAGCACTCTTGTCTCGTGAATTTTTTCATCCACTAACCAGTTGATCAACTCGGTTTTGGGCCCAGTGATGCCCACAATTTCGTTTTCTCTAAGTAGAAGAGCATCACCGCGGATGTCGTATTTTGTGCGATTGGTATTTGAGCTCGAAGAAGCTTGCACATCATTGAGTGTATATCGCTGCTTCCTTTCAGAAACTTCCTCCACCTGTAATTTGAATCTTTGTATTTTGGAAGCAATTCGGTGGCGGTCAAAGATAGTCTTCATAAAAGTCGAGGATCTAGAAAGAAACCCAGAAAATCCACCACCGTGGCGATATTCAAGGTGAAAAGCAAACTGTTGAAGAGCATTTCCGGCATCATTAGCAGTGTCTCGCACTAGCTTCTTGAAGTATGGGTCAAACTCGTTGAACCAGCTTCTTGAACCAGCTTCTTGAAGCACCACGTTCATAAGTTCAAACTCATTGTGGATGAATTCAATATTGTGTATAAATTTTACTCCTTGCAACAAATTGTACTCGTCCTGGATGATCAGAGAAATAGTTGACAGTAAAAAAGAAATTGCATCCTCAGCCATTTTTATTGTGTATAAATTTTCTAGTATTTTTAATGGTGAGATAAATAAAAGTGTGATGCCAAGTACTTATTTATAAAAACATGTAGAAAGCTATGTATGGTCTTAAAGTTGAGTTGGTGTCCACTTATTTCAACGCCTTATTATTATTTTTGTCTTTTACTGTCAACAAGTGGCATCCAAGGTGTCACTTTCAATTTTTTTACTTTTTAAAGTTTTTTTTTTTGATATTAAGCTTATTAACTAAGAAAAAATAGTTTGGTATTATAGACTAAGGAAAAATTGTTTGATTTGTTAGGTTTTGCAAAATTAAAAACAAAAACTGCATGATATTATAATATACTATATGTTTCGAAAATCATGAAAGTATGGAGCAGATACCAGAAGTTGATACATAAAAAGATTACATATTTTGTGATCTTTTAAACCGGATATAGTTTTATTTAAATCTGAATAGTGAAAATGAAATTTTTATTTATAAAACATGTAGAAAGCTATCTATGGTCAATGAGTATTATAGACCCTAGCAAATACCTCAAAGTCTTACTCTTAACCACACAAATGGTAGTTTTCTTATCATAATACAATCCAGATTGATAACACAATATAGTGTGGTACGGCATCTACATTAACTTCGGCTTAATTAGGTTATTTATGTTTCCTTTTCGATTTTTACAGTTTAATTTAAGCAATGTTATAGGTAATAATTGTTGTTACAAACTTATGGCTTTCTTGATTGAAGACTTTCTTTGTTTTTGTTTTTGTTTTTGAATGGTGTGATTCCGAAGTTTGATGGCAAGTTTTTATTTATAAATGTAGGTAGAACCTGATTAAATTAAAGGAAATTATAGTTGACAAGTATAAAAGGAAATTATGGCGTTGTTATGTTTTGGAAAATGCCGAGAAATATCCAGGAAAATGCCGAGAAATTATCTTTCCATCATTTTATTCCCACCACATGTTTATTTACTCTTTTTATTTAAAATGTTATTACAAGTAAAATAAGTTAATTAAACGTACATAGATATAACATATTGTAAATGTTTGTTTTTCAAAGTTTTTATAGTGAAATAAAAATGGACAGTCTAGTCTGTTTCTAAGGAATAGCGCCAAAGCCATGTTTTGTGAATGTGAATAAACATATACGGATAAAAATTGGCAAAGTGGAATTAAAATTATTATAAGTGTCAAATATAAGAGAGATTTTAATTTTAATTTTATTGCAGAATTAAAAATTATGAATTTAATTTAGGTATGTTTTTGTCAGAATGAATTATTGCTTGCCTTTGGTCCACAGCTCCTGAATGGTCTTGTCTTTTCTCACTCTATTATTATTATGTGGTGCATTTCAGTAACAACAAAATAAAATTAAAGTTTCTAGAAAAATGTCGAGAAATATCCAGGAAAATGCTGAGAAATATCATTCCCTCACTCAGGTCGGCTCCATTATTTTGAATGACCAAATTAAATTTGAAAAATAGGACTTAAATTAAAGTTTTTTTTCCAATAATGATCATTAATATGACTTTTTATTAAACCGCTTTTAAAGTAATTTTTTTAATTATAACTTATTAAATACAATAAACTATTCTAACTAGACCGTTTTCCTAAATTATGTGTTATTTAACTAGGAGTGTTGCTATAGTCATCCAAATATTTAACCCAAAAATCTTACCCGCTGATTTGACGGATTAGATGTACCAATCATGTATTAGTTGAAAATTATTTTTCAAAATCAAAAACAAAAGGATCGGTCCATTTCATCCGCCACATCGGTGGATAAGGATTTTCGATTGAAAATTTGGTGAGAAAAAACATTTTCCTAACTATAATGTTTATTTTTTTGATATTTTTACTTCATATGTGTGTAAGGCCATTATATTTATTCCAAAAAATATAAGAGTCAATTATGTTATTTCTTTTAAAATGAGAAACTATTATTAAAAAATTTATAAACTTTACATTCACATTTAATTATCTTTTAAAATTAAAGTGTGTTTTAACTGTTTATGTTTACTAGAAGCATGAAATAATTACTGAACGAAAGAGAAGAGAAAATTGTTTGATGTACTCTAGTTGTATAGTAGTAGACCTATACTACTCATAAGCGGTAAATATAAAACAAACACTACAAAATAATATTGATTTTATGAGGGTCAAAATATATCACAAAACTGTCTCAAATTGACCATCATGTTACAAAACTGTCACATATTAACGGTCATGTCACAAATCTCTTACATTTCCCGTAGCTATTAAACTCATCACAAAAAACAACCGTCACAATTCCCCTAGTTATTTGTACATTTTTTTTATACTGAAATATAAGTGATATTAATCAATAACCAATAATTTTACAATGCATTTAATTGAAAAAATGGGCCTCTTATGGGTTAGTGACACCAATTTAGTGCTTCCTAAATTGGACCCTAGGACCGTTTCTGTAACGACCCGGCCCCACAGACCGAACCGCCACGCCCGTATCAACAATATTGTCCGCTTTGGCACAACTTCCCAGGGGGGTCACCCATCCTGTTACTATTCCAGGCTAAGCACGCTTAACTATGGATTTCCGTCATCGTTATTGTGCCGCACGGCTTTAAAAAGCCTTGTTGATAGGAAATGAATATTTAAACTCATATACCACACGAGTATTCTCATATCTGGGCGATGTGGGACTGACGCACAATACCGCACCACAGAAATTCCTTCCTAGAAATCTAGGTCGTCACAGTTTCTGCCTTCACTTTTTTTCCACGACATGTTTATTTATTATTTATTATTTGTAATGTTATACTGAGTACAATAAGTTACTTAAACGTACATAGATACAACCAGGGGCGGAACTGCTATAGATCAAGAGGGGTCAGCTGACCCCCTCACTTTCTCATAAAATTTACCAAAATACCATTGGTTATTAACTTATAATTACAAAATTGTCATTACATGTAAATAGAGAATTTGTATATTTCAGATCATTATACATATACAAAATCCTCTCTCTATATAAGAGGCGATCAGATCTTAACACTAACAAAACCCAAACTCAATTGCATATACGATCACCGGTCAACGATCCATTCAAGACACATTTGCATAGCTGCTATTCCCAACCCAAGTTAATTTGGAGCCATAATTGATTTTTCCCTCTTTCCTTTTTATCGTAACTACTTAACTAGTTTGCAAAATTAATAATTTATTATACTTTATTGATTTTATCCTTATTTGCTTAATAATTGTTAATTAATTAAAAAAGTTATGATACTTTTTAATAGCATTTTATTAGAAAAAACTGGTTACTATGCAATTTTGAGGAATTTTTAGTTAGTTTTTTATTAACATAAATTCTCAATGGATCATCAATCATGGATGAATGGCTCATGGCTGCTTTTAAATCAGTTAGTTTTTTAGTAGCTTGTTTACATAATGTATTAATTCAAAATGGGCTTTTTTTGATATTAAGCTTATTGACTAAGAAAAAATAGTTTGGTATTATTGACTAAGGAAAAATTGTTTGATTTGTTAGTCTAATTTGCAATGTTTATTGTCTAATTTACGCTATTGTTATAATTGTTTTTTCTCCACTATGTTTGCAGGAGGATTTACAAACCGGGTAATAATGCAGATAGATGTGACGAGAACAGTAAAACGCATCCGTGTACTGGGTAAATTCTGTCTTTACAGCGATGTCTAAAAATAAAACTTGCTAGTTGGTTTAAATATGGTACTTGATAGGACTTTGATAAGCTAACAAGTTTTTGAAACTTATTTATCGCTGTTTTGTTCATTGTGACAGATAGAATTTTGAATTAGCCAAAAATGATAATAATCAAGTTGTTCTCAAGTTTCTCTCATTTTAGTTCTGGAATGTATCCTGTGTTAAATGGTTTTCGAGTTCAAATATAAAAGTAATACACAATTATGCTAACTATTCGAGATTTTTTGCAACAGTGTGGTATCTAATTTTAACCAAAAATAGTTTAAAATGTGATGTGAATTACAACCACAATTTTCAAGGGATAGAAAGGATAATTGAGAAAATGACATGCATATGAATAATTGATAATTGAGAAAATGACATGCATAATTGATAGACAAAAGAGATATAATAATGCCTTTATTCGAAGGTTAATTCTTTTCCCATACACGCGCTCATAATTCCTAAACAAATTTTGCTACGACTAAAAAAGTAAACATTAAAAACAAATATACTTAGAAAACGCTGGAAGTAGCAAAAAGACACCTGGAAATAGATATTCTCCACATCCACACTTAATAAACAAAATTAAAAGCACCTAATGTTGGAAATATGTTGGAAAACATGTATTTTATACATGGTTGTTCCAAGTGGTCAGGGACCATCTTTGAGTCATTATTCGATGCGACAAATCAGATTTTCTGAAGCCGTACTCAAAGCGTTTGAGTAGCTCGTACGACGAGCTTCGCAACGGTATATCGCATGACCTATTCGGAGGAAGGGTGTGAATGATAATTGGACTCGAAGGTTGGTACTCGAAAGAGGGAATAAAACGAAATCTGGAAAATGGAAAAGAAAGTGGGATTAAACCATGAGGGTTATCCCACATTGTAAAATAAAGAGTGATTTTTACACTATATATACAAGTCCATCCCATGTAGTTGTTAAACTAATCAAGTCCACATACCCATGAGTAGGTTAGTGTGTACCACACAAGCGCGGGATTTGGGGAATGTCTTGGGTCTTGGGTCTAAATTGAAAAAGGGACTTTTGAATATTTACAAGAGAAGTCCCTAGAGTTCCAGAAATTTTAAAACTCCAGTAGTTATGGAGGCGGATTCTGGGGACGTAACTCCCAGAATTAAATGACCACATTAATTCTGCGGTTTCAGAATTCATCTTCTATAAAGAGGCAACCTTCCCCTCACAATAAAATACACTAAATCAGTCTCTCTTCTCTCTAAAAACAGCATATATTTTTTACATAGCATATTAGAAACCAGAGAGAACCACCCACCAAAAGCTCGACTTTGACTCGTCGCCAGTTTCCGACGAGTCATCCGAGAGACGTTGTACCTTGGGATCGAAGCGCCAACACAACCAGAAACATCAAGGTGGTTGGGCGAATATCGGTTAAGGGCATACTGTTAACAGTAGTCTCGTCCCTTTTTATTTACATTCTGTCCATTTTAATTTTCGCATTTAAATTCAGTTCTTTACATTCTGTCCTTTCAATTCTGTATTTTTAATTCAGTATTTTAATTTGCTGTACTTAGCTGTAGCTTTTTTATTCTGTTTGTACCTTTCTGTAATTTCTTTAAAGTTCTGTTTTTTGCTGTAATTACTATTCTGTAATTTAATTCAGTAATTAGAATAGTTTCAATTCAGTCCTGTAATTTCAATTTCAATCAGAACAGTCCGGCTGTTAAGTTTATACTTTCCAGTCCGGCAATTTCTATTTATTGCAATTCAGTACATCAGATTATTAATTGATAATAATTTGAATAACGTTTGCTTTAATTAATATTCAATACCTACATGAGATACTGCAGGTTATAGAGACTTTACATGGGAACTTAA
Organism: Primula veris; assembly: GCA_963682055.1. Lineage (NCBI taxonomy): Eukaryota > Viridiplantae > Streptophyta > Magnoliopsida > Ericales > Primulaceae > Primula > Primula veris. The sequence goes on along the minus strand of OY821746.1, from coordinate 33,646,930 downwards.
GCTTTTATTTATTTGTGACAGGTTACTCTTTTTTTACAACATGAGATACTGCAGGTTTTCTTTTTACTTTTTCAGGTCAAGTATTTGGTTCCATAGCCATGTATGGAACCAAATAAGGTTTCAAATTACAAATTATACAATGGTGAGATCAAAATTGCTTGATGTAGCTCCGTGTGGTACTTATGTATCTTGGCATGCCTTGTTAACGTTAGTAGCCTTATGGCGTTTGCTGACACGAGAAATCTTGGTGAAGCTAATTTAGCAAGCTTATTGAGTTTACTTATTTACATAAAGGGTTACTGGCCGGAACAATGGCTGGAATCCAAGATTAGCAAGAGCTAATGCTGGTATGGCTCTTATTCAAAGAACGAAGAAGTTATGTTGAAGAATTTCATAATCATTTTTTTTTTGAACATATATGTTTTTTTTTTGTTTTTTATAATTTATATATTCTTACCTTCCAAAAAAAAAACTATACCAAATAAGTAATACATTTTATTTGCCATGGGTTTTGTATATTAATTAGTATTGGCAAGAAAAAGCAAAGGCGAAGTAGCCTTTCCTCAACACCTAATTAGACCTCGATTTTGAAATTCAAAACCACCGAAAAAGGGTGGTACAAGCAATCCGATTTTTTTTTGAAAATTTCAACCATTGGCCTTTTTTTGATGAATTAGCCATATATAAGGTTTGTGCTACTTCTTTAGGAAAGATGAAATTATTTGTTGTTTACATAAAGCCCTACGTGGTGAAAGAAGTACTTAATTCCTTTAGCTTATAGAGAATGTCAAAAATCAAGGACTGAGTTGGTGTGACCTGGGGCGGACCCAGGGGGTGACCACGACAACCCCGGAGATTTTCATTTTTTTTATACATGTAATTTATTTATTTATTGAGATATATATTTATAGTGCCCCCTTTATTAAATTGAAACTAAACCAACATAAAGTCTAGAGTTCAAATCATTTTAGCTGCTAAATTTTATATTTTCATTTTTTTTACTTTAAAATTACCAAATTGCCCCGCTCATTGTACTTTCAACAGCGCTTCTAATGCTTTTTTCTCCCAAACAAGACTATTGAACATAGATTTTTTTTTTACTAAATCCTATTTATTTTATCTTATGTTTGACTTTTTTACACCACGGCCCTCGTAAAATTACATCTCGATTCCTCCCCTGCTAGTACGTGCTTAAACTTTGTACTATAAAATCCACTCTCATTACAGGGGGAAGCATCTATCCTCTCTTTTTTTTCCTTCCTCAAGTGATAATGTGTACGGTTTCGATCATAACTAATATCCAGCTCGATAGGACATGATTTCTAATCGAGGCCGATATGTTAATTGCTATAGAGTTGGTTGGCATTATCAGAAAAGGTTGTAGCATTTATCTTTCAAACAAATTGTTGTATGTGGGATAATGACACTACACGTATTGTTATCTAGTCTGTATAATTTAGAGTGTTATACAATTGCTTCTTGGATTTTTTAAGATAACATCATATCCCCTCTTTTAAATATATATGATGCTACCAAGAATTTAAACATTTTAGTACATTGTATATTACATTTTTTTTCAATTTAATACCTTATAGCACTGAAAATCCAATTTAGTACCCTCAAGTACCAAAATCATTTAATTCAGTACCCTCTCCGTCAATTGATCAACAAAAAGTGGCGTGACAATGATGTCATCGCCGCCATATCAGCAAGATTTTAGCATTTTAGTACATTTTACAATACATTTTTTTCAATTTAGTACCTCCAACTATCAAAATTAGTTAGATAGTTGACGGATAAGATACTAAATTGAATGGTTTTGGTAATAGAAGTTATTAAATTGGATTTTGCATAGTATAAGGTAATAAATCGAAAAAGATGTATTGTACAGAGTATTAAACTGTATAAAGCCCCATCTTGGTTCGACACTACTTATTGGGATGTAGTATATCTTCAGATGTTATTTTAATTTTGTTTTCAATTTTTATTTTTATTTTCTTGACTTGGATTCCTTTTCCCACCAGTTTCATGTTTTAAATTTGACAAAAGTGATATTAAATGACACATTGACCTTACTTGGTTAGAGCGGGATTAGGCGGATGAGATTTCAAATGCAGTGGATCCCACAGATACTATGTTTGTGGGCAAATATGAGTGGGACTATTTATGCAACGGGATAGCAAATGATTCTCACTAACGTCATATGTAATACTAGGGGAGGGTGGTATTTATAGTACTGGGATTACATGTACTCTCCCTTTCACTATCCGACCTCAATCCCGAGGTAATCGTAGTTCCGGGATTACTAATCCCTCACCCAGGCAAAGTCATAAGGTGTGAACAATGTCAAATCATGTACTTTATTAGTATTGCTGAAGTAACTTGTCTCTAATCTTCTTATAGTTTGAGTTTTCCCGAAAAATCTCCTTATTATGATTGTTATTCGAAGAATGACATGATTGATTTATTGACCGTAAAATTTTCTACAATCATTCACCCATTCCACATCATTTTTTAATCACCTAAAATCACTTTGAGTTATGTCGAACAAGATTGAAAACCAGAAAAATAACAAATTTACATGATGTTTGAGCCAATAACATTAAGCATGCAGGAAACAAGTTCTCGTGACTCGGGTAGCCTTTCGTTGTTCTAAACTAGTTCAAAAAGAAGAAGGGGAATAAACGTTGTTTGGTTGCGTCTTTTAGGCAAATAAACTCGATTTATTGAGATCGAGAAAATAACTTGCGTTCGTCTGGCTTCAAGCTTCTAGCTTTTCCAAGCCACAACTCCGAATTGTCAGAGCTTTTAAGCTGGTGAGTGGTGAACCAAATGTAATCCATCTTCTAAGCTTAAACTCAAAAAGTTGCAGCCAAACAAGCACAACAGGCCAACTACAGGAAAGTTGGTGTAATTAGTTGGTTTTTCAGTGAGACAAATACTTTTTCTTCTTGGTTTTGCCTCTACAAGCATACTAATAACATCTCTCATAGATGGTCTATCCTTAGGATTTTTAGCAGTACATAAAAGGGCTATTTTTAGTACAAGAATCATTTCTTCGTGAACGTTTTTGCATTCACCCGCGATGTCGGGGTCAAGTGCTTCTTTCACCGCAACATTATTCTTTATTTTATTTCGAACCCATTCGGATATATCGGTGAATTCGCCAAATGAGGGGTCTAATGGTAATTTTCCAGTTACTAGCTCGAGTAAAACTACTCCGTAACTGTATATGTCGCTCTTTTAGTCTACCTTCAAGGTGTATCCGTATTCTACAATAAAATTGGCAAACAATAACTTAGTACTGCAACTCCTTGCTAAACCATATGGGCTAGTTTGGTTGCAGCTTTGATGCGAATAAAGCTGTTTTTTTTTCTTTGAGAAAATGCTGAGTTTAAGCTCCTATCTTTTTGAGGCCAAGAAACTTCGAAATATTAGTTTCACTGAACTTAAAAGTTACACCCAAACAAAGCTTAAGGTGAATGCAGTAGTGGTAATATGTTCAATTGTTCATCTTCATTAGTTTTTTTTTGTAAGACTGTAAGAGATTATTGAAGTTTTTCAAACTGATGATCACTGATTAAGATAAGGTTCATAACCCGTTATTTATCGATTAAAACAAATTATAAGTTTCATATCCCGTTATTTATCAATAAAAGGCTTAAAAACATGTTATCATCCCTAGCAAAACATGTTATCATCCCTAGCAAACATATTAAAAACATGAATAACTGGAGGGTAGCAGTCATGGTGAAGATAAGCCTACTTGACATGTGTAGTAGTTATGATGGGCTTTATTTATTATTTTGTTACATGTGTTGTGTTAATTCGGCTCTATATTCCTTTTATTTGTGTGACTGGTCAATTCAACTGTTACCCTTACTTTTTAAGTATTTCCTTTTATTTCCGTAAATATTAAAAACTATTATTAATTACATTGAAAAATTACAAATATAGTCTTAATTTAAATTAAATAATAATTATTGTCAATTTTTGGAATGTATTAATTGTAATATTTGAAGATATTATACTACTTTTATTATTTTTTAAGGGTTGCTGAAATGGTTTATTTACAAATTACTCTGAAAAACAACATAAAAAATATCAAATTATTAAAAACCCCGGTCATATGTACCCTATGAAATTACCTTTTAAGATTAATTTTTTAAATATCATTATAACTGATAAAAGTAAAGTTATAGAAAATGAACAAAATACACGTTAAAAGCAGTTACACATGAATAAATTCGTACATATTCTAAATCATCCTCTTACACTAAGTGTGTGAAGAAATTTGGGAGGTGAAGAAAGACGTTCTAGATCCATGGATTACACTTATGAACTTAAAATCCAACCTTGGGAATATGATTCTTATATCTGGTGAATAAGAAATTCAAACAACTGTAGAAATGTGTCCGGAAGAAATATATGTAAGGAAAATTTTATTCAGGAAGATAGCATTTGAGGTCGGGAAACATGTTCGCATTACATTTATATCAAAATGCGACAATAGTTGCGTATTTATACATTCAAGCAAGTGAAAAAGGAAGACTGAAGAAGCTGAGCCTTTCAATTTTAATTACAGACACTGTACATCCATTTAGAAAATAGATGGATTCAAGAGCAACATTATCTCGGGCTCAACACACAGTCTGGAGCCGGAACCAATCTCTTTCTAGGGTGGTGAAACCTGCACACGCCACCAAACTTGCAATCATCGGTCTTCATGTAGAATTGACACTCGGGATGGCCAGGCCTCTCGGGAAATATACTCTCTCTCTTTCTGCAATGCGTAGTGTCCTATCGGTACAGGATCCGTACGGTAAGGAGATAACGGCACTTGGGTCCCGTTATATGCCGATTCAAGTTGGTGTGAACCACTTCCGTATATTTGAAAACTATTTCCTTGTGTTTGGTGGTGATCGGGAGATGACGTGGAACTTGGTGCCCCTGACCAAAAAAAACAAATCAGTAACAATAATGACCTTCATGTTTTTGATATGATAATAAAATACGCAAGTACGTTTAGATTCATACACCTTAAAGCTAGTTTTTCAGACAAAATGTAACCCAGCTAGGAAAAACTGATCTTAATAGCTGCAGCCAAACAAGGGTTGGGTGTTTAAAACCATTGAATTGACCTCGGGGACAACTTTCTTAGTATTAGTAGAAGTTGTTCCGAGTTGTGAACTTAGCTGCCCTGCCAAAGAATTAATTTAACCAATACATAGGAGTTGTTTGCTTGAACTTTTTAAGAAGATAAGCTGGACTTTTTGAGGTTCAGAAAAAAGCTCGGTTTATCCATTTTTAAAATTATAGCTTAACAGTAAAAAGAAACAGATAATCTTAGCATTAGTTGATCATCTCATAGCAGTCTATAATTCATCACAAATCAACAAGAAGCAGCAACCAAAGTACCAAACAAAGCAATGATATCTATAGTGTTTCACAATCTTAATAAAATACAAGCTAGTAGCTTTTAATCTGGATTTTGAAGTTCAGAAAAGGTTGGGTTCGTCCAACTTGAAGCTTCTAGGCTTTTCAGTTCAAGTAACCAGATGATAAGCTGGCTACAGAGCTCATTTTGTCGCAGCTTTTAATGGAAATTAGCCGGATCTGTCAAGTTCCGAAAAAAAGGCTAGGCTCATCCATCGTAATTCTTCTAGCTATGCAAGGCAAAAATAAACAGAAAAGTGCAGCTTGAAGCTGATAGTCTAAGCGCAGTTTCGCTATTGAGGGGGAAAAATTGCAAACCAACCGAGCCATGATATCTTTTATGTTTTTGTGACATGTATAAAAAAAACGCTAGTATTTTTGTTTATTATCCTTCAGAAGAGCAGAAGGAATGGAGGTTGTAAGTGTCAAACTCTAACGTCACTGAGGGCTTTGTTTGGCTACTGAAAAAGTGAATGAGCTGGATTTTGAGATTGAGAAATTCTGAGGATTCGTCCAATTTAAAACTTTTACGCTTTTCGGTCCAAGTAACAAGATAATAAACTACAAAAAAACGCTTGACAGTTATTTCAAAATAAATGATGAAGCTTACATTGTATGTCTTCCACATAGGCATAGAGACGACACCCTGTGCGAGTACAAAAGGAGCATAACGAGGGCTATGAACAAAAGAGGCTCCCATCATAGGCTAGTTTGTTAGTCCACCTGAATACGACTGCTGATGTGGCATTGTGATACCTTTACACACTCGTCTACATAATGGTCGTGACCAACACACTCCAATTTGATACCTTTATGAAAGATCAATTTTCCTGCATATTAACATTAATTAGGAGGCAAACTACATCTTACAGGCTTACAGCTCAAGACTCCATTAATTTATTGAAATGTAACAAAACGTGAATAGCGCAGGAAATTGGGTACCTCTGTTTAAAATTTAAGCACATCATATAATTTTTTTGTAATCAAAGTACATCTTCATCCTATAGTCACAGCATCAATATAGTTCAGCGTTTTAGTAATTAAATATACAAAATTATAAGGAGAAAATCACAGAATTAAACGTTTTGTAACAGAATGTGAAAATCGTACGAAATTGGGTGATAACTTGTGAAATGGTATGTTTTTTCGAACTGCAGAAAACCGCATTAATGAATTATACGCAATAATAATAATAATAAGAGGGTAAACCCACATCTTATAGCTCATGAAGAACTCTATCGATCAAAAGAAATGCAACGAAATGTGAATAGCGTATGAAATTGGGAGATAAATTTGAAAATTAACACTATCGATCAGGGACTCATGGGGGAAAACTCACATCATATAACTCATGACTAACTCTGTTAACCAAATGAAATGTAACAAAATATGAAAACCATACGAAATTAGCCAACTGCATTAATGGATTATTACTTGCAAAACTCTTTTAAAATAAATAGATCACTTGCAAATAAAACAATAACAGTTGGAATAAAAAAATAAGGGAATCACGATGATGAAAAATCCGTATCCTATAACTCTGTTAATCAAATGAAACGTACATCTTCATCCCATAGTCATAAAATTTAAGAAAAGAACCATGATGAAGATGGTGGAAGGGAGCGTTGATCGGGATTCCGCCTCTTTAATCCATCAGAAAATTGGAATCATAAAATGAAACGTAACAAATATGATGATGAATCATAAAGTAGCAAAAAGGATATAATTTTTAATGTTTTTTTTTTCCAAACTGTAAGAGAGCACATTAATGAATTAGTTGGAAACATAATAACAATAAAATTCATGAATAATTTCATTAAACCAACGAAAGGTAACAAAATATGAAATATAACATATAGTAGTATAAAATTCACGTAATAAATAAATAAATTAATAAACAAGGATAGAGAACAAGATTAACAGGCAGGCATAATGAACAAGGATAGAGAACAAGATTATGAACAATTTGCAAAAACATAAAAAACATAAAAAAAGCAGAATTGTAAAATGTAAAAAAGAAAGAAAAGAACCATGATGGAAGGAGCGTTGATCGGGATTCCGCCTCCGTAATCCATTTTTCTTTCTTCTTCAAACCTTCTATTTCTCCCCCCTCTTAATTCTCACCTTATACGATCACTATTTATATACAAAGAAATAAATATATAAAAAAAAGGAAGATTTTTAGAGGAAGAAATAAAAACCAAACAAAACCATCAAAATTCATTTCTCTCCTTTTTCAAACCCCACCCCCACACCACCCACACACTTTAAATAAACTAATTCATATGTTTATGGGGATTATTTTTTCATAACCCCTCCACAACCCACCTATCTTCCTTTTTTAAAAAAATAATCCCCATAAACTAATTTTAAATATCCCATATGTCTTACGCTTTATTTCATTATTTTTTAACTAATTATTTCTTACGATAACTAGCTTTTTTTTGATAACCAAAATCCATATCCCAGCATAACTCGTGAAAGGCGTTCACAAATATCGGGTCACGTTTCAATCGTGAATAAAATGCGGCAGACATGTCTATAAAATCCAAATGGGTGAGGGAAGAAAGAGTTTCGATGCCGGATGGAACCTCCATCAATCGACAGTTGTATATATATAACTGTTCCAAGCTAGGCATGGCATCTTCCATTACACTCACATGTTTCAGCTCATCCAACTGAACAATTTCCAACCTTACAAGTTGTTTAAATGTACCTGCTTTGAAACACAATGTTTCCCCTGAATATGCTTTATAACCAAGTTTGAGATAAGTCAGATTGGGCAACTCTTGAAGCTGCAGTAGAGGATCTTCCTTCAACTGGCAATAACTTAGTTCCAATCTAGTCAGGTTATGAAGAGAAGCTATCCATTCGGGTAACTTCTTCATATTTCCTGTTAAATCAAGTATTTTAAGAAATTTGGGAGTTGAAGAAATACGTTCTAGATCCATGGACGTGTTAACATCAAATGTAATAACTAATGAACGAAGCTCGGTCAACTTCTCAAGTGTTGAGCATAGCTCCTTTGCATCCCCACTTTTAAGCCTCGATATTTTGACCTTCCTTAGTCGTGTTAGCTTTGATATGCTTCTTAGGATGTCATCGTTGTTGCTTTCGTTTAGCACTATTATATATAGCTTTTCCAAGCATAACAACTTTTCCATTCCTTTTAAAGCTATGAATCCCTCATCATCAATTCCGTTATACACAAGGAGATGTCGAAGCCGATGGAGCTTTAGAATCTCATTTGGCAACTTTCTTACTCCAGTCTTCCTGAGGTCTAACGTTTCCAACATTTGAAGGTTGCCGATAGACTTGGGAATTTCTTTTAGTCTGCGATTTCCACTTAAATTCAGATATTTAAGGTGTAGGAGTTGTCCAATTTTCCGAGGGAAGGTTCGTAACCTTTGGTTTCTCATGTCTAATACCTTGAGAAGTTTTGCGCCATCTCCTAAAGAGTCCACTATGGACGACCTGGATTCTAAATCTTCTGAACCAAACGTGAGCAAGGAACGAATGTGAGTTGCACGCCACTTAAATTCTTGCCAGTTCCACGTTTCGTTATGAATTGCCAAGCGTCTCACTCTTTGAGTAGAATTATTTTGTTGTGCACCGTAGATACTCACAAGGTCATGCTTGCTCGACCTGGAGATAATAAGTTCACGCCAAATATCATGGATGTGGTATTCTTTTGCCCCGCCATTTAATCCTACTGTTTTAATCAGAATCAAGCTTCTATCCGTTAGTTCGGTAAGATAGCTATCAGCAACCTCTTCTTCTGTTAGCTTGGAATTAGTTGGTAGCACAAATCCTTCTGCAATCCATAAGCGGATCAAACGCCCATGATTGATCGAGTAGTCTTCAGGAAAAACACTTAGGTACAGAAAACAAAGCTTTAGGTGCCAAGGTAGATCAAAGTAACTGAGACTCAAAACAGTGTCCAAGTTTGCGAGTTTTCCGTCTTTTCTTAGTTCGGCAGCAAGGCCACGGGAGATCTTATCCCACTCATCTATAGTTTGGCCCTTGGTAGATAAAAGACCACCAATGGCTACAATAGCAAGTGGCAGTCCTTTGCATTTCTTTAGAATTGCTTTCGTAGTTTCTTCCAAAATTGAAGGACATGAATCACTTTGGAACACTTTTTGACAAAACAAGGTCCGAGATTCATCGTCAGGCAAGGGCAAAAGGTTATGAATTTTCCCGTTCGACTCATTGCAAGCAAATGAAGACAAGGATGTGTCTCTGGTTGTAATAATCACTCGACTATCGCAGTTATTGCTGGGAAATGCATACTTAAGTTCCTCCCATGCATCCTGATCCCATATATCATCAAGAACTATTACGTACCGTTTTGGTTGTAGAAAATCACTAATGCACTTTAACAAATCGGTTGTGTCCTTCTCTTCTGCTCCAACTGGAACATCTTCTCTTACTTCACTGTACAATTTTTTTATTATTTCCTTGAGAAGCTCCTTAGTCTGGTATGACTTAGAAACAGTGATCCAAGCATGGGCTTCAAAATGTTTTACAAGTTCTGGATCATCATATATTTTCTTAACAAGTGTGGTTTTGCCCAAACCCCCCATTCCGCATACAGAAAGCACTCTTGTCTCGTGAAATTTTTCATCCACTAACCAGTTGATCAACTCGGTTTTGGGCCCAGTGATGCCCACAATTTCGTTTTCTCTAAGCAGGAGAGCATTGCGACGGCTGTCATGTTTTGTGTGATTGGTGTTATAGGTCGAAGAAGCTTGCACATCATTTAAATGTGCGTATCGTTCTTTCCTTTTAGAAACTTCCTCCACCTTTAATTTGATTCTTTGTATTTCAGAACCAATTCGGTGGCGGACAAAGATAGTCTTCATAAAAGTCGAGGATCTAGAAAGAAACCCTGAAAATCCATCACCGTGGCGATGTTGAAGGCGAAAAACAAACTGTTCAAGAACATCCCCGGCATCATAAGCAGTGACTCGCACTTGCTTAACCCATGCATCGAATTGTGGGTCGGTGTCTTCCATATCACCAGCCTTTTCCATTAACGCGTTCATGGACTCAAACTCATCGCGGATGGATTCAATTTCGTCCCTTACTCCTTGCAACAAATTGAACTCATTCTGGACGATTGGTGTAATAGTTGAGAGTATAAAAGAAATTGCACCCTGAGCCATTTTTCTTGTGTATAAATTTTCTAGTATTTGTAATGGTGATAAAAAAAGTGTGATGACAAGTTTGTATTTATAAAAACATGTAGAAAGCTAGCTATGGTCTGCAAGTTGGTGTCCACTTATTTCAACGCGTTATTATTATTTATGTCTCTTAGTGTCAAGGTGTCAGAATGAATTATTGCTTGTATTTTGTCCGCAGCTCCTGAATGGTCTCGTCTTTTCTCACTCTATTATTATTATGTGGTGCATTTCATTAACAACAAAATAAAATTAAAATTTCTAAAAAAATGTCGAGAAATCTCCAGGAAAATACTGAGAAATATCATTCCTTGTCTCAGTGTCGTCTCCATTATTTTGGAGCACCAAATTAAATTTGAAAAATAGGGCTTAAATTAAAGTTTTTTACCAATAATGATCATTAATATGACTTTTTATTAAACCGTGTTTAAAGTAATTTTTTTAATTATAATTTATTAAATATAATAAACTATTTTAACTAGACCGTTTTCCTAAATTATGTGTTATTTAACTAGGAGTGTTGCTATAGTCATCCAAATATCTTACCCAAAAATCTTTCCCGCTGATTTGACGGATTAGATGTACCAATCATGTATTAGGTGAAAATTGTTTTTCAAAATCAAAAACAAAAAGATCGGTCCATTTCATCCGCCACGTCGGTGGATAAGGATTTTGGATTGAAAATTTGGTGAGAAAAAACATTTTCCTAACTAGAATGTTTTTTTTTTTTGATATTTTTACTTCAGATGTGTCTAACACCATTATATTTATTCCAAAAAATATGAGTCAATTATGTTATTTATGTTAAAATGAGAAACTATTATTAAAAAATTTATAAACTTTACATTCACATTTAATTATCTTTTAAAATTAAAGCGTGTTTTGACTGTTTATGTTCACTAGAAGCATGAAATAATTACTGAACGAAAGAGAATAGAAAATTGTTGATGTACTCTAGTTGTATAGTGGTAGACCTATACTACTCATAAGCGGTAAATATAAAACAAACACTACAAAATAATATTGATTTTATGAGGATCAAAATCTATCACAAAACTGTCACAAATTGACCATCATGTTACAAAACTGTCACATATTAACGGTCCTGTCACAAATCTCTCACATTTTCCGTTGTTATTAAACTCATCACAAAAAACACCCGTCACAATTCCCGTAGTTATTTGTATATTTTTTTTATACTGAAATATTTAATCAATAACCAATAATTTTACAATGCATTTAATTGAAAAAATGGGTCTCTTGTGGTTTAGTGGCACCAATTTAGTGCTTCCTAAATTGAACCCTAGGACCGTTTCTGCCTTGACTTTATTTCCACGACATGTTTATTTATTATTTTTTATTTGTAATTTTTTTTTAAAATAATCAGTGGGAAAACCCACAATTTTATTAAATAATACAAAGTGGAAAATTGTAACAATTACAATCTAACGCAGCAAACTGCAAACCGACAGAAACTTGAGGACTGAAAAATAAAAACTAAAAGTTTGAACACGTGTCCCTCTACCAAATAGAGTGCAATAAGTTACTTAAACGTACATAGATACAACTAGGGCTGGGTTCGGTTCGATCCGGTTCGGTTTTTGGCAAAACCGAAACCGAAACCGAGCATAATTTTCGGTTCGGTTTTTTTCGGTTTCGGTCTTTTTATTTTTTGGACCAAACCGGACCGGTTTTTTCGGTCCAGTTTCGGTTTTTTTCGGTTATTTTTCGGTTTTATTTTTTATTTTTCGGTCTTTTTCGGTTCGGTTTTACTGAAAACCGAAACCAACCCGAAATTTTTTCGGTTTTTCGGTTTCGGTCTTTTTTTGTTTTTTTCGATTCGGTTATTGGTTCGGTTCGGTTTTTCCGGTTTTTTGCCCAGCCTTAGATACAACCAGGGGCGGAACTGCTATATATAAGAGGGGTCAGCTAACCCCTCACTTTCTCATAAAATTTACCAAAATACCATTGGTTATTAACGTATAATTATAAAACTGTCATTACATGTAAATAGAGAATTTGTATATTTCAGATCATTATACATATACAAAATCCTCTCTCTATATAAGCGGCGATCAGATCTCAACACTAACAAAATCCAAACTCAATTGCATATACGATCACCGGTCAACGATCCATCCAAGACACATTTGCATAGCTTCTATTCCCAACCCAAGTTAATTTGGAGCCACAATTTGATTTTTTCCTCTTTCCTTTTTATCATAACTACTTAACTAGTTTGCAAAATTAATAATTTATTATAGTTTATTGATTCTATCCTTATTTGCTTAATAATTGTTAATTAATTAAAAAAGTTATGATACTTTTTAATAGCATTTTATTAGAAAAGCTGGTTACTATGCAATTTTGGGGAATTTTTAGTTAGTTTTTTATTAACATAAATTCTCAATGGATCATCAATCATGGATGAATGGCTCATGGCTGCTTTTAAATTAGTTAGTTTTTTAGTAGCTTGTTTACATAATGTATTAATTCAAAATGGGCTTTTTTGATGTTAAGCTTATTGACTAAGAAAAAATAGTTTGGTATTATTGACTAAGGAAAAATTGTTTGATTTGTTAGTCTAATTTGCAATGCTTATTGTATAATTTACGCTATTGTTATAATTGTTTTTTCTCCACTATGTTTGCAGGAGGATTTACAAACCGAGTAATAATGCAGATAGATGTGACGAGAACAGTAAAACGCATCCGTGAACTGGGTAAATTCTGTCTTTACAGCGATGTCTAAAAATAAAACTTGATAGTTGGTTCAAATATGGTACTTGATAGGACTTTGATAAACTAACAAGTTTTTGAAACCTATTTATCGCTGTTTTGTTCATTGTGACAGCTAGAATTTTGAATTAGCCAAAAATGATAATGATCAAGTTGTTCTCAAGTTTCTCTCATTTTTTCAGTTTGTCAAACAAGTGAACACAAAAATGACAGCATAAAGTAAAAGCTTATGAGAAGGCAATTAAACATAATTCATAATTGTGTTTTTAATACAGAATAGGGTTAATTATGCTTTGGTGACCTGTGTTTTGATACTTTTAGGATTGTTGACCCAACTTTTAACAATACCGTTTTAGTGACCTAAATTTATAGTTTGGGTTGATTTAGTAACCGTCGTTACATTTTTTGGATGAAAACCGTTTTGAAGTTTCAATTTAGTCCGGATAGTTTAAAAGTTTACGATAAACGCTTAAAAATTATAAAATTTACACATAAAAACACTTATACTAAATCTTATAAAACTATCAAATGCAAGTTACAATTTCATATGTAAATTGATAAAAAAAAAACAAGTCTTGTTAATACAAATTTAAAAATGATATAAAACTATCAAACAGTGTGATACAAATTAATAAATATAAACTAAATCGTTATTTTTTCTGCTATGTAAGTTAATTGTTGAACTTATTAAAGACGTATGAATTTTTTGAGTGATTAGTCTTATGCTAAAATAAAATAAGAGTCTTATTAATTAGATTATAATCCATACATATTTGATTTTATTATATACAAATTTATTTATGTAGGATAATATTAACAAGTTTTTATTTTATTCTATATATTTAATTATACGTGAAGAAATGAAAAAATAATGAAAAATTATTAAAATTGAGTTGTTAGTAAGTATTTTTTTCAACAAATAATGCCCAATAGGTACCACTTTTGAAATTATATTCCTCCTAGATACCTCCATAATTTCACATTCCTCATAGGTACTACTTTTTAATTATTTAGTTTATTTACCAAAACGCCATACACATATTTCATAAAAAATGAAAAAAAAACACATAAAATTATATAAAATGCAAAAAATCTCAAAATAAATGAAAAAAAATCACAAAAAATGAAAAAAAAATTATAAAAAATGAAAAATTCACAAAAATTCACAAAATTTTAAATAAATTACAAAAAAATATAAAAAATCACAAAAATCACAAAATATTAAAAAAAATAAAAAATAAATAAAAAATCACAAAATCACAAAATCACAAAATTTTAAAAAAATTACAAAAAAAATAAAAAAATTATAAAAGATGAAAAAAATGAAAAAAATCACAAAATATTAAAAAAATGAAAAAAATCACAAAAATCACAAAATAATAAAAAAAAATGAAAAAAATCACAAAAAAATCACTTTTATTGAACTTTATGCACTTTCGACTGAACCAGATGCACTTTTAGCTGAACTATATGCACTTTCAGCTGAACCAAATGCACTTTTAGTTGAACCAGATGCAGGTTTTACAGAACGATATGCACTTTTATTGAACTAGATGCACTTTTGTCTGAACCATATGCACTTTTAGCTGAACCAGATACACTTTCAGCTGAACCATATGCACTTTCAGTTGTACCAGATGCACTTTTAGTTGAATCAGATGCATTTTTAACAGAATTATATGCACTTTCGATTGTACTATATTCATTTTGGACTACACTATATACACTTTTGACTTAACTATATGTACTTTCCACTAAATTAGATGCACTTTAAGCTGAACCAGATGTACTTTCAGCTGAACCAGATGCACTTTTAGCTGAACTATATGCATACTCACTTTTATTGAACTATATTTACTTTCGACTGAATTGTATGCACTTTCAACGGAACTAGATGTACTTTCAGCTGAATTGAATGCAATTTCGACTCAAATTTATGCATTATTGACTAACTATATACACTTTTGACTGAACTATATGCACTTTTATTGAACTATATACGCTTTTGACTGAACTAGATGCACTTTCAGCTCATTTAGATTAAAAAAGGCACATTTATCATGGAAAAACCATTTTTTTGTATAAAAAAAATCATTTTTCGGTATAAAAAGTGTTATATTGACAAAAAAAAATTATATATTTTTTGTAATTTTTTAAAAAGTTTATGATTTTTTAATTTTTTTATAATTCTTTTTTTTTTTGTGATTTTTGTGATTTTTTATAATTTTTTGTGATTTTTGTTATTTTTTTATAATGTTTTGTAATTTTTTGTGAATTTTGTTGTTTTTTTGATTTTTTTTGATTTTTGATTTTTATTTTTTGTGATTTTTTATAAGTTTTTGTGATTTTTTATATTTTTTTGATTTTTCGGTAAAAAAAGTGTTATATTGACAACAAAAATTATATATTTTTTTTGTAAATTTGTAAAAAGTTTGTGATTTTTTTCATTTTTTGTGATTTTTTGTAATTTTTTAAATTTTTTATAATTTTATAATTTTGTTGTGATTTTTGTATTTTTTAATAATTTTTTGTGATTTTTTGTGATTTTTTATAATTTTTGGTGATTTTTTGTGATTTTTTTCATTTTTATAATTTTTTTGTGTTTTTTTTTTTATTTTGTTGTAATTTAAAACTTTTTTTTTGGGTTTGTAGAAAGATAAAATATGTATATTATATTTTGGTTTGTATGATAATTTAGTAAATAAACTAAATAATTAAAAAGTGATACCTACGAGGAATGTGAAATTATTAAGGTATCTAGCAGGAATATAATTTGCTATGAGTTATTTATAGGGAATTACCACTTTTTTCAATTAATGAGCTTTGTAACGATATATTTATATCATCACAACTAATATAGTTCATAGGGTGTTTGATACTTGTATTCATTTTATTTGCTAATTGTGCAACTCAGTTAAATTCATGTTTTATGTAAGTGTATAATTTAATTGGGCTTATATGAGTGCAATTTTTACAATTTTTAAGCATTTATCGTTAAGTTTTAAACTATACGGACTAAATTTAGTTCATTAAAACGGAATTGTTAAAAATTGGGTCACCAATCCTAAAAATAGCCAAAACAGATGTCACCAAACCATAATTAACCCTACAGAATACCAAAAATTCTAGTTTACAGTGATGCAATTTCTTTTTTCCGTTTCTGTAGAGTACACTAATTTACTGGATAAATTTATACAAAAGACTTGACGTTTGTAACATCAAATACAGGTGGATAGAAGTTATGGCTCCTGTGTTCTCTAGAGCTGCTTGGTGTTGTACATTGTACATGATCCAGGTATATTTACATAATACATATATTCCTCTATACTTTGTGGATGGGAAAAGGAACCAAAATAATACTTAAAACCTGTCTCTTGATTAACTTAGTCTCAGAGTTGAAAGCTACAAAAGAACAGTCAAATAGAAATAAGGTACTCCGAGAGGGCTTATGCAGGAAATGCAATTTCGAAGCTTAAACTGGAACCTGTACTTTTAATGCATCAAACTAGGTGTAAAATAAACTTGGTCCCTAAAGAGTAAAGACTAAAGTATAAAACTATCAATTATACCACTCTTTAAGTCTTACCTCATAATTTGAGTAAGTTAACCTTTGATCACCATAGTTTCAGTTCATTTAAAACTCTCTTAGTCCTCATAGTTTGAATTAGTTGTATCAGTGGTCCCTTTATATGGAGATTAGTAGCATTAAACATGGAGAACATTAATACAACTTATACAAATTTTGAGGGCTAACGCAGAGCTTAAGTTAAACTTTGAGACCAACACTGTTGCAATTAAAACTATGGGGACCAAACATGAAATTTTCCAAATATATTGAGACCAAACAGAAGTTCCTCCTAAAGTATCGCAACCTTTACTGTAGTTTATCTCTCAAAACAACAAGCCATTATCGGAGCATTTTCCAACTACTTCAACAATGATCCAGCTAGCTGACATGTTTTATTAGCATTGTGGCCTTGATAGCATCCTAAACGTTCGTGGGTGTCTTATAAATCTCAAATATGTTACATTTCTGAGACTTTATTACTTCTGCTAACTTCTACCTACTCATCTGCTCCTATACAACAATGTTATCAGCTTATGTCAATGCAACCGACATGGAAGGTGCAGAGAAATTCTTCAAAAGACTAAGACAAGATGGACTCGAACCTAGCATTGTCACCTACGGGACACTAATCAAAGGATATGCGAAGATAATTAATCTTGACAAAATGATGGAAAAATACGAAGAGATGCGTGGTTTTGGTTTAAAAGCTAACGAAACCATATACACAACAATCATGGACGCGCATGGTAAAAACGAGGATTTTGATAGCGCTGTTGTATGGTACAAAGAGATGGTGTCTTCTAGAGTTGTTCCTGATAAAAAGGCAAAAAATATTCTCTTGTCTTTAGCAAAAACGGGAGAAGAACAAGCTGAGGCTAAGCAACTTATAGGAGATGATGTAGATGACTTTGTTACGTCTAATAAAAGTTTGGAAAACGAAAAAAGTGGTGACAATGAAGAAGATTTTTCAGAAAATGGCGATTCTGATGAAGAAGACGGTAGTGATGAGGTGATTGATTTGAATGTTTGTGCCTTGTTATAGTATAACACATGTTGATTGATTTTGTTGCATGTAAGTTCTTATATAGGGCTTTATTTATCTTGTATGTTGCAGAAATTCTGAGATAAATTCAATGATTCGATCTTGAATTTTCCCATCTAATTTGGGCAATGAAAGTGGTTTTGGTTCGTTGATTATTCCGCTGTTGAATACTTGAATGCTAGCCTAATTCTGAGAAAGAACTATCGGAATCAATCATGTAGTTGTCATAGTAAACAACTCAGCATTTCAATTATTCTGAATATTTCTTGTTAATTTTTAGGATTAAAGTGAAAAATTTCAAGATTAATGAACCTTTGTAATAAACATATATTTTTTGTTTCTCGTATTCTAGCTGTGTCTTATCCGTGTCTACACTACTATTCGATACTCCCGGATAATTATGGAGTATCCTTGTTAAATAGATTAACAGAGCTTATGATAACTTAGGTTATGGCTTTGTTGGATAATATCAAATTAGAATCGAGCATAACATTTCTAAAGTTATTCCTCTGAAAGCCAATAAAGACTTCTATCAAGTAATATATGAGACTAATCAACAACACAAAAATAAGAGGCCATATTCACCACACATTTGTTTCATATCATTAATTTTCACACCATTTTTTTCACTTTTCACATTATATTTCAAGGTATTCACATCTATTGTTTCCATAGTTCTATAGAAATAAATTCCTTGTTAACAGTTAATGTGACACCAACTTTAACGAAACTATGGGTTTTTATGGGTTTTTTACAGTGTGATTAGAAAGTTATCGTAAATACGATATTAATTGAGACATAATGTGGTTTGCTCAACGGTAAAAATAAAAATACTACTATGTAAACAAATGGTTTAATTATGCTTCTGTGGCCTGTGTTTTGGTCATTTTGAGAAGAATCAACTTTTAACAATCTCATTTTGATAACCTAAGTTTATATTTTGAGTTGTTTTAGTCATCCGCCGTTACATTTTTTTGGATGGAGACAGTTTTGAAGTTTCAATTTAGTTCATACAGTTTAAAAATTTACGATAAACGCTTAAAATTTACAAAAAAAAATTGTTAATGCAAATTTAAAAAGAATATAAAACTATCAAATAACATGTTACAAATTAATTAATATAAACTAAATCGCTTTTTTTTTTTTTTCGTGTTATGTAAGTTCGTTATTAAACTTTTAAAATACTAAAACGGTTTCCATCTAAAAAATATAACGACGGATCATTAAAATAAGGCAAACTATTTGTTAATTAGTGTATAATGTTAAAAAATAAGTGTATAAATTACGTGAATTAAGGGTATGAAGTTGAAAATTATGTATATGAATTATGTAAGTAATGATATAAATTATGTAAATTGTGGTATGAACTTTGAAAATAAGGGTGGAATTTACAAATCAGGATATGAACTTTTGAAATAAGTATATGAAAAATACAAATTATGGTATAAACTTTTGAAATAAGGGTATGAAAAATACAAATTAGAGTATAAACTTTTGAAATAAGAGTATGAATTTTTGGAATAATTGTATGAAATATACAAATTAAGTATAAACTTTTGAAATAAGTGTATGAAATATACAAATTAGGGTATGAATTTTTTGGTATGTTTTTGTTAATTAGAAATTTTTGAGTATGTTTTTGTTAATTTAGTTTCAAAAGTAGTATGTTTTGTTAATTTATCCAAATTTTACCCAAATTTTCCAAAAATACCCCAACTACTATAATATTGTAATTACTCTTAAATGTCATCACTCAATTCAAATAGATAAATAACTTAAAACATGTTATTTTCCACACATATTTATATTCCAAACAAAATCGTTGTGTATTTTTTATAAGAGTAAAACATTATGTTACTCTTTATATATTATTGTTAATTTATTATATTTAATCATTCGATATTTAAATTTTAAAAAAAATATTAAGTTTATTTGTCGGGATCATATCTATGTCACTACATGTTGTACACAATTTATATCATAACTTTTATATATTAAAAACAGTTAATATAAAACATGATAAGGGGTTTGGATTACATTAAGTTGGTTGGAAACTTTTTTCATTAAACTTTTTAAACTAATGAATTTTTTGAATGGTGAGTTTTATGCTAAAATAAAATAGGAGTCTAATTAAATTATAACCCTTACATATTTGGTTTTATTATATCTAAATTTATTTATGTAGGATGATATTAATAAGAGTCTAATTATATTTTAACTCTTACATTGAATTGCATTGAAATTGAGTTGTTAGTTAGTATACTTTCAATTCCATGGATTTATAAAGATGTATTTATATCATACCAACTAATAGACTTCATATGTTGTTCGATACTTTTATTCATTTTATTTGCTAATTGTGCAACACATTTAAACTCATGTTTTATATAAGTGTGTAATTTAAGTGAGCTTATATAAGTGTGTAATATTTATAATTTTTAAACGCTTATCCTTAAGTTTAAAACTATACGGGCTAAATTGAAACTTTAAAACGGTGTTCGTCCAAAAAATATAACGACGGGTCATTAAAATAAGACAAACTATAAATTTATATTACTAAAACAGAATTATAAAAAGTTCATCCATTATTAAAAGTGACCAAAACATATAATGAAACACATTTATATATTACAAATACTTAACAGGGTTTATATATTACATAGTAAGAAACAGTATAGCTTGAACCCGACCCGATATTCCCATAGAAATATTCAAACCCTTACTAATTTATAAGTAGAAAGAAAAGAACCCAGTGAGGTGATTGATTAAGCTTTGAATACTAACTGCGTCGATGTCTCTCATTTCCCATAGAAATATTCATTATCAACGCTTACTCTAGGGATGTGTGCAAATTTAGAGGCGTTTCCCTTTTCCAGCTCTCCTTTCAATTTTGACTTAAATGACTCAGACATGCAAATGAAATCCAAAAGGGATAGGGAAGGGAGAGTTTCGATGCCGGATGGAACCTCCTCCATCAATGGACAGCCCCATATCCATAACTGTTTCAGGCGAGGCATGGCACCTTCCATTACACTCACATGCTTCAGCTTATACAACTGCCGAATTCCCAACCATACAAGTTGTTTAAATGTACCTGCTTTGAAACACAATTCTTCCCCTGAATATGCATTAAAAATAAGTTGGAGATAAGTCAGATTGGGCAACTCTTGAAGCTGCAGTAGAGAATCTTCCTCCAACTGACTAAAAAATAGTATCAATTTAGTCAGGTTATGAAGAGAAGCTATCCATTTGGGCAACTTCTCCATTTTTGCACTTACACCAAGTGTCTGGAGAAATTTGGGAGGTGAAGAAAGAGGTTCTAAATCCATGGATGTTTCAGCAATAATATATAATGAACGAAGCTCGGTCAACTTCTCAAGTGCTGAGCATAGCTCCTTTGCATCTCCACTTTTTAGCCCCGCTATACTGACCTTCCTTAGTCGTGTTAGCTTTGATATGCTTCTTAGGATGTCATCGTTGTTGCTTTGGTTCTTTAGCTCTATTGTATATAGCTTTTCCAAGCATAACAACTTTTCCATTCCTTTTAAAGCTATGAATCCCTCACCAAAAGGGTATCCCACAAGGAGATGTCGAAGCCGACGGAGCTTCAAAATCTCATCTGGCAACTTTCTTACTCCAGTCCACTTGAGGTCTAACGTTTCCAACATTTGAAGGTCGCCGATAGATTTGGGAATTTCTTTTAGTCCCGTATTTGCCCTTAAACTCAGATATTTAAGGTGTTTGAGTTGTCCAATTTTCCGAGGGAAGGTTTGTAACACTTGGTCTCTCATGTCTAGTACCTTGAGAAGTTTTGCGCCATCTCCTAAAGAGTCCACTATGGACGACATGGATTCTAAATCTACTGAACCAAACATGAGCAAGGAACGAATGTGAGTTGCACGACACTTAAATTCTTGCCAGTTCCCCGTTTTGTTATGAATTGCCAAGCGTCTCACTCTCTGAGTAGAATTATTTTGTTGAGCACCGTAGATACTCACAAGGTCATGCTTGCTCGACCTGGAGATAATAAGTTCACGCCAAATATCATGGATGTGGTATTCTTTTGCCCGGCCATTTAATCCTACTCTAATCAGAATCAAGCTTCTATCCGTTAGTTCGGTAAGATAGCTATCAGCAACCTCTTCTTCTGTTAGCTTGGAATTAGTTGGTAGCACAAATCCTTCTGCAATCCATAAGTGGATCAAACGCCAATGATCGATCGGGTAGTCTTCAGGAAAAACACTTAGGTACAGAAAACAAAGCTTTAGGTGCCAAGGTAGATCAAAGTAACTGAGACTCAAAACTTTATCCAAGTTTGAGAGTTTTCCTTTTTTTCTGAGCTCGGCACCAAGTCCACGGTAGATCTTATCCCACTCATCTATCGATCGGCCCTTGGTAGATAAAAGACCACCAATGGCTACAATAGCAAGCGGCAGTCCTTCGCATTTCTTTAGAATTGCTTTCGTAGTTTCTTCCAAAATTGGAGGACATGAATCGCTTTGGAACACTTTTTGACAAAACAAGGTCCGAGATTCATCGTCAGACAATGGCAAAAGGTTATGAATTTTCCCGTTCGACTCATTGCAAACAAATAAAGACAAGGGTGTGTCTCTAGTTGTAATAATCACTCGACTACCGCAGTCATTGCTGGGAAATGCATACTTAAGTTCATTCCATGCATCTACATCCCATATATCGTCAAGAACTATTACATATCGTTTTCGTTGTAGAAAATCACTAATACACTTTTTCAAATCGGTTGTGTCCTTCTCTTTTACTTCAACTGGAACCTCTTTTTTAATTTCACCATACAGTTGATTTATTATTTCCTTGAGAAGCTCGTTAGTCTGGAATGACTTAGAAACAGTGATCCAAGCATGGGCTTCAAAATGTTTTACAAGTTGTGGATCATCATATATTTTCTTAACAAGTGTGGTTTTGCCCAAACCACCCATTCCGCATACAAATAGCACTCTTGTCTCATGAAAATTTTCATCCACTAACCAGTTGATCAACTCGGTTTTGGGCCCAGTGATGCCCACAATTTCGTTTTCTCTAAGTAGAAGAGCATCACGGCGGATGTCGTATTTTGTGCGATTGGTATTTGAGCTCGAAGAAGCTTGCACATCATTTAAATGTGCGTATCGTTCTTTCCTTTGAGAAACTTCAATCACCTTTGATTTGATTCTTTGTATTTTGGAAGCAATTCGGTGGCGGACAAAGATAGTCTTCATAAAAGTCGAAGATCTAGAAAGAAACCCAGAAAATCCACCACCGTGGCGATGTTGAAGGTGAAAAACAAACTGTTCAAGAACATCCCCGGCATCATAAGCAGTGTCTCGCACTTGCTTAACCCACACATCGAAGTCTTCAGTTTCGTCCTCAGCACCAGCTTTTTGCAGAACCACGTTCATGGACTCAAACTCGTCACGGATGAATTCAATTTCGTCCCTTACTCCCCTCAACAAATTGAACTCATTCTGGACGATTGGTGTAATAGTTGACAGCATAAAAGAAATTGCACCCTCAGCCATTTTTAATGTGTATAAATTTTCTAGTATTTTTAATGGTGATAAAAAAAAGTGTGATGACAAGTTTTTATTTATAAAAACATGTAGAAAGCTAGCTATGGTCTTAAAGTTGAGTTGGTGTCCACTTATTTCAAAGCGTTATTATTATTTATGTCTTTTGGTGTCAATAAGTGGCCTCCAAGGTGTCAAGAATGAATTATTGCTCGCCTTTGGTCCACAGTCTCGTCTTTTCTCACGACATGTTTATTCAAGGGAAAATGCTGAGAATTTATCTTTCCTTCACTTTATTCCCACCACATGTTTATTTATTCTTTTTCTTTGAAATGTGTTATCCTGAGTACAACAACTTGTTTAAACGTACATAGATACAACATATTGTAAATGTTTGTTTTTCAAAGTTTTTATAGTGAAATAAAAATGGGCAGTCTGTTTATAAGGAATATCACCAAAGCCATATTTTGTGAATGTGAATAAACATATGGGGATAAAAATTAGCAAGTGGAATTAAAATTATTATAAGTGTCAAATATAAGAGATATTTTAATTATTTTATTGCATAATTAAAAATTATGAATTTAATTTAGGTATGTTTTTGTCATAATGAATTATTGCTTGCTTTTGGTCTACAGCTCCTGAATGTTCTCGTCTTTTCTCACTCTATTAGTATTATGTGGTGCATTTCACCAACAACAAAATAAAATTAAAGTTTCTAGAAAAATATCGAGAAATATCCAGGAAAATGCTGAGAAATATCATTCCTTGACTCAGTGTCACCTTCAATCTTTTTCCTTTTTAAAGCTTTTTTGATACTAAGTTTATTGACTAAGAAAAAATAATTTGTTCTGCAAGTTTTTATTATTCTTAGCGTCACCTTCAATCTTTTTCCTTTTTAAAGCTTTTTTGATACTAAGTTTATTGACTAAGAAAAAATACTTTGTTCTGTAAGTTTTTATTATTCTTAGCGTCACCTTCAATCTTTTTCCTTTTTAAAGCTTTTTTGATACTAAGTTTATTGACTAAGAAAAAATACTTTGTTCTGCAAGTTTTTATTGTTCTTAGTGTCACCTTCAATCTTTTTCCTTTTTAAAGCTTTTTTGATACTAAGTTTATTGACTAAGAAAAAATACTCTGTTCTGCAAGTTTTTATTGTTCTTAGTGTCAGCTTCAATCTTTTTCCTTTTTAAAGCTTTTTTGATACTAAGTTTATTGTCTAAGAAAAAATACTCTGTTCTGCAAGTTTTTATTGTTCTTAGTGTCACCTTCAATCTTTTTCCTTTTTAAAGCTTTTTTGATACTAAGTTTATTGACTAAGAAAAAATACTATGTTCTGCAAGTTTTTATTGTTCTTAGTGTTACCTTCAATCTTTTTTCTTTTTAAAGCTTTTTTGATACTAAGTTTATTGTCTAAGAAAAAATACTCTGTTCTGCAAGTTTTTATTGTTCTTAGTGTCACCTTCAATCTTTTTCCTTTTTAAAGCTTTTTTGATACTAAGTTTATTGTCTAAGAAAAAATACTTTGTTCTGCAAGTTTTTATTATTCTTAGTGTCACCTTCAATCTTTTTCCTTTTTAAAGCTTTTTTGATACTAAGTTTATTGACTAAGAAAAAATATTTTGTTCTGCAAGTTTTTATTATTCTTAGTGTCACCTTCCATCTTTTTCCTTTTTAAAAAGCTTTTTTTGATACTAAGCGAAAAAATACTTTGTTGTCACCTTCGATCTTTTTCCTTTTTACTTTTTTGATACTAAGTTTATTGAGTAAGAAAAAATAGTTTGTTCTGCAACTTTTTATTATTCTTATTGTCACTTTCGATTTTAAAGCTTTTTTGATACTAAGCTTATTCTGCAAGTTTGAGTGAGAGAAGATTATTGTTGGATGAGTTTGAGAATATATTAGCATCTGATCCTCTTATGTAACCAACCTTTTTCTACTCTTTATATGTTTATTTCTATCATATTTATATAATTTTGTGTATTTGTATATGTATGTATTTCTTTTGTTGATTTTTTTTGGAGAATTTGTGAAACTATATACTCCTTCAGTCCCGAAATAAGTGTATTGTATTCTATTTTTGGAATGTCCCAAAATAAGTGTATTGTATTCCCTTTTTTTAGTAATTTTTCTCTTTTATTTTTTTTGAAATATCTATTTTTAATAGTTAAATCATATCAAATTTACAACTATAATCTCATATTATAAGTAAGAAAAGTTTTTTTTTGTTGAAAATTTTGATTTTTTGTTGAATATCAAGTGAAATTGGTTCAAATAATTAAATAACACAGTTTTCGAAGCAAGACACTTATA
Organism: Primula veris; assembly: GCA_963682055.1. Classification (NCBI taxonomy): domain Eukaryota; kingdom Viridiplantae; phylum Streptophyta; class Magnoliopsida; order Ericales; family Primulaceae; genus Primula; species Primula veris. The sequence continues at coordinate 33,621,128 of OY821746.1, read as the reverse complement.
TTGGGACGGAGGGAGTATAAATTTGTGTTTAATTTTTGTACATAAACATGTATAAATGGGCTTCTTTGTTGTGTTTAGATTTCAAAGATTTAATCTTTTTTTATATGGGCATGGCTTTGAAATCAGGATAGGTAATGTAGATATGTGATCTCATTTTAATTATTCTATTATAACTTAAAAATTATATTCGTACGACAAGATTGTTTGGAAACTATAATTTTTAATTTGCTCTTCGTATTGAGGTGTATTTTGCTCATGTAAGAAACCTTTTTTACTCCCTATATATAATAAGTATTGCGCAAATATTTGTAATCTCATGTATCAATATCTCTAACTACTAGTACTGTATGTCTAGTTGTTACGTATTTATGAGGTGATTTTTATCGAGTATTTGTGCAAATATTTATGATTTTGTGTTTGGTTTTTCTGCATGAACATGTAATTATGGGTTAATTTATTGTGTTTAGATTCCAAAGATTCACTCTTTTCTTGTTTTATAATCACCATCTTCAAAAAGACTGGAACTTTGAATTAGACTAAAATCTGAATGAATTTTAAGTCTGGGTAGATATGTGATCTCAATTTAGTCATTCTTTTATAACTTAACTATTCTATTCGTACGGTACGACAAGATTGTTTAAAAAGTAACGATTAATTTACTCTTCCTATTGAAATGACATTAAATTTTAATTTACTCTTCACGTTATTACATTAAAATCTTGGTGTGTATGCATTACTTCGACTTGAGTATTTATTTGAAATGACAAAGCAAAACTAATTCCTTCAATTCGTGAGGCTAATTTAAAAGCTAGGAGTTTTAAATACCTGTGTGAATCCGTAATTCTACTCCGTGAACATTATAAACCTATAAAAACGAGAAAATTTACGCGCATCTGTCTACCTATCTGAGCAAATTTCTCGAATGCCAAATGTAAAGGAAACGATTTACACCCAAACAAGCAGATAAATAAAAGTTGAATATTTTTTTTAGCTTTGGTCATGCTAATGTCATTTCGTGTAATTCTCATATGTTTGGCTTACATTCAGTGATGAAGTAGGGTTTGTACACCCATCTCAGTTTGTCACTCTTAACGAAAAGGTTTCTACATCAAAGAATACTTCCCCGTACACTAATTTTTGGTGTAGAGATCATAAGCTGGGAATCTCCACAGATGTGCTCTTTCCGTTATATAATGGTGCGAGAGATGCTTTTATGACCACACTTCAAATATTTAAGGAACAACAGTGCTCGTTATCAATGGGGAATGTACTCGAATCTGAAATAATGAAACATAGCAAAGCCGTTCTCTTGCTAAGCTGCGATTTTGGCACTGCATGGGATTCCAGGTATTTAACTTTTTTTCTTTCAAATTTTGGCTTTAATCTGATTATTATTAAATCTTAACCTTAACGGGGTTTAGTCTTGACTTAACTGCTTGTACTTGATATTTTTTGCTTTGGCTTTTCTGTCCTAAGTCTAGTTTATCTCACTCCTTACACTTCTGTTTCTTATTTACTTTAGTGATACTCAGAGTAGATATAGTGTATTTGTGACGGTCCGTTCAGTAGCATGTGGGCCATGAATCATGTTTTATTAGATATTACTGTGATATTATTTTGAATACGAATCGGCATTATGTATTTTCTAATTTAAGAGCTGGCATCTATTGCCTAAAACTTTACACCTCTGTGGAGTTTACTCTAATATAGGAGATGGATACAGGGAATGAGGAATCTAATACAGTATTGTGGAATATGTTGTAGGTAAATATTAGTCTAAGAGAGCACTGATTTGAAAGCCGCATGCACACTTCACTTGGTCTTGTATATGTTCTCAAATGAGTAGTTTTTTACGAGATTCAAACAAAATATGTCATCTCATTTCACTCCTTAGACTCGTTGGTCTATTAGTCATCTCCTGTAAGGGCTACATCTTCTCCCTAAGGAATTAAAATTTATCTATCCAACAGGAGCCGTAGATCTTATCGATCTTCTTCCCATACGTTTGCATTCATATATCTATCTTATAGGATTGAAGTATTAAATTAATAGATGAGTGCATTTCTTCTTACAAACTTTATGAACTTTTTTATTTATTACATCGTGTTTAAACCAGAAATCAGATTAGTCATTTCCTGTGTCAAAGTATTATTTGCTTGGATTACTGGTAATTTCTTATCAGCTGTATGTTTTCCTAGTAAACTATCATATTCCTAGTTTCTCCTTTCATCAAGCAATCTAAAACAAACTAATAAACAGTTAACTTGGTGATCCAATTCATATTTCCATTTGCCAACTATTGGGACACGAAGTAGTTTTCGTATTATCTTGTAAGGAAACAAGCTAGCTTTTCTCAGACCGGCAAACAAGAGGGTCATTCGGCTTGTTTAAACTTCTAAAGAGCTGAACATCCACATGCGTTACAGCACAAAGAAAAATCTTTAAAGCTGCATCCGTACAGATACTAATCCCTTGTTTGGTTTCCAGCTTTAAGCTTAGCGTTTTGATTTTTTGCTTAGAAACTGGCCTGTATTAAAACCAGAGATTTTCTAGTCTTTTGGCCTGAAAAACTAGAAGCTTTATGCCTGGTAAACCTATTTTTTTCCCCTCAACCTCAATATAACCAGCTTATTTGCTTTAAAGCTTTGGAGCACATGCATGAGATCTGATGAAAATTGTTTCACTGCTCCATCTTTGATCACTTTGTTTAATATTTGTTTACTTTTACAGGAAACTAGTTTTGTCAAACAAAGATAATGCCGAAATACTTATTGATGAGCTACTGTTTTCGGCTCTGGTTCTTTCATATGCGCCAAAAAGTGAGCGTTCTTGGAGCCATAGGTGAGGAAACTAATTGAACTACTTGATATTTTTCTCAATTAGTTTGTGACTATGTTAACCACCACCTTATCTCTATTTTTAGAGAACTTACAGTCTACACATACCCACACCAGCTTCTGAATCTTCCACCCTATACTTTACGAGTGCCCTCACCTTGAATCAACATAGCCAAATGGTCTCTCTTCAATTAAAATCTATCCTTATATCTCCTACCCTCTTCCCTCTCCTATTTTTCATCTTGATATGTATCGAACATCATTAGAAACTTAGAGGAGAATGAAATAAATTATAAATAACAAATATTAGGAGAATGATAGAGGTTTAAAGTATCTGGAAATATTAAGTGGATAGCTAAAAATAGAAAATTTAATATTTCCCTCAAGTTTAAAGAGTAGTTAGAGAGCCTGACCTGGAGAACAAATAGTAGATACCTAATATATGCAGGCACACCCACACACACACTCATATTTTATTTTTCAATTTCCTAAAATAGCCACATGACTTTTTTCTGAACATATTTTTTTTTGTATTTGATTGTTTTAAATGAAGTATTATTATTAACTTTCAGATCTGCAGGAGGTGGGTGATTAAGATGCTTGCTGATATGTGTTCAGATCTGCAGGAGATAATTGAAAAAGAATCCGAGCTAGTAGAAAAAATTGCCGAGGTTAGTTTCGAATCATGAACTAGTTTCTTTGAATATACACCGCCAGATTTCATCATAGCTTAAGATATGGTTTATTGTATGCCTAGTTATGCTTGGTTGTATTTAAAAGAGTGTTCAGCTATACATTTTGTTTTAATATTTCATGTACTAAAACAATTTCCACTACCGTGTGTCTGAAACATATGCATTTTTACGCTTATCTGGCCCGTTGATGGGGGTGTGTTTGGCATAGAAGTAAATTAGCTCATTAGTGGATTAGTATCATTCACCCTGAAGTGAATTGCACAAATTATTCTTTGGGCCCTTTAGAAACCAAGCTTACATTGGTGTTTTGAAATTAGTAGCTTAAAGATTTCCCTGCGTTTAACCTGGTTCGTCCTCTTTTCTTTTGCAGAAATCAAAAATGAATTACCGCACATGGAACTATCGATGCTGGTTGGTTTCTTATATGTCAAGAGAACAGGTCAGTTTTTACCATGGTACTTTGCGGCATTGCTGTTATAGTTCCCTTTTTTTTTGGATTTTACTCTATACTAAGTGCTTGGTTGGTTGGAGCTTTAAATAACTTGTTTGCTTTCGTGCTTGTTTGTTACACCATTATAGGTTGATCTTTTTTTAGCTTTCTGGCCTGAATAAACTTGAAACTTCAAGCTGGATAACCATTTATTTTTCAGCCTTGAACACCAGCTTATAGGCTTAAAAGCTACCGGCAAACTAGCCCTAAGTAAATCTGTAGACTCAGGAACTTGTTGTTTTAGTATGCTCTGCCTGCATTCATTTTTTTTCCTGGAAAAGTTCGTTATGTTGTGTTTCCGATGTTAGTCCACTTCCCATTCTTCCTTGTTATTTGTGTAGTTATGACTTGTTGTTTTTATTTTGTTGCCTGCTGTTAGGTTTTGGTTCTCCCTAAGGTGCAGGAGTAGATTATGCTGTAGTAACTTAACACGTTTGGTTGCAGCTTCTAATCTCAACTTTTTTTATTCAAAACCTGGACTTCGTTTGGTTTGATCAATTTAAAACCTGAGCTTTTTTTGTTTTTTGGCCTGGAGAAGCTAGAAGGAATGAACCCTCCTTTTTCTAAACCTTATAAATTCCCAGATTATTAACGTAAAGCTGCAACTAAAAAAAAAGGTCCTTAGTTAGGTGCTTTTGGTGTTTTTTTTTTTTGGCTTTCTCATTAAAGAATTGTAGTTAGGTGTCGCACGAGCTGAGCAGATCCAAAGACTGGACTCGGTTGCATGTTGCTGATAATTCAGGTTCCACTATCGTACTGTAAGTTAACTTTTAAATAAGTTATTTATTTCTTTTATCAGATAACTTTTGAAGCTTGAAATTTTTAACTTAAGTAGACGAAGAAAGCATAAATCTAGCTAATAACAAGAAATCATAGGAATAATGATGATAAAAATGTAGGTGGCTCACAGAGTGTTACCATATACACATTGTTAAAGCGATTCTTACTGTTTTGTGCACCAACCTCTCAACATTCTTTGATTTTGTATAATAAGCTATCATTTTTTATTTAGTACACCAACTTACAAAATTTTCTCTTTTTTTATATTGATTGTATTGTAATTAAGTTATTATGAACTGATATACTAGTCTTAACAAGGGGTAACGAACCAGTATAGAGCATAAAAAATAGTATTAAAATTATTAAATTATACGAGTCAGTTTTTTCCCCGTCAAAGAGTACTCAGTATTGCAATATACATTGTAGTACTTAATGGCAGATGCAAAGGTGTTAGAGGACTATCACAATGTATTAATTATAGCTACCAGAAAAGTCAAGTAATAATATTTAGTTTAATCTGTAACATGGATTATTCATCTTTTTTTAGTGGTGGTTATTCTTATTTTGCAGCGGTTGATGTTAAGGTGTCTGGAGTTTTCATCCTCTAATCCGGATTTAAATGCAGTACCAGACAAAATAGATCTTCGACGAATGTGGAAAGTATGCTTTGTTCTATTCCACACTAATTTCAAAATGTTTACAATTTTGGTTCTCAATTTAAATTACCAAGTAAGAAAGCTTAAAGACGCCATATCATTGACAAAATCAGAATCATTCATGTTGAAATGAAAAGGCTAAGAAAAGACTCACTAAATTTAGTTAGTTACTGACCGGCATCAAATAGTGAACCTGATAAAGCCATAACTTTGGTCGGTTGCGTTAGGCTTTTCAACAAAGATAAAATGACAAATCGACCGTGAATAAATGATGCTTCCTGATCTTTATTATGACTCGGATTCTTGTCCTTGTTCGGACTATTACACTTGTTCGGATTCGTATTCCGATTTTACAATTATGCTCGATATAACTATTTAATCTCTCGTCTTGATCTTTCTCCTCTTTTACTCGATGCTCGGCTGTCTTTTCTCGGTTTGTTTCTTGAAGTAATATGCTTGGGTTAGTTTCTCTCTTTTCTTAACTTCTCTCTATATTTTTTGGATAGATTTTCTGGTCCTTTTCTAGGAGGGGTAGTGGGCTATTTATAGGCAACTGCGCCTTCTAGGATAGTGACAAATGTCTTCATCCCAGGGATTTCTCAGACAAGGGTCCCCCTTTGATTGGGCTTGGGCTTTGGGTTGTAGCCCCTCAATCCCTACAACCAATATGAGATGACCCATTTATAAAGTGGGTTGATTATGACCCGAATAAAATATTCGGGTCTGATTTTTGTGTTCTATCAAGTGCTCCCTGACTTCCTCGGCGTGGTTTCCATGTCGGGGGAGTCATGTTCGGTTTGTCGAGAACGTTACTTCGGTCTTATTTTTCCAAATGCTTCATCGAGAAATGCAATAAACTCGTGAAGGTTCCCAGGGGGGCACATTTAATGTTTCCTATCCTAATATCTTCTTTCGAGGAAAACTCCTATAAAGGGGTGTGCTCCCTCCATAATTAGGCATCTTACTACTAATTTGTCCTTGACATAATGGCTTCTTCTGGTTCTACTGGTGAGAGCTCCTTTAATTATATTTCATATTTAGAAACGGAAATCAAGAAATCTCGTACCGCGAATAAGAAACTCGTGGCCAAGGTTTCAAACTACAAGAAAAGGTTGTCTGACATGGATTCTGATCATCATGTGACGATGGCCGATCGGGATTGGGCCTTCGAGCATATAAAGAAGCTCGAGGCTAATCTGGCTAAGCAGAAGGCGGCTAAAAGGGCCTATAAGCTTGCCTTCAAGGAGTTGCATGCTCGGTCCAAACCGAGTTCGGATGACGATGAAGAAGGCTCTTCCTCGAAATAATTAGTCTTTTGTAATTTCTGTCGTAATTTCTCTTGAATAGGGAGTCTTCTCCTCAGTTGTAATCGAAGTTTTTGGAATTAATAAAATATTTCCCTTTCCTTGTTCTTGTCTGTTTATCTTCTTGATGTCTTTTTGGATGACTTTAATTGGATTTGGAACTGTGGTTAATTCGCCTTTAATGCTCTTGGGAAGTTCAAGAGGCTGTATTTATTCGAGATGACCTTTGACCTACTCCTTGTTTCTTCTTATAAAAGGGGACTGTCCCAGTATCTTTTGTGCAGTTCATTCTTTACTAACGAGCAAATGGCTTCTCCTCTTGAAAAGTATGGTGACAACCTTCCTGAATACGTTACCCGTCTGGAAGAGGAAGTTCAGAAGGTGCGTTATCTCGAAAAGAGGGTTGCCCGGCTGTCAGTGGAAGCTCGTCGGGCCGCCGAACTAGACGAGCGATTGGATGCCCTAGAGAAGGAGCACCAAAGGTCTTTGCTCGACAGTATTCGTGCTCGTGCCCGGATCAAAGAGCTCGAGGCCTCCAGGGATAGGCAGCTCGCTTCCAAAAGGGCTTACAAATTGGCCCTTAAGGAAGTGTATGCTCGGTCGAAACGGAAGCCGAATGACGAAGCGGGCCCTTCTATGAAATGATTTTATTGTTTTCATTGTATTTCCTCTTTGTGCTTCTTCTGTAACGAAGTATCAACCAATTAATAAAGATTTCTTTTTCTTGTTTATATTTGAATTACTTTCCCAATGCAATTTATTTTGACTGCGCACGCTTGTGGCCTCATTAATGCTTTTCTTGGGCCTGGCGTTTGATCTTATCCATTGGACCTCCTTACTCTTTATATCTAGGGACTAATAGGATTTCTTGAGCCTTGTGCATAGAAAATCCCAATCACCAAGGCTTTCTTGAGCCTTGCGCAAAAGATCTGGGATATTTATTCGATCCGCCGTCCTTCCCAAAAATGACGCGTGTTTTGCTGCCATTATTACTTACCCCCTTTAAATATTGGTAAGAATCCAAACGTTTCTTGAACAGGTGTGGCTTTTAATTACTCACGCTCTTTTAGAGTCTTTTGGGAATCCAAACGTTTCTCTTGAACAGTCACCTCTTTTGAGTGCCGTTGCTTCTGAATACCCATTGGCGAACGGTTGCGACTCTCAATACCAGCCCTCATACGCTTGATCTATAAATACCTGCTTACAGCATGGTTACATCCACAATTCTCATCATATTATTTTCCCCCATATATAGACCCTCCTCTTATAATTTCCCTAAGATGTCTGGTCCTTTCACCCCATCAGCATTAGCTTTGCAAGTGGAGGCCTTTGAGGCCTCCTATAACCATGTACAAAGGCTGTTGAGGGATGCCGAGGAGGAATTGAAGGTGATGCGTTATCACCATACCGAGATGGTTCGGGAATTAACTTGGCTAAGATCCGAACTGGCTTACTGCCGACGTGCTCGTCAGGCTTTAGTCGAAGAGAATGAGATGCTAAGGGGGAACCCGACACTGAGGGACAGGGATGTCTCTGCCGGGCCCTCTCATCGATACCGATCGACTTTCCCCTAACCTTCTCCCTTCTTTTTTATTTTTCTCTGCTTTTCCCCTTCTTTTCCTATCTCTTCCTCTTCCTCTTTTTTTTTTATTTCTCCGTTTCCATCATTTCTTCCTCTTCCTCTCTTGTATTTTCTTTTTATACTCTGTTTTCTCTCTCTTTTTATTCTTTTCTTTTTCCGTTTCTTTTTTGTTTTATTGACTTTCTTTTTATTTGTCTGTCTCCTTCATCTCTTAATCTTCTTCTCATCTGTTTTTCTTCTGTGCCTCCTCTTTCTTTTTCTTCATCTTCTCTCCCATCACTCTTTTTCTCTTTTTTTTTTTTTGCACCACTATGATGTAACAATCAGCCCTGTGATCCTAAGGGTTTTGTGTTACATCTAGGGTTTTTGTCATTTTTCTTTTTGACTCGTCTTTCTTATCACTTCTTCTTTATGTTCCTCCTCTTCGCTTCTTTCTTCCCTTTTTGTTTTCTTTTTATGCTTCTTTCCTTCGTTTCTTGCATTCTTCTTCTTTTTCTCTTCTTGATTTTCCTTTCTCTTTCTTCTTACTTTTTCTTTTTGGCGTCTCCTGCTCACTTGGTCAGCTGATATAGTTGATCCTTTGCCTGATCTTCTGTACTAGCTCTTCTTGGATGTAATAGGTCTTTTTGTAATAGACCTCGATGTAATAGATTTTTATCTCGGATGTAATAGACCTCAATGTAATAGACCTCGATGTAATAGATTTTTATCTCGGATGTAATAGACCTCAATGTAATAGACCTCGATGTAATAGATTTTTATCTCGGATGTAATAGATAATGATGTATTCCATCTTCATTAATGAAAAGTATTTTTGCCCTTTTCTTTTTGCCTTTCTTTTTATATTGTACCTGTGGTTTGTTGTTTGTCTGGAATCTAGATCTTTGAATATCTTGTCTTTATTTCTTCTGCACTGTAGTCTCAGATGTCAATAGATGTCCCCATCACTGTCAAACATATGTGCCTGCTCCCTAGTAGGTCAGGAAATGCACATGCCCCCCACATCATGTCAGGAAATATGCAATTTCCCAAGCAAGGTTATAAAATATCATACTCTTCGTTCTATAAGTACCCTCTTTTCTTGGGTAGTTTATTATATCTTTTTTTTTGTTTTGCTTCTCTCTTCCTTAGCCCTTTATTTTCTTCCATACTAAACAATTTCCCAGAATGTCTGGACCTGTGGTGAGATATCATGCTCAGATGAAGGGCTTGGATACTGAGGTATCTCGGGTCCGCAGTCGGATGGCAAGGCTTGAGAAAAAGTATGGCGTTTTGGCCTTGAGCCTGTTCGGCTCTTATCTCGAAGAGACAGTGACGTGGACCGAGATCTCGGCACTGAGTCGCCAGCTCGATCATTTGTTGCTGCATAGAAACCATCTGGCCAATTCCTGGTATGATGCCGAGGAAATTTGGGACCATTCTCAAGATGAGTTTGACAACTCTCCTCAAGGCCTTGCTAACCTAATGGTAAAGAATGCTCGGCTCGTGGAACGCGTCAGGGTTCTTACCTTGGAAAATAATAGGCTCTCCTCGGAGAATGACGATTTGGTCGCCATGAACGATTCCTATCAAGCTAGGCTGAATTGTTCTGCTCGTATTGCCTTCTCTCGGTCTGGCAGTTCGGTTTTTCCACCCATTGATCCTTAGATTGGGCTGGTTTTCTTATGTATTTCCCCTTTTGCCATTTGTGTTTTATCTTCTGTATTTAATTAATCAGTTGTATCTTTTCGTATCTCGTGCCTGTCTTGTGAACCATTGGAACTCTTCGTATTTTGTGCCTTCTGATTCTCTATAAATGCTCCCTATTGCCTGTATCTCATTATCAATTTCTACCTCTTCTTGTTTTCTAACTTGCTTTTGCGTGAGATGGCTCCCATCACTAGGTCTGCCTCCAAAAAGAAAACCTTTATGGAAGAGGAGCCTACCTTTTTGCTACCTCGTCCCCCTGGCTTTGGGGAGGAGGATTTGACTCCTCTTCAACTAAAAGAAATTGAGATGTCATGGCTGAAACATGATCTCATATGTGCTCGGACTGAAGCGAGGAGGTTTAAACAATATTGGGACGAGGAGGGCACTGCTCGTTTCAAGGCCGAACAAAAATGCGAGTCTCAGTCTTACGCCTTAAAACAGGCTGAGATGGCGATTTCTCGTTTGGTTAGGGAGAATGAGCGTCTGGAGGAACTTTTGGCGAAGAGGGATGTTGCTATGGGGGATAGTTCGAAAAAGTAGGATGTGTGTATTTTCTTTTTCTGTTGTATTGTTTGTGTTTCCCCCTTTGTGGATGAATAAAACTTGTCTTGCATTTGATTCTGTCCTATTTTATTTCCTGCTTGCTTCTCTTTTTTTTTTTTTTCCTGAGCATACATCGAACAATGTGCCCGGTTATCCCCCTGAAGAGCGTTGTTAGACTTGATGCTCCCTGCCATTAAGCTAGAAACGGTCTTCGTTCACCTTGTTCGGTATGCCATTTGGGTAAGAAATGGTTGGGAGTCGAGGAACTTTATCGGGGGACATTCTTTGTGTGATAATATTGGTAGCGTATGTGGGAAGCTTTTCGTGGTAGGGTCCACTGGCCGTTTATTTAGGTGTAATGATGTGAATTGCCTTGGGTAGTGGGATATGCGCTGACGTGGCGAAATCTGGAGCGTTGAAATGTTAAAAAGAGCAGCGGTTGTTGACTTTTGTATGGTTGGAAAAGGGGCGAACCTCTGGTACACGAAAGGACGGTTATTATTTTATTCCTTTTGTGACTCCACTCCTTTTTATTGTGCCAAGTAATCCTGTTTATTTTTATCACAAAATTTGCTGAAGAAAATATCTCTCTCTCTAAAGCATATTTTTCCCGCCAAAAAGGGAAAAGAGTTCGGCCGCTTGCTCTAGGGTTTCGTGGTTTTGTTGGAAGAGTTGCTGCTGTTCGCGCTTGCTTGCTCATAATGATAACTGTAAGTGATTTTTCGTTCTCCCCCTTTTCCGCTTTTAGGAGTTGTATTTGATTTGTCGTTGTGGTCATAGGTGTGTCGTTGGTATATGGTTCAGGTTAGCTATATATGTCTGATGATTCTGATGTAATGTGCATGGGGGGGGGTGGCTCTCATTCTATTGATGTGGTTCTGGTTTGTGTATTTGGTTAGTATATTGATGGACTGTTGATGATCTTTGTATAGGAAATTTTGACCCAAAGCGTGGCCCAAGTTGGCACATTCGTGGAGAAGGATTTTAAAGAACTCGCCGGAATACCCGACAACGTACATATTCGGCTTCCTATATCGGACGAGGAGGTGCTGGGATTCGTTCCCGCCGGCGAGGTAGCTGTGCGGTCATCGGCCTTCTTTACTGGGGGTCTTCGACTGCCCTTTACAAATTGGGTGGCCTCGTTCTTTGAGGCCGTCCAAATTGCTCCGGCCCAACTGGCCCTAAATGGTTACCGTACTCTGAATGGTATCCAAAGGCTATCGGAGTTGTCCGGAATACCGATTGAACTGAAGGACGTCTTTGGAGTCTATAGTTTGAGCTTTGAGCGTCGCAGCTCGTATTTGAAGACTCTGCGTGCCTTTTGCCGGCTCGTTATCGGTTTGCCGGATACCAACAAAGAGCGCAATCTCGGTATTGTTATTGCGTCTGGTGAATGGGCTTGTCCGGGACACCAGATTCCTGGACCGGCTACCAATGCTCCCACTATGCCAGATCTCGGCGCTCCCAATGTAGAGGCTTTGTTAGCTCTTTGGAAATGGTGGGGGCCGGGACCTACGCCTGATCCTGCGAGTCGTACGGCTCCCATGTTGCTCGGGTACCCTATGGGGTCGGTGACCAAGGGGAATCCTGCACCCGAGATCCCGAAAGAGCCCGAGGAGGAATTTTTAAAGGTGGTACAGGCTCGGTGTGCTACTCGGCTTGGGAAAAGAGCTGTTCGTTCTAAGCGTCGCGCAGCTGACCCTGTCGTTGAAACAACGAAGAGGGCTAGGGGAACTGATACGTCGGTTACCGAGGAAGATGCTAACGTTGGCTCGGGCGAGGGGGTGTTTGCCGCTGCTCAAGGGGATACCGCCGAGGATGACGCTGCTCCGGGCGAGGTATGTGTATATGTATTATGATTTTCTTGTCTTTTGGTTGTTTGTCATTTGGTTCGCTAGTGCTTTGCTTTATTAGTCGTCTTGTTTCAGCTACTGACTTCTCAATTGGTTACCCTCGCTCTTGCCCGATCTATGGGTATTATTGTGTTTCAGGGGTCGGTCGACGATGTATTCGGATATATGAACCTCTTGACGAATATGGGAGATGGTACGATGACTTTGCCGGTCATCTCGCCTATCCCCACCGAGGGTCCGATAGAGTTGTCCGTGTGCTCGCCCCTCCGTAATGAGGAAGAGATCGAGCATAGGGCCCCTGAGATTGAGCCGTTGGAGGAGGACGTGGGGGTGGGGAGGGAAGGCAGCGAAGAGAATGCCGGGGATGATGTGGTGGGTGTCGAGGGTGAGGCTCTCGACGGATCAGAGAAGGGGTCGGTGGATGGGGTTGCAATGACCCGGTACATTGACCGATGTAGGGGTGAACTGCTGGATCAACCGAGAACGCTGAAGATGGGTTATACGGCTCTGAAACCCCTTGTGTTTAAGAATGCAGAAAAGCTATCTGCCCAACCTACAATGTCAGTGATAGAGCAGGCCCATGCGGATGCGCTGAGGGTATGTGGGGCTCGTATTGCACTATATAGGTTGGGTACTTGTATTTTATTTGGAAACTAATGTGTTAAAGTGCAGATTGCTGTGAGTGCCGTGGCGCTACGGGATCAGCTGGGAGCTCTCGGGGCTGAGAAAGAGAAGTTGGTGGCCGAGAAGGATAATCTTGAGGCCGATAAGGACAAATTGGTCGCCGAGAAGAAAACCCTGGGCGAGAATTATGACAAACTGTCGGTGGACTTCCTGCACCTGACCGAGGAGGTCGAGAAATTGAGGGAGGAAAAAGAGAGCATGGCCGCTAAGTACGGCGAAGTAGAGGAGGAGAACTTGCTCCTGGCTGAGGACGTGGAAGCCGAGAAGGCTAAGGTGTCTGCCCTGAAAACGGCACAGGCGGAGGAGCGGAAAAAGTTAGCAATGATGGCCAACTTTTCTGTATACTGCGCTCATGTGCGGGCGCTCAACTTCGCGAATGTTCCTCTGTCGGATAGGGCGTGGTCGGAGTTGGTGTACCCGTGTCCGCATGGTGCACCGCCGAAACCCTTGGACTGGGCGAATCTTCGTGAAGAAGAGCTTCCGCGGCTACCGGGGCAGACAATTTCGACAGCGCTGCGTCCTCACTCTATGTCGACCGCGTCTTCTCCTCGACCGGATTCTACTGTTCCCCCACCAACATCTCTTCAGGTGGAACCTTGACTATCTTTCTGGCATTGTAAAATTTTTTTTTTTTTTTTTTTTTTTTTTTATTTTTTTTATTTTTTTTTTTTATCTAGAAACAGATTCTTTTGGGGGAGTGATAATATAAGTGTTATGGTTTCTTTCTGTTGGGCTTGCTTGGGTCAATTTCTTTTGATGGTCGTCATATTTTGAAGGATATGAAAACAAAATATTGTCAGGTACCTAATAACCCCCTTGCCATGGTGGTCTGGACCTCGCCTAGTCGTAGTGTAGGTGACGTAATGGAGGATTTGGAAAGGTCTAACGCGTCCCTTACCGCGAAATTGACTTGTGCCTATCAGGAAATCGAGGGTCTGAATATTCATATTTCCAACCTGGCGATCCGGTTACGTGATTTGGGAGAGAAATTTAGTAAAAAGACCGCCCATTACACGGCAAATAAGGGTAAAGCGAAGGAACTTCTCGGTGCCCTACGACGTTCTCGTGATGAAGCCCGAGGTCGTGTGACGAGCTTGAACTTGGTCCTTGGGGCCGTTTTCGAGGACGCGGACCTGCTGCTATCCTTTGCCAAAGCGTATTGGGCCCGAGCTCGCGCTTTAGAGGTGATTGAGCTTATAAAAGGAATGAGTGGTGTATCCCGGGCAGAGCGCATGGTTGATGCGAAGGCCGGGGTGACTGAAACCACTGTTGCTTTGAACCGAATCGAGGCGGTCATTCGTGAGCGTTTGGGGACGCAAATTAATTCATTGCGAGAAATTCATTTTGCCGATGTAGTAGAGACTTCGGCGTCTGCTGAGGGGTTGTCGGAGTAATAAAATAGCTTGTTTTGTCGTTTTCTTTGTATCTTGTTATAAAAATTTCTCTTCTCGTTTTTTTTTTTTTTTATTCATCTCTTCTCGTTCTTCTCCTCCCCCCCTTTTTTTTTATAGGCACATGCTACTACGTCGCACCAGGCTGGTTCTCCATGCCTAGTTAACCCGGGGTTAGGACTTACTGGTGCTGCCCGGGACGAGGTCTCATCTGGTGCGGCTAGTGAGGTGCCTGACAGGTGGCCCTACATTGTTTTGATGAGCAAAAATGTCAAATTGACCGACCAATGTGATCGACTGCGGACTAAGCTGAAAACACAGGCGGCCTCTTTTCGAGAATATGTTCGCCGTGCCGAGCATGCTGTTGAGGTTCAGGAGCGTCGTTTGGATCGATATTGGCGTGCAAAAGGCGAGTACTTCGGCAAATTAAAGTTGCTTGTGACCAAGGCCAACGTGTTGGTGAAGTATTTCCGTTTGTCCCGCGCCAGATACGATGCTTCCGCAGCTGTGATTGAAGCTCGCCGTGACCTCTCCTTTGACGATGATCGCCGTAAAGCGGCCTCGGATGCTCACGAGTCCGCCAAAGAAGCCGAGTTCAACGCGCGGCTTCAGACGCTGACTTGTGTTGGGGCTCATACGACCAATTTTGATGCCCTCATTTCTGAGGAGCGTTTTGATGGTGATGAGTCTGATGGGTATACAACGACGGACGACGAAGAGATTGAGCTCGGTCAATTACCGTCGTGCTCCTCCTGCAGTAGTTCTTCTTAAATGAATCTCTTTAGTGCCGTTGATCTTCTTGTTGCCTCCGTAATGCGGGCGAGGATTATATATGTGATTTCTTTATTCCTGTTTTGTACCTTTCCATTACCGTATTGCTGTTTAATTGATCGGATCGATTTTTCCTTGCCAAATCATTTGTTATTTCGTTATTCCTGTTTTGGAGATGCTTTTTGTTGATATTTTGTTGTTTAGATTGATTCTCCTTCATCGTTGTAGCCAATATATATTGCATTGCCGTCGTAAAGTGGACCTGAATACTTCCTTGCATTGTACCTGCACATAAATTTCATAGTATTCCTAGGCGTTCCTTCGGTAACACGCCATGTTGGGAATTTCATAGTATTCCTAGGCACTTCGGCCATGTTGGGAATTTCATAGTATGCCTAGACGTTCATTTGGTAACACGCCATTTACGGACTTTCATAAGATTCCTAGGCACTTCGGCCATGTTGGGAATTTCATAGTATCCCTAGACGTTCCTTCGGTAACACGCCATTTACGGGATTTCATAGTATTCCTAGGCACTTCGGCCATGTTGGGAATTTCATAGTATGCCTAGACGTTCATTTGGTAACACGCCATTTACGGACTTTCATAATATTCCTAGGCACTTCGGCCATGTTGGGAATTTCATAGTATCCCTAGACGTTCCTTCGGTAACACGCCATTTACGGGATTTCATAGTATTCCTAGGCACTTCGGCCATGTTGGGAATTTCATAGTATGCCTAGACGTTCATTTGGTAACACGCCATTTACGGACTTTCATAATATTCCTAGGCACTTCGGCCATGTTGGGAATTTCATAGTATCCCTAGACGTTCCTTCGGTAACACGCCATTTACGGGATTTCATAGTATTCCTAGGCACTTCGGCCATGTTGGGAATTTCATAGTATGCCTAGACGTTCATTTGGTAACACGCCATTTACGGACTTTCATAATATTCCTAGGCACTTCGGCCATGTTGGGAATTTCATAGTATCCCTAGACGTTCCTTCGGTAACACGCCATTTACGGGATTTCATAGTATTCCTAGGCACTTCGGCCATGTTGGGAATTTCATAGTATCCCTAGACGTTCCTTCGGTAACACGCCATTTACGGGATTTCATAGTATTAGTAGACAGCATAATAATATATTTTATTCATTCAAAAGAAGAAAGATAATGCCCTTAAGCAAGAAAGGTAAGGTATCACCTGTACTTGTATTCGGAGCATTGCCTATACGTAGTACTTCTTTAGGTTAGCCACGTTCCAAGAATTCTTTTCCCCGCGGCTGTTGGCGAACAGGACGCTTTTGATTTTGTAAGAGACTGGACTTGTTCGCTTGACGATTTCGTATGGGCCTTCCCAGGTAGGGCTCAGTTTGCCATGTATTTCGTTGCGGGTATAGACCGTCACTCGTCGCAGCACCAGTTCTCCCACCATGAATTCTTTAGATCCTTTTACTCTCTTGTCATAGGTTTGCTTTACGCTTTGTTGGTATTTTGCTAAGGTAAGGGCCGCTATCTCTCGTTTCTCGTCTATCATGTCGAGCTCTTCTCTCATTCTTTGTTCATTATTTCCCTGCTCGACCAACGTCGTTCGGAGCGTGGGTAGTCCGATCTCTGTCGGTATGATGGCCTCAACACCGTATGCTAAGCTAAACGGGGTTTCCTTGGTGCCCGTCTTGGGTGTAGTTCGGCACGACCATAAAACGTTGAGTAGCCGCTCGGGCCACCTCCCCTTTGCCTGTTCAAGGGTGGTCTTGATGCCGTCTAATATTGTTCGGTTTGACACTTCAGCTTGCCCGTTCCCTTGTGGGTATGTCGGCGTCGAATAGAATTTTCGGATACCGAGTTCCTCGTACCATAGCTGTAAATTGGCATCTTTGAACTGGGTTCCGTTGTCGGCGACTATAGCGTACGGTATACCGAACCTAGTTATGATGTATTCCCAAATGAATTGTTTGACGTTGCTGGCTTTGATTTCTCGGAGGGGTTTTGCTTCGACCCATTTGGTGAAATAATCAGTCGCAACGATCAGATATTCCACATTCCCAGGTGCTCTTGGGAGTTTACCGACCAAGTCGATTGCCCATTGAGCGAACGGCCATGGCGCTGATACCGGGGTCATCATAGATGATGGGAGCCGTGGTATCTTGGCGAATCGCTGGCATTTGTCGCATCGTTGGACGTATGCATCGGCGTCTCGCTTGATATAGGGCCACCAATATCCTTGGGTCACTGCCTTGTTTGCAAGGGATCGCCCTTTGATGTGTGCTCCGCAGGATCCTTCGTGGATTTCCTCCAAGACCGGCAGTTGTAGCTCGGTCGGGACGCACAGTAGATGTGGTCCCCGGTAACTGGATTTGTATAGTTTATCATCCTCGGATAGCCAGAATCGAGGAGATTTTCTTGCAATCTTCATCGCTTTTATCTTATCGACCGGAAGCGTTCCACTTCGCAGATAATGGGTCATGTCCTCCATCCAACCTAGTTCGTACTGTATCGATGTCACCCGGTTTACCCTTTTCATTATGCTCGGGGTCGGCAATAGTTCCACTGTGATCGACCGGGAGTCGGTCAATGTTAATGTCGAGGCTAGGGTGGCCAATGCATCAGCATGTGCATTCTCGGTGCGATTGATTCTTACTAACTCGCATTGTTCGAAGGTGGCCATCAAGCTTTGGACTTTTTCTTGGTAGAGGATCATTCTATCATCTTTCGCTTGGTACTCGCCGATGGCTTGATTGACAATGAGCATGGAGTCTGAGCTGGCAATTAAGTGGGAGCATCCGAGGGACCGGGCAATAAGCATGCCATTTATCATGGCCTCGTATTCTGCCTCATTGTTGGTAGCTCGGAAGCCCAGTTTTATGCTTTTTTCGATGATTGCTCCCTCTCTAGATTTTAGGACGATCCCTGCTCCTGATCCGTCCTTGGTGGCTGATCCGTCGACATGTATCTGCCAGTGTGATTGGGGAGAGAGTGCCAAAGGCTCGTCATAGCCTTCGGTGAATTCTGCGACGAAATCGGCCAGGACTTGTCCCTTTATGGCATGGCGGGGCGCGAATTCGATATGAAATTGGGATAGCTCGACCCCCCAGGCGGCAACTCGGCCGCTAATGTCCGTCCGTCGAAGTGACTCTTTAATATGAAACTTTGTATATACCCGGACCTGATGAGCTATGAAATAGTGTGGCAACTTCCTGGTTGCGACGACCAATGCCAGGCACAGCTTTTCCAAGGGTAGATAACGTGTTTCGGCTTCGACCAGAGTCTTGCTGACGAAGTAGATCGGAAATTGTTCGCGACCTTCTTCCCGTAGGATGACTGCGCTCACAGCTGTAGTGGAAACTGCTAGGTAGCATGCCAGAATGTCTCCTTTGTTCGGCCTTACCAGCAGTGGCAGTGTCCTCAAGTACTCTTTGAGATTGTTGAATGAGACTTCACATTCCGGGTCCCAGACGAATTTTCTATTCTTCTTGAGCGATTCGAAAAACGACCGTCCCTTATCTGCGGATCGGCTAATGAACCTGCTCAGCGCGGCCATCATTCCCGTGAGCTCTTGTACCTGTTTCTTATTCTTGGGCGCCGCTAGGTTTCGTAGAGCCGTTATTTGATCGGGATTAGCCTCTATTCCTCGTCGGCTAACCATATGCCCCAAGAATTTCCCTTTGCTGACGCCAAATGCACACTTGCTCGCATTGAGTTTCAGTTTGTGCTGGCCCAGCGTTCGGAAGACGTCCCTGATATCTTGAAGGTGGGACGTGGCTCTTTCGCTTTTGACGACCATGTCGTCTATGTATACCTCCATTGTTTTCCCTATATGATCTCGACATACCCGTGTTATCATCCTTTGGTATGTTGCCCCCGCATTGCGTAGACCGAACGGCATTACCGTGTAGCAATAATTTCCCAAAGGCGATATAAATGAAGTCTTTTCTTGATCTTCGCAGGCGAGGGGAATTTGATGGTATCCTGAGTACGCATCAAGGAAGGTCATCCGTTCCGCTCCTGCTGTTGCGTCCACCAGTTGATCGATCCTCGGAAGGGGAAAGTGGTCCCTCGGGCAGGCTTTATTGAGGTTGGTGAAGTCTATACAGACTCTTTCCTTCCCGTTCTTCTTAGGGACGACGACCGGGTTGGACAACCATTTTGGATAGTAAACCTCCCTTATGGCTCCAGCCTCCAATAGCTTTTGTACTTCAGCGACTATAGCTGCTCTGTGCTGTACAGAGACTTTTCTGCTTCTCTGTGCTATTGGCTTGTACTCGGCGTTTACACTTAGGTGGTGGCATGCTGTAGTGGGGTCTAGGCCCGGCATGTCTTTAGGGCTCCAGGCGAATTTATCAATGTTGCTGAAAAGGAACGCTTCTAACTCCTCGGATTCCTGTTTTGGAAGGTTATCGCCGAGGAGGAAATAGTGCTCCTCGTCCATATCCGGGATATACACCTTCCTAAGTGTCTCTCCTACTTGTTCTTCGACAACCCTTTCGGCTTTGGATATTTGGCTGATCAGCTTCTTTGTGCTGGTGGGTTGTTCCACAGGGCTTCGTTGTTTTTGGAGGGCCGCGGTGATGTCCTCGCAGCGTCTTGAATCTTCTTGACATCCTCTGGCTGTCTCGATCGCCCCCCTATCATTCGGGTATTTGACCTTTTGGTGATAGGTCGAGGGTATGGCCTTCATGGCATGTAGCCAAGGTCGGCCCAATATTGCGTTGTGCCCAGAATGGTCGTCGACCACTAAGAACTCCACGGGAACCGACATGGACCCTGTTGTGACACTGAGGACGATCTTACCCAAAGGTTTGGTCGTTTCGGAGATGAATCCGATCAGTGTGACATCGGTAGGCTGAAGATCTTGTAGCTTGAGTTCCATCTTGTCGAAAAGCTCTTTGTACATGATATCGCAAGAGGCTCCTTGGTCGACAAGTACCCTGCCGACTGTGTCTAGGCCGATTTGAACACGGAGGTTAATGGCGTCACCGTGGGGGTATATCACCCCTTCTTCGTCAAGATCCGAAAAAGAAATGGGCGGATATCGTCGTGGTGTGCACTGTCGTTTTGAAGTCGACGCCTGTGATGTCTTGGCTACTTGGCTAAAGTGGGCCAGCTGCCGTTGTCGTGATCGTTCCCCGCCTGGGCCCTTGGGTCGTGACATATGAACGACATTGATCGTTTTGCCTTGCCGGTTGTCAGATCCCTCGATGGCCAGTTGTTTGCCTTTATTCCCAGCTCCTTTGATGAACTTGGCTAGGTATCCTGCATCGCCC
Organism: Primula veris; assembly: GCA_963682055.1. Classification (NCBI taxonomy): domain Eukaryota; kingdom Viridiplantae; phylum Streptophyta; class Magnoliopsida; order Ericales; family Primulaceae; genus Primula; species Primula veris. The sequence continues at coordinate 33,600,584 of OY821746.1, read as the reverse complement.
CACTGGTTCATTCTCCATCGTAGGTTACGGCAATGCTCAGTGAGATGGCCGTGATCCTCGTGATATGCGCAGAAGAGCTTGGAATCTCTCTGACTGGGGGGAGAGATGATCGGTTATGGTCGGGAATACCAACTTTCTCTGCATATCTCCTTGAGGATATCTTCAGCAGATAGGTTGAAAGTGTATCGCAGTTCGACCGGTCCGAAAGTGTTTCGGAGTTCCCTCTCTTGGGGCCGAACCTGTTGAAATGGCTTGGGTGGCATCGGGTAGGCGAGCTGGAGCGGTTTAGGCTCTAGTGCTCGTGGTCGCTCTCCCCTGCTATGGACCTCGGGCTCTTTGCCCTTTCGGGTCGGTTGGAATGCTTCTCCCCTGCTATTTCTAACTCTTTTGCGACCCACCTGTGCCTCACGGACCGACTCTCTTCTTGGTAGAGTTCGGTTTAGGAAACGCAGTTCGTCGTTTTTATCGGTGAGGTGGGTACAATAGGCTAGCAGGGAATCAGTGGTCGGGAAGTTTTTGCCTATGAACTTCCTTCTCGCCCAATAGCCATTAGGGATGGAATTGATAAAATTTTGGATGGCTATATTATTGGCGTATCGTGGAATCTGGTTTGCTACGTCGATGAAACGTATGCAGTAATCGTTGAGCCTTTCATTTGGCATCATCGTCATTTTAAGAAGGGTTTCGATACTAACCTTCTTTTTTCGATGAGCAGCGTACCGGGTGGAGTACGCTCTTAGCAGTTCTGCCCAGTTTCTAATGGAGCCCCGTGGTAAGTTATGATACCATGACGAAGCCTCTTGACCCAAGCTGTTTTTGAAAAATTTGCACATCAGTGCATGGTCGTCACTCCACAGTTCCATCTTCGTCTTGTAGTGCCTCAGATGGTCGATAGGGCAACTCTTTCCATCATAGAGTCTGAATTCGGGGATGACGAACCCCATAGGATTGCGGTACCGCGTGATCTGTTCAGCACACGGGGTTTCTTGGCATACGTTCCAAGCCTGTTGGAACGCGTCATCCGTGACTTGGTAGGGGGGAGGGTATCCTTCCTGATGTAGTGGTGGGCCATATCCCTCCCCGATCCTGTAATCGGGATATCTATCGTCCTTCGTGTTTGTGTGGACACGTTCCGTATGTGTGTTCGGATGGACGATAGTTATTGGGACATTGCCCCCTTGGTGGGGGACTCTTGTATCGGTTCGCCGACCCGCTGCCTCCAGGGCGGCCCTGTAGGCAGAATCTTCCACTTCATGGCGTGGGTCTTTGTTGGGTTGGATAACTGGCAATACGATGCCGGCCGCTGTCATGGCCGTCATGCATGCCGCCAGCTGAGCTTGTAGCTGTGTGTAGTTCCTTTCATCGGCTAATGGAGCGACATGTTGTACCTCCACCGTGGGTGGTGTAATCATCCTCGGAGAATTAGTCGGCAGTCGTGGCGACTGTCCGAGTACACGCTCCTCGGGCATGCCAAACTGATGAGCCTCGTCCGTTTGTAAACGGGCACCAGAGTTGACCGAGGTCGTGGGCAAAGGGACTCTTGAGCTCGGCCCTGCTTGGGACCCGGTTAAGCGTCTTCGTGCACGCCTTAATACGGGCACGTCTTGTTCGTCCTCCGAGGACGAAATGTGTTCGTCGACAATTCCTTCGATGAAATGTCGGGGTGGTTCGACCGGTTGTTCTTGGTTTGCGTAGGAGTTTGTTGGTTGGTTTCCGGATTGGATAGCTTCATATCTGTCGCGGATAGCGAGTAGATCGTCGAGGTCTTGTTGGCTAATTTGCGTGTTTTGGTTATTGGTTTCTACTATCTCGGGATGGGTTTCCTCTACATTGGTAACCATTGTCGCTCGTCTGGCAGAGTATTGGTATTCGAATTCTAAACTAGTTGGGAACTAGATGATTCCCGAAGACGGCGCCATTTGATAAAGCCATAACTTTGGTCGGTTGCGTTAGGCTTTTCAACAAAGATAAAATGACAAATCGACCGTGAATAAATGATGCTTCCTGATCTTTATTATGACTCGGATTCTTGTCCTTGTTCGGACTATTACACTTGTTCGGATTCGTATTCCGATTTTACAATTATGCTCGATATAACTATTTAATCTCTCGTCTTGATCTTTCTCCTCTTTTACTCGATGCTCGGCTGTCTTTTCTCGGTTTGTTTCTTGAAGTAATATGCTTGGGTTAGTTTCTCTCTTTTCTTAACTTCTCTCTATATTTTTTGGATAGATTTTCTGGTCCTTTTCTAGGAGGGGTAGTGGGCTATTTATAGGCAACTGCGCCTTCTAGGATAGTGACAAATGTCTTCATCCCAGGGATTTCTCAGACAAGGGTCCCCCTTTGATTGGGCTTGGGCTTTGGGTTGTAGCCCCTCAATCCCTACAACCAATATGAGATGACCCATTTATAAAGTGGGTTGATTATGACCCGAATAAAATATTCGGGTCTGATTTTTGTGTTCTATCAGAACCATTTATAACTCACATAAAACTTTTCTTCTCTTGAGCTTTAGAGAAGAAAATGCTTTAAAGGTTAGCCAGGGAGTGCAAAAAGTTAACCTTATACTTAACCCCTTGCTAAAATTTACGCTCAGTAAGATGCAGAACTTGTTCTCCATATACATGCAAAAATAGATCAAAAGAATCTAAATGCTGTTGGAAAAATGTAGGAAAACATGTATTTTATACATGGTTGTTCCAAGTGGTCAGCGACCATCTTTGAGTCAATTTTCAATGCGACTCCTCAGTTTTTCTGAGGCCATACTCAATGCGGTTGAGTAGCTCGTGCGACTAGCTTCGCAACGGTATATCGCATGACCTATTCGGAGGAAGGGTGTGAATGATAATTGGACTCGAAGGTTGGTACTCGAAAGAGGCAATAAAGCCAATGCTGGAAAATGAGAAAAGAAATGGGATTTAACCCATGAGGGTTATCCCACATTGGAAAATCATGAGTGATTTTTACAATATATATACTAGGGTATCCCATGTGGATATCAAGTAGTGTGTCCATATACACATGTGTGTATTGTGTACCACACATGGGCTTGCTCGACGGTCGGGCTTGCTCGACGGGCGGGCTTGCTCGACGGGCGGGCTTGCTCGACGGGTTTTTAACTCAACGGGAAAAGTGCGCCTGTTCGGGAAAAGCGCGCCTGTTCGGGAAAAAGTGCGCCTGTTCGGGAAAAGCGTGCCTGTTCGGGAAAAAGTGCGCCTGTTCGGGAAAAGCTTCCAGCAAAGCTGTAACTGTTGCAATAAATATGATTTGATTGCAAAGTTAATACTGCAGTTTCGAATTTCGAAAACTGACAGTAGTAAAGTGACCTTAATGGCTGAGATACTCAGCAAGCCTATAAATAGGCAGACCCCCCCACATGTCAGGGATAACATTCATAACATTCTGAAATAAAATACAGAAGCATATATCATCTCTCAAAAACAGCATTACATTTTAGAACCAGAGAGAACCACCCACCAACAGCTCGACCTTGACTCGTCGCCAGTTTCCGGCGAGTCATCCGAGACGTTGTACCTTGGGATCGAAGCGCCAACGCAACCAGAAACATCAAGGTGGTTGGGCGAATATCGGTTAAGGGCATACTGTTAACAGTAGCCTCGTCTTGTTTATTATTATTTTTTTTTTCTTTTCAATTCTGTCAAGTTTTTTAATTCTGTCCAGTTTTTTAATTCTGTCCAGTTTTTCAATTCTGTCCAGTTTTTTCAATTCTGTCCAGTTTTCAATTCTGTCCGGTTTTTCAATTCTGTCCAGTTTTTACTATTCTGTAATTAGTTTAAAGTTCTGTTTTATGCTGTAATTACTATTCTGTAATTTAATTCTGTAATAGAATAGTTTCAATTCAGTCCTGTACTTTCAATTCAAAACAGAACAGTCCGGCTGTTAAGTTTATACTTTCCAGTCCGGCAGTTTCTATTAATTACAAATCAATACATCAGATTATTAATTAATAATAATCTGATAACGTTTGTTTTATTTACGTTTCAGTACCTACATGTTGTAATCAGTTTATTGTATTCCATTTGGAAATTAATAAAGATTACACTGGTTTTTATTTAATTATTGTTTAGTCCTTTATTTATTATTAATTGTTATTTCGTACACGGAAACCAACAATCTTAACCGATACACTGTTGTTTCTTTCGTGTATTGATTAATACAATTATTTATTTTTTATAAGGAATAATGCTTTCTTGTTTTCAATTCTAAATTATATTAGAAATTGAATTACAACGAAAAAATTCCAAACAGTTTTAATTTTATTTTTGAATCTTGTTGATACCAACCGTATTGGTATTCAATAAGAATCGTTTAATCCTTTTAATATCAACCGTATTGATATTCAAAAGGATAAGAGTTTAAATTTTATTGTTTGTTTAATAATTCTTTTACAAACCCAAATATCAGTTTTGGTGTTTTGTTTATAGAATTTATTGTACACGTATCTCATACGTTTTGTGTTGTCGTTTCAGATGACAAACACGTCGCCTATTCAGTTGCCTATCGGAAGTGAGCATGACCCAATGGTTGGTGGAGATGTCCATAACATTGGGGGCGATGCGATTGTGGGGGCTACCGCCGATGACGTGGCTGCAGCGGCTGAGGCCGCCGCGGCTGCGGCCATGGCGGATGCTACGGCCAAAGCTGAGGCTGCGGCCGAAGCAGCGGCCACGGCCAAGGCCGCAGCTAAGGCTGCGGCAAGAGCCAAGGCTGCGGCCAAGGGCAAGGCACCGATGTATTCGGCTGTGCCTACTTTGCCGACTTCTCATCTGGAGAAACCGGAAAAGTTCAGGGGAGACAACTTTAAACGTTGGCAGCAAAAGATGCTGTTTTATCTCACGACCCTGAATCTGACCAGGTTTCTCAAGGAGACTGCTCCCGTCCTAAGCGATGACGATCTGGACGAGCAGTCGTTCTCTGCGGTTGAGGCATGGAGACATGCCGACTACCTATGCAAGAACTATATCCTGTGTGCTCTAGATGACACGCTGTTCAGTGTTTTCGAGCCCAAAGCTACTGCAAAGGAGCTATGGGAGACTCTCGAAAATAAGTACAAAGTGAATAACGCTGGCACAAAGAGATTTGTTGTCACGGACTTTCACGAGTACCGTATGACTGACAGCAGGGGTGTCATGGAGCAAGTTGAGGAGCTCCAACTGATTTATCACCGCCTTGAGGCTGAGGGGCTAGTTATTAATGAGCCTTTCCAGGTGGCACTCATGATTGAGAAATTGCCGCCGTCTTGGAAAGACTTTCAAAACTACCTGAAGCACAAGCGGAAGGAAATGAGGTTAGAGGGGCTCATTGAGAAGCTCAACATCGAGGTGAGCAACCGTCGCTCCGTGAGGAGAGTCGGTGGTGCTGTCATCCCGATGGCAAAGGCCAATGTGGTCGAAAGCTCCAACGTCAAACGGAAACGTTTTGACAACGGAGGCAGTGCTGTTGTCGCAAAGAAATTTGCGGGAACCTGCTTTGTGTGTAACAGGACCGGCCATCGTGCCGCGGACTGTTATGACAATAAAGGCGCTGTTAAGCCCAAGCCCCCTCCGAGGAACTTCAAAGGCAAGGGGAAGAGGAAAGCTCTAGCTCAGGCACATCTGGCCGAGGGAGGACGAGATGATGACCACTTTACTGCTGTGGTCTCTGAGGTGAATCTCGTGGGGAGCAATCCCAAAGAGTGGTGGCTGGATACCGGCGCCACGAGCCACATCTGCTCAACAAGGTGGATGTTTAAGACCTACGAGGCAGTAGAGGGAGAAAGCTGCTTCATGGGAAATTCTGCTACTTCCAAGGTGGAAGGAAAAGGAATGGTGGTAATGAAGATGACCTCGGGAAAAGAGCTGAGGTTGACTAATGTGCTTCATGTTCCGGATATCCGTAAGAATCTGGTATCCAGATCGGTGATGGTGAAGAACGGGTTCAAGCTAGTCTTAGAATCTGATAAAATTGTAATCACCAAAAATGGTGTCTATGTAGGCCGTGGCTATATGACCAACGGCATGTTTAAGTTAAACGTAGGGACACCTGCTCCCAATAAAGGTGCTAAAGCTGAGACTAGCACTAGCAATGTAATGACTGTTGCCCAAGAGGCCAATAAAAATTCTGAGTTTAATTATTTATTTGAGTCATTTCATTTGTGGCATGGTAGATTAGGTCACGTGAATTATAATTCTTTAAAGAAATTAATATCACTAAACCTAATACCAAATTTCGTTTTTGATAAGCAGCACAAATGTGAGATTTGTGTAGAGGCAAAATTAACGAAATCATCGTTTCAACATGTTGAACGAGAAAGTGAACCTCTCGGTCTAATACACACAGATGTATGCGACTTAAAGTTTATACAAACGCGAGGAGGGAAAAAGTACTTTATCACCTTTATAGATGATTGTACTAGATACTGTTACGTTTACTTAATGAGAAGTAAAGACGAAGCAGTAGAGAAATTCGCTCTTTATAAGACCGAAGTGGAAAATCAACTCAATAAGAAAATTAAAACATTGAGAAGTGATAGAGGCGGTGAATATGAATCACCGTTTGAACAGATATGCGCTGAAAGCGGCATTATACATCAAACCACAGCCCCATACACTCCCGAGCAAAATGGGGTTGCTGAGCGTAAAAATAGAACGCTAAAGGAAATGATGAATGCTATGCTAATCAGTTCTGGGTTACCCCAGAACATGTGGGGGGAAGCGATACTTTCCGCTAACTATGTTTTAAACAAGTTACCACATAAGAAGCGAGAAAAGACGCCATATGAATTATGGAAAGGTCATCAACCCAGTTATAAGAACCTGCGGGTTTGGGGTTGTCTCGCAAAGGTCCTAGTTCCCACTCCTAAGAGGATGAGAATTGGTCCTAAGACGGTGGACTGTGTGTTCATCGGATATGCACAGAATAGTAGTGCATATCGGTTTCTCGTGCACAAGTCGGACAATCCCGATGTGCACGTAGATACGTATATGGAAAGCCGAGAGGCCTCTTTCTTTGAAGATATCTTTCCCCGGAAATTACCTTCTGTACCAACTGAAGAGTTGAACAGTGAAGGAAATGTGGGGGCAAGTGAACCGACAGAGGAAGAGGAAGAGGAAGAGCCTCGGCGCAGTAAAAGGGCAAGGAAGGAAACTTCCTTTGGACCTGATTTCTTAACCTTCATGGTTGAAGGCGAACCGGTGACATATAAGCAAGCTATGTCAACACCGGATTCCCAATATTGGGAAGAAGCTATTCAAAATGAGATAGAATCAATTATGCAAAACCACACTTGGGAACTAGTGGATCTTCCGAAAGGTTGTAAGCCCCTAGGTCACAAGTGGATCTTCAAGAGGAAGTTAAGGGTTGACGGCACGATTGAGAAATACAAGGCGAGACTTGTAGTAAAAGGCTTCAGGCAAACTGAAGGTGTCGATTATTTCGACACGTATGCTCCTGTCTCCAGGAAAACGTCTATCCGAATCGTCATTGCTCTCGCAGCTTTGTTTGATATGGAAATACATCAAATGGATGTAAAGACGGCGTTTCTGAATGGAGAACTGGAAGAAGAAATCTACATGGAACAACCGGAAGGGTTTGTAGTTCCTGGTAAAGAGCACCAAGTGTGCAAACTTGTAAAGTCTCTATATGGACTCAAACAAGCGCCAAAGCAATGGCATGAGAAGTTTGATAGAATTATGCTATCAAACGGTTTTCGCATTAATGAGTGCGATAAATGTGTCTACTCTAAAGGAAGTGGAAGAGACTGTGTTGTAGTCTGTCTCTATGTGGATGACATGATCATAATTGGGAGTAATGATAGAATCAGCTCCACAAAGAAAATGTTATCACAACACTTCGATATGAAGGATCTGGGTATAGCTGATGTAATTCTTGGTATGAAGATTACCAAAACATCAGAAGGGTATGCCTTGTCCCAAAGTCACTATGTTAAACAAGTTTTAGACAAGTTTGACAAGGACAGTAAAGCTATGTCAAGAACCCCAATTGAGTTCAACTGTAACCTGAAAAAGAATTTCGGTAAAAGTGTGAATCAATTAGAGTTCTCTCGAGTCATAGGCAGTCTCATGTATATAATGAATTGCACCAGACCAGACATAGCAAACTCAGTGAGTAGACTGAGCAGATACACCAGTAATCCAAATGAGGAACACTGGAAGGCCATAATGAAACTTCTCAGGTATATGAGGTTTTCAGCCGATTACGGGCTGCACTATGCCAGATATCCAGCGGTACTGGAAGGGTATTCAGATGCCAACTGGATATCAGACTCCAATAGCACAAGATCCACGAGTGGATATGTGTTTATAATGGGAGGAGCTGCTGTGTCTTGGAGATCCTCCAAACAGACATGTATTGCAAGGTCAACTATGGAATCTGAATTCATAGCGTTAGACTTAGCAACCGAAGAGGCAGACTGGCTGAGAAGTCTATTGGAAGGAATTCCAATGTGGCCGAAACCTGTTCCCGCAATAAGCATGCATTGCGATAGTCAATCAGCAATTGCACGGGCTCAGGATCATATGTATAATGGAAAGTCTCGACATATACGTCGAAGACATAAATCCGTAAGGGAATTGTTATCCAACGGTGTGGTATCCTTAGATTTTGTAAGATCAAAGGAAAACATAGCGGATCCATTAACAAAAGGCTTGACTCAAGTAGGAGTCGAGACGTCATCGAACGGAATGGGATTAAAGCCCATTAAATTGGTGGCCCCAACATAGGCAACCCAACCTAAACGGAATATTTCCTGATAGGTTCAAAGGGAAACTGAACTGTGAGGGCAACCGAACAAAGCACTCGGGAACCTGGGGTTCCCAGCCCATTTCCGCGATGACAGAGTGATAGACCTGTACCATTGTAAGGGTGAGCTTGAGGCTCTTAATGATCCAAGTAACTCGACGGTCGAGTAAAGTGAGTCAGGACACTTTTGACTTGGAACACCTATAACGAGTGTGTAAGGCCGGTACCATGTGATGAGCTTGGGCTAATTCACTAGAGCACTCAGTTGAAGTTGCCAAGGCAGTCCAGGCCAAATATGGACAACAACTAAAGGGCCTAGTACGTGGGTAGAGAGGGCACTGTGCGGGTGCCATTCTGGGATACACAAAGCTTGATGGTTCAAAGCTTTACAGCTACCTAATAGAAGTATTCTGGGTGGTATTCCGCTACGGCAGGTTCAAGGCGCGCGCTACCTGACCTTAGGCAGTGAACTTTTGCGGTTCTCTTGATTTGCATTTAGGACATGGGCTTTCGAGCCAATTGCATTCATGTGGGGGATTGTTGGAAAAATGTAGGAAAACATGTATTTTATACATGGTTGTTCCAAGTGGTCAGGGACCATCTTTGAGTCAATTTTCAATGCGACTCCTCAGTTTTTCTGAGGCCATACTCAATGCGGTTGAGTAGCTCGTGCGACTAGCTTCGCAACGGTATATCGCATGACCTATTCGGAGGAAGGGTGTGAATGATAATTGGACTCGAAGGTTGGTACTCGAAAGAGGCAATAAAGCCAATGCTGGAAAATGAGAAAAGAAATGGGATTTAACCCATGAGGGTTATCCCACATTGGAAAATCATGAGTGATTTTTACAATATATATACTAGGGTATCCCATGTGGATATCAAGTAGTGTGTCCATATACACATGTGTGTATTGTGTACCACACATGGGCTTGCTCGACGGTCGGGCTTGCTCGACGGGCGGGCTTGCTCGACGGGTTTTTAACTCAACGGGAAAAGTGCGCCTGTTCGGGAAAAGCGCGCCTGTTCGGGAAAAAGTGCGCCTGTTCGGGAAAAGCGTGCCTGTTCGGGAAAAAGTGCGCCTGTTCGGGAAAAGCTTCCAGCAAAGCTGTAACTGTTGCAATAAATATGATTTGATTGCAAAGTTAATACTGCAGTTTCGAATTTCGAAAACTGACAGTAGTAAAGTGACCTTAATGGCTGAGATACTCAGCAAGCCTATAAATAGGCAGACCCCCCCACATGTCAGGGATAACATTCATAACATTCTGAAATAAAATACAGAAGCATATATCATCTCTCAAAAACAGCATTACATTTTAGAACCAGAGAGAACCACCCACCAACAGCTCGACCTTGACTCGTCGCCAGTTTCCGGCGAGTCATCCGAGACGTTGTACCTTGGGATCGAAGCGCCAACGCAACCAGAAACATCAAGGTGGTTGGGCGAATATCGGTTAAGGGCATACTGTTAACAGTAGCCTCGTCTTGTTTATTATTATTTTTTTTTTCTTTTCAATTCTGTCAAGTTTTTTAATTCTGTCCAGTTTTTTAATTCTGTCCAGTTTTTCAATTCTGTCCAGTTTTTTCAATTCTGTCCAGTTTTCAATTCTGTCCGGTTTTTCAATTCTGTCCAGTTTTTACTATTCTGTAATTAGTTTAAAGTTCTGTTTTATGCTGTAATTACTATTCTGTAATTTAATTCTGTAATAGAATAGTTTCAATTCAGTCCTGTACTTTCAATTCAAAACAGAACAGTCCGGCTGTTAAGTTTATACTTTCCAGTCCGGCAGTTTCTATTAATTACAAATCAATACATCAGATTATTAATTAATAATAATCTGATAACGTTTGTTTTATTTACGTTTCAGTACCTACATGTTGTAATCAGTTTATTGTATTCCATTTGGAAATTAATAAAGATTACACTGGTTTTTATTTAATTATTGTTTAGTCCTTTATTTATTATTAATTGTTATTTCGTACACGGAAACCAACAAATGCTACGGTTAAGTTGATTAATATCTTTCGGAATAAAAAGGTAACATTGGCAATCATCTCCCTAAGATGCTAAACTTAACGTTTCTGGCCATTTTATAACAACAATAAGCTAACCGTCCACTGTATGTTTTGTTCTTCTTCTTTGAGCTTGAGAGAACTGAATAATCTACAATGTTGAAACAGGAGGAGCTTGACTGGAACAAAATGTTGATAAATCGTTACATAGGCAGAGAGGTAGTTTTATCTATCCTTTTATACATCGTGTTTATCTCTTAAATAATTGCATTGATCCATATATTGTTAACTGTATTTTATCATAGTTTTATTCACTTAGTGCATCACCTCATTTTGATCTTTAATACCAGCCTAAAAACATTTGCGAAGACTACACTGACTTTACATTTCTTCGCGATTTTGTATACAATGTAGCAAATTGAAAAAAAAAGGTTGGGTTTAATTAATTCATAAAACCAAATTTTTATTCACTAATATATATTTTTTAAAGGCTTGTGCATTATGTTATCGAATTTGTCCAGTTTTTGTCCCAGAACTAATGTTTTTTTACACTTTGTGGCCTACCAAAGTGGAAAAAAAGTGTTAGGTTAGGGTTTACTTGCTGACTTTCGTCGGTTGGTTAGTGATACATTAGTGTACAAAATTGCAATTTACTGAAAACTCATGAGACTGCTCTTCAATTTTCTTAGGCTCTTTGGCTTCACCGACGCTTTTTATCCCTTGGTTGGATTAAGCATTTCACAGCCGAGGGTTGTTTTTTATCCTGCAAAACTGAAAAGATAAATGATGAGACGGTTACTTTTCTGCAAAATGAGTTCGAATTTTATCAGACCTGCTCAACTATTTCGGATAATTCTTTTGAAGATTTTCAAACACAAGCATCGCTGTCTGCTACTTACATTTTATGGTTGACAAAGGTAACATGATTGCTGTATTGTTTAGATAAACTACTACAAAGTTTACCTCCTGTTTACCAGAAGAAAAGGCTAATTTAGCTCTGTTGAATGTAAGACTCACCTTGTTTGGTTGTCGCTATATTTAATTCATTTTTTTGTTTATTTGCATACGGTATTTGGTGTTAACCAGCTTATAAACAAATTACTACTGGGTTTCAATGTCCTTTTTATGTGTTGAACAGCAAATATCAGTTCAACAGCAAATATCAGAGTTCATAGAGATCAACCTCGAAGAGAAGTTGAGAGAAGTTAAGCTCGTAATAGAGTGTGTATGCCCCGAAAAGATTTTCCTTTGGTATACCTCATGTAATGTATCCGTGAAATAGTAAGTTCTTGTTTGGCTGCAGAATTTTAAGTTGGCTTGTTTCGAGACTGAGCACAAGATACCTAGATTATAAAGTGATATTTATAGAATTTATACCATTATCTGTAACCACGATTCTGAACTGCAAAAAAAACAATATCTCGCATATTATATAACGAATTTTTGTTGTTTGATTAAGTAGATAAATATGACATACATATGGAAAAAAGTGATTTGTTAAATGTCCTAATCGAGTCGTGTCCTATATTTTTAAATTTTACCCTTTTTGACATGTCTGTGTTGTCGTATCCAATACTTGTAGCGCCGTATGTGTTCATCATAGTTCACAAAACATGGCTTTGCCGTTGGTCAACGAGTATCTCAATATTTTGAACTCTTCTCGACATAGTGCTTAACTATCCACTTCCCTATTGTAAACAGACATTTTTATTTCACTATAAAAACTTTGAAATATAGACATTTACGATATCTTTATATTATAATAAGTCAACCCAATACAAATGAGACTGTCTAATTTTGCCAATTTTTTTCGGAAATACCCCAACTCTTTTTTACTAATTACTCATTTACATTTCTTGAATTCAAAATATAAAAAACACATAAAAATCATTATATTTTCAAAACAATTATAATCATATAGCAAACAAAATCGTTTTACGTGTATTTTGTATAATAAGAACAATATATTACTCATGATTTCTAATTTAATATATTCATTCAATCAATATGCTTTTTAAAAATTTATTTACCCGGATCATATATATATATATGTATATATATATCACGTGTCGCATATGCAACGCATGGATAACGATTATATATATATTTGACCAAATATTTACGTTATTTCTTAAAACGGGCTAAATGAAAAAATATATTAGTTGGTCAATGACCCAATATGAAGGTGCAATATCTAAAAAGTAAATTGTTTAAGCATCTGAAAAGTAAATTATGTAAGCTTTATTACGGCTTTCAAACATACTTAAGAAAAAATACCTATAAAATTATCTAATACCTATAAAGGAAAGTTATAAAAAAAAATTCACAAATTAAGATAAAAAACAAAAAAGTATAAAACTAACATTCCAATTCAATAAAAAATCAAATAAAATGGAAAATTCTAGTTGCTACGACCCTAAATTTAATTATCAATTAAAACACGAAACAAACATTAAATTTTCCATCAAATATTGTAAGAAAAAAACAAACCATACGAATAACATTGCCCAATAAAAACACAAATAAAAATGAAGAATCCTACTCACTACTAGCTTAAATTCTTAGCAAATAATCATATTTTCGTATAGAGTTGAAAACTTTTATTTACAAAAATTCTTATAGAAACTATTCCATGCATCTAATGAATGGTCTATGAATTTTTAGCGATGTAACTTATAGTTAAAAACTCCACACGTTTTAATAAATTATAGCTTCTATAAGCTATGATTATAAATTATATTTTTTCTGGGTACACTTTTGTTAATAAAATAATAATAGAAAATTGGAAAAAAATGTAGAATGGTAAAAACCATAGTTATAAAAGGCGGTAGGCGGGCGGTAAGGGTATGCCTATCGTCTAGGCGCGTCTAGGCTTGAAGCTTTTTTTGATTTTTTTTAAATTAAAAATAATAGAAAATAGTTGTACGTAATTTTTTGTAAACATAAGTAATAATGATAACAATATAATTAGGAATCCATGAATTGAAAAACCAATGACAGTTAAACCTCCGTATAAGAATATTCTATACGGTCATAAAAAGTATCGGTACCAACTCGGACCAATTATAAATAAAAATAAATTATCTATTGTCATATTCCGTAAGCTTTTAGGGTCTCGTTAGTTATAAATTCACCTCGCTATAGACTAGTAACAATTTATGTTTTATATTAAATAAATAAATATATATATATATATATATAATTCTATTGTAATAACCCAATATAAGTCAAATCAATATGCCCAATTTAGACATTTTTTTTCCAAAAATTCTCCACTATTTTTTACTAATTACTCATTTACATTTATTCAATTCAAAATATAAAAAATACACAAAAATCATTATATTTTGAATAAATGTTTCGTTGCTATCACATTTTATAACTCGTACATAGACACATCTTGCAACTCAATACTTATTTACAGGTGTGTTAAACTTTTTCGCATGAAACCTTTTTTTTCTGTACTATCATCATTGGTATCTATTAAGTAATATTTTGGATGATTACATATTCTTATATACATGTATTTGTTTTCTAATAAATTTAAAAAACTAAAATTTTATACATTTCATGTTTTGTTTATTAATGTGGTACTAGTACATGTATCGTTTATTATATTTATAAATTTATTTTTATTTAAAAAAATATATTTTATATGTAACATCCATTTAATAATAACATGTCTATAAGAATAATTTATCATGGTATCAACGGTATGACAGTATGAAGGTTTTACTGTATATCGATACTTGTCATTTCAGAATCAATCTACAGTAAATCAAATAAAACCGGTTCACAAATCGCAACATAAGGTTCCACATGAAACACATAAAGTTCAAAATGAACAAAAACATTCAAAGCAAATGTGTTCGTTTAGCTGAGTACTTAGACGTAAGTGTTTTTTAATTTAATAATAATAAATAAAAAAACTCTTTGACCGCCTAATTCGCCTTTGACGGTTGTCGACTAAAGTTTTGTCTAAATTACTCCGCCTAACATAAATAGACTTCCATTGACCGTCTCGCGCATAAGTCACCGTCTTTTAAAAGACAATTATTTGACCGCGGAATCCGCTCGACACCTAATTACGTCTAATTTAATCAAAATAGGTATAAAAATGTCATTAACCAAAATAGTGAGCCTCAAATATAAAAACCCTTTTGGTATTTTATTTTATTTTATTTTCTCTCTCTTTATATATATATATATATCTTCATAAATAAATAAAAAGTATTTCTCCATTTATCACTCACTACTAATCTCTTAAGGTATTGTGTTCTTTTCTTTTGAATTTCTATTTTTTTTTAATCTGATTCAATGATTATTTATATAGTAGATTACCACTTTCATGTTTCTTGGTTTTTAAGTGGAAATAACATCTGGGTTTCAATTAATTGTGGAAAAAATATATAGGTTAGGTTTCATCTTCATTTTTTGTTTTTAATTATGTAATTATACAGTTTAGTTGTGTACTGTGTAATATTTAGCTTAAAAAGCATTTTTTTTTATTAAAAAAACTGGCGTGTAACCAAATAAGAAATGTGTATAAATTCGTGTTCATTTCTTTGGTTTTTTTTTTTAAATTCTGGTTTTAATTTGATTCAAGGGTTTTTTTTAGATAGTAGATTACCCATTACTGATTTTTTTGTTTGTTTATTTCTTTCATGTTTCTTATATACAAAAGATAAATTGCATATACAATTGTTCGTAGTTCGTTATGGATCATTTGTGCCTTATCTGATTGGCACTAATATATTAGAGCATCTACAATAGTGTTGTTAACTACAAATGTTAGCTAGCAATGCAATTTTGTCTCCCCATTAGTTATGTTAAAGTGTGTGTTAACTTTATAGATGTTAAAAACATTGTTAAAAATAACAATCTTTTTAATTATTATTACATGGATAAAAAGTCTACCCCACACCCACAATTAACTGTTATTTCTCACGCATATCTTTTCTATCTCTACCATACTGCTATTTATTTTCTCCCAGCACCTATCCATAGTACTATATTTTGAATAATTAATTTTTAATTAAAATAGATAACATTGTTAAAGTTAAAACTAATGTGAGTGTTTAACTTAATATAGCTATGTGTCATTTAATAATTTTTTAAATGATGATGTGTCACTAGTTAACAAAAAAAAGTTAACAAAACTATTATGGATGCTGTTAGTAATTTAAAGATTTTTTGTATTTTTATTGAAGTCTTATGTGTATATACGCAGTTAGGGGTTGAGATGAGTGGGACTCCCGATACGCAGTTCGGGGTTGCTATTATGCGTACCATTGAACTCGCTTGCAGTTCCATTCAGGTTCTTGATTTTTATCTTTATTTTTGTTTATCATTGTTTTACTTATTTTGAAGCATAACTTGATATGATTGGTGGACTGGTATTCTTTGTTGTTTACATTTTGTATGGGTGACAATTAAATCGGGAAAATAGTTGTCAAGTAAAATAATATATGTAAACAGTTACATTTAGGGATTATGATTGGCGCTTATATAAGAGTCACTTTGTGGGTAAATAGCCGGACATAATTAGCAAATTGAGAACCAGATATAGAAATTAAGGGAAAATATTCATCTTTTTGGTGTAGAAGTTGGATATAATGTTTATTGTGTAGCATTAATATTTAATTTTAGGCCCTGCATCAACCATGTTTCACTTCTCCTGAAATTAAAATAATAACACATGGTAGAAAAAAGTGAAAAATTAGTAAGTGGGAGCTGTCGGAAACCATGGTAGAAAAACAGTGACCCTTTTTGAGGATATCTATTTAAAACCAGTTTTGGATTGGTAGCACTTGTCGGAAACCTTGTTTTTTTACTTCTATTCATGTTTGGTGATTTGTGTAATTTAAAGCAGATGCATATAAATCCTGCAGAAGCCGAGGCTACTATTTTATCACTATGTCAGTCTCCTCGGCCATACCAAGCATGCCAATTCATTCTCGGTAAATACATTCATTATCTTATAAATTCATTTATGAAATAAAAAAACTCCCCCCCTTCCTTTATTACAAATTGGTAGTCGACTATTTGACTCATTGACCTTTATCCAAGATTTATTTTCAATGTTGGAATTTTGATAAGTTGAAGTATTTTATTGGAAATGGATGCAGGAGCTAACACCTACTATTGAATAGTTTTGAAATTAGGAATTTTTTTTAATTATCTAAAATTCTTCTAATGAATCGGGTCTTCTGGAGGATATTATATTTCGATGATCTGATCCCAAAATTCCTCTCCCGTCCAATTTTTGAAGACCTACATATAACCACCTTGACCATGATGTTCTTTTGTTCATTGCCTTGAAAGAATCCTCAAGATCAAGCTATGTCTGTTTTTTGAATTCATAAACGTGACATATTTTAGTCATTAATATTAGCTATTTTTCAATTAATGCAGAAAATTCCCAGATGGCAAATGCCCGATTTCAGGCCGCAGCAGCCATTCGAAATGCAGCTATTAGAGAGTGGGTGTTTCTTACAGCCGATGAGAAGAGAGGCTTAATTAGGTATATCGTAAGTGGTTCATCTCACGAACAATTTTATTTTATTTATACATATTATTAATTATATATATACACATACATTCTCCTTTTTAGTGATGCTATGTTCGTTTTTGCAGCTTTTGTTTGTGCTTTGTTATGCAACATGCTAGTTCACCTGAGGGATATGTACAAGGAAAGGTTTCATCAGTGGCTGCTCAATTGCTGAAAAGAGGCTGGTATGTCTGCATGGTGGTAGTTACTTGTTTGACTTTTTTTGTTGAAAGATTTGGCGTAACTCTGATACCTTAAAAAGTACAGCTTCGTTGTTCTTCATGCAGTGATTTGAGTTTTTTTTTTGTTAATTAATATAATTGGAGTTACAAAAATCAGCGATGTAGGAATGAATAAATGCCATCCATCTTGGTGAGAGATTCCGGTCCAAGTTTGTATTTTTCTCTTCAGACAAAAAAGCTTGTTGTGCTTCTCAAGGGAAGTCATTTCCTTGAGGAGTGAGAAGATTTGCTCAGTCTTTCAACTTCAGCTTCTAGCCCCATTGATATAATTTTCATATCTTTCTCGTTTTTCTTCTCTATCATGGGTTGAGCAACTGCATCTATATCCTTAAATGACATCTCTTCCGTATATTTTAAGTGTTTCATATTAAAAACTGTTATGTAGCAGTTACCTTACCAATACCGTATATTTACAATATTATGTTTTCTTAAAAAATTGCGATGAAATGTGCTCTCCTCATAATAAAATCAGCTTTTTGATCCAGCTCATTGTCTTCCTATATTGTATTTTATACAGAATATAACAGTAGTTCGCTTGAAATTATAAATCATTGGTTACTTGATTTTAATCTGCATTGCATGCATAACTTCAAATTTATTAAGTATAAGTTTTTTTTCGTAGCTACATATAGTAGTGAAGATTTATATAGTAAATATTGCCAAAATGACCTGCTTATACTTCTTGGTTAGGATTAGTCTTTTGGTTAGCATATGAGCTATCATTTGATCGACCTAGGGAAGCGTTTCTTTGTGAATTGTGATAAGCTGGTCATGGAATCGTTTAGACCTTTTGTTTTGTATATTGGAGACATAGAAAAGAAAGTAGAATTGAATGAGAAAATACTGGCGTACACATCTTATGAGATGAATTTTCGTCGTTGAAGTAAATTTGCTATAGTTCTTCCTGGTGTTGGTAATTATTGTATGGTATCAAAATATTTCTCTCTTAAATTGGCTAGTCACTTGTTTTTTAATAATAGTGTTTGATATCATATGTTGTTATGCATCCTCAAAATAGTTGAATAAGTCCACCCTAAAGGTTTGGTTATTTATCGATTACTCTTTAGCTTTCTGTAATTTTTTAAGAATGGGCCAATTATCTGCATAGCTCACCAATCATTTTCCAGTTAAGAAGAATCTATGATCATTTTAGGATGTAACACGCAGATATTTCATGCAGGGTAGACTTTACGGCTGCAGAGAAGGAATCGTTATTGTATCAGGTATCTTTTTGTTTTGCAAACCATAAGAAACTGGCTCTTCCTCATTTCCATTTTTTTAATTAATTTGTTTCTAGTGCATCTCTTTCTTCTTAGAGTGGGTGGGGTGGAAAATGATGAAGGAATACATAGAAAATGTACAAAGATTAATACCAAGGAAGTAAAACTTGATAGAGTTATATCTTGAAGCTTCTGAAAGCCTCGGAATAAAAACCAACCTCTCAAACAATTATATTAGAAAAATGTATATAACTGATACTCCTTTTAAAAGGGTTGATATGCGTCCCACTAGTAAAAGTGAAAGCCTTACAAGTATAAATATACAAGTCCTCGGTATGTTTTAGGGATTGTGAATTTTGTAGTTCATCTCCACATTCAGAGTTTTGTTGGTCATCCTTAAAAAGTGAATTATAATTATTCGTATGGTCGTTAGTATAATGAAACCATGGACTGCCTAATATATATGTTTTAGGGATTTACGGTACATGGACCGCTGTTCTTTTGGTAAAAAGGTGTTACTTATGTAGGAGATGACACTTAAATTTCGGATCTTTTTGGTAATTCTGAATCTTTTGAGGGAATCTTCAGATATCCCTGTAGATTCCATCTAGTTTTCTTTTACCTGTGATGTTTGGATATTAGTACTTTTTAAATGTTCCTTAATATGCATATTATCTCTATGCTTACAGGTGAATCAGGCTGTTACTGGTTGCCATGGTCTGGATGTGCAGTTCCGGGGGATTAATTTCCTGGAATCTTTGGTGAGTACCCAATAGATTATTTATTTATTTCTTGACCCAGTTTGTGTGCCTGCTAAAGTGACGATCGCCTTTTTGTATTTAAGAGTTCATATAGGATCTTTTTTTTGGTGAACTTTGTTACCATCTCTGATTTTACTATTACTTTTTAGGTATCTGAATTTCTACCCTCAACATCAACTGCTATGGGACTTCCAAGAGAGTTTCATGAACAGTGTCACGGTTCATTTGAGCAGGATTATCTAAAGGTCCTATTAGAAATGCATAATTTTTTTCGTTTTGGTTGTTGCTCCTGGTCCTTTTAATTTGTAGTACAAATCATTTTTGCCGGTGGCATGTTTGGGAGGCACTGAATGGTAGATCTTTCTTGACATCTTTTGTCCCCTAAAAAAGGGACCACCATCGACAAGAAGCAATTCATTTTATTAAAATTTACAGTTTGTACACCAATCTAGACAAAGTGAAGCATTTAGTACATTGGTAAAATGATAGACATTCTGGTATGCCAGGAATGCTACTTTGAGACCTAATTCCTCCTTGCTTTCGACTTAGCAAATGCAAAATGATTATCTAATACTGATCATCAACATACGCAAAATCAAACAAGTAATGCTCGAACATTAAAGTTGAAACTTTTAAAAGCTCTTATATACTGATTAGTAGGTGTGGTAATCTTTAATTTATGTAGATTGATATATTAATTGTGAAAATATATAGGTTGCTGCAATAACTGTCTGATTATGTGTAGATTGATGTCTAAATTGTGGGGTATTATTAGAATGGTTTACTAGCTAGCTGTTAAAAGATGATTGTTTGGAGTACAAGGCGTTATTTTCAAAAGTGAAATTAATAACAAGGTCATGCTCTTTATGTTGCCCCACTAATTCTGTTGATGTGATATACATTTTTCGTTCTTGCTAGGTTAACTCTTGTTTTAAATTTGCAGAATATATATTGCTGGGCCCGAGATGCTGCTTTTGGTGTTACCAATAAGATAATGGAATCTGCTTCTACTGTGCCTGAGGTTAATGTATGCACTGCAGCAATGCGACTTATGCTTCAAATATTGAATTGGGATTTTCGTTACAATTCAAATAGAAATAAAAGCTCGAAAATTGGAATTGATGCTTTCTCATCCGAAATTAAATATGAAATTGCCCAGAGAAGTGATTGTGTACTAGTGCAGGTATTCAGAATATTCTTCTGTCCTTCCAATATCTGCATCTTATATGGCTCTCTTAACAGTTTAGTCTTATGCATATGACAATTGTTTACTCCCAAACACATCATAGTAGCAGTAAAAAAACTAAGGTAACATATAGGTATCCCTCCATCCTACGGGTAAATATAGAAGGGACAATGAGACTAAGGCTTTACTTGCTTGTCAAAATAGATGATGCCTTAACTACATTTTTGCTAGGAGACGATTGTGGACGAAAGTAACAACAATCAGGAGTTGTGTATTGATGGGAAGTAATGCACAGCATAATTTAGGAAGATTGGGAAGAATTGATGAAAGTACTAAGATATTTGCAGCATAATGGGAATTAAGGCAAAAAGTTTAAATGTCACCTTCAAAGGGTGAGTTGAATACGAAATCTAAATCTATTCAGGAGGGGTGCTCTATAATTATTATGTGTCATTAGAACCGGTGAATAGAGATTGTAGATATTAGTCCCTGACCATTCACCATTGAAGCGCATATTTGGCGAGTTGAGGCATATTTAATTCCTGTCACAACCTCTGTTATTGTATTGGGAAAGTATCACTTTTGTACACCAATTTATCAGCAATTAATAATTTGTACATCATATTAGTAACAGTTACTTCACACACCAGCTTACTCGACATAAAGCAACTAGTACACCAATGCTACAATTTCAGCTCAAAAGCATTAGATATTTGTTGATTGTTTGATTACATTGGTGGACTAAGTACAAATCTACACCAATTTAAACGTTGCTATCCTATCATTTAAATTTAAACTTTTTAGCTCTCCTGAATTCTTATAAGTTGCTGTAATAGTTGGTTGTAACGATTAGTGGGTACGTTACACTTGTCTATAGTACGAATTTAAATTGTGAATTTTGATAGGTTTGTGACTTATTTCTCAGCTTTATTTAAATTGGTGTCTAAAGTTTGAATTTTGACAAGTTGGTGTATCAATTGTTAAAAGTTTGAGTTGGTGTGAAAAGTTAATGTTTTCCCCTTTTTTGTTTACTGAGCTTCATTTTGGGGAAACCTTTTATGCTTCTTCAAAGGTTACTGTGTACTGCCTTCTCTTGGCCTCCCATTTATGAACTCACATGCCTTAACTGTTTTTATTTTTTATGCTATTTGCAGCCTGGTCCTTCTTGGCGAGAAATATTGCTGACAAATAGTCATGTTGGGTGGATTTTGAGCTTATATGGAGTACTGAGACAAAAGTTTTCATATGAAGGCTATTGGCTTGATTGTCCTATTGCTGTATGTGCACGAAAACTTGTTGTCCAATTCTGCTCCTTGACTGGAGCCGTATTTCCAAATGGTACGCATTTTATATCAATATTCATATACCTCTTTTCCTAGTAGAAAAAACCATTAGCAGTACCCTATCCCTTAGTACACACAGAAGCACAATTGAAGTCTATATGACAATTTACCCTCATATGTGTCTTCAGTTTCTTTCTCGTTTTCACAAGGATTCCCACTGTGAAGAAAACTTGTTACCTGTCACTTTCACTATCCCCAAGTTCAGACCACTTGCTGTGTATAACAATAACGAGGAGAGCTAATTAGATGCCAATGGTACTATTTATTGTTAGAAAAACTGGAAAAATATTCAGTCATCAAATCTACCGATACATGTACCTAGAAATATTTCGGGTTGTAATTGATTTTTGGTGTGTAAACTGGGCTCCATCGGATGATGAAACAATGGCACATGATAGCATCATTTGGGTGCTTATTATAATGGTCAAACCTTTCTGTTTCGATTATTATTGGGAGTGGGTCTGTTGTTCTCCTCTTGCTTCATCCTTGACAGTCTGCATACATGTTGCTTTATATCGTTGGATAATTGTACCATGTCACGGCTTTTCAGGATAAAAACATTCAACATTTTCTTTTGGGTTAATTACAATTTTGTAAACCCTACTATCGTAGTTTTTCAATTTTGTATATTTAACTTACAATTCTTATAAAGAATACACTAGGCTTTCGTTTTTCTAACATTTAGTACAGCCCTTGTCACTTTTCCCATCAAATTCGATGGCATTTGACGTCACATATATGTTCTTTTATAATGGTACATCCGGCTACTATGATCTCTCTTTTCAACTTTCTACTCCCACTTGACATAAACATGACGAGAGTGTCCTATTTGGGAAAAAACAAAAGCTCCGTGCACTAATTAAAGAAGTTGTTAACTGAGTGTACTAAATCAGAAAATCGTGAAACTTCGCCGTATAAATTTGTAACGAATCTTAGTTTCCCCCCTTCTGATCATAACTGCTTATGTAGTCGGTTTTCTATATCACCAAAAAGATGCCCTAGCTGTCATTCCTCTCTGATTTATTACGAGTACACGAAATTCCTTGATTTGATGTCCATTTTGTCGATACATATTTCAGATAACGAGCAAATGCAAGAACATCATCGTCTGCAGTTGCTATCTGGAATTGTTCAATGGATCAGTCCTCCAGATGCAGTTTCTAAAGCAATTGAAGGTGGAAAGAGTGAGAGGTTCTTATTTCTTACTTTCATTTGTCATTTATTTTGGCATACCTAGATGTGATATATTCTTAGACGGACTCAGTCTAGTAGTGTAGACCAATCAGAGTGCACCTTGTATTCAAAATAAAAAGGGGAGAGGGTGGATTCACTTTAGCTCAATATATCAGCTTTGGAAGTTAGTACACCATATATTTCAATTTACAGTTTATACTTTAGCTACCGGGAAACTTGTTTACCCTTTCAAAAACCATGTTTCCAGTTTCCCGCTTCTTGTTTCTCATTATTTCACTTGTAAATCTTCATATTTTTGTTCATGTTTCATGTTTTCGTTTTCCATTTTACTTCCCACTTCCGTTTCCCTACTCCGTGAATATGAGTGTAGACAAAATGAAATCTTTAGTACAGTCGCTTTAAAGTTTTACACTATCTTCTCAGTTATATAGTCTTTGTTGGAATAAGGTTCTGGACTAGATGGCAAGTAAAACAAATTCCAACAACTAATATACCAGTATTAAAAATCAATTTTTTTGGCACTCATATAATGATAAATTTCTATAGATTGGTGTACTAATGGTCCAATTATGTTGTGTTTGGTGCACTGATTGTTCAATTTTGTAATGATTGATATCAAAATTGGATACTTCTTATGTCGAAGTACTATTGTAATAAGCTAATAACTTCGAGAACAAAGTAATATTGACCCTACAATAAGACAAAATTAAAATTTAGAGGGACCCCAATTTTGGTGGTATTTTGGTGGTGAGATAATGTTGTCTGTTCGAAAGTACGTTTTCCAATTAGTCTGGTTTACATCCAACATGGCAGAGTTTCTACTTTTATGTTCTGTGTGGGACATGACATGCTTATAACTTTATTTTTCTCAGTGAGATGCTGGATGGTTGTCGTGCACTCCTAGCAATAGCAACTGTAACTACTCCCAGTGAGTTTGACAGGCTTTTAAAATCTGTAAGGTCAGTTACCACAAACTTTACTTTGAATTTTATCACAATCTTTTCCAGTAGGTTATCTTTTAAGAGCTTACTAGTTCATTTAATCGCGTTCTCAAGGTTTTCAGTTTTCTTCCACTCAGTATCTGGGTTGAAATGATGTAACCAGGACCAACCATTTTTGTGTTTATGCCATTTGACTTTGTTTGAAAGAGTTGTTGGGAATACGTTTTCCAGGTCTTAAAAAATTAGTTCCGTGCTAGAATTGCAGCAGTGTTTTTGTTCCCATCCAAATTTTAAAAAAAGGGTTAATGTCATTCTTTGTACATCAACTTTGGTCTTGGTCATACTTTTCTCCCTATAGTTTTTATTGCATAGGTCTAGTCCGTAATAATGTTTTTTTTCCTCAAATTTTGTGTCTAGTTGCCATTTAACATTGATTATCTGTAAGCAGTAATGTTCTATGAAGTATATTTTACTCTTAATTTTTACGGAGAAACTAATGGCTTTAGGTTTGAGCGACGCAAAATGCTTAATTTGTAAAGTTCAGGGACTAAAACTGTGTACTATAAGAACATAGGGAGAAAATTTGGTATAAAGACCAATGTTTTAATGAAATGAACCCTAAAAGAAACATTTCTCAGGATTCATGAGCATAACCAAAGCAACTAGATAGCACAACCAAATAAACTAGATAATATCTCAACGACCTTCACAATGAGTTTTGTGTCCCTTGATTTTCAGCTCATTTGGCACTATTACTCTGTTATCGTCCTTAATGTGCGAAGTTCTTAAAGTTCTTATAACAAACTACACTGATGAAGAGACATGGAGTTACGCGGCGCGTGACATCTTGTTAGATACGTGGACATCACTTCTTGTGGTACAGTCTCGAACTTCTAATATATGCATATTTCCGTTTTACATTTACCAGGAATCGGGGGAAATATTAGTTTTGTACACCAATTTATCGGCCTTTAACAATTAATACACCGACTCAACATGCCCAAATTTTAGACACCAATCTAACAAGAGTCAAACAATTATTACCAAACATTAATTACACAAGCTATCATAACTTAGGAGTGCTTAAAAGTGAAATTCTAATGCTGGTGTACTTCATTATTTGAGTTTGTTTAAATGGTGCTTAGTAAATTACCATATAAATTTGGAAATGTTTTAAGCATGATGTACTGATTATTAAAAGTTGATATAGGTTGATGTGTGAAAGTTGTGTTATTCCGCTTTTGTATTTTGCAGTATGTGATGTTATCCCTTATACATTTTGCAGCCCATGGATAACATGGGGCATAGCTCACAACTCCCTGCGGACGGAATAAATGCAGCTGCTAATTTATTTGCCATGATTGTTGAGTCTGAATTAAAGGGTATCTCTGAACTGTTGTTCTCGTTCAAACTGCTGTTCTTTTGAAACCTGTTTTCATTCTATCAGTAACTTAAATCTTACTTTCGCAGCTGCTTCTGCATCTGTTAATGATGAGGAGTGTGAAGTCCAGTATATGCAAGCTTCTATTTCTGGTATTGAAACTGAACTTTTATGGTGTAATGCTGTAGTTTTTCAGACAAGATGCAAATAACCCCATGCACTATTTTTTTATTTTTTTTTTTGCAAGCAACCCTAATTTAATTACATTATTCGCAATTAACCCTCATTCACTATTTAAATTTTGCTAGCAACCCCATCTTCCGACTTTAAAATGGCATAACTTTGTGTTTGAAGTCCTCTTGGGATTTTTTCCTTTTTTATCTCTGATTAGTTTGCTGACATCTTAGGCTCTTAGCACCAGAAGGCAGAAGTTACCAAATATGATTTTACACCGTTTTATTTATTTATTTATTTAAATAGACTTTGCCGTATCACTGCTCTGAAGGACTTTTTTCGATTAGCTGCTATTTTGTATACATAGGTATTCATAAAAATGTGTAAAAAAAAATCATCCAAAAGGGACCTACTAACATGTCACTACTTTTGATTAAATTTTTGTAGTAGTGTATGTGGGATTTTTATGCAAGTATTGGAAGTACTTGGGGATATGGGGTACTTCATTGTTCCCTTTTTTTAGCACCTTCCTGACCACTTTTACAGCACTTAATGTTATCTCTAATAGAGAGAGAGAGAAAAAAAATGTTATCATCTAACAACTTTTTTGTTGAGATCCTTTTCAGCCATGGATGAGAGGTTAAGCTCCTATGCACTTATTGCCAGAGCTGCAATTGAATATACT
Organism: Primula veris; assembly: GCA_963682055.1. Taxonomy (NCBI): domain Eukaryota; kingdom Viridiplantae; phylum Streptophyta; class Magnoliopsida; order Ericales; family Primulaceae; genus Primula; species Primula veris. Next base: position 33,574,131 of record OY821746.1, on the reverse strand, counting down.
ATTCCTTTACTCACAAGGTCATTTTCTGACCGCTTTGCAAGGCTTCATCAGGTCTTCTTCTTTTCCTCTCTCTTTTTTTTTTCTGAATTTGACAAATTAGTGGGTGTCAATTTGGTAGCCATTTACTTTGTAAAATTCTCTTCTATTTCCGTGGTGTGAACCTCTTGGGGAGATTATTAACTGTATATCAATTCTTTGATTGCTTATTTGACAGAGGGGCGCAAGTGATCCTACTGAAACTCTAGAAGAGCTTTACTCACTTTTATTGATAACAGGACATGTTCTTGCTGATGGGGGAGAGGGAGAAGTACCCTTGGTATTCATTCTATCTTCTAATTTCTGTCTGGTTTTGCAATTGCCTCCTTATTGGTTAAAATCTGTCTAATAATTTCTTTTAGTATAGTAGATTGTTAGATGACAGTGTTTATTTCCTATGGAATATAAGTCTCATCTGTTTCCCCAATTTTTTCAACCCAATTTGATGGGTTGTTTCAGTTCTCTAGACAAAGCAGCTGTGATTTTGAAAAAAAATATGCTTTGCCGTCAATGTTGAAAGGTATTCAATTTTTCGAAGTTAGAATACCTGTGCTGTTATGTACAGAAATTATTTGAATATACATGGGTAGACATTTCCTTAGGATGTTAACTTTATGAGGTAACCAGCCTATCCTTTTTTTTTTTACTGTTCTTTGATTTTCACGTTCTATTCTGTTAAATGCAAAAGTTTTGGCCTCAACTTATACTGAATTTATCTTAGTTATGGTAAAATAGAAAATTAAGAGGTAATCTATTTTTGCAAACTCAACCAAAAAACCATTCATAACCAGAGCCATACAGTGCTAGATCATCTGATTGATTGTTTTTCTGCTGATGGAAATTGCTTTAAGGTAAGAACTAAATGAAGAATGAAAGGAAGCCAAACAAGGCCTAAAGAGAACATATAACAAGAAGGGTTTGTAGTATCAACGTCACTCAAGCGGAAAGTTTACTGCTCTGTATTTTTCAACTTAAATTTATTCTTTGTTGTATGACACTTAAGTATTGGGCAAGTAAGTGACAGCCCTTTTTTGGATGATCCCATAAGGAATTCGTGGGGTTATCTCTAGAATATCTAGGTGGGTTGGAAAACTAAAACAAACTGAATATAATGTTGTGGTTTAATATTTCGATACAGTTGTTATAATGTAGTTTATCAAGGTACCAAAAGCTTATATATATGGTGTTCAGGTACCAAATGCCATACATTCGAATTATAAGGACGTCGTGGAGATAGAAAAGCATCCTGTGATCTTACTATCTTGGTATATTTTCTTTCAACTCAGTGTTCAGTCAAAGTCTGTGTACTGTAATTTCTGAGAAACTTAAGTCTCACTTTTCAGTTTTCGCCCAGTTTTGCAATTTTCAAGCATAAATTGTTATTATAAATATCTATTCTTTCATGTTGACATACATGTATTTTGATTTTTACAGCTCAATCATAAGATTTGCCGAGCAAAGCCTAGACCCACAGATGAGAGCATCTATTTTCAGTCCTCGACTAATGGAGGTAATATATGGACCGCACTTGCAACTTTTATTGTAAAATCCTGACCCTTATGGATTGCCTTACTTGCCCACTTCACTTAGAAAGGAAGGATATAAGTGGGACCTTTTCTGCCCACTTCACTTAGAAAGGGAAGGATATAAGCGGGACCTTTTCTTATCATGTATATTTGAGGTTCAAATTGGTCGCAGTGTAGGAAATATCAAATTTTAGTTTGAAAATAATTCTATTTGCCGTTTCCTTGACATTTGTCACGCAGTTGAATAGCATATGGTCTTTAGGCTTTTCGTATCTTTTTCTGTAAATCCCTTGCATCTTCTTTGCTGTTTCATATATGGTATGGAAAAATCTATACCTTGAATATATCCAAAAGATCACTTTTGTTTACTATCCTCTTAACTTGACTCGAAAAAGTAAAGTTTTATCAACTTCCTATCAGATATTCTTACATAGATATTTGGGTGTGGTTTCAGCCATTTGATAAACCATACTTACTTTACTTATATGACTGTATGAAACAAGTCTTCGTTTGTATATTCTTTCTATTAGAGTTCTGTTATTATTGTCTAAAGACAGTATTAAAGGACTATAGTGGCTCATCCACTAAATCTGTATTCAACCTTGTTGATTTTATTTCCATCATGCCATTTGTCTTCTGTTAAGTCACTTTTCTCTGAGTTTTTCCACTTTCAGTAAACTTTCCCAGAGGAAATATCGTTAACTGCTCATTAGTTTGCTTACTTTAGTTATTCTGTAAACAGGCAATTATCTGGTTCATTGCGAGATGGTCTCAGACTTATCTTATGCCAGATGAAGAAAGTAAAAGGAACAAAACTACTTTGGATAGTGACCCTGGAAAAGCTTGGCTTAATTATTTTAAGGAAAATTATCAAGGCAAATATGTGCTCGATATTATTGTCAGGATATCGCAGATGACGCTTGTGTCATACCCCGGGGAAAAGGATTTACAGGTTATATCACAATCTCTTTTTCTGCCTTGCAATCACCAGAATTTTATTTTCTAGTAATGTAATTGGCAAATAGATTTACTGTAAATAAAATTAATGTTTCTCAGACTTTGAGGGAGTTGTTTGTAGATGTGTTTCTTAGTCTTTGTTGAGAAACCTACATGAGTGCAGCTATGGTTTATACAGACACCTATAATTGTTGGATAAAAAGAGCTAGAATGAGTATTACTTCTATATATAAGTCGAGCATTTCTCTCATTAAGCCAAGCGTGTTAAAGCATATTTCACTGGAATAATTAATATCTTCATAGTACTTGAATTATGCATAAGTTTTTTTTATTCTTGTTTCATTATGGCCATAAAGGAATTTAAAAGATAATTTGCTTCAAAGTTTCATCAAAATGAAGCTTTCTTTCTGTCTGTACAGATATCATGGAGACATTGCTGATTTATTTATTTTGGTTATTAACAGGCTCTTACTTGTTTCCACCTACTGAATGGGATGGTCCGTACCAAGAGTATCTGCCAACACGTTGTTACACTTGTGAGTGGTGTTTGTGCACAACTTGTAGTTGCAACTTACAACCAATTAAGTTTCACCTGTCAAAGAAAATATCTCAGCAGTATTTGCTTTACTATCTTTATGAACTGGAGTGATACTAGTTGCTGTGCTACTTTTGTCAGCTGGATTTTTTAAGTTTTCTGTATGTAGTTAGCCTTGCAGGATAATGATGATATTCTTTTCCAATGAGTGATACATTGTTTCTGCTGATTTTCCAAAATAAAATATTCCTGCAAAACTGAAGATTCCTTCTTTGCTTATGTTTACGTAAGATGCATCATAGAATGAGAACTGGCAAGATTTCCCTAAAGATCTTTTTATTATGACTCAATACCTTATGATAGAGTACAGTGCTTGCTTGTTTAGGGAAAAATAAACAAGTGACGTCTAATTTGCATAGTACTCGACCGAAGGGGGAAAATGGTTTACAGATGTATAAATAAAATAAAATAATTCTCTGCGTTCATTTAAGAGTTGCTTGGAGAAGGAATTGCTATAATAATATGCTCGCAGGACACTGGGAATCAAAGTGTTTTATAACTTACGACCGTTTTGCTTTTATACCTTATGTTTCATAAGATACGGTTTAGCTCTACAACATTTTGTATGCTACTTGTGTCTCATATTTTTATGTTTGAATATTACTGGTGTTATATCTGGTGAGAGGAAATATGTAAAAAAAAATTATTTCAGATATCCATCGGAAATACCACTTGACACATACGGCTGTTTCCATCTGCTTTGCAGGATTCTTGGCGTGACTTAGCAAAAGCTTTTGCTTTGGAAAGAACGTTGTTCACTTTACATGGCTCTCATCAAGTAAGAACTTTAAGTAAATTGATCCATTACTTATGAACCCTTAACGTTTCGTAACAAAGAAAAATTTACCTCTAATATCTGCAGCGTTCTCTTGCTCAAGCCCTTACACTTTCAGCTTCTACCATGAGCTCAGAAGCCTCAAATCAGTGAGATTTTTTCCCTCTGCGACCTAACATTCTTTTCCTCATATGGACTGTAAATTCCTGGGATAATTACATTTTTATACACTAACAAATCATTCGATTTTGGTTTTTGTTAACCGACCTACCAAAATTTAGAGTCTATTGGCGGTTACCATTTAACTAAGAAGGAAATTTGTTTTACACTGCTCTATCATTTTGCTCCGATAGTGTACACCGCACTATCCCCCCCCCCAACACACACACACACATCTATGAGTAGCTATGGTTTATTCTACATATATAGAAAACCGTAAAGTTAAATTAAATTACTAATTGTTTTAGTTTGTAGGCCAGCGTACGAAGTATTTAATTAAAACCTGACGACGCATTGGTGTACAAAACTGAAAATTTTATAATGTCTTCTTGAATAACCTAAGTGTCCATGTTCTGGTATGAGATTGATTTGTCTTAATGTTTTGTTTAGGTACGTGAAGGAGCTCATGAGTCCTATGGTAGCTTCGCTAATGGAATTATCCAACAAGAAGGATCTTAAAAATGTTGCCCAACAGCCAGATATTATACTCTTTGTATGTAAAGATCTTGTGGAAAAACAAAATAACATGAAGAGTAAGATGCAAATGACCTCATGTACTATGGGTGTTTTGCAAAAAAACCCCATACACTTCTGATTTTTTCCATCAACCCCCATGTACTATTAAAAAAATTTTGCAATAAACTCTCGTTTCGAATGTTAAAATGGTATAACTTTGTGTTCTGTCCGTTAACAAAATTTCTTCTTTTGATAAATGTTTCTCGTTTATGTGTATGGGAAGAATGGTCAACACAAAAAGTACTATAGAAATTTTTTATGCTAAAAAAAGTTTTTTAAAGCAGAAAACTGCATTTCTACCAAAATATGATGTTAAACTGTTTTCGAGCTTACACTACATAGAAATTGACCACGGACAGATTAAAAAGGTCCAGAACAGGCCACTGAGTGCAATGACTCCATCTCAAAATTGAAAATGGGGTTCGATTGCTAGTACAAGGGAGTTAATAGCAAAAAACTATAGAACATGTGGTCATTACCGTCACACCCATAGTACATGGGTGTTATTGCATTTTACTCTAATATTTGAATTTGCAGTTTTACAGTTCTGCAAAAGAAACAAAGAACTATGCTTTGATTTTCTGTGAATGAGTGCTCATGCAGAAATTGACATTTTGAAGGTAACTTGTTTACTGGAGCGGTTACGTGGAGCTGCCAGTGCAGATGAACCTCGGATACAGAAAGCAATATATGAGATGGGAATTTCTGTTATGCATCCTGTTCAAATTTTCCTTGAAGTGTACAAAAACGAGGTATTAGCTTGTGCTCCAGCATTTTTTTATTCTTTTTATATTATCTTAAATCTCGTTTTAGTTTTAATGATTTCATTTCGCGACGATGGAAAGAGAGTCTCTTTTAGTCAAGCGACTGTTGGGTTGAATGTATATATATATCTAATTATTCCATTGATATGCAAATCTAGTGTTTTCATATGAATTTAGGTGATATCTACCAACTAGGGAAACTGAGATTTTATGTGGATAATACTTGAATCTGGCTGGATCCCAGCTGTGGCATCTCAGAAACAAAAGAAAATCACTTAAAGCGTTATTTGCTGTGTTAAAACTTAAACATTACCATCATCCAAATATTGATAATATCCCTAAACCTTCAGTACTTACATTATATGAATCTGTTTCTAAGCAATTATTGATCGATTCCAGTTCTCTCTGTGGGAAGTATGTCTTTATGTGCAGTAATTGAGATTTTTTCAAGTAAATTAAAAGGCTGTGTATAGTAGCAACTACATGACATATTTGCGGTGGACAATGTTTTGTGTAAGCAGGTTAAGTATCTTTTGCCATTGTGTTATTATCTCCATACCTTAAAACAAAGTTACCTTGTTATTACAATAATGCTCATTGGAGGCACATTGAACCTTAATCACTATACTTACTAGAATCCACATAGTTTGGGAACGTATACTGACTGTAATCAATTGATTTAGTCTGCAGTTGTGTATCTGCTATTAAAATTTGTTGTGGAGTGGGTTGATGGGCAAATTATGTACTTAGAGGCTCAAGAAACTGCTTCCGTTGTGAATTTCTGTATGGGCTTACTTCAACTTTACTCTTCCCATAATATCGGAAAGGTAATTTCTTTTTTCTTCATACTGAATGTATTTTTCCCATCTTAACTTCCGTCTGCTGTTTCATAGAATGATCCCGCTAAACATAGACACATATGCACTGATGATAGTTTGCCCAGAATGTTTTTAAAGGTAGCTTGTTCTGATACACGACTTGGCACATGTCTGACACTCTGTTGGGAGAAAGTAATTATGCCGGAACACACATAATCAGGTTTTAGGTATAAACATTGTAAGTTGGAATTGAGTGGTAATTAAACATTAATAATTCAAAATTTTAGATTTTGTAAGGATGACGTATGAGTTCGTTATTTATGAAATATTACTGCCCTGGATGCTTTGAATCTGTTTCTCTGCTGCATTTATATTTAATTTCACGATTTTTTCATATTTTTCCACTAATTTTCTTTTTTATACAGAGATCTATTGAAACTTATTCTAGTGTTAATTATATATTCTTCAAGATGAATTTTGAGCCAACTGGGAGAAAAGTACCTTGGATGTCTCTAAATTTTGGACAAAAGTGTCCTAAAGCCACTGAATAACGGAAAGGCTTTTCTTAGTAGTTCTTTTAAAATTCAGACATGTTTATTCAAAGTATCTAAGAAAGCTTCAATGTCTTGGATAGTATGCTTCAATATGCACATTGACCTATGTTTACTCTCAAAATTGCATGGTTCTTTGTCTTTTGTTGCCATAAACCAGTTTGGGATATCATCTTGCATATGAATGAGAGATAATTTGTTTCTGGCTTCTCATTGTTGTCTCCTGAGTCCCGTCTGTTCCAAAATCTAGACCTCGTTATCCTTTTTATGTGTAATTGCAAAAGGAGCTAGGATGAGGCCTAATTGAGACCTGTTCCGTCAAGAATTTGCAATATTCTATATGTATTTATGTCCGCAATTCAACCTTTTCCTTAACTGATATCTAATTTGATTGCAAAATTCACTTTTATCAGAGAGCCAATGTCGTGATTTTTTTTTTTTACTGCTGCCAGATTTCTGTTAATCTTTCAAACAACTTACTGAGTGAAGCAGAAACAGAGAAATACAAAGATCTGCGTGCTCTTCTTCAACTCCTTTCAAGTCTTTGTTCGAAGGATCTGGTATTTTTTTTTACCATTTTTCCTCCATTTAATTTTTTGTTTGTTTGTGGAAATGACAATTATTACATCTCTCTTTCAAACCAATGCAGGTTGACTTTTCATCAGATTCCAATGGGACTCAAGGACCTAACATATCCCAGGTACCTAAGAACTTTCTTGTTTTTATTCTTATTTACCCTTGCACATTTACAAAATTAAAAGGTTTGGTGTTTTGCTTGCTATTTCAGGTGGTATTTTTTGGTCTTCACATTGTTACACCTTTGATAACGTCGGACTTACTAAAGTATCCAAAACTATCTTATGACGTAAGCTTTTTACCTTTTTTACTCCATTTATTAATTGTAAGGTTGTAAACGAAATTAGGCAGTTAGGAGCTCTAAAAAGATGCATTTTCTAAGCTTTACAAACAAATTTCAAAACGCCTGGCTAGACTTTCCAGGGTAAATTGCAGTTTTGTACATTAGTGTCAGTATCACCTAATTTTGATTCTCTACTTCTGACAAAAATTAGCAGTTAATACGCTGACGTTATGTTTCTCGCCAATTTAGCACACATTAGACCAAAAGAAAAAGAAACGTTGGTCGTGGTACTAATTAATTAAAAAAACCAAAATTCTGTACACGAGTTCCATCACTTTATTTCTTCTTGTTTACGCTACTAAATCGATTTTTCCTATTCTGGTCCCGCAACCATGAATTCCATTTTATATAGTGTATAAATTCAAGAAGAGAAGTTAGGGTAGGGTAGGGTAGGGTAATTGATAGTAATCATTAATAGATTGGTAATAAAATCAAAACCTGTGATGATATTTTATACAATCGAACCAGCTATCCTAAGACCATGTACTGATCGTCGAGCTCGAGTATCTTTCGGCTCTTTTATGCAATGATTAGAGCTCGGCTCTATTCATATACACCCCTAGTTATGAGTTATAACTAAAAACCGTGCTTACATTTGTTTTTTTGTTATGTGACCTTGCTCAGTATTTTTCACTGCTATCTCATATGCTGGAGGTTTATCCTGAAATGGTTGCACAGCTTGATAGTAGTGCTTTTGCTCATGTACTTGGAACCCTTGATTTTGGTCTTCACCATCAGGTAAGCTAACAGTCTTGATTATATCACTTTATAGTTTATATATGAGTTCATGTAACAGTCTTTATATGCCAAATTCTTTTTCTTTTTATGCAATATTAAAGAAAAGTTCTACTGATAAAATTACCGATTTCAAATTAGGTGTTAGGACGTCATCTAAAGAATTGCAGTGTATTGTTTCGTAGTGATTTTTTTGTTGTTGTTATACTGAATTTCAGAATTCAATGTCACTCTTGTTTTTGTCCATTTCTCTCTTCTTTGATATTTGTATTTTAGATTATAACTACTAATTTTCTGATGTTTACAGGACACAGAAGTTGTTGACATGTGTTTAAGATCTCTGAAAGCACTTGCTTCTTATCACTATAAGGAGATAGTTGGTGGTAAATTAGGGTTAGGATCACAAGCCACAAGTTATAGCGATACTAATGGAAGATTACAAGATGGCATTTTAAGTCGATTTCTCCGTTTGCTGCTTCAATTTCTCCTTTTTGAGGATTACAGGCAAGGATTAAAAAATTGCATTAGATATTAAATTCAAATGCTTTGCAAAAAACATAAAAATAAAAACATTGTTTTGTTTCCATGTTTTCGTGGGATTTTTTAACTCTTTGTCCGACTCATGTTCTTTTGGTCCACTCGGGGGTAAGCAAATGTTTAAAATATTGAAATGACACATTTGGAAATTTAATTGTTGGACTCCTATAGTAGTAGTAAGCAAACATAGAGTGGATCATGAATTTTTAGCTATATTAATTTCACTTAAAGTACACTCAAATGGCCAAATGCATTCTAATTATTTCCTGATAATAATACATTTCTGAGTGCAGTACCGATCTTACAAGTGCTGCGGCAGATGCTCTTCTTCCGTTGATCCTTTGTGAACAAGGCCTTTACCAGGTACATATGGTGGGCCTAGGTTGGGGTCTTTTTAGTATTATAATTTCTATATATTCCAAATTTTATGATGTCATATAAATGCATGATGCAACCACAACTAGTACAATGATTCATACGTATTCTGATATTCATGCAACTCAGAAAATAAATATCAGAAAATAAATAGATATTCTGATATTTCTCCTACTTATTGCTATCCCACCTGGAAATAATTACTCCACGTGTGCTATGTCTTATTCTTTTTGGTTTGTTCCAAAAGGAGGCACTTTAAAAAATTAAAATAAAACAAGAACTTCACATGTTTTGTTGGTGAATTTTTTATTAAGTTGGGATATGCACAACAACAATTTGAGCTCACAACTCGTAAATCAACCTTTATGACCAATATGTATTCAGTTCGGCGATGCTAAAAATCTTGATATCTTGTATCGGCGCATGTGCCTTTTAACATGAGAAAGAACAAGTTTTCAGCTGAAGCTGTACGAGAAGATGAAATCAAACCACCCTTCAAATATCTCTACATTGCTCCATAGAGGCCATTCCTTTGAATACCTATCTTAAATACTGCACGCAGTCTGTAGTCAAGTTCAGTCATATTTTCTCCAATTTTTTTATATTAAATGTCAAGGTTTCAGCTACTAGTTTTGTTTGTCGATGTTTATCCTTTTTTTTTTATTGGAATACCTTTTTGTTACAGAGATTAGGAAATGAGTTGTTGGAGAAACAAGGGAACCCCTCGTTCAAATCAAGGTTGGCAAATGCATTGCACTCTCTAACAAGCGCAAACAACCTCTCTTCAACACTTGACCGTGCAAATTACCAGAGATTTAGGAAGAATTTGAACGATTTCCTTATAGAAGTTCGTGGTTTCTTGCGGACAATATGATTTCTGTACAATTTACATTTTGATCCGAGTCTGTAGTCTTGCGGTAGGATATCTGTGAGTGAGTGAGAGTGATAGAGAGAGTCTGCACTCACATTTGTTGTTGGATTAGAGTCGTCGGTTTGGTTAAGTACAAGATATTGCGATTACAAAAGTACAGTTAGTCCCAATTGAACTATAAAATTTTACATGTAAGATGATATATTAGCTGGAAGCAATGGAATGAAAAGTTCAAAGTTTTCTTATTGTGAATTTCATGCATCTGAATAAGCATCTTGCACAAATTATATTTGTTGTTTAATTATCTTTCTATGCTAATATACAGTTGGTAATGTTGGGATTTCTTTGATGTTTATGATAAATAAGTTTGTAATACTATTTCTATTTTAATCCTATTAAAAATGTAAAACTTTCTAGTTCCTAGTCATACCTGTAAATATTTAATAAGCCCTCAACTATTTTCAATCTCATATTTCAATACTATTGGTAATTTGGGAAGAATATCATTTTACAACTATACTAACAAACGTTCAAAATACATATCCTAGGAGTGTATCGAGAAACACGCCAACCACTAACAACCCAAAACCAATGTTCTGAAAGGTGTTCGGTGGAATTTAGGCGGAAATTGGACGTTTAGAGCATAATATCGCTTAATCACCGTCTAATATGCATAATCCGTCTAAGCGTGCCTTTTGAAACATTGTCCAAAAATAACTACTCTTATTAATTAATTCAAAAATACAAATAAAAAACATACGATTGGTTGTCAGACCCACGAAAATAGTGTACCGCGTTGATAGTAGCGTTTTTTCATCATTAATTAAAAACTTATTTATTTTCTTGAAACAAATAATTTGCTAGGCTCGCCTTAAATACATGATTACTTTCCATAAAGAAATTTTCTTTTATTTTGTAAGCCAATTTCATTTTTTAATGTTTATAATGAAATACCTACTTTATTTCTCTCTCCTCCTCTTTTGGTACATATTATATCAGTCTCCTATATATATATTTTTATCACAAGAGTTATATAAAACATGTACTCAAATCCATTCCCATGCACATTGGGAATATGTTAATTCTTTAAAAGATTTGGCTGTTTTTGGTGGAGTTTGTTCGACTTGTCGACATGTTGCACTTGGACAACACAACATTGTCCAACCTCTCTTGCCCTTGCCTTGGTTGATGCTAGCCGAAAATCTGGTTTTGGAGGCAGCAGCAGCCAAAAGTTTATTTTGTGATGGTCATGAGACGGACCGCATCCAAAAGTTTTGGAGGCAGATATGTTTTGTGTTTTATGCGATAGCCGAGCGATCCAACTTGAAAAACACCCATATACTATACCAGTTGTTTAGAGCAACCACATCAGCCTATTCATATCGCTATCCATAGTTAACATAAAAATCACACTTTATTAACTTTACCTAATCATGTTTACATGTACTCAAAATTGCAGGCTCTCTATAAAGATCTCTATTAAAATTTAGCCAAAAAAGTGCACCTTATCACCAAAAAACATTCAGAGAAAATGATAGTACTTTATAATATTAGGCAAAAGTGCTAAAAAGAAAATCTCTTTTATTGTTTCATTTAGGCTGTATAAAGATCAATATAAAGCCGCCTGCTACATATATGGTCATGATCATCATCACAGCAAAAAAGATCATGAAAATAGAGTATTTTTTAATAGTTACACTCTTTTGAATTAAGTCATCCTACACTTACATAACAAGCATACCAACAAGCAAACTATTGATAATATATAACTTAGACAAACTCGATTCTAATTTGGGGAAGGTCACAACATTGTTACCCATCGATCTACATATCTAGTGTGAGAAGGTCGAAGGTGTATGTATTTGCTACTGTACTGTTACTTATCGTACGGTTCATCGCAAAAACATTCATCCATATGGTTGTCGCAATTGATTCACCACTACTGCTGATTTGTCTCACCACCGTGGGTTCTATGGTCATTGAGATCCGTCATTCTACTTATTCCATTTCGTACTATTTCTATTTTACTTTTATCGTACCGTGCGTGTGAGTCATTGTATGTTTTTTTATATCGTACCGTTTGAGTCATGTATTCCTTAAATCGCACTAGGCCGTCATAAACAATCATATTATGCCTTCATTAACAATCATACTATGTGTTCATTAACAATCGTACGTACTTTTCTCAGTTACAATATGTATGCCTAATTCTTTGTCAATCGAAAGTTACAAAATGTATGCCTAATTATTTAGCTATGACCTGAAATTGCGAAATCTGAAGATATTGTCCTATAATTTTCTCTTGACTGCAGCTTTTAAGCTCTTTTATAATTTAAAAGTTGTATTATATATTGTCAATCAGCTCGAAAGACGGGTTTTGGGGGGTTTTGTAGTTTGAAAATGCTAAGCTGGAACTTTCTACATCATTTCGCAAGTCATTTATACTTCGGCTTATTCCTAAATAGATTTTGAATGCAAAACCTTCTTTATTATTAATTTTCTTCTTATAAGAAAATAAAGATAATTGAAATTATTAAGTGTGCATTACAACTTATAATTTAAACTATGAAACTTTTATATATATAAGAAAAGAAAAAAAATATAAGATACAACAATTAATATAAATGTAATGCACACTAAGCTAATATAACTTAATGTGCATTACCTTACTAAGTTATATACCCCTATTTTCATTTTCAATCTTCATCCAATTACACGTAATTTAAGTTGTTTGTCCTCCCTTGCTTACAATACTGGATTCGCCACTGTATGTTTTGCCCTCCCGTAATTAGCATCGATCTAATGATGCATGGATCGAATAATCTTCCATCAAGTTATCTTGGATATTAAACATTTACTATAATATCGAATACTAAAAGCACATGAAACTACCAATTAGATGCACATTCATCAAATTTAATTAGGTTTGCCCTCACGGCGAAGAACGCAACACCATATGGAGGAACAATCCGTACACAAATTTAGGCATGATTTTGTTATGTTTGGTAGCTATTGGCATAGTATAGTTAACACATTCATCGGAAATAGGATATCCAGAAACCCGTAACCACCAACATAGTCGCGAAAACTAAGAAAACTATATAGAGATAATTTTAATTGTGTCGAATTTTCACCTAAGTATACTTATTAACATTCTACTTTAGGTTATGTTTGGTAACAAATTCTTTGTTGCTAAATAAAATTTTAAAAATCTGTTTTAATAATCAAAACAGAAAAAACTAGATTTTAAAAATCTGTATTTTTTAGTCTTTTCAACTTAAAAATCAGATTTTTAAAAGCTGAATAATCTGACTTGACAAACACCCATAGATTTTTAAAATCTAAAATATAAAAATATGTTGTGAAACGAACCTTAATCTACTAAAGTGATAATTCCTCCATGTAAAGGTTATCATTAATTGTTGAAATCTTATTGCCTAAAAACAAGTGGATGAAGGTTTAGAAGAAAACGTGATATTGATACAATGCAAACCAAAAAAAAAAGTTATTTATATTTATTTAGCAAGTAGGTATATTTTTCTGCATAAATGATTTGCTTTGGATACAAATTTGACATCAACATTTTTTTTACCGCCTCTTTAGATTAATTTACATTTTTTTTTTTATAATTAGTAACCTTTGTTTGGAGATAAACCTGCTTCGCAGACGATATGGTTCGAACCCGTTAGTGAACGTGATATACGTAACAATCAATTTTGTTCACATTAATTTACATTGATATTCTACAATCAAATACACAAGTGACATGCTATAGTGGTCCACAAACTTTATATATCCAACTATCACTTAAAAAAAAAAAATACTCAAAAATCGTGACGGGATTAGTGACGGTATTTTTTGTTACGAGTTTATTAGCGACAGTTTTTGTGACGGATTTGTGACAGTTTAGTCAATTTGCGACAGATTTGTGACAGATTTTTAAATTAGTGACATGCTTGTGACAACTTTTAACTCTCATTAAATCAAACATTATTTTGCAGTGTAAATAGCTATATTTGCTTCTAGGTTCCCAACTCTTTGGTGTCAAATTTGCCACATAACTCATTTATCAATTTTCTAATATTTTGTATGGATCCCAAATGAGGAGAGTTTGTATAATACTTTATAAATGCATTCAAGGTAGTGGATACAATCATGAAATTATATTTGGATTTAAACCTAAAAAAGGAAACCTCATTGTCATACAAAATAATTATCAAGACTTCGTAAATTGAGTTTTCCTTATTAGTCCCACAAAATCTCATATATATATACAATGTGCATTACTAGTGTGGTCCAAAATTGGGAAGATAAATATACATTGGGAGAATTCATTTTTGACAACTAAATTATAATAGTAAATTTTTAAATAACTTATGCTAATAGTTAAATGAATTTTGTCTGTCATGCAGGGTTAACTTTCATGCAATTCGAGTTTAAGAAATTCCTTACATAGTCATTTAATCACATGGGGAAGTGTTTAATTTTGTTTTCAAGATTTTCTTGATTCTAAATATCATAGTTTTACATATTGTTATATTTTATTTTATTATTTGGTATTGATATGCTCATTAATTAATCTCCCCACATGTAAATTTTGTTTGCTAGTTAATTTACTCACCAAACACAACCCAACGTTTCAAATGCTATCTATATAAAATGATGACTTTGTACTCTCCGTTAATATTTAATTATCTATTACGAAACTATATTTAATTTTAACCGGTCAATAACTTGTATTAAAATTATCGGAATAAAATTTTTCAAAAGTTGATAATATAGTTCAAATATTAAATTTTATGATTAAATTTAAAAAAAAAATTATTTCGACAATTTCAATACAAGTTGTAAGCCGGTCAAAATTTTATTTAGTTTCGTAGTGAACAAGTAAATGGAAAATAAAATAAAGACCGTACTTGTAATTGATATAAAATAACACTTAAATTTTGTAATGAACAGTTACACAGTATGAAAATTTTGACCTAAAGCCTAGAGAGGTCACTTGGAATAGGGACCAAATTAACCATTAGTAAAATCGAGGTGAATATCGGGCCGTCTTTTTTGACCGTCCATTTTGCTTTTTTTATACTTATTTTTTTTTTTTTAGAACCAGTTTATTAAAACGTGGATAAAAGATTCCAAATCAACGTCACATTTTATTTTTATTTATTTATTTTTTTAATTTATTTCACCCAATTTCATTACAAAATAAATAACTTTAACAACACTTCATTTATCTACAAAATAAATAAATTTACCCACTCTATCACACTATTAATTAATATATTCCCCTGTTTTTTTTTCCACTCAAACTAAATACAAAATTAAAATATTTTATAATCATAATATTATATCAAGTTAACACTTTCAAGTAATTTATATTTTGCATTTTTTTATTTATTAATTTTGTTACTTCCGAGTAAATAATTAAATTGTCTCCAACAACCCTACACGTCATTACTTTTTTATTTATATTTTATACTATTTGAAATTACGAAAGAAAATAAACCTAGAGGTTACTTGGAATGGGGACCAAATTAACCATTAGTAAAATCGAGGTGAAAATCAACAACTTCAAAAAGCCAAATATAGTAAAAATGGAAACAAGTAAAAGTACCTAAAAAAATAAAATAAACGATATGTACATAATTAGTATTATTTAAAAAAAAGGGTTGTACAATTAAATATCATGTCATGAACAGTTGTTACTTTGTAGTTATCGTACGAATACAAGATTCAAATAAATATTTAACACTCGTGTTACCGACACATAGTACTATCACAACGTGTCATTGAAAAACACGTAGTTTACTACTACTATTCTGATTTTTAATGCCTTAATCATCAAGTTCACTATAAAAAAAAAAAAAAATACTCAAATAGCGACAGGATTAGTGACAGTATTTTTTGTTACGAGCTTATTAGCGACGGTTTTTGTGACGGTTTTATGACAGTTTAGTCAATTTGCGACGATTTGTGACAGTTTTTTAAATTAGTGACAGCTTTTGACTCTCACTAAATCAAACATTATTTTGTCGTAGGTATGACGAAAGATTTCAATTTTAGTGACAGAATTGGTCATTTAGTGACAGATTTGACCGTCACGGTTGGATTTTTTTTTTTTTTTTTTTAGTGAAAGTATGTAAAACTATTAAATAAATTGTTTTTGTTTAAGTAAACGGAACAATTAAAATGGCTAACACCAAACGGTAACATTATCGACACCTACAATTTAGAACAGAGAAGATATGAATTGGAGACTAAGTTTCGAATGTGAATGTGACTGGTTGCCTCTTCTTTGCGTTTGCTTGTTGATCGGTCCGGCCTTTAATTACACTACAAGAAAAAGTTAATATAGCAACAGTTTATTTTTTGAAAACTAATGATAAAATGAGTGTCGTTAAATTTTAGCAACAGTTTGTTGTTAAACTATTGCTAAAATTTAGCGACACTCATTTTACCATCAGTTTAACAACAGATACTTTGATGGTAAGCTGTTATTTTCTTATAATTAGTTGCTTTCGAGCAGGTTGGACTTCTGCCGCCGACCGTTTGCCATGTCGGCAGTTCGTGTAGGTTTTATTTTTTTTCTTGCGTTCTTTGTAGGGTTCTCTTTGTTACACTCTCAAAAAAAAAAATGAGTTGGGTTGAAATTAAATTAGAGAGAAAGGGTGTTCACTAGACAATGTTTTTTATTCTTTTAATTTAGAAAATGTTTTGATTACACGAATTAAGGGCCTTCTTGTTCGTGAAAGTTTTCTAAAACTTTCATAAGTCGACATTTTTATATTTCGTAATTTTTTGTTTTTGTTTTTCTTTTTCTAGGTGCAATGTTATCCATATTTAATTGACATATACTGAATTTAATTATGATTGATTTCTTCTAGTTCTATATTTTTGCAATCAATCTTATAAGTTTTTCCGGTTAATACTATTTATAAGTCTTTTTTGGGCATCTAATTATAAACTTCTTAGTTCTTAATGACATCTCACATATACTAATCTCTAATTTTAACATTTTTCCCTATTTCCTTGAACTTTATAGGGTGAGTTATTCACTATAAAAAAATACCCAAATAATGACGGGATTAGTGACGGTATTTTTTGTTACGAGCTTATTAGTTGCGGTTTTTATGACGGTTTTGTGACAGTTTAGTCAATTTGCGACAGATTTGTGACAAGTTTTTAAATTAGTGACAGACTTGTAACAGTTTTTGACTCTCACTAAATCAAACATTATTTTGTAGTGTTGTAAATACAACTTTTTTTTTCTTTTCGCATCCATATTTGTAAATTTAATTGTATATACGTGTATATTATATACTTTCCCTGTATATTTATATGTATAATCTATATGAATATATAAGTAATTATTAAAAAAAAACGTTACTCTATAAATTGAAATTTTGAAAGTCTGGTGTGTTAATTCCGAAAATATTAAAAGATAAATGCACCGAAATGTTAGTATTTTAAATATTTAATGCAATCATGAATCTTATATATTATGACTGGGAAAAGACTATGCTAATTCCTTAAAAGAACATTCCTCCTCTTGGGATTAATTTATCAATTGATTATTAAATGTGTATTTGAATTTTCCACTTTTTATTAGTTAATTCAAGAGATACATTCCATCTGAATAATTTTATTTTTTGACATTAATTCGGTATCCTGAATGCGATAATAATAGCCCCTCTAAGTATCAACACATGAAAAAAAATGTGTAAACCCTAAATAGAGATTTAACCTTATTTGGACTTTACAAGTTTTTTAAGTAAATGGAGAAGTAGAAATATTGTAATATAGCTAGCTAGTACATCAAACACGAACAAGACTACAAGAGATTATAAAAGTTTAGGCAAATGAAAAAACTAGAAACAGTACAATAAGTGAGATCAAACACGATTATAGATCTCCTAGAAAGATAGCTAAATTTGAGAAGAAATGAACAAAAAAGTGCATTAACAATAAATATATAGTGTTGTGCAATCATCACTCACTTATGAACTGCTTGTGGCAATATTGTTTCCTTTCATCGACTCGTGGCGCTTCCTCTTCTTCTCATAGCTAATCCCGCGAGCTTTAGATTGAAATTCCCTAACATCCCGAAGAAAAACCCTAACAGCCCTGGCCCCAAAAGGGTTTATCTCGGGACAACCCCCGTTTTCTTCATAAGCTGCCCTGAGACGCCCTATTAGGGCGTCCAGGCTCCCCCACGCCTGTCTTAACGGGCACGAGCAAAGCCCATCTGGGGCTTGCATCCCGAAATAAGGACATGCTTGGTTGTGGACCTTAGTCTTGCCAAACTGGTCTAAATATTGCAAAAACTCAAGAATGTGAGCCGAGTTGAAGTGAGTGAGTGGGGGGCGGTGACTCCTTATGTATTGACAGAACGTGTTCCAATCACGACGTTTTTGGTTCTTATAGCGACTAGTTTGTGGGCTAGGGTTTGGAGAATCTTTTATGAGCGAGTTAGGACTTGTTGTGCTAAGGACGTTGCTTGATGGTGGCACTGCTATGTTATTGGTATTGGGAATGAAAATCGGTACTTTCATAAAATCCATTATCAAAAGAAGTAGACGGATATTTTCTACTAGAAAGACTACTTTTTATTGTGAAATGCAAATCAAATGCTTGCTCCGAGTCATTAATTCCAGCTACGACCTTAAATTTTGCTTCTTCGTTGATCAGCTGATTTAACCTGCGTGGAAAATTCGTAATGAAAGATATATAAGAAAAACAATCTACCCCAGTTTTTACTGCTTTTCGTCGATCTAATCATTTTACTGATCATAAGGGATCACGTTAGTATCTTTGAGCAAAAAGTATAAACATACCGGCAAACTAAGTTTCAAATCACACAACAAATGTTAGCAATTGAAAACTTGAAAGCTAAAGAAACTAGCAATAAAACTGAGCTTTTAACCTCTATCAAATAAGTAAAGGAAAACAAAAGAAAATGGAAACCCAAGTCATTTAACTACTAATTACATCTCTTAAACATTTGGTGAACTTTAACAACTTACTAGTTAGATGACCTTGTTCTCAAATATGCACCTTGCGGATTATCATAAACTATAACTATATATAAAGTTGTGGTTAGGATATTTGTGGAAAGTGATAGAAGAAAGAAAAAGTATCAGGTGATTATGCCTCTCACTATTAGATCTATTTCTATAAAAGGGCACTTGCTAAGCTATAGAATGAGTGTGAGACAGAAAAAGAGAAATATATGCATTTGTGGCCATGTAGGAATGTTGCAAGAAAGGGAAAGTTTTGGAATTTAGTTTTGTAAATTTATAATTTATATTGGATAGTAGGTGTATGTAGGGTTGGTAAAAAATCCGGAAAAACCGAACCGAACCGATAACCGAATCGAAAAAGAGCGAAAAAGAAAAACGAAACTTTTCCGGGTCGGTTTCGGTTTACAATAAAACCGAACCGAAAAAACCCGAAAAAGACCGAAAAACCAAAAAAATAACCAAAAAAAACGAAACCGGACCGAAAGAAACCGGTCCAATTTGGTCCAAAAAATAAAAAGACCGAAATCGAAAAAAACCGAACCGAAAAATCCGCTTGGTTTCGGTTTCGGTTTTGCCAAAAACCAAACAGTACCGAACCCAGTCCCTAGATGTATGGAAGTGGATCAAGCCAAGGAAGAGAGATGTCATTTCAAAAAAAAAAAAAAAAAAAAAAAGGAAGAGAGATGTGATCGAACGAATCATTTACGATTAATATTCTATTGATAAAACCGATTAGAGTAAAATTATTACATATGAGTTTGAGATAATCGGGTAACAAACTGCGTCGATAGTCCTCCTTAAATAGCAAATCTTAACCTACTAAACACATAATCAGCCGAACACGCACTCAACACATTTCTGTTCATATACAATTTGTCTAAAAGTTTGATTTTGTTAATTGGAACGTATTCGATTTTGTTAATTGGAACGTTCATCGTTACTAAAAAAAACTAAGTGTAATTTTGACTAAAAAATAGTTTGTTTGAAATAGAAAATTTTGAAATTTAATCATACGGTTTAACATTTGAACTATATGTGTTCAATTTTATAGGGATTTAGTTTCTAAAATTTTAAGTAAAAGTTTTGTAGCGGTCCAAATTACAATTAGTTTCACTGTGGACAATAAAAGAGTAATTAGAAACAGTACAAAATAATGTTTGATTTAGTGAGAGCGAGCTAAAAATTGTCACAAGTCTGTCATTAATTCAAAAATTTATTACAAATCTGTGACAAATTGATTGAACTGTCACAAACCCATCATAAAAACCGTAGTTAATAAGCTTATGAAAAAATACCGTCAGTAGCATGGTAGTAACTATTTGATCATCTTTTTAGTGAAAGTAAATGTTTTCATTGATATTTATCTGACTTATTAACAAATGTCATCTGCTAAATACAGACACTGTCTGCTTGATACAGACGGCGGCTGTATTAGTGGGTTGGGGTATAAGTCACGCCACGTAATAAAAACTCAATCTACTAAAAATAAAAATAAATAAAAATTAATTAATATTAATTAAATTTAGGATAGACTCAAACTAGGTTTCAATATATTTATTTGAGTTTTTAATAGGTTGAGTTTTTATTACGTGGCGTGATTTGTACTATTACCGTCTGTATTAATCAAAAGACGTCTGCATAGATCAAAAGCCTTAACAAATTGTTTAATATATTTGGGTCTTATTACTGTATTTATCAATTGACTGAAAGGTAACGTTTGACACGGGTTAAATATAATCTCTTGACCTGGTCCAATATTATACTAACGATAGAAAAAGGACAACTATTCTACAAAAACCAAATCTTAAATGGGAAAATACAGATGATTATATTAAATTATGGTGCTGAAACTAAATGATTGAAAATATAACTATTTGAAAAAAATATATAACTGTGGGTACCCCTTTTAGCATCGAGTAATAAACATTGATAGTACTATTTCCACGTGATACAACACATAAATTCAATGCATTTATTCATCTGATTATGACATAGCTCTGTTTGCTTCAGATTTTGTTTCCAAAATAAAATTAGAAAAAAGTAACTGTAAACTGATGTGTCCTTTTTATTTTATGTGACATTTTCTCAATTTTGGTTGGTTCCAAATTGTTAATTTAAAATGATTCTATAACTATAAAAAAATAATAATAAGTCTCGACTCTTGAACTTTAGAATTCTGGCTTTAGAGCATAAGAAAATTTTAAATATTCTGAGTCTTGTTTGGTAAATGGAACTCTAAATCATCTTTTAGCTAATTCAGCTTAGAAAACGTTAAAAAATGGCAAAAAACCGTAGGTCGAAAATATTTGTAAGAATTAGTTTCTAATGTGTGTGCGCAAAACTGCAGTAGTTAATAGAATCCAGTTTGCCGCTAAACCGATTCCGCTAACTCACTGTTTTCTTATTATGTCCGATCTATGCAACTCCATGGCCTCACGGAAAGAAAAGGACCGAAATAATTTCGCATCAAGAAGAAGCAATGATTGGTTGGTGCCATCGCTACCCAAACATTTGTAGTCGTTTCTATCAATGCTGCTATATATCATTATTGCAAATACACTCATAAAAATCGCAACTGTCAACATTGAGCCTTTCCATGCGGACGCGCAAGAGTGACTTTAAGGTCATAAAAACCAACCCTAGATATTACATTATTACCGCAGCCAGGGGAAAATTGACTTTAAGGAGAGATTATTAGTGCAAAAACACATAAATAAAAATTACATAATTCCTCAATGCGAAGAGTGTAACTCCTGGAGTTCTGAACTTTCTGGAGTGTATCGATTAGTTTCATTAACCATGTACTAAACTGTATCGATACTAAGAATACACCGGCTCAATTAACCAAGAATTTTCCCGTTAATTGTTGGTTACTGACCTTAGAAAGACGATTGTAGGTTTGATGGACGGAAATGTTCGGGAAGAATAGCAACAACCATCTTTTAAGATTCGGAATTAGTTTTTAGGCGAGGGGAAAATCCAGACTTCAAACAAGACAACAAAAATTATTGCCTATGAAGCTCTTAATGTAACTTTCAATTAATTATAAGGATCTACCAATTTATCACTTCTTCATAAACTACAATCTACAATTTAAGGCCTTTTAAACCATATATAATTGTTAGAAACAATGCATGAGCTTATATTAGCTAGCATACTCTAATTAAAACACATACCCCCAGATCCCACCATTAATATTTACATAATTTACATTGTCATTTGAGAGTATTAATTTCCTCAGTAGAAGGCTGCAATGTGAGATAGGAACTAGAACCATGCCAGTTTCTGAAAGGAGACCGAAAAGACTACGTGTGAAGGGCGGGAAAGGCTTGATTCCGGGGGAGGGATATGCTTTGGAAAAGTGTATGTAGCTTTGCTGGGACATTTTTTTGTTTTTACCATTTTTTAAGGTTTGTCTGGATATAGCTTCAAATAATGAAGTTGGATTGTTTAAAGCTAAGAAAGTCATCAACCTAATTACACTATTACTGCTAAAACTAAAGTAAAAGGACCAAATATAATCTGTTTATTTAAACCCAAGATATTCAAGCTTTCCTATCTGGTAGATCTGATCATACATCTTTTAGATCTCATAAAACGTGTTGTAGGTAAGAATGTCAATGTCATCGTGGAAGACGGAGACGGGGTTATTAGTACACACAACATATATTATTCCGAAAATTACACTATTTTAGCTTCATAAAAGTAATAGCTGGTAACTTGATATAGTTTTCATATTTTACGCATTTTCAGAACAATTCTTCAGAGTTCTCCCGATAGAAGATCTCCATGTGGATTGCCTTACACTGAAACTATGCAGAATCAGCCAAGTATGTCCGTATGTGGGTAAATGAAAATATCGGACCCGGTTTGCCTTACCACTAAAACTATGCAGAACTATTTTGTTATATAGGACCGCAACTTTCAATCAAACTAACGATCAATGATCAAAAAGTGACAGCTGCTAGATGTAGTTCTACGACGAAGCTACGATGAAAGATAATTTGATCATCAAAATCAAATCAAAAAGCAATTTGATAGGATTCTTATCATCTACTACGCCTTCTAGTACTAATAGGAGGCAACAATTCTTCAAGACTTTTCAGACTTAGAGACCAAACTACAATAGTTTGAAATTAGCAACCAGTTTGATACTATCAACTAAAACGAGTTAAAAAAATTTTAGGATACAATTCTTTAGGATGCAATTCATTTGATACATATATGCTGTATAAATGTGCATTAACTACAGTATCGCTGTATAAATGTGCACTACAAAAAAAATGTCAGGTTACCATCAGAGCTTCTGTTACTAAACTGATGGTAACGTTAGTGTCGCTAAATTTAGCAACAATTTTTGTTGCTAAACTGTTGATAAAATTCATCATCAGTTTTCAAACAGTAAATTGTTGTTATCTTTAACTTTTTATTGTAGTGATGTTAACCAAACATAGCCAACAATCATCTACTAAAGCTTGAGCTTGATCATTTAAGATCTTCTTGGACACGAATCGAGTTTGATCATCAAAGTAGATCACTAGCAAAAGAGCGCCGAGCCCCAACAAGGCAAAAGCTACGCTCGGTTAGGCCCAACTCCACCCCTAATTACAAAGATTATCATCAGTTTTCAAACAGTAAACTGTTGCTATATTAACTTTTTATTGTAGTGATGTTAACCAAACATACCCAACAATCATCTACTAAAGCTTGAGCTTGATCATTTAAGATCTTCTTGGACACGAATCGAGTTTGATCATCAAAGTAGATCACTAGCAAAAGAGCGCCGAGCCCCAACAAGGCAAAAGCTACGCCCGGTTAGGCTCAACTCCACCCATAATTACAAAGATTATACTCCCTCCGTCCCACTTTATAAGTCATGTGTGAAACCGCGTGCAACTTTGACCGGCTTTGAACATTTAACTAAATTGCCAAAACTATTTTTTACAAATTTCTCTACATAGTTTAAATGTTAAATTATATGATAAAATTTTTTTAAAATTTTTTTGACAATTTGGAGTATCTATTTTCCACTAAAACTATGTGTACCAATCGGTAAATAGAGATTTAATATTGTGGAATGCTATGTAGCATAGACTTGCATCTGTGTCAAGCGTGACACCATAAACACAACGTGATACCTCAAATTTTAAAAATTAGGACAAGGTTACGATACGACAATTAATTATAATTATAAACATATTATTTATATATTGGTTTTTTTATATATATATTTAATATACAAAAGAAAGATAATATTAGAAATTAATTAATTGCAACTAACAAATATGAGTAAAAATCACATTTGTTTTTGCTATTTTTATAGATAAAATTATAAATTAATACACTAAATTAAATGACTTTTTTGCAGTACACTTTGTGTTACTCGTGTTCCGAAATTGTCCACTATGTGTAGTAAACATCTAAGCCGTGTTCGTGGAAGCACTATAAAAAAAAGTTTCCAACTAGGGACGATCAAATTAGTTATAAATTTGTCGTAAAAAAACAATATTTGCAGTAAAATAGAAATTTGTCACCATGCCACCCCCTATGAAGGCGTTGTGAAACAAAATTAATCAGTATTTCCGTCGACAATCTAACTTTTTTTTAGTGAAGTGTCTGTGTCGTCAACGGGTCAATAATTCAACGATACGGCAGTTTTAAGTGCCGTACATACGTGGCCTGAATGAGATCAAATTGGCTTCGGACTAAAACTGTGAGTACCATTTAGTAAATAGAACAAAATAGTGCCGGCTAAAGAACAACAAAAAGTTAGATTAAATTAAGAATTAAATACCAAAATCAAAATAAATTCTAAATAAGAACAACATATACATAAAAAAAGAGGTACTAATTTATGGTTTAAGTAAAACTATGAGAATAATTTAGTAAATAGTTCATATACATATATATCAAAAAGTAGATACCAATTTGCATTATAAGTAAAACTAAGAGTATCATTTAATAAAAGGCTGCATCTTTCCATTACAAAAAGTCGGTTTTCATGCCCAAATCGTAAATTTAAAATACGAACCGTAATTCGGCTTTACGGTTGGCTTTATAATTATTTTTTAGGAAAAAAATCATAAAAAATCTAAAACTAGTTATACTAGCTAAAAAAATGAGTAGAAAATATTCCAAAGTTATTTTAAATTTTTTTTTACTGATTTTTATTAATATTTGACTTTTATTGCTATTTTTTATAAAAAAAAATATATCACAAAAAGTATAAAATTATTACAATGTGATTATTAAATTAATATATAACTTTTACATTTTACAATTTACGGTTTGTACGTGAAAACAGACTTTATGTAATCGAAAAATACAGCCACTTTAATAAACATTTGAAACGCAGCCAAATAGTTCCAACAAGAAACTGGAATTTTCAACTGCAAAAAATATGTTTTCACTTCAAAACCGTAAATACAAATTACAAACCGTAATTATGATTCACAGTTTATCTTTTTATTTTATTTTTCACATTTTATTTTAAAAAAAAAATAAACCGTAATTAGGGCCGGGCAAAAAACCGGAAAAACCTAACCGAACCGAACCGATAACCGAATCGAAAAAAACCGAAAAAGACCGAAACCGAAAAACCAAAAAAATTCCGGGTCGGTTTCGGTTTTCAGTAAAACCGAACCGAAAAAGACCGAAACCGAAAAAGACCGAAAAAACCCGAAAAAAAACCGAAAAAATCCGAAAAAATCCCGAAAAAGACCAAAAAAATAAAAAATAAAACCGAAAAATAACCGAAAAAACCGAAACTGGACCGAAAAAACCGATCCGATTCGATCCAAAAAATAAAAAGACCGAAACCGAAAAAAACAGAACCGAAAAATATGCTCGGTTTCGATTTCGGTTTTGCCAAAAACCGAACCGGAACGGACATAACCACCCAGCACTAACCGTAATTATGAATTAGTTTTTGACAATTCCTCTTCTCTCTCTCTCTATCTCTCTCTCTCTATAAGTATACTATATATATATATATCTCTCTCTATATATACATAGACACACATAGATAGATACATATATAAATATAAATAATTGGATAAATATAATTGGGATGAATATATGGAGACTAGTTGTGATCCTAATACTGATGACGTCATCAATCAGCTATGTAAAGAGTATTATTAGTAATAGTCGTACGGACCAGGCTTACGTCACTTTATTATATGGAGATGAGTTTTTATTGGGTGTTAGGGTTTTGGGTAAATCGATTCGGGATACCGGATCGAGTAAGGATATGGTCGCTCTTGTTTCCGATGGTGTCTCCGATTACGCCAAATTACTCCTCAAAGTATCTATCTTATCTATCTATCTCCTTAATTGTACTTTTATTATTACTTTAGGGACTTACTCTGTTATATCTCACTTTTAGTACCTATTCTTTCTGTTTTTGCCAATTTGGTCCCTTTTCTTATTTATTTTTGTCCAATTTAGTGTTCGGCATCATAAATCGATGAAATTACCCTCACTATATCGCATGAAATGTGAATTTGTTGAAACTAGGGGGACCTCTAGTGTAATTAGTTCTTTAGAATACTGCTATCGTCGTCGATTTAGCTTGTATATCTCACTTTTAGTACCCATTCTTTCTGTTTTTGCCAATTTGGTCCCTTTCCTTATTTATTTTGGTCCAATTTAGTTTTCGACATCATAAATCGACGAAATTACCCTCACTATATCGCATGAAACTTGTGAAAGTAGTGTATAATCTGTATCTGTTTATATATCTGTATCTGTATGTATTACGTGTGTGTTGATGGAATTAGAAATGTGATCTTGTTGAAACTATGGGGGCATTTAGTGTCATTAACTCCATTTCAACACTATTATTATACTTTGTTTCATGTTAAGGTTTTTATTTCCTTGGGTGTGTGATTTTGTTAGTTTTTAGAAACTGGGTGGTGAAATGTGAATTTGTTGAAACTAGGGAGACCTTTAGTGTAATTAATTCTTTAGGATCTGGTATTCTGATTTGTTACTTTTTAGAAGTTGGGTGGTGAAATGTGAATTTGTTGAAACTGGGGTGACCTCTAGTGTAATGAATTCTTTAGGATCTGGTATTCTGATTTTGTTACTTTTTAGAAGTTGGGTGGTGAAATGTGAATTTGTTGAAACTAGGGGGACCTCTAGTGTAATTAGTTCTTTAGGATCTGGTATTCTGATTTTGTTACTTTTTAGAAGTTGGGTGGTGAAATGTAAATTTGTTGAAACTAGGGGGACCTCTAGTGTAATTAAGATATATGTAGATATACATATATATAATATATAATTGGGGATGGGGATGGTGGTGTGGAGTAGGTCTGATCCTAATACTGCTATCGTTGTCGATTAGCTATGGAGAGAGTATTTGTAGTCGTATGGACAAGGCTTACGTGACCTTATTATACGGAGATGAGTTTTTATTGGGTGTTAGGGTTTTGGAAAAGTCGATTAGATATACCGGATCGAGTAAGGATATGGTCGCTCTTGTCTCGGATGGCGTCTCCGATTACGCCAAAAAACTCCTCAAAGTAATATATCTGTATCTGTTGTATGTATACGTTTTTGTGTTTTGATTGAATTAGAAATGTGAATTTTAGTTTACAGGGATCATACATCATGAACTAGGATATTATAAATTATTCAGGGGGATCAGCAAGTTACTTTAGTAAGTAATTGACTAAATAGTTGTATATATTGCTCCTTTTGAAGGTGTATCTATATATGTTATCGATATATGTGTATATATCTGCATCTATATGCTGTAGTACCGAGTACGTATATATGGGTGTGCTTTTTATGGTGGTAGAATTGGAAATGTGATATTAGTTTGCAGGGAACATAGTGAGATAGGATTTTATGTGTATATATCTCTACTGTAGTAAATAACCGAGTCCATGTAAACCTCAAAGTAAAGCTATATCTATTGTTTATCTGTATCTGTGTGTATATGTATGTATGTGTTTTCATGTGTTGTGGAAATGGGATTGGAAATGTGAATTTTGGATTACAGGGGACAGAAAGCTACTATAATATGAGTAATTGTTATTCCGAAATATTTTTCATAATTTATTGAATAAATAATATTATACATTGCTCCTATGTAGCAAAACTATCAACGTATATGCTTATGGAACGTTTTCCTTATTTTATGTTTTTGCTATCGAAGATAATACTTCCTACTGATTTTGATTGAAAGTCCATATTTGCCAATTTTAAACAATAGTTTTTACAAAACAGAGTTGAGGATCAGGAAACAGGACCTTGAAAATGTACGGATTAGGAAGCTGTGTTATGTTATTTAAAAAACTAGGTGCTTGGGGATATTTACAAGATTAGTCAGGGAATATGATAGCTATTTGGCGTTTTAGTCAGTGTCATGCCATCTTGGTAAAAGAAACTACACATTAATAATAGTAAATGGCTTTCCTGGAGCTGCTGGACTAATGTAGATTTGTATTTTTTTTGGTTCAAGATAGGTTTTTTTAACGTGGTTTGTGATTTTGTATGCAGGCTGATGGTTGGATTGTGGAACTGATTAGTTTATTAGCAAACCCAAATCAAGTGCGACCCAAAAGATTTTGGGGAGTTTACACGAAGCTAAAAATATTTAACATGACTCACTACAAGAAAGGTGACACACTAATCTTATTGTTGCTCAGATAGTATAAAGTCCTTTGTTTTTGTTTTTGCCGGAATGAAGCAAAACATAAACAAGTGAGTTAGTTACTTCATGAGATAACATATGCTGATATCCATTATACTCTGATTCTCACATGGATCCAAATTAGAAGCGATTTCTTATGGACATGAGTGGTTTAGATTAGGAAGCATGTTTACTTGAAAATCTCTTTTATATTCTACGGTTAATTTTATTCGTGCTTTCACACTCGTCAAGCATCCATCTCAGGATAAATAGATTATTTGCTTGAAATTTTTAAAATTTGTGGTGTTTTATATCTACACCTACTCATATAAATCACAAATGAAAGGAAAGACGGTGTGTTCGTACAGAAATGTGAATTTTCTTGGTCCTCGCTTTTCTTATTTCTGACATGCCTTGGGTTTACTCTTTTAGAACTCTGCTCCTGTTATGATCATACCAGATACATTCTTTACTTCATGCAAGTATGATAACTTCTTATATTCGATCCTTGTTTTTCATAAATCTTATCTTTGTTGAACCTTGTTTCTTCTCTTTTCCTTGTTCCAGTGGTTTATCTTGACGCTGATACAATAGTTGTGAAAAGCATTGAGAAGTTGTTCGAATGTGGAAAATTCTGTGCTAATTTAAAACACTCAGAGAGACTTAATTCAGGAGTTATGGTTGTTGAACCATCTCAATCAGTTTTTGATGATATGATGAGCAAAGTGAACACTTTGCATTCGTATACTGGAGGTATGTTTTTCTTTAGCTTCTTATAAATTTATAGCTCTTTACTAGTGTGTAGTTTTTATTGTCGTAACTGCATTCTGCTACTGTCGGAAATCTGATTATTTTCTCTCCGAATGTTGCTCATTAAACCAGCTTAAGCTAGTATGTCCTTTAACTTTTAAATGCAATGAGGTATAATTTAACAACGGTTAAGTACAATTATATTTGCCCAGAATCATTTTTGATTTAGTACACCGACTTTTTTCTTTATTAGTGCACTCCCATTACTTTCTGTCAAATTGGATGGCTATATTATGTCATATGGATGTTTTCTGCCAATTTGAATGGCAAGGTGAGGTTGTATTGTTTTCTGTTTGTGATGATTACAATTATGATACTCCCAACCATTAAGGTTTTCCAATTTTGTACATCTAACTTGACAGAAAGCATGAGTGGACTTTACTAATTGAGAAAAACACAACTAAAATCTACTATATAATTTAAAGAATGTGTTAATTGGGTAGTAGGGTCTGTTGAACTGGACTTGACCCTTTTTTAAAGTGGCTCCTAGATAAATAGATCCACGGGATGAAAAGAGGTTAGCATAATTCTGAATTTTTTTCCCGTCCATCTTACAGGAGATCAGGGGTTCCTTAATGCTTACTATGTAGGATTTGCCAATGCACGTATATTTGAGCCAGAATTGCAAACAAGACAACCTTTGGAAATGGAGAGGCTTCCAACTATATTCAATGCTGATGTTGGTCTTTACATGCTGGCAAACAAGGTGTGCATTCTTGAAACTTTTAGTTCTATGTTTTTTCTTCTTGTTTATATGCGCAATGGCTTGGGTACTTATTTATTTGTAGGAGAAGTTGGATTTTATCTAAACTTGAAATTCTGTGATATATTTCCCTCGTTCAATTGCGTTTATGGAAGATGTGTGTATGGTCGTCAAATACAGAATAGTTTGGCTCATGGTTACGAGAATCAAGTTTTGTAATGAAAATTGGAAGATGTTTTGTGTTTTGTAGTATTTACTGCTTAATAGTAAGTTTGAAACAGTCATGTACTTTCTAAATGAGATCATTAAGCATATGTGATTTTAAAACATTCGCTTTTTCGGGTGACTCGCAATGTTTTATTTTTTAATCATAAACATGTTTATCTGAACTTCGTTATCCGACCCTTAAAACCGGGATTTGTAGTGACAAGCCAAATATGGATTACGAAATTATCTTTTTACAACATGGATCTTTGGCTTCTTATTAATGAACAGAAAATAGGAATTAAATCTAACAAGTTCGTATTTTTGACTTTCTAGTACAATGCAATAGTTAGCATGAAAGCACAATCTCAAATTGTCTTGCTCTTTATGAATACGTATCTAGATTTTGAAGTGAACCTTCTAATAAATGCATCAAAAAAATGCAGTGGATGGTAGATGAGAAAGAGCTTCATGTTATTCACTACACACTTGGCCCTCTTAAACCATGGGATTGGTGGACATCTTGGCTTTTAAAACCTGTCGACGTCTGGCAGGTACTTTGCTCAGTTTTCCATTTCTGTAAAGATCTTTTATAATACTATAGTGTACTATGTATAAGATTATAATCTCTACCTTTAAGGTTTTTAAATTTTTATATATTTTTTGTGTTGTTATTGGTGCAGAACGTAAGAGAACAACTTCATGAGTCACTTCCAGGGACTGGTGGAGGAAAAAATTCCAGTGATGAATTTATAGTCAAGCTTCTCTTTTGGCTTCCATTATTGGCTTTTGCTTTCTTTTACTACCGGAGTTATCTTCAGGTCAGCAGCCTTCCCTTCTCTTTTAACAATAATTAATAGTTTTTTTAAGCTGACAGCTAAATATTTTGGTGCAGACACGTTCAATTTTTGACCACGTGAAGCACCTTTATTCCGCAGTTACAACATCCACTGTAAATTCCATTCAGCAAGTACGTTTCCTCCCATTAATTCATTGAAAGTTGTCTATGCATGGTCTTCTGTGTTATGCTACTGTAACGATCTAAACAGTGAATTACCTAGACATCTTATTTTTTAAGCTTTTATATGGGTGATTGTGAATGGTAACATTTCGGCCTCGTCTAATTCCATCTTATAAGATGCAAATGTGTAGTCTTAGGTGGAGGTGAAAAGGTTTAGTTTTAACTTTTAAGCATTATTAATAAATTTGTTTTGTAAAGAAAAAGTGTAGTTTTGAGTTGGGAGTTGTGAGGTTTAGATCGAAGAAAAAGTATAAATTTATTGACATAGTACCAAAACCAATACTTTCACAAGTGTATATTTTTAAAATATTATAAATATGTATTTTTGTTGAAATCAAACATTGTATTTTACATATGTACGGTACAATAAAAAAGATTGATGGTAACTCTAACCAGATATTTGCGGGGTTCTTTTCTTAATTGCTTTATTTTATGAGTTCTGGATGAGTTTTTTTCCATCATTTTTCAGTAATAATTTTAATAATTGTTTCCCTGTGGCTTGATAATGAATGACTTCTCATAAAGCAGCTAGTAGTTCTGCTCCTTTTTGCTTCTTTTCAATTGAAAAATAGGTTTAATTTTGCTCACAATCACATTTGTAGCCACTTTAAGTAATTTATTTTAATTTTCAAGTCCTTGTTGTGCTCGTTTACAGTTACCAAATGCTCTGCTATCTAAGGTGCCATCTTTTGTGGGTGGACTTTCCATTTTTGTCTGTTTTATGGCTGCTGTGGTGTCGCTTTCTCTCTCTCTCCTGATTGTCCCTCGGCAAGTGATGCCATGGACTGGTTTGCTTCTAATGTACGAGTGGACGTTTACGTTTTTTTTCGTAATTTTTGGAAGTTATCTACACGGTATCTACCTTTGGGCGAAGATGAAGGCTAATCAAGTTGGTCCTAGCTCTTCTCGTCCCGAGTCCTTTGATTCTGATTACAAAAAAGGTTGGTTGGCTGAGAAGAACTTGCATAAGCATCCTTTTTCTGTAATTTAAATAATATAATTCTATTTTGGTTATCTGTTTTAGGCCACCAGCGACACTCATCTGGTTGTGATATTGCTACATGTTATTATGGTCTGGGAATGGCATTATTGGCTGTTGCTGCTCCTTCACTGCCTTGTTTGTTTGGTATCACTGCCCTGTTTTTAAGGTAAATCACCATTTTATATTTGTAGTTTACAATTTCTTGGTGGTGATTATTTTTTTGTTACTCATTACTGTCACATTTTTATTTAAGTTTTCGTATCAGTTTGTACGGCAAAAACTCAAGTGTACTTCTATAAATTTTACTTTCTATGTAACAAAACTCTGTTTTAAAAACAGAGCTATTATCTGCAATACTTCACAGTTTACAGGTTTGTGTCAATACAAAATATCATGCTATAGGCTCATACTCTCTCTGTCCCAAATTGTTGGGGCTATACAAAACTACGTGCAATTTTGGCTGACAAATAACTCATACCTAAGTTGTCGAAATCGAATATTTCAAAAGTTAAATCATATAGTTCAAATGTTTAACTATATGAACAAAATTTAAAAATTTACATTTCAACAATTTAAACAAGAGATATTCGTCGGTCAAACTAGCACGTAAATACATAGAGCCCTAATATTTTGGGACGGGGGTTGTAATTACTTTCATTTGTAAGGATTGATCTTGCGATCATTTGTAAAGTTAAAGAGTCTTTAACTTTGTTGACATTTCTGGGTCTTTCATTTGTTTGATTGGCTTTGATTATTATAAAATGGAACTTTTCAGGGTTTGTGTTGGACGAATGACAAGTCCTACTCTCTTGTCCTTTTTTTGTCGGTTACAAAAATATGAAAATGGACACTGTACTGAGGATATTCTATTAGCTCCTGAAACTCGCAACCTGCAAGATTTCTCTTTAGAAGTGTACTAGATAAAGAATTTTATGCATTCAGACATTCATTGAACTTCAAAAAGCGTCTTAAAATGGTCGAATAAAACTACAAAACTGCAGAATCAACTTTTATTCTTAGTATAAGGATTTTTCTTTACGTGTGATGTGAAAGAGTGTATAAGGAGTTTAAATACTAAATCAAAGATAAGTTAGTGATTCTAATAAATGCTCAACGCATCACTTCTGCATCCGACCCTGATTTGTTTCTGAATAACATCTTTATGTCTTGAATTGGCCATTGAAAAATGATTTTTTCTTTTAATCTCTGCTTACAGGTTGGGTTTAATGTTTGTGGGAGGCCTAATATTGGCATCATTTATGACATATGCTTCGGAACATTTAGGAATTAGATCATTTTTGAGAGGTATTGAAGAAAAAGACATGCCAAGAACAAGGAGCTTATGTTTTCTATGCTAACCAGAAGTTAGATCTAATTATTATAGTCATCGACAGTCTTTCTCTCGCTTTTGTTTCTATCCATTTGTAGTGTTTATGATGCCGTGTTTAGAAATCTGACTTGTATGTTGAACATAAATTTTGATTTTTTTTTAAATTCGTGTGTTTACTTGTACACAAATCTACCACAGATTAATTGGAAGTATGTAGCTGGTGTATTTGATCCTACAAAATAATGATAAGTGGGTTAATTCATACAATGAATCACGATAGTGTCGTCCCCTTTATTTCTCACCATTGAACTATGTTTTCGCAGCTCCGCGGCTTGTAATATTTCTGAAATGATCATAGTTCTCTTTTTCTTATACGTATAGCGTTTTCTGTGTGTATTCTGCATTGGAAGTATTGAGCAAGCATTACCAGTTCAGCCTCGTAGAGGTCGTTTAGTTTGTATATATAGCCTACAATAGTTGTTGACACAAGTTTTAAAATGACACTATTTTTTTGGTTTTTTCTGTTTTTTTTTTTTTTTGAGTTTTTCTTATTTTTTTCAATTGTGGGCTTTTTATATTTGACGAGTAATGGACAAATACTGAATTAGTTTTAGGAATAATTGACCAATACTTAATTAAATTTTATATATGACAAATACTTAAATAGTTTTGTTTTCTTAATTATCTCTTACTACTATTATTTTCGGTCATAATGTAAATTAACCTACAATTGAATTGTTAGCCAATAGTATATACTGCTATAAATTTGCTATTTCCTTCTTTTTGTGTATTAACTGATTGTGTACCTTTTGTTGTCATTTAGATACATCTTTCATTTTTTCCCTTTTTCTATTCAATTTTTTTTTTACCGAACTTAATAAAAACCGAGTTTCACTCAGTCATCAACGAGTCCGGATCCTCCGTGTCCCCGTTCGTACCCGCTGGCTTATTTTCACTCAAATTTTAAATATTACAATTTGTTTCGCACTTTAATATATAATATATTCTATTCAAACTTCATAATATTTAGACATAATAGTTCTCTAAACGATTTTTTTTACCATCACTAATTAGTTTATACTAGTTTTTTCCTTTATTCTAAAGTAAATTTTGCACGATTTTTCTCCTAAAAATAATTGTTGGGAGTGTATCGATATATGTATAATCATAATTATAGAATTTTTTTTTTTATTTTTCTTGACAAATATCATGTATTAAAAACGTAAATGGACAACACATAATAAGAAACAGAGGATTCGGACTCGTCGTAAACTTAAATTGTGGGGTAGGGAAGCTTCTTTCTGTACCTTGTATCTAAAATTGTAACGTGGGCTGCTCTTAAATTATGGTTTTGATGTAGAATTTCTGATCACAAATTCTGTTTGCTCAAAGTATTTATTGTTTTTATTCAAAAAATTAAATAAAGATGTTTATTTGTCTTGAAATTATGTCGACAATTCGTGTTCAACTTGCTTTCTCATTCTCTCCAACCATCCAAAATTGATGTGTCATTTTTTGTACATTTGCCGTTTAATTTGCTGTTTTATTGTTTATTAACAAGCATATACATGTTGGTTGTATCGGTGTTTTTTAGGTCACTCCAGTCTGTCTTGAATTTTTTCAGAACAAAATCCAGTTTTTTTTTTCTTTTCAAAAAATGTAATTTTATATGTTATATTTTGTAGTTTATGAATATGTGTTAGGGTTTTATTTTGGGGTTCATTAATATGTGTTAGAGTTTTAGAATGTATTAGAGTTAAATTACATTATTTTAAAAAAAAAAACAATAAATTTTGTCATGAAAAAATTCAAGTTCAGGGCAGCAAAAATGGATCCCAAAATGAACTAATGCATTGTCAAGACTGAAAAAGATTACATTAATTTTAGCAAATAGAGTATCGTTTCTCATTTAATTTTTCATTACGAAATTACGTGCATTTTTTATCGGCTTATAACTTTTATCAAAATTGTCGAAATGAATTTTTTTTTAAATCCAATCATAAAATTTAACATTTGAACTATATGATAAGCTTTTGAAATTTTTCATTCCGACAATTTTGATATAAGTTTTTGGCCAATCAAAATTACATGTAGTTTTGTAGTGTATAATTAAATAGGAAGTACGAAAAACTAGCTAGGGATATAGTAAAATATTAAGCCATATGAAATGCATATTAGGTTAAAATTGATAGTGTATTTATTTTAGATACTGATACAAATCGATTTTTTCTGTTTTTAATAACTTAGCCTGCTCTAGAGATGTTTGATTGATATA
Organism: Primula veris; assembly: GCA_963682055.1. Lineage (NCBI taxonomy): Eukaryota > Viridiplantae > Streptophyta > Magnoliopsida > Ericales > Primulaceae > Primula > Primula veris. The sequence goes on along the minus strand of OY821746.1, from coordinate 33,537,949 downwards.
CTAATTAATATTTAATAACATCCAATTAGAAAATGACATTTTCTCCAAACTGATTTTATATAACTATATAAGGACAATAATTATTATTATCAGTGTGTGTAAACTAGGTAGGGATATATAGTAAAATATTAAACCATATGAAATGCATATAGGTTAAAATTGATGGTGTAACGGGACCAGAATTGCGAAATGGAAATGATTTTTTATATATAAAAAAAAATTATACCTTATATGAAATTATTTTACGGAATGTGGACTGAAACATTAAAATTTAAATATTTTTTTATCAAAATACATACGGATGCAACACCCGACTATCCCTACCTAGTTATCGATTCCATAATTCTGTTTTTAATAACTTAATTAGCCTGCTCTAGAGATGTTTGATTGATATACTAGGAGTAATATTTAATAACATGCAAGAAAATGACATTTTCTTCGATTGAATTTATATAATGGCAATAATAATTATTATAAAAGTGTGTGAGTGTGTATCTTGAAAATGACATTTTTTTTTGTTGCAAATTTTAAGGTAACACGTCTCATACACTGGGCTTTTGCTTCATAAATAAATCATAGTAATTAAAAAAAAAAAAAACGTAAGAGATGACGCATTTACACTTGCTCAATAATTATTGGAGAGTATATAATAAACAATTAAAATGTCATCAACCTCATATATTATTGTCACATTAATATATATTTATATTATTAGTTTATGTCAACACTGCTTATAAAGAATTAAAACAAATATTTATAAACTAACCCTATTAATTAATCAAATTACAACAAAAAGAAAACTGTCTAAAAAAAACTTTCATACGTTAATACATTTCATTTTTCTTTTCTTATATCACCTTTTTTTAAGCAATTAAAAAACGAAGTCTTGGGTTACTTTTATATATATATATATATATATATATATATATATATATATATAGGCCATAGTAAATTTAGCTAGATGGAAATTTATTAATTGGTTATTTTTTTGGGCACTACTTAATATATAAATTCTACTGTGACCTAAGTTATTTGAATTCTGAGGTCGATGTTTATTAATCTGTTTTTAATTATTTTATATAAAAAATTTTGGCATTTTTTAATTTTTAGTAAATCGACTGGATTATTTACAAAAAGAAATGGGTACTCCTTCCGTTCCTAATTAATTGTGCATTACGAAAATACGTGCAATTTTGACCGGCCAATATGTATCAAAAATGTCGGAATGAATTTTTTTAAATTTTAATCATATAGTTCAAACATTAAATTATATGATTTAGTTTTGAAAATTTTCATTTCGACAATTTTGATACATGTTATAAACCGGTCAAAATTACACGTAATTTTGCTAGATTACAATTAAATAGGAACAGAATGAATACAAAACTGAGAGAAATACTATAATATTATAAGAAGAAATAGGCTTATCATGATTTTACATGTGTTTATCAAGTGAAAGAGAACTTATCATTAAATATTATAAAGAAGAAGAATATCCCATGTAGACTATCACTTAGGTGTCGTTGATAAATAATTTATATTCAATAATTACATTAAAAAAGTAAAAATGGTCCCTAAATTCATTGAATTTGAAACGCCACCTAAGCTTTTATCTTCACATGGAGACACATGTCAAAATCTGTCCTTTTTTAGCTTTTTGAATAATAAATTGATTGGCAGAATAAAAAATTAGCAAGTGATCAAAGTTTAGGTATTATTAATTAAATATTGCATCATGTTGATAATGAAAAATATTCAAAAAGCGACAAAATATAAACAGTTTCTGAACATTTTAATGGCTCGAGAAGTTTTTTTTAAACTTTTTACCGATAGTAAACTCCACACTAAAAAAAAAAAATATCCAAATAGCGACGGGATTAGTGACGGTATTTTTTATTACGAGCTTATTAACGACGGTTTTTATGACGGCTTTGTGACAGTTTAGTCAATTTGCGACAGATTTATGACAGCTTTTTAAATTAGCGACAGGCTTGTGACAGCTTTTGAGTCTCACTAAATCAAATATTATTTTGTAGTGCGAACTAGCTAGACTGAAGTGACCAAGTTATAAGAGTATACTCGATTGTTTCTCGTTTAATTGTTTATTACAAAAGTAAATGTAATTTTGATCGCCTTATAACTTGTATCAAAATTATCGAAATGATTTTTTAAAAATCTAATCATAAAATTTAACATTTGAGCTATATGATCAATTTTTGAAAATTTTTATTCTGATAAATTTAATACAAATTCTTGTTTTGTCAAAATTGTATATAATTTTGTAGTGTACAATTAAATAGAAACGGAATAAGTAGTAAATTAGAAGAAATATACGGAGCATCAAATATATCAATAAGACCTAAACATAACTAAAGAGACCAAAAGGCCTCCAGACTGAACCAGTTGAAGCGAGAAGAGATCTTGGTTCCGCTCGGTTCGAAAACATATAGAAGGTAGAAGAAAATCGACGTGGGAAATCATCTCAATTCTCGTTGAGTATCATGCAATAATGAACATATTTTTGAAGTAAATGAACGTTAAATAAATATGTTTTATAAAAATATCAATGACGAGTTTCAAACCAAAATAAACCACCAGAAATTGCAAACTCAAAGTCACTTTTTTATCAAGGAGGACTTAACTTACCTTGCAAATTTAACAATTTAATGTATTTCTTAATTATTAAAAAATAATAGATGTTACTATATATCCTGAAAACTTAGTGGGAACAAATTAGTCTTAATGCTTTTTCTTTATCATGCTATTAATATAAATAAACTCAAAAAGGGTTGAGTCTGTCAAATTTTTTCAAAAATACTCACTCTATTTTAATAATTATTAATGTAGCTAATCTAATTAATTAACAATTTGTTCTCACTATATTTTTCTAATTACGGATGTAACCTAAATTAATTAACAATTCGTTTTAACTTGTATAACTACAATAAATGATACTAAATCTGAATATTATGTTCAAAATAAAATATATTACGAGTTTTATGCCATTACGCATCTCACACGCAACGTATGTGTAATTTTTACTGGTATAAATATATAGAAGGCCAAACGAAATGGATAATTAATGATCCTAGGCAACTGCTACAATATTCATCAACCTAATTACTAATCCGGACCTAAAAAAATTGTTTAATACTAAACATCCACTATAAAAAAAAAAATACTCAAATAGCGATGGGATTAGGGACGGTATTTTTTGTTAAGAACTTATTAACGACGGTTTTTATGACGGCTTTGTGACAGTTTAGTCAATTTGTAACAGATTTGTGACAGCTTTTTAAATAAGTGACAGACTTGTGATATCTTTTGACTTTTATTAAATTAAATATTATTTTATAGTAATCAACGAATACGTAGGTACTAAATTCTGACGACTACAATTTATAAACAAAAGAAGATTAATTACTTAATTAGTAAGCATGAAACATGACCTAACTTATCCATAACAAAAGTAGTTTTGAGAGCACATAATTAAATATATATATATATATATATATATATATATATATGGAAATAGCCATACTAATAGATAATTCGGGTTTCTAGCTTATTCAATTTGAGATTTAAAATTCAAATAATGTACAATAAGTAGCACTTTTGAACTTATATTCTCTCTATATGCTTCTTCAAATAATATCGAATTGGAGATTAATCGATTAAGATGCTACATATTAGGCGAATTGAGTTTATAGTGAATAGCAAATTGAGCTCTCTACACCCTAACATACTGGTCTCTCTTTCTTTCTTTAGGGTTTATTGCATCATATGGGCAATTTTTAATTTATTTTAAATTGTTTTTTTTATATACGGAGTAGTTTATTTTGCATTATTTTTCGTAATTGGGGGTTTTTAGGCCTAGTTTGGATTCTCTTATATAAATAAGGTATATGTCTAATGAATCAGTAACTTGTAAAATGCACAAAACCTGCCATGAATCAGTAACTTTTTGTAGAAATTGTTGGTTTATCGTGAAAAGTATATGTTTTCCAAGCTCATTTTCTTCTTAGTTTTTTATTTTATTTTAAAAAAAAAAATATAGGGCTAATGCTCGTTGTTCGAAGACCGTACTTTGGAAGTGTCTTTTTTCAAAACGGTATCTAAAAGAACAGATACACTTTTACCATTTAAAATTGTTCGCCGGTTGTAGTTTTTTGTTTGATATTTGTGTATCATATAACTTATTCCATATCACTCCGATCAGTGCCGTTTCCAAGGATTTGGGGGCTGTAGTCAGTTGGCCGAAATGAGGCATTTAAAACTTATAAAAAAACTCAAATAAAAATATAGAACCCTAGTGAGGTCTATCTTAAACTTAAATATTAATTAAAAATTAATTTTTTTTATACATTCGACACATTTTTATGCTAACGGTTTGTGAACCAGTCATATATGCTGACTGTTCCATAGTAATTCCCTAATTGAGAACATATATTTAAATGGTTAAAAGTGCAACTTAGCACAATCTCTCTCTCATATAAATTAAACCCCCTACTTTATAATTTAAATATGTAAAAGTGTAATTTAATACTCTATTTTTCTCTCTCATATACATTAAACTCTCTATTTTATAGTATTTTTATATTATATTTCTAAATCAAATAATTTTTTACTCTACCTAACAATTTTTTTTTGAAATCTTTGACATTTATTTTTTAATAGGATTTTTTTAATAAAAAAAACGATCAAATGGGTCGGGTCAGGTCGGATTATGTCAAATGATAAAAGTGTAATTTTGTACTCGAATCGGGTTGAAAGCCATGAAATTGCCGTCCGCAGCTAGAACCATAGGATTTGTATTGGGAAATTTAAAATTAAACATTTTGGAAATACAGCTTAAAATCATGTCCCAAAAAATCAGATGCAAATTCCATATTGAAATATTTCTAAAAAGAATATTCCCATATGCTTCAAAAAACGCATAAACGGAACTATCGGAAAGCAAATATCTAATTTAATTAGTTGCTACCTTGACCGCCATTTTTATTTTTTTTGCATATATAAATAGCCTAAATTAGATAATAATTATAAAGTCTTTATTGATTCTGACCCACCTAACAAAATGTGGAATTTAGAAAAAATGTGATTTTGACACTTAAATAAGTTATTTAAAGTACATAACTCATCGTATAGAATATATTTTTTTACTAGGTAAACATTGACACTTAATCAAAAAGTTGACCATATTGTCTATATGACACATTGTTAGACTAATCTAGTATTTTTATTCCCCATTAAAATTGTTAGTTTTAGCTAGCAATCTTATTTTATATTTTTCTTCATAGTTACAAAATATTCCAAAAGACTAAAAAAAAAACCATTATAAAGCTCATTTCAATATATATTAGAAAATATTGATTATGATTATCTAAAACCGAAAAGATCAATCTCTCGTAAAATGGTGGTAGTGATAATTGAGATGTTTGAAAATTTAATTTATAATAAAATAGAATTTTAAAAAAACACTTGCAAAAAATATTCATCAACTTTTTTTCTATCATACAAAATATACTATAATTATGAAATTAATTACAAGGAAAAAAAATGAACTCCAGAGATAACACCAAAAACAGTAGGAGAGAAAAATAACCCCTAACAATAGTAAAGTAAACATTAAATTACTAGAATGGAAAAAATGAACTTACCATAATAAATTACTAAAAGAACTTACTGGGACATGATCATTTATCTCATCATGTAGTCACCATGCATATAGTGTCAATTTTTTTTTGTCACATTGAATTGATTAGTCTAAAGTTGTTAAATGTAATGATGATAGTAACTTGTTGTTAAACTGTTGTTAAAATTTAGCGACACTCAGTTTATCAATAATTTTCAAAAAATAAAATGTTGTTATCTTAATTTTTTCTTTTAGTTTCCTCGTTATCCTCCCCAACTCTATTAGTTTCCTCGTTATCCTCCCCAACTCTATGTGATAAAAAATCAAACTCCATTGACCTAAAATTGGCAACCGTTTTTTTTTCCAAGTTTTGTTAAGCTTTTTACGTAAAAAAAAAAAAAAAAAAAAAAAACTAAGAGGGATTTGGTTTGTTAAAAAAATTTATCTTTTGAAAAGCTAGCTTCCGGGTGAAAAAACATACAGAAACTCATAGAAGCAGGAAAGATATATAGGAATTTGCGGATTCTTTTAGCATTTTTTTACGGAAAAAAAGTTCAAAAAACAAAAATTCTAATTTAAATATATGTTTGTATATTTACAATTCACTAATAATTTAAAATATTCTTTAAGAAAAACTTATCAATAATTATAAGCTATATAAGTCACTAAAAGTAGCACATTGTAACTTGCTTGAAACAATCTTTTCTCTAATTGGTTAGTTAATCACATTACTTTGACTAATTTTAACCATAAAACCTTTACATATTCCATACGATTCTCCCGAGTGGCACGAATACTTCTTATTCTATTTTGGAACGTGCCTAAATAATTTGTTCGTACCTAAATAATTGTCTAGTTTCTTAAATGAGTAACAATAATTGAGGAAAGTATAAATTTACCATTCTTTTTATTAAAAGAACATAAAAGCACATGAGAATACATGTGATTTGATCAAAAGTCACCACATATTGTTATTCTGTCTACATACACTCATCGTGATTTCTTAAATTTTATGAAATTTCAGTGAGGATATTAATTAAATAGTAATCGTACCCACACGTTGCGTGTGTGATACGTAGTAATATATATATGATCCCGACAAATAAACTTAATATTTTTTTTATTTAAATATTGAATGATTAAATATAATTAATTAACAATCGTATATAAAGAGTAACATAATGTTTTACTGTTATAAAAAATACACAACGATTTTGTTTGGAATATAAATATGTGAAAAATAACATTTTTTAAGTTATTTTTGTATATTTGAATTGAGTGATGACATTTAAGAGTAATTACAATATTAGAGTGAGGGTATTTTTGAAAAATTTGAGCAAAATTGGACAGCCTCAAAATGCTTAGATTGAATTATATTAATAGTATGATATACCGGTAGTAGATTTTAATATTGCTCTATTTATTATAGTTTTGGCCTGTATAAAATACTTACTCTACTCAAACACAAAAGAACGGAGTGCCTCTTTGTAACAGTCACATTGTTTGACTGTTTATTTAACAGTCATCTTAACCACCGTTAGATTAAAAAATAAATGGTTAGATAATGATTTTTAATAACTAATGTATTTTTTCTATTTTCAACAAATTAGAATTTGATAAATTAAAAACAAATTGTACAACACACTAAAAACCCAAATAAAAATATAGAACCCTAGGGAGGCCTGCCATAAACTTAAATATTAATCAAAATTTAATTTTTTTTATGCATTTGACACCTTTTTATGCCAACGGTTTGTGAACCAGTCATATAACCTGACTGTTCTCTAGTAATTCCCAAAGAACGAAATCCTGATAAAAATTTCACTATAAAATTGTTAGGCTACTATAAATAACAAATAAAGAGAGAATATCCTGCATGCTGAACGAAATAACATACAAAAATTGAACATATTTTTCAAGTAAATTAAATGAACTCATAACGTTAAATACTTATATTTTTTTTAGATAAAGTAAATCAGGAGAAATTACAAACTGATCAAAGTAATTTTTATTTATTAAAAGGACTTAATGTATTTCTTCATAATTAACTATAATACGTCACTATCAAGAAAGCTTAGGGGGAACAATTAGATTTAATTTCTTTCTCAATATATTATTATATAGATGAAGCTAAAAAGAAATGCATAATGATTCTAGGACAAGTCGACAATCAGGAACGAAGCCAGGATTTCGATTCAGTGGGGATACAATATGATAAATATTTATATTATGTTTTAGATATATATAACAAGTTTATGCGGATAATGTTCTAAACTCTAATAATTGATTAAGTTCACTTGGAAATTTTTTTCACTTGCATTTTAATTATTTCTAACCATATACTTTATTTTTAATAAAATTACAGGAGAAGTACTACTAATAGTTTTAGATTTGGATATTTATGAAGATTTTTAAGAAACTATAAAAGATTTTTAGAAAAAATTATTTCATTATGAAAATGTAATAAAATTAGACAATATACATAATTTATATTTAATACAACTATAAGAGAGACGTGTACTAATGGTTTTCGATTTCAATATTTTTGTTGATTTTAAAGAAACTATAAAAGATTTAAAAAAATATATATTTCATAGTGAAAATGTAAAACAAATAAAATAATAAATTTCTCGAGCTGCGATGCTTGATCCCACAACCTTTGGCCACATCAGAACTTTTAGTTCCACCATTTAATCACTAAGTTAGACTATTTGTTTGGTATTTGTTCACATTTCAGTGGGGACAACAGTCCCCACTAGACGTACACTGTCTCCGCGCCTGTCTACGATCATCAACCTAACTATTCCCAATCTAAGATTTGTTAATCCAAAATTAAGCATTAGAATCAAGTAATGCACTAAAAGTCTAAAACCGACTACTACAATTTAAGAGTAAAATTACAAGATTACTTTGTATAAGCATGAAGCATGAAGCATGAAGCATGACATAACTTATCCACAACAAAAGTATTTTTAAAAGCAATTTAAAAAATTGTTTGACTAACAAGTGTTCCTGGCGTATTGTTTAAACCTTATCTATTTGAAATCCATGTAGTTATTTATGACTAGTAAAAATCCGATTGATTTTTTAATCCAACAATTAATAGTTTATGGTATAATAGTATTTACAATTGATATATTTTACTCCTTTTGTTCCTAAATAAGTGTTCAATATTTCATATTTGGCCGTCCCAAAAGAAGTGTCCGCTTTCCTAAATTATCAATTAAAAAATGATAAATGTATTATAATATCCTCAAATATTAATTACAATAAATACATTCCAAAAATTGACAATAATAATTATTTAATTTAAATTAGGGTTATTTTTGTAACTTTCCAATTCAATTAATAATAACTTTTAATATTTACCGAAATCCAAGGGGGACACTTAAAAAGGGACGGAGGGAGTATGATTTAGTAAACTAAAAACCGTTTTTCCAACACAATAAAACTCAAATAAAACATGGAACCCCTGTTGAAATTATGCTAAAATAAAATACCAATTAAAAAAAAAAAAACTAAAAACTACTTTTTTAACACAATAAAGTCCAAATAAAAATATAGAATATTAGATGAAATTAACCTATTTTTTTTTTTAAAAAAAACACTCTCTAAGAATATTGAAATTTGAAATATATAAATAAATGAAATAAGATATTGATACGGTCGTTTTATTAACAAATTATTCACTATGGATTTATATAGATTTCCTCCAAATATTTCCTTCAAAAATTACTTCCATATATAATTACAAATAATAAATAATTATACGGGTTATTAAATATGTTAACTTAATTAATTTTTTTATCTTGTTAGCTTTACCTTTTAACAAATTGGTTATAGTTGAATAGTATGAGCCAAGAAAATAAATGGGCAGAAACATAGGATATATATGGAATAATTCTAATAAACCAGATAAATTCAATCAGACTCTCAACACACTAGTTTTTAATATAAATTTAGAATTTCATTTTCATCCCGAAATTTAAGAGTCTGCTATTCGGCCATACATTTAATATTTTTAATTAATATTTAAGTTTAAGGTAGTCTCAAATACGGTTCTATAATATTATATTTGAGTTTTTATTTTGTTGAATCGTCAAATAAAATATATTAAAATCATTAAAATTTTAAATATTTTTAATTAATATTTAAGTTTAGGATAGTCTCAACTATAGTTACATAAATATTATATTTGAGGTTTTATTTTTGTTTTGGTTGGTTGTGACAAAAGAATTCTAAAAATTACATAAAATACTGTCTGGTAATCAGTCTGGTTCTATAGCATTGTATGGAAATAAATTACACAAAATTATACATTTTTTTTAGATACATGTTAAAGTCATGTTCCAACAAATTAGGTAACACAAAACCTGTGTATACCTAACCTGAACTAGTTTTTCTATTTCTAAAAAGAATATTTCCTCATTGTGTTTCTAAAAACTGGTAAACGGAAATATCAGAATATTGAAAAAAACAATCCTAACTTAAAACTGAAGATCCTAAAATCAAGTATCTAATTTTCACTACAAAATAATGTTTGATTTAGTGAGAGTCAAAAGCTGTCACAAGCCTGTCACTAATTTAAAAAGATGTCACAAATCTGTCGCAAATTGACTAAACTGTCACAAAACCGTCACAAAAACCGTCGCTAATAAGCTCGTAATAAAAAAATACCGTCACTAATACCGTCGCTATTTGAGTTTTTTTTTTTTTTTTAATGTTTAGTAGTTGCTAAATTATAAAAAATTAGTACCTGAAATATATAGACATTTTGTTACATGTGATTTGACCAAAAGTCTTCACATTTTGTTAATCTCTCTAAATACACTCATTGTAAGTTCTTAAATCTTATGCAATTGATGAAATTACATGTAATTTAACCAAAATCAGGCACATTTTGTTAATCTGTCTACATAGAAGTTCTTAAATTTTATGTAATTTATAATATTACATATGATTTGACCAAAAGTCAACACATTTTGTTAATCTGCCTATATATACATACATCGTAATTTCTTGAAATTTATGCAATCTGAATTGAATGAGGACATTAATTAATTTATACTAGATTTTATTGCTCCATTTATTTTAGTTTATTATTTATGTGAATAAGGGCTTAGGAAGGTTTCAAACAATTATTTACAAAATAACCTTAATAATTTAAAAATTTTACAAATAATAAAACTTATTTTTCATTTCAAAAATATAACTGCCCATATACCCGTCTACACATATTAATCTACACTACAAAATAATGTTTGATTTAATGAGAGTCACAAACTGTTAAAAACCTGTCACTAATTTAAAAAGTTGTCATAAATCTGTCACAAACCCGTCACAAAAACCGTCGCTAATAAACTCGTAACAAAAAATACCGTCACTAATTCCATCGTTATTTGAATATGTTTTTTTTTTTTTTTTTTTTAGTGTTATGCATTTTGGTACTGTATATGGCAGTTGGTCTCGTTTATTGTGTGCATTGCTTTTTGTGATTTTACTTATTAGTAGTTGATGTGTATTATATAATTGCTATATTTAACATCTCATGCAAATTCTAATTATTTAGTTGATTCCGTAATCAAACATCAAAATTATTCGGTTGCACGCATCATGCTACACAACGCAACGCGTGGACGCGTCCGCTAGTAATTGTAACGCTTACTCTACTCACTTATTAAGCACCTCACCGTATATTTCTTATACAAAATCAATAATTACTCTGTATAAAAATTCACATTCCCAATTGTTTACAAATACGTAGAAACGGATGTACTAAAAAATAGTAAGATACATTGCATGTGACTTGAGATATATCTAGACACAATCACCGTAAATCTGAATTAAGATTTATGGTTTATACTTTCAGATTAACGATTTATACGTGTGTAAACCGACTTTTTGATGGGGGGAAATCCGGCTTTAATCAATCATAATATGAAGCTGGATTTTTTGACTGCAAAATGTATGTTTTCACGCGTAAACCGTAAATACGAATCACGGTTTGTAATTCGTATTTGCGGTTTACCTTCTTATTTTTATTTAAAAAAAAAGAAAAAAAAAGATAAACCGTAAGTCCGAATTACGGTTTTTAATTCAGATTTACGGGTTTGACGTGAAAACCGACTTTTTGCAGTGAAAAAATCCGACCTCGATTAATCAGAATACGAGGTTGGATTTTTCGACTGCAAAATGTATGTTTTCACACATAAACCGCATATCCGAATCACGATTTGTAATTTATATTTACGGTTTTAACGTAAAAACCGACTTTTTTTACAGTGAAAAAATTCGGCCTGTATCAATGAGAATATACCTCGAGAATCTTCCTAAATTCTCTCTTTCTCTCTCTATAAATACCCCCTCTATATTCACTCTCTTAAACCAAAACCCACCCAAAAAACCCAAAATCACACAAAAAAAAAATCAACATTATTGCAATAATAATAAGAATAATAAGAATGTTTGGAGCATTAAAAGGGGAATACGAGATTCAAGCGGAGATCGGTCAAGGCAGGTTCGGGATCGTAAACCGCGCTTTTTCTCTCCATCACCGCTCTCTCGCCGCAATCAAAACCCTCGATAAACGCCTCTCGCTCTCCGAAGATACTCTCGACGGTGACTGTTTATCAAACGAGCCCAAAATACTCTCTCTCTTATCGGGACACCCGAATGTGTTAAGATTGTTCGGTGTTTACGAGGACGATGATTATCTTCACGTAGGTATGTTACTATTGTTTATCGATAGATACATTTTTTGCGGTTTTTTTCTTAATTAGTATCTTTCGGTTTAACCTGGATTGTTGTTGTTTTATTGATTACCCTGATTTTTTTATTTTTTTTTAATTAGTATCCCGAGATTTGAATTGAAGGTTTTTTTTAAGGGTAGTAATTAATAAGAAAATAAGTGAGAATTGAGGGTAGCGAATTGAACGGAACGGTTCGAAATCGAAAAAAGAATTGAATTCGTACTACTTTTTAAGAAAAAAACGAGAATTAGTGTAGTAATAGAGGAAACGTCAACGATTTGTGTCGTTTGGTTAATTTGAAGGATTGATTTAGTGGTCGCTTCATGTAGTTACGGAGCTTTGTGAGGGCGGCGATCTTTTCGAGAGGATGGCTTCCGGAAGAAGGTTTTCTGAGAGGGAGGCGGCGGGAATGTTTAGACAGGTTGTTGCTGCGGTTGCGTACTGTCACCGTCTCGGGGTCGCACACAGGGACATCAAGGTGTGTGTGTGTGTAATGTGTATGTGTCTTTCGATGAATTGTTTCAATTTTGGTAATTTAGTCGTATTATAGTGGAAAAACAATCTGTATCGAGGCGAAAACTTATTTATACATATCTTGCAGTTAATTACAGAATTGGTCCATCAGTTGATTGGCATCATTCTCTGATTAATCTAGACAACAAAAAGGTATCTGTGAACGAAGTTTACCCGACTTGGCGATACCAATTTTGTGCAATCTTTAATAGCCGATATTGCGTTAGTTGTAGTTCGATGGATGGTTTATGATTTCTAAAAAAAAGTATTGATCTTTGCAGCCTGATAACATCTTATTCGATTCCCGTAACAAGCTGAAGCTAGCTGACTTCGGGTCCGCAGAGTGGTTCTACTGCGGAGGAGAGAGAGTACCGCTGAGAGGCGTTGTAGGGACTCCGTACTATGTGGCGCCTGAAGTTTTAGCCGGAAGAGACTACAATGAAAAAGCAGATATATGGAGTGCCGGAGTGATTCTCTACATAATGCTTGCTGGGTTTGCTCCGTTCTGCGGTGAGACGGCGGTGGATACTTTTGAGGCGGTGCTGCGTGGGAATCTCAGATTTCCGACAAGAGTTTTTAGATCGGTTTCGTCTGAGGCTAAAGATTTGTTGAGGAAAATGATGTGTAAGGATGTTTCGAGAAGGTTATCAGCTGAACAAGTACTGAGTAAGTTGCCATTTTCCGTTCTAATGATTTGTTCAAATTATTGCAAATATTATATGAATATGCCTGATTGCTGAGAACATCAATAAGATGAAAAGATCTTGTCTTTTGATGAAAAGATCTTTAGTCGTTTTCTGTTTGAAATCACTTCACGGTTCACACACGAGATATCCAATTGGTTTGGTGAAACTTGAAACTTAGCTAGCATTCGGCACATATTTGTTAATTTTGTATAATAGTTTTCACACACGGTTAGAATTGCTTCTTAGAGATAGTAAGATCATGTTAAAATGTATCTGGCATTTTGCCACATTTGGTGTTGGTATAAAGTACCAAACCGAACCAAGACGAGCTATTTGTTTGAAATTTATCTAGCAACTGCAGTGAAATGTTTACGCCGTATGCGTTATATAATACATGGTTTTCCTGCCTATCAAGTGAGTTTATTACGAGTCCTTTGAGATTGTTTTTCTGATGTTTCCTTTTTTCGGAATTGAATTCAGGACATCCATGGATCATCAACGAAGGAGATACCGGATCAATGGCGGATCTGGCCTAGATCAAATTGGTCCTTTAGTGGCTCGAGTTAACAAAATCGAAGAGAAGAGGAGAAAATCCAATGAGTCTCTGCACCCGATGTTTTTAGAGATTGAGGTGTTTTTTCTCCTTTGCTGTGTGTAGAATGTTGAGAGCGGAGATGAATGGATACATGTTTATATCTCATGTTAGTGAACAGCTGAGGCTGTGAGAGTGTTGCCTGTATTTTCCGTAGGATTATAAGAGAGGGGACTTGTAAAATATGAGCAAATCAATGAAAAATCTTAGTTTTGATATCTATGCTATATTGCTATGGTCGACAAGTTTTTGTATATTTCGTACATTTTCATGAAATTGCAGTTAATTTTCCGGTGATTGATTCACTCTTTTGGGTTTTCTACTCTTTTTAGACCCAACTTATAAATTGCGTTGTTTTGATATTTATGCGGTGATTGGAAAGCTACTTATTTATGTCGGCCCTTTCTTGTATTGCAGCTAATCTCAGCTTTCCGGGCTGGTTTATGTACAGTTTTTAGACCCAACTTAACAGTGGTGGTAAATTAGTTACCGTGTTTTGATATTTATGCGGTAATCGGAAAGCCTCTTATATATCGCCTACCTTTTCTTTTAATTGCAGCTAATCTCAGCTTTCGAGGTCGGTTTATGTAACAGTTTTCAGACCCAACTTAACAGTGTAATAAATTAGTTACTGGTGATAATCAAATGTGATTTTACACTCTTTTGTTACTAGGTGAAATTCTTTTTCCCCCTCCACCTAGAAATGTTAATAATGAATATTGATATTTGTCTTTTGTGCAATATACTTTTGGGATATTCTCTTCTTGCTTATGTATGCAAATATGCAATTTTGTTGAGTTTTTTTTAGTATTAAATACTAATACGTGGGTCGTCTTCGAAAAAGTCTTTATTTCTTATTCTTCTAGAAAAAGTCTGATTCAACTTTCACTATATTCTAGTCGTTTTCTTGCCTGTTGTCATTTGTCAATACACCATATTCTAGTCTTTCTAGAAGAACGAGTTGATTTGGTTCGGTTATTCGGTTTGTACTTATTGACAATGTCAATGGGAGCTGACAGCCGAGGGTTAGCTTCGTTGTTTAAAATGAGGCGATTTTACGCTTTTTTTAAGCTTTGAATCGAGCATTTTCATTACCAAGTGCGCTGTTTAAAACCGCGGGTTACAATAAGAGCGCTTTTTTGTTCTTTCTTTTCTTCTTCAATAAATTCAGGATTTTCCCAACTTATAATCTTCCACAGCTGCAAAGACTCTTTTTAACTTTAAATTTTTCGGAAACATTGTGATTTATCATTGTTTCTCTATACATATTACTACTAAACATAATTAATAGTTTCTTCTAAATTAGCATTTCACGTAGTAGTGATGTTCCATTGCACCATAATAGTCCCAAATTTTGGAAAGAAAGTAAAAGGGTAGACAAAACATACTCCTATTAACTTGAATTTTGTAAGTTGACGAAGACGGTCTCCTAACATGCTAGTCCGTCTGTCTCAAATTGTCGAAATTCATTTTTCTTGGTTCTACTACCTCCTAGGCTCCTATTCTATGCATTCTTTTCGATCTTGTACCACACAATGACTGAACATTAAGCTAATCTCCACAAAGAAAACTAAAAGAAACTCTTTCATACGCTAATGTGAACGAATGCTTTGTCATTTAAACGGCAAAGTTTCGTCCCTGAAATGTATTCGAAAAATTAATCCTATAGTCTTGCATCAAAATAAACTTCAAAATAATTCTTGTCCTTGTTTCACATTAAAGAGTTGCTACTCTTTAAAGCTGTTTTTTTTTATATCATATTACATCAAGGATGATGATAACTCCTTCGGTATGAGCACGCTGTCGATAGAGTAAATCATGATAGGGCTTATCTCAAATTCGATATCCGTGAGCTTTGCCCCTTTGTCTTTTGCAGTTGTTATGAAAACCTGGAAACCATACCTTTTAATACCTATTGGGTACTTTTCTCTGGAATTCGATGCCAAGGTGCTTATGGGTTTCGTTATCTGAACCAACGTGCTTAATGGGTAGAAGCTATCAACTGCATGATATAGTAAAAGCGATACGAGTTGATCAGTTGTTAACTTACTTAGATCTGGGAGGTCCTCAGATTCGAATGCCTCATCAGTTGGTGCAAAAATCTGAAGTCCTTTTTTTGATGCCATCTGGTACGCTTCTAGAACTGATCTTGTAGTGGCGATCAAGTTTGCGAATTTATTACAACCAGCCAAAGAGAGTATGCCGGTGATATTTGCTTCGCTAGTTGAACCAGCTGGAAATCCCATAGGGAGGAGCACTTGGTCAATTTTATACAAGTACAGTGAGGAGTCTTCGATCACAATATTACTTTTACTCACTTTTGGGTCACTACGTCCTGTTAATATATTAACTCCTCCAGGATTCCTTTGCGGAAATAGTTTGTATTCTCCTTGGTTGTTGGTGGCTAAAGTGTATATAGTATCTAACCCGAGGTCCCAGATAGCAAGGTCGGTTTGATTAGGATCGGCGTGATATCTTAGGAGAGTCATGATTTCATTCCTTGCTAGTTTGCTCAAATCTGGGAGTCTTTTAGCTCTGAACGCCTCGTCTGTAGGAGCAAATATAGTCAGATCGTTTTCTGTAAACTCTTTCAAAAGTCATAAGCCGGTTTCTCATACACCTATGCTTTGCTGTTTTAGTATTGTTATTAATATTTTTGCATCCAGAAAAAAAAACAGTAAATAAATTTTAAATAAAAAATAAGAGTGGGGAAATGATGCAATTCTATTTAAGCATGATATGTTTCTGTGAAATTTTGTTACGTCCCTTTCATTAACTAATTACATAACAATTATAGTCGTGGATTAAATTTGTGTCGTTGCTAATTTGTACTGTGAAATTTATGACTTTCCTTTCATTAACCAACACAACAATTAGTACTGTCACCTTAAAGGGCCTAAATTGGGTAATTTATACATTAATTAATTACCAACTTTTAGGTGGAATAGTTATATTTTATGCACATTTAATATATAGCTGTAAAACATTCAATGGTAGTTTAGTGAACCCCTATATAAAGGACCTTGGAATACTAGTAATAATATACTTAAAAATTTATTCAATAATCATGACTATCTCCATGAAACTTTTCAATATAGTCTTGGTTACACTTTTCTTTTCTTCGCTTTTGGCTTCTCATGCTGCATTTTCAAACATTACCTTGTTCACGTTTGGTGATTCGTTCGTAGACCCGGGAAATAATAATTTCATCAAAACCAAGGCCCAGGCTAACTTTGCTCCGTACGGGAGGGATTTCAAGGGAGGTGCAACCGGAAGGTTTTCTAATGGGAAAATTTTCCCTGATTTCTTGGGTAATTGTTTTACACTTTTTACTTCTGATCTTGATTCTGTATAAGCAAATATTTGAATAAAAACAGTTGTGAAATAAGGTTTTCTTTGTATAATCTATAGATAATATTTGTAAACTGAAACATGATCATTTTTTTATGAATTTATGTTTACTTGCTTTGTTGGTAAAGAGCAAAATTTACTTGAGCACGAAAACCTTGAAGAAAAGAGTGCCATGAACAAAAAATCACTACTGAAATAAGTGACTGATTTAGCCTCAAACTCGAGTTTTGACATGGTTTTTATTCTCTGGTTTGGCTCTTGGTATCACAAATGGTCCCTACATTTCAATACCAAGCTAATAAGGAAAAAGCCAAAGAAGTTGCGCAACAGACTGCAACATTTCGTGTTTCTTTTAGCCGAAATCTTGTGGCATTTTGAAATTAGGCGTGTTATGAATTCTTTTCTCCGAAAGCTCGTTGCATTTTTAAATCAGGTGTGTTATGAATTATTTTCACCGAAAGCTTGTTGGATATCGAAATCGAAAAAAGAATTGAATTCGTACTACTTTTTAAGAAAAAGAGTACATGGATGTCCTGAATTCAATTCCTTCAAATTATTTTTATCAATGACCTAGCAATTAGTCTTTTTGACTCTTCTAACCCCAGCTTCTTCTCTAGTTTTTTGGCATAATTCTCAAACAATTTAACTTGTCCTGATTCACCCAATAGCCATTAGTCAAATGGAATCACTTGTTCCGTGAATGATAGTTTTAATACATGTTATTTTCCAAAACAAAAGAATTGCAATATTGAAAGGGAAAAAAATATACCAGCACTTTGGATGTAGCCGCTTGTAGCCGAGCCAAAGCTAACTGCTGTGCGGAAGGGGTCCGCAACACCGTCAAAGGACAAATAGGCTTTGTAACCTTTAAGGCCTATATGTTTAGCTGGTACAATTGCAAGTATGTTAGTTGCTAAAACTAGAGCAAATGACAACACTGTAATTTCTTCTTTGTAGTCTAAGCACATAACTGTTTCATATCCAACAAGCTTTCGGCAAAAATAATTCATAGCACACCTGATTTAAAAATGCAACAAGCTTTCGGAGAAAAGAATTCATAACACACCTAATTTCAAAATGCCACAAGATTTCGGCTAAAAGAAACACGAAATGTTGCAGTCCGTTGCGCAACTTCTTTTGCTTTTTCCTTATAAGCTTGGTTTTGAAATGTAGGGACCATTTGTGATACCAAGAGCCAAACCAGAGAATAAAAACCATGTCAAAACTCGAGTTTGAGGCTAAATCAGTCACTTATTTCAGTAGTGATTTTTTGTTCATGGTACTCTTTTCTTCAAGGTTTTCGTGCTCAAGTAAATTTTGCTCTTTACCAACAAAGCAAGTAAACATAAATTCATAAAAAAATGATCATGTTTCAGTTTACAAATATTATCTATAGATTATACAAAGAAAACCTTATTTCACAACTGTTTTTATTCAAATGTTTGCTTATACAGAAACAAGATCAGAAGTAAAAGTGTAAAACAATTACCCAAGAAATCAGGGAAAATTTTCCCGTTAGAAAACCTTCCGGTTGCACCTCCCTTGAAGTCCCTCCCGTACGGAGCAAAGTTAGCCTGGGCCTTGGTTTTGATGAAATTATTATTTCCCGGGTCTACGAACGAATCACCAAACGTGAACAAGGTAATGTTTGAAAATGCAGCATGAGAAGCCAAAAGAGAAGAAAAGAAAAGTGTAACCAAGACTATATTGAAAAGTTTCATGGAGATAGTCATGATTATTGAATAAATTTTTAAGTATATTACTACTAGTATTCCAAGGTTCTTTATATAGGGGTTCACTAAACTACCATTGAATGTTTTACAGCTATATATTAAATGTGCATAAAATATAACTAATTAATTAATGTATAAATTACCCAATTTAGGCCCTTTAAGGTGACAGTACTAATTGTTGTGTTGGTTAATGAAAGGAAAGTCATAAATTTCACAGTACAAATTAGCAACGACACAAATTTAATCCACGACTATAATTGTTATGTAATTAGTTAATGAAAGGGACGTAACAAAATTTCACAGAAACATATCATGCTTAAATAGAATTGCATCATTTCCCCCCTCTTATTTTTTATTTAAAATTTATTTACTGTTTTTTTTCTGGATGCAAAAATATTAATAACAATACTAAAACAGCAAAGCATAGGTGTATGAGAAACCGGCTTATGACTTTTGCAGCTCGTGTGTTAGGTGTTGCTAATTATGAAGTCGTAATTAGTGTTTTGGAAGCAGGCCGCGTGCCTTTACTAACCGAAGATTTGATAAGATATCACGAGGTCCGTTTATCATTCTTATTATCCCAACCCTAGTATATAAACATGTGTTCGGATGTATCGCATCCTGATTCACTCAATAGCGCCATTAGTCAGTTGGAATCCCTTGTTCCGTAAATGATAGTTTTAATACATGTTATTTTCCAAAACAAAAGAATTGCAGTATTACGGAATCACTTGTTCCGTAAATGATAGTTTTAATACATTCCGTGATGTATAATGAAATGCTTTGAATTTTTAAATTTTACCGTAATTTCCAAAACATGTCTTATACATCTCGGGAAAAAAAAAACGCATATTTGTGTTCCCGTCGTGAAACCGTGAAGATTTGTATTAATCAAATATTGATTTGGAGCGTTTTTGCAAAAAAATGTCCAAGTTGATGTATAAGTTGATGTACATATATATCATACTATTAATATAAGCCAAGTCAAGCATTTTGAAACTGCCCAATTTTGCCCAAATTTTTCAAAAATACTCTCACTCTAATATTGTAATTACTCTTAAATGCCATCACTCAATTCAAATACATAAATAACTTAAAAAATGTTATTTTCTACACGTTTATATTCCAAATAAAATCGTTGTGTATTTTTTATAAGAGTAAAACATTATGTTACTCTTTATATATGATTGTTAATTAATTATATTTAATCATTCGATATTTAAATTTTTAAAAAAATATTAAATTTATTTGTCGGGATCATATCTATATCACTACGTATCGTATATGCAATGCGTGGGCAACGATTACTACCGAAAAGTATATAAAGACTACACACACTTGTTTCATATTCCATCCAAATTCTATGAATTTGATATCTTAATATCTGAATCATAGTTTTATAAATGCGTAAAGACTTTGAAAGAAGTGCAAAGTTCAATTATTAATAAGATTCTTAAAAATAAGAAGAACCATTATTATAGTTCACTAAACCGATGACTCTTTAACTTGCACTTTCACTAAATGGAAACTACCAAGTAGTTTTTATAGACATACCAAAAGACCCCTATCATTTCAAATTCTACCACCAAACCCCTATAAATTCATCCACACCCTCTTCTCATTTTCCATCCCATGATCCCACCATCATTTCTAGCTAGCATATCTATGGTTTTAACTGGCAAGAACAAAAAAAAGCAGAAAAAAACAATAACCACTTCCACAATGACAACTATCGACGAACAGGCCATAGTCACTGTCAGTGCTTCACCCGAGCCACTCACTATCATCCCATCACAACCTCCTCTAATGATGTCTTACAATGATCGCATACGCCCTTTACTCGATGCTATCGATAAGCTACGCCTATTAAAAGTTTCCCAAGAGGGTATTATGCTCCCTACTATTGTAGTAGTTGGCGATCAATCGGCTGGAAAATCCAGTGTTCTTGAAAGTCTAGCTGGCATAAACCTGCCACGTGGACAAGGGATATGTACTCGTGTCCCACTCATTATGAGGCTACAGCATCACTCGAATCCAGAACCAGAGCTTCATCTAGAGTTCAAAGGGAAAATCATACGTACCGATGAAAAAAATGTTAGTGAGGCTATTAACATTGCGACTGGTGAAATTGCTGGAAATGGGAAAGGGATATCAAATATACCGTTGACACTCGTCGTGAAGAAAAGGGGTGTTCCGGATCTTACGATGGTGGATCTTCCTGGGATCACTAGGGTACTGTAGAAACCTTACTGTTTTTATGAACAAAAAATGAATGTTTAACGAAGTTATGGTTAATTTTGAAATGACCAAATTCTTCTGTAAGATTGGAGAGGCCCCATTTTTTTCTTATTTTAAACAGGCTTACATTAAAATCAAATAAAAACTGAACCTGACGGTTAAATAACTGGTTTTCTTGCAGTTTAATACAGTATTTGTTTTAAGTTCAGAATTGGCTACTTGCTAATTGCCATTGATACAGGTACCCGTACATGGACAACCTGAAGACATCTATGAGCAAATTACTAAAATTATTATGGAATACATCGAGCCAGAAGAAAGCATTATCTTAAATGTTTTATCAGCAACTGTTGATTTTCCAACTTGTGAGTCGATTAGGATGTCTCAAAAAGTGGACAAGACGGGACAAAGAACATTAGCAGTTGTGACTAAAGTAGATAAAAATCCTGAAGGTTTGTTAGAGAAAGTTACTGCTGATGATGTTAACATTGGGCTTGGATATGTATGCGTGAGAAACCGTATAGGCGATGAGAAATACGAAGATGCTAGGGCTGAAGAGGCTGTTCTTTTTCAAACTCACAATCTTTTATCTAAAATCGACAAATCCATGGTTGGTGTACCGGTGCTTGCTCAAAGACTCGTACAAATACAAGCTGTAATAATTTCAAAGTGTTTACCTGATATTGTGCGAAAGATAAACGAAAAATTGCAAGCGAATACTTTGGAGCTCAGTAAGCTGCCCCAAAATCTCACTTCTCTAGCGGAAGCTATGACTGCTTTTATGAGGATTGTTGGGTTATCGAAAGAATCTTTAAGGAAAATTCTTGTGAGGGGCGAATTCGAGGAGTACTCGGACGAGAGGGAAATGCACTGCACCGCTCGTTTGGCTGAGATGCTAAATAAGTACTCAGACGAGCTTCAGAAGAGCAGCGAAAATAGGTGTGTAGAGAATTTTCTGGTCGACGAGATACATCTTCTAGAAGAGGCAAAAGGTATTGCACTTCCTAATTTTATTCCCCGAACCGCTTTTCTACAAGTCTTGCAAAGGAAAGTGAAAGAGATATCGGGAACCCCGGTTGATTTTATGGACAGCGTATGGACTTATATCGAAGATGTAGTGGTGAAAGTCTTAATGACTCATTCAGCTAGTTACCCACCGTTACAATTGTGTACTAGGAGAGCAGCTCATAACTTATTTGTTAAGATGAAAGAATACTCTTTCAATCGAGTAATGGAAATTGTAGAAATGGAGAGGCTAACAGACTATACCTGCTGTTCCGAGTATATGTCGGAGTGGACTAAATTAATGTTTTATCAAGGTGAGTTTCTTAATAGGCTGAAGGACCATTCTATGCCCTCGAAAATGAAAATAGAGGGTTTTGGAGAGGTAGAAACTGGGCATCTTAGGTTTTGTTCAGACACAACGGAACAAGCTTTTGACTTGAAAATGAGGATAACGGCTTATTGGAAGATAGTTTTGAAAAGGTTTGTTGATAATGTAGCTTTGCATTTGCAATTAAGTGTCTATAACCTTGTTAACAAAGAGTTGGAGAAGGAGATTGTTGAGGAGCTTACGAGTTCTCAAGGTGGCGGGATTGAGAGAATGCTTGAAGAAGTTCCATCGGTTGCAATGAAGAGAGATAGGATCAATAAGAGTGTTATTCTTCTCAAAGAATCGAAGAAAGTTGTGTCACAGATCATGGACAGGATCACTGTCGAAGCAGAATAGTCCATCCGCGGCATTTTTATTTATGTTTTTGGTATTTGCCGATTTCAGTTTTTCGTTGTTTTAAGTTTTTTCCAGTTTCATGTTATGGTGGTGATGGACTATTTTTAGCTTGGTTTTTGTTTGAACTCTTCAATATCAATAAAGTATTTTCTTTGCAATAATTTCCTTTAGTTTAATTTGTATACATTTTTTGGTTTAGATTATAGTACAACGTATTTAAGCTAAGCTAATTTGTTAAATATGCATAGCTCACATGTGGATGATGCAAGTTAAAAATAAAACATTTTCTGTTACATTTAGACACTTTTTAATCAACTTGAAAAAAGAACATATTCTACACTTTTTGTTTGTGTAGTTAGTCCAACACCAATTTTATTTTATTTTTGAAAAATACTGAACATTTATATATATATATATATATATTTTGTAAATGTTAAATAAACAATTAAATTATCCTAAAAGTTATAAAGACATGAAAATAAAATTTCTCTTAAATGTAATTATAAACAAAATGGTGAAATCAATTGACTTTTTTTTAAAATAGAAATTTGCTAACATTTATTAGTGGATAACAAGGTTTAATTAGGCTATTTATAAAAAAACATATAGTTAAGCTTCTATATTATGATACAACAACAATGTCTCTTTTTTTTTTGTTAATATATTAACGGTGAGAAATACCACTTTTTATTTATTGATAATGACGAAAATAATAAAAATGAGGAAAGCCCCCATAAAACAAAATGAATGGTTCAAAACATCAAGAAAATAAAATACACGTCTCTTTTTTAACTCTAATAGAAAACTTAAATAAACAAAAATAAGAATCATTAAAAAAACTCGTCTCTTGTGCAAACTTGGGATAACAAAAATGTTTCTATAATTATTTGTATTTAAGTCATGAGTAGTTGGCAAATTTATAAAATAGCAAAATAAGTACACCTTTCTATATATAAAGCTAGGAGTCATCGAACTTTATTAGTATGCCATATGCCATATAATTTATAACCTCAATTTATTCAATGAGCTAACTGTTATTTTATTTTATTTTAAAGAGGAGTGATATATTCACTTACAAATCTTACCCGCTGAATTCGCAGACTAAGTGAACTAATTATAAATTAAATGAACATATGATTTCAATATCGAAATAAAAATGATTGGTGCATTTAACCCGTCACATCAGCGGTTAAGGTTTTTGGTAATTTTTTTTGAATGGATACACTATATCATTTCACTTTTTAAAATTACTTCATAGAAAAGACTAAAGTCAAACCCTTTCATATTATTTCATATTCATCCTAATTCTATGCATATCTAACGTCCAAATGTGGTTATATAAATGTGGAATGAATTTGAAAGAAGTGCAAGAATTAAGGATAAATCGTATCATTAAAACAATAGAATTCAAATTATGATTGATCATTACTAAACGAACATGAACGAATTTTAACTCAATGAAATTGTTAGTGATCGAACAAACTCATGTTCGTCTCTAAAATGTTCGGTTTATGATTATTCATTACGTGACGAACATGATCAAAACCATGTCCGGCCGGTTCATTTCTGATTACTATCATCCCTGCTACCAACTTGCAAAATTTCTATTGCAATAAATGGAAAAGAACACTTAATATTGGCTTCCTAAAAGTCCCATCTATTCATCTTCTTATAAAATATTAAATATTCACAACCTCTCCCAATTATCTCAACAAAATTCACACCCTTTTTCTAGAAAAGCAATAACAGCAAGAAATTCCAACAAAATTCACTTCCAATGTATAGAAACAACTTCTTCTTTCTATAGAATAGCAGAGACTAGCTACAAGTAGGGCCGGATTTTGGGCTAGACATAAGAGACACGGGCCTAGAGCCCCTAAAAACGTATATTTTCAAGACACCCGTTTGAAAAAATATTAAATATGCATATATATAATTCATTTACTAGGTCTAATCAATAGTTATTTGTGTCCGAGTGGTTGATTTTATTACTAAACAGTCTAGTCAACTCATGTTCGAGTTTTTGTACAGACAAGATTTTTTTTTTTTTTATCTCATTATAGAATTTAGTGCACTAATGAACCATTTAATTTTATGTAAACTTCTATGTGGTCTCCTATATTAAAGAAAACAAGAAATGACCTGATTTGTTAAATAGATAACATATTTGATCACTGACTTCCTTTTAAAAAAATCATAGTATAATTTTAGGTCGAATAATTTTTTTGATTCGTATCATTGATTTTTTTGTTAAATGTGGTATACTTATTGGATATAATATTTTATAGCTTAATATTTTATTATTTATTAATCGTATCTTATACGTTTTATTTAAATAACCACCATTTTTAAGGTGATTTAAGGCCCCAAAACTAAAAAAAAAAAAAAAGGCCCTGACTACAAAGTTAATCTTTAATGAAAATCGCCAATAAAATTAATCAAAAACTTTCCAATATTTCACCATGCATTTTTTCTCTCGTTTCTTATTTATCCTCCTCTCTATAATATTGGCAAACAAAAGTTACAACAAAGGCTCATCTGAACAATGACTAGTGTTGAAGAGCAAACAACATTTACCAACATACCCCCTCTCATTTTGTCGTATAATGACCGTATACGCCCTTTACTCGACGCTATTGATAAGCTTCGTAATTTAAAAGTCACCCAAGAAGGCATCATGCTCCCCACCATTGTCGTTGTTGTCGACCAATCTTCTGGTAAATCCAGTGTTCTTGAAAGTTTAGCTAGTATAAACCTACCACGTGGACCAGGGATATGCACACGTGTCCCGCTCATTATGAGGCTACAACACCATGCCAAGATGACACTAGAGCTTCATCTCGAGTTTAAAGATAAAAAGGTCTATACAGATGAAGATAATGTCAGTGAAGCTATTAGAAATGCGACCAAGAAAATTGCGGGGAATGGGAAAGGGATATTGAATATGCCTTCGACTCTTGTAGTAATGTAGTAACTTTGCTTATTTTATGACTAAAACTAAAATATATTTGGATTGGATTGGCAGTTAAATGACTGTTCTTTTCATCTTAATTGCTACTTACTAGTATTTAATTGTTACACTCAGAACTTGCTGTTTATTGATATAGGTACCCGTACATGGACAACCCGATGACATTTACGAGCAAATTACGAAGATTATTATGGAATACATACATCAAGCCTGATAAGAGTATAATCTTAAATGTTTTATCGGCAACTGTTGATTTTTCTACTTGCGAGTCAATAAGGATGTCACAAAAGGTAGACAAAACTGGACAAAGATTAGCTGTGGTGACTAAAGTTGACAAAAATCCCGAAGGTTTATTAGAGAAAGTTACTGCCGATGATGTGAATATCGGGCTCAGACACGTATGTGTGAGAAATCGTATAGGGAACGAAAATTATGAGGATGCTAGAATCAAAGAGGCTATGCTTTTTCAAACTCATGATCTTTTATCGAAAATTGATAAATCGATGGTTGGTGTACCTGTTCTTGCTCAAAGTTGGTACAAGTTCAAGCTACGATTATATCAAAGTCTTTACTAAACGAAGATTTGATGAGATAATACGAGGCCTGTTTACCATTCTTATTATCCTCAGCAGGCCGTGCCTTTACTAACCGAAGATTTGATGAGATAATACGAGGCCTGTTTACCATTCTTATTATCCTCAGCAGGCCGTGCCTTTACTAACCGAAGATTTGATGAGATAATACGAGGCCTGTTTACCATTCTTATTATCCTCAGTAAGCCGTGCCTTTACTAACCGAAGATTTGATGAGATAATACGAGGCCTGTTTACCATTCTTATTATCCTCAGCAGGGCGTGCCTTTACTAACCGAAGATTTGATAAGATACCACAAGGCCCGTTTATCATTGTTATTATCCTAACCCTAGTATATAAACATGTCTTCGGATGTAGCAGCGCCGCAACATGGAATTGAAATTTTTTTAACCCTCGATCTAGATGACACATTTCTATAAATATAGAATCACATTGCTCTCTTCTTCCTTAGAGCAGCACAATTACCTGCACCGAAAACTTTTCTTTTGGAAATTTCAAAAAGAGTTAAAAGGATGATTGGGAATGAAGAGGTAGTTGTCGGAGAAGACGATGATCCGCCTATAGAAATCATAAGGCAAGCTACCTGTTATCACAAGCGAATAAGTGACTTACCAGAAAAGCCTACAAATGGTATCGTTTGTCGTATTGCTTTATAATTAAAAAAACATCAGATTTTGTGAAAAATAAATAAAAATATTGATGACTTCTATCGAAATAATAAAATATTGATTTCTTGAAGAATTTGGTTTTTTGTTTATATAAAATTCCTAAGTCAGTTTATTTTCCGTTGTGGTTATACGAACTACGAAGTTTAGTATACGGTGTAAATTAATTGAGAAACAATAATGCAGGGTTATGGGGAAATTGCCTATCTATCATTAGCCTCGGTCGATCATAAAGAAAAATTCCGACTGATTTCATAACTAAAAAAAAAAAAAAATGGTGTTATTGTCGGGATATTGATGTCCACCAAGAGCCTAAACCATTCTAGTGTCCCATTTAGTCATCTGTATAAAGTAAACCAGTATGCAATATAATCACAAAACTTATAACATCTACAATTACATGCAGATATAAGTACTTCTTGTGGGTCCCACCTAGGTGAAATGGATCGGTCGTCGGAGAACAAAACGCCGCCACCCACCAAGGTCGCCACCACCAGTGTTTCCGCCAAAGGAGGAGATTGAGAAGTTCTTCGCCAATGCGGAGAAAGATCAAGTGAAACACTATTCGGAGAAGTACAACTTCGACTTCGCCAAAGACGTCCCTTTCGAAGGGCGTTATGAGTGGGTGGGTTGCGATCAAACCTTGAAGAAAATTGAAAATAAAGGGTAGTTTTTAGCTTAGTTAGAAAAAAAAAAGTTGGAGCTAGTTTGATGGTTAACTAGTCATTTGGTTATGAATGTACAAATTCGATCTTTATAAGTCGATCAGGGATATCAGATAATTGTTTCTTACTTACGTTTTTGCTTCATCTATTATATACGTTCGAGTTTCGACCGGTCCATCTACCGATCTACGTCTTAGGGAAAAAAAATGATTGAATCTTTATCTTCATTTTGTGCATTATCACCTTAACAAACTCAACATGCTAATTTCAACAACAAAAAACTCAAACATGCTAATTTGGAGGGTCAATTTATCTTACACAATGAAAGCTTAGAAATGTGGACAATTCTAATACAATTGTTTGTACATGAATTATTTTCCTTATGCTGTTGGTAGAAAATTTGGAGGAATATCTTGATTTCAATTTTTTTATAAAAATCACCACAACTGTTTAACTCTAATAACTAAGTAGAGTTTCAACCAAAACACATAATACAAAAAGGAAAATGTAATTTATCCAATTAATCACCAGTTCTAAATATTCTGTTCACCAAATTACAACCAGACCAAGCAAAATTTCAAGCATACATACAAATTATTTCAGGAAACAAAACAAAATATTACATCCAAATGTTGCTTTGGAACCGATCTCCAAATGAGGAAATATATCGCTTCTGCAGCACTGTTTTGTAAGTTGTAAACTAGGGTTTTCGAAACTTTCCATGAACCCATACTCTTCTCATGATTTTTCCACTTCGACGATTCACCGATTTAACACAACAATATTCAAGCTCAACCTGGATTGACAATGAGGTTATTAAGTTATTTCCCCTAAAAGACTATTAGAACAAAAAAATAAAATTGAAAATTACTATTAGAACAATTGATCCAAAGAAAAAAAACAATAATTAGTACCTCGGAGAAGCCTGCACGCAAGAATAGATCTTTGACAATATCCAAAGAAAAGAAATAAGAACTAGTTCCATCAGGCCGTATGTATTCTCTGAACCCAACTTTCTTTTCTGGCTTGAACCGGAGCATTGTCATGTCATAAAGACCTGATTTTTCCACCAAAAAGTTCAGGATATAGGAAATGAAAATTACGATAACCTACACGTCGTTGTGTAACGTATGTTAAATCATATGGTTTATCCTGGTAAGAAAACAAAAACTAAACCAAACTATCCTTTCCAATTATATTTTGTTGAAAAAATGCATTACCATTGTTCAAAGTTGTGGAATTTAATTTCTCTGTGATACTTATGATGGACTCATTTAGGACTTTCTAAGTGTCATTTGTTTCCAACTTATAATAAGCCCGAGTTGCTCTAATGTTCTAGTTTTAATTTCCCAAGGTTTAAAGGGATTACACAAAACTAGCAATTATCAATAATGGTTTTGCAATTGAATCTTCAACTACAACCAAGCCTATGGCAGCCTTAAGAGTGTCCTAATGTCCCTTAAGAACTCAATTCATGTTGGTGTGGAAAATAATGAAAGGTGAGGGTACCATACTCTTTATCTAGATCACCAAAAAAAATTAAACTGGTAATGACGTTTTTCAAACACCAGATCATTTAACTATCTCGACTCCATATAGAAAGAATAATTTTGTTCTATAATTACCATAATCCCTGAACAAGAGCATGCCTCCTGGTTTCAGTACTGAAAAACATGCTGCAATGGCTGCTGGCATCCTGGGGAATGGTACTGCCGATAGCGTGAATATCTGAAATAGGAAAAGGAAAAAAGAAGGGTTTAAAGTGGGAGGCAAGTAGTTTTACCAATATCAATAATAGAATCGATTGAAATACTGGGCGTGAAACAAAATTAAAACTCTTATAATACACTGTAAGGACCGATATGTTATTAAACGATTTCAGATGCCCACTAAACTTGCAACTTACAACAAAGTATTGCCTCCTTTAATAAATCTTTAATAGTGAACAATCATTTAGCTATTTGTGACATCCATAACAGGCCCAGTTCACCACGACAAAATAATTCCTCTGAATATAGGCCTTACCCCCACAATAAACAAAATTGCAGATATGGATTTCAGCCCTTCTACGACCTAACCCTAGTTTTGCCACCGTAAAAATTGCATAAGACTTGCTTTTGAAAACTGAAAACATACCAAGGTAACAAAATCCACCCCACCAATGTAAGGTCCATCCACGGAAGTAATTTCATTTACCTCTTTAATATCTGAAAAAACAAATAGAATCATAAATTCCAACTGATGACCCAGGATGAAAATTGTGAAAAATTGAAAGGTATGGATAAAAACAACAACCTGAGAAGGAAGTATCCAGATTTTCTGGAGAACAATCCATATTTTTGTCAAAGGTCAACCAGTTAGGGAACTCATTAATGGAAAAGTCACAAGTGAATATATGAAAACGATCTTTAACCGTGACCAGTTTAGCAGCATCTATTATGTCTTGAGCTCTTTTTAGAGCCTCAGGGCTGCAATCGCATGCATACACATTGATATTTTCATTACCACTGACCAAAATAAACAAGATTATCTGTCAGTATGGCCATAATCATTTTCTAGTCTCTACGAATGCCAAATTATTCAAGTCAGCACAATGTTTCCAACCAGTGAAGAAAAAAATGGAACCTTAATTTTTTCGATAATTTATAAGTGGATGAAGAAGCTCTTTCTTGCTGTAAATTAGAAGTTTTAATATTACCGTAATATTGGGAGGACGGTACTGCCATTACCACATCCAACCTCCAAAACTTTGGCATTTTTATTGCAAGACAACAACTCAGGAAATTCCTTCAAGAGATACTTCCTTTCCTGCAATTAATCATATTCTAATATCAAATGCACATAAACTACACAGTGTTAAGGTTCCTTCAGTCGAACATTAGAGAATAATATAACACTGTGTATTTAGCTCAAAGGCATATTCTTTTAAAAATGGATGATGTTTGGAAGACCAGGTCACGACAATAACCCACAAACTAATTCCCAACCTACAAGTTCTGTTTCATCATAAAAAAAACTTAACATATCGTCATTTCACTAATTTCCAGCCTACAAGCTCGCTTCAAAGCTCAAAAGCTTGAATCTTTCATTTAAGCCCAAAAATATATACTCCTATGTTTCAAGCTATGAAAAAGAAAAAGAAAAACTCAAGCTTTGGTGAAGCTTTTGCACAGACGCTTTAACTACACTTTCGTGTTCTAAACATTTGTTCAGACTAAGGTCCGTTCAGAGGAACCAAACCAGAGAGGAACTAGGCGGTGACAAGATATTTCCCGTTTATATTTCTCTCTTCGATATTTAAACAAAACCTTCCAATTAAAACTACTGATCACCAGAAACACAACAAACATTCACTGTATTAACCATGCACTTTCTAAACTAACGTTGAACAATAAAATTGTACGGAACTAAGACGGTAATTTATTGATGACTAGAGCATTAACTTTGAGACTTTTAGATATAACAACAAAAAGTTCATAAAATGCAAGAACTAGAATTCCTAACCCAAATCTATAATATAGAAAGTCCAATAACATACATAACACAAACTACAAAGGGTATAAACTCAACACAAAATTGGTTCATCTATGTACTATATGTTGGAAAAACATGTGAAAACATGGGTGTTTCCGAATGGTCACTGGACCAACTTCGAGTCATTATTTCGTGTAACAGCGCTGAGTTGTTTATACCGTAATCAACGTGGTTGAGTAGCCCGTGTGACGAGCTTCGTAACGGTATATCACATGACCTATTCGGAGAATGGGTGTGAATACAAAGTGGCTTCAAAGTTGGTACCTCGGAAGCTCAAATCTGGAAAAACGAAATGGTTAATGAGAAAAAACCATTTAGTATAATCCCATATTGGAAGATTAAGAGTTAATCTTACAATATATATACCATACTAACCCATGTAGTTATTAAACTAACATGTCCACATACACTTAAGAGTATTAGTGTGTACCACACACGCGCGCTCGCTCGTGTCTCGGGTCTCGGGTCTCGGGTCTCGGGTCTCGGGCACGGGCACGGGCACGGGCACGGGCGTGGGCGTGGGCGTGGGATTTGGGATTTGGGATTTGGGATTTGTCTCGGGTCTCGGGTCCAAACCCGAATAGGGAGTTTTGTATAAAATACAAAAGGAGTCCCTAGAGTTTCCAGCAAGAGAAACGTCAGCAATGAATGAGAGTAAATGCTGCGGTTTCAGAATTGATTGAGCGGATTCTGGGGGTGTAACTCCCAGAATTAAAGACCAACATTTATGGTTGCGGTTTCAGTAGAGCCTATAAAAGGCAGCCATCCCCCTCTCATTTCAGCACACCTTCATACACACAACTCACAGCATAAGCATACACTTAGTGAGAGAGAACCGCACCACCAACAGCTCGACCTGTGGTTCGGTGCCGGTTTCCATACGAGCCACTCTGAGATAGAAGTTGTACCTTGGGAACAAAGTCCCGAAACCAGAAACCTTTAAAGGTGGTTCGGGAAATATTGTTTAAGGGAAACTGCTCAGCAGTTGCCTCTTCTTTTAATTTCTGTTATTTACTTTTCAGTCCTTTATTATTCTGTCCATTTAATTTCAGTACTGTTTCCCTTTTGTATTTTTCTTTCCAGTACCTTTAGTTTCTGTAATTTACATTTCAGTCTTTCCTATTCTGTAATTTACTTTCCTGTAATTTAATTTCCAGTATTTACATAACAGTCCGGGCAGTTTATTTAATAACAGTCCGGGCAGTTTTTTTATTCGTTAAAACCAGTCCAGTTTGTTTTATTTACAAAACCAGTCCGGCAGTTTTTTATTTGTTAAAACCAGTCCGGCAGTTTGTTTAAAACCAGTCCGGCAGTTTTTTATTTGTTAAAACAGTCCGGCAGTTTGTTTAAAACAGTCCGGCAGTTTCTTTTTCTTGTTAAAACAGTCCGGCAGTTTGTTTTATTTACAAAACAGTCCGGCAGTTTTTATTTGTTGAAACCAGTCCAGCAGTTTAATTTAATTCTGTACGAGTCAGGAATTGTAATTCATATTCCAATTGTGAGAAATAAAGTGTTATTTCCATTGCGTTCCTGTCTTTTATATTATTGTCCTTTTCTTTATCGTATTCGAAATAGTACCAAAGAACCAACAATCTTAAACAATAACTTTTTTTTGGTTTTTCTATTTTCGAAATAAGAAAGGACTTTTTTTTTTTTTTTTTATTTTATTGTTGTTGACGTCTCGGTTTTTATTCTCGCAAAATCATTGCTAGTTTACTAGAAATTGAAATTTGCACATAGAATAAATCCGAATTGGGTTTTAATCTGTTTTATTCTAGAATACTATAAAGAATTCTTAGTGAAATCAAAAGTGATTTGATTTTCACGCTAGAATCTCTTTCATTGGTTTTTATTCTTTTAAAGCAATCTAATTAAGTTATAATTAGTATTTGCGATAAAGAATTTAGGTTTCTTGCGAGAAACTAAACGGTTTTATATTGTCATTTCAGATGACTAATGAGGATCAAATACCCACCGTTTCTTCGGAAAACGTGCAGGGCGCACTTGTGATTGGCAGTAGCCATAACAATGCGAGCGCTGCGAGTGGGGGGCTCAGGCTCAGGCTGAGGCCGAAGCTGCTGCGGCAAAGGCTGCGGCCGACGCTGCTGCGGCAGAGGCTGATGCTATGGCTGCGGCTGCGGCCGCAGCACAGGCTGCTGCTAAGGCTGCGGCCAAGGCAGCGCTTGTGGCTGCAGCCAGGGCAAAGGGCAAGGCTCCGGCAACACCGGCGATGCCAATGTTGCCAACCTCTCAACTGGAGAGACCGGAAAAGTTTAGGGGCAACAACTTCAAACGTTGGCAGCAAAAGATGCTGTTTTATTTAACTGCCCTTAATCTGACCCGGTTTCTTAAGGAGTCTGCACCCGTCCTAAGCGAGGACGATGAGGACGTGCAGACGGTTTCGGCGGTGGAAGCGTGGAAACACGGCGACTACCTATGCCGGAACTACATCCTGTGTGCTCTGGATGACACTCTCTTCAGTGTATTCGAGCCCAAGGCTTCTGCAAAGGAGCTTTGGGAGTCTCTCGAACGAAAGTACAAAGTGAATAACGCTGGCGCAAAGAAATTTGTCGTCACGGACTTTCACGAGTACATGATGACTGATGGGAAGAGTGTTATCGAGCAGGTTGAGGAACTCCAACTCATATACCATAGGCTTGAGGTTGAAGGGCTAGTTATCAACGAACCTTTCCAAGTGGCATTAATGATTGAGAAACTGCCACCTTCTTGGAAAGAGTTTCAAAACTACCTGAAACACAAGCGAAAGGCTATGACCTTGGAGGGACTCATTGAGAGGCTCAATGTTGAGCAAAGCAACCGCCGATCCGGAAGGAAAGGCGGTGGCGGAGCAGGCAACGCGGTTGCCAAGGCCCATGTGGTTGAGGACGCTGTGTCTAAGCGGAAACGCTTTGACAGCGGAGTCGGTGCCTCTCTCAAGAAGAAATTCATGGGAGACTGCTTTGTGTGCAACAAACCGGGCCATCGTGCCGCGGATTGTAAGATGCGCACCGACAAGCCCAAACCCCCCCCCCCAAAGAGGAAGTTCCAAGGGAAAGGGAGGAAGAGGGCACCTGCTCAAGCTAATGTGGCTGAGGGAGGAGATGATGCTGGACAGGACTATATGCACCTGAGTGCTGTGGTCTCGGAAGTGAACCTGGTGGGGAGCAACCCAAAGGAATGGTGGCTGGACACAGGCGCCACTAGTCACATCTGTGCCAGCAAATGGATGTTCAAGACCTATACGGCCGTGGACAATGAGAGCTGCTTCATGGGGAACTCGGCTACTTCCAGGGTGGAAGGAAAAGGAACCGTGCTGCTGAAGATGACATCGGGAAAGGAGCTCACACTGAATGGCGTGCTCCATGTGCCAGAAATTCGCAAGAATCTGGTTTCCGGGTCCGTGATGGTGAACAAAGGATTTAAACTTGTATTTGAATCTGCAAAAATTGTAATCACTTTAAACGGAATGTATGTAGGCCGTGGCTATATGACCAACGGCATGTTTAAATTAAATGTTGGTACTCCGGCTCCTAAAGCCGAGTTAGCTATTGAGGGTACTAAGGCTGAGGCCAGTACCAAGAATAATGTAATCGTGAATGTTGCCCAAGTGGCCAATAAAACTTCGTTTGCTTATTCTTGCGATTCATTTAATTTATGGCATGGTAGATTAGGTCATGTGAATGCTAATTCTATGAAGAAATTAATATCACTGAATCTACTACCTAATTTTGTATTTGATAAACAACATAAATGTGAGGTTTGTGTTGAAGCAAAATTAACCAAGTCTTCGTATCAACATATTGAACGAAGTACTGAACCTCTCAGTCTAATACACACGGATGTATGCGACTTAAAGTTTATACAAACGCGAGGAGGGAAAAAGTATTTCATCACGTTTATAGATGATTGTACTAGATACTGCTATGTCTACTTAATGAGAAGTAAAGACGAAGCGGTAGAGAAATTCGCTCTTTATAAGACCGAAGTAGAGAATCAACTCAATAAAAAGATTAAAATATTGAGGAGTGATAGAGGCGGTGAATACGAAGCACCGTTTGCGCAGATATGCGCAGAAAATGGCATTATACATCAAACGACAGCCCCATACTCTCCGGAGCAGAATGGGGTTGCCGAGCGTAAGAATAGGACGCTCAAGGAAATGATGAATGCTATGTTAATAAGTTCTGGGTTACCCCAGAACATGTGGGGGGAAGCGCTGCTTTCCGCCAACTATGTATTGAACAAGCTACCACATAAGAAACGTGATAAACCACCTTATGAACTATGGAAAGGCCATAGGCCGAGCTATAAATTCTTAAGGGTTTGGGGTTGTCTCGCGAAGGTCCTTGTCTCGCTTCCTAAAAGAACGAGAATAGGGCCAAAGACGGTAGACTGTGTGTTCATAGGATATGCACAAAACAGTAGTGCTTATCGTTTTCTCGTGCACAAGTCGGATAATCCCGATGTGCATGCAGATACTATCATCGAAGCTCGAGAAGCTTCTTTCTTCGAGGAGATCTTTCCCCGCAAGTCTTCCGTAACTGTAGAGACTGAGGAGTCAAACAGTGAGGAAAATGTGGGGGCAAGTGAACCGTTGGAGGAAGAAGAAGAAGAGCCTCGACGTAGTAAAAGGGCTAGAAAGGAAACGACTTTCGGTCCAGATTTTGTAACCTTCATGATAGAAGGCGAACCGGCGACATTCAAACAAGCAATGTCATCCCCGGAAGCCCAATATTGGGAGGAAGCGATCAACAATGAGGTTGAATCGATATTACAAAATCACACTTGGGAACTAGTGGATCTACCACCCGGGTGTAAGCCACTAGGACACAAGTGGATCTTCAAGAGGAAGAGAAAGCTCGATGGAACAATCGAGAAATACAAGGCTAGGCTTGTAGTGAAAGGTTTTAGACAAACCGAAGGTGTCGACTATTTCGACACCTATGCTCCTGTCTCCAGGAAGACGTCAATCCGGATAGTCATTGCTCTCGCAGCACTGTTCGATCTGGAAATACATCAAATGGATGTTAAAACGGCGTTCTTGAATGGTGAGTTGGAAGAGGAAATTTACATGGAACAACCGGAAGGGTTTGTGGTTCCAGGTAAAGCTCACAAGGTGTGTAAACTTGTGAAGTCCTTGTATGGACTTAAACAAGCACCTAAACAATGGCACGAAAAATTTGATAGAGTGATGCTATCAAACGGTTTTCGGATAAACGAATGTGACAAATGCGTCTACGTAAAAGGAAATGAAAAGGACTACGTGGTAGTCTGCCTCTACGTAGATGACATGATTA
The DNA here is from genome assembly GCA_963682055.1 of Primula veris. Lineage (NCBI taxonomy): Eukaryota > Viridiplantae > Streptophyta > Magnoliopsida > Ericales > Primulaceae > Primula > Primula veris. The sequence continues at coordinate 33,500,997 of OY821746.1, read as the reverse complement.
TAATAGGGAGTATTGATAACATCAACTCCACTAAGAAAATGTTGTCACAAAAATTCGAGATGAAAGACTTGGGTGTCGCTGATGTTATACTTGGTATGAAAATTACCAAGACATCAGACGGATATGCGCTATCTCAAACTCACTATGTCAGACAGATGCTTGACAAATTTGATAAAGATAGTAGAGCTACATCCAGAACTCCGATAGAGATCTCAACCACCCTGAAAAAGAACTTTGGGGAGAGTGTGAGACAATTGGAATATTCTCGAATAATAGGCAGTCTGATGTACGTCATGAACTGTACTAGACCAGACATAGCCAACTCAGTGAGTAGACTGAGTAGGTACACCAGTAATCCCAATGAGGAACACTGGAAGGCCATCATGAGACTTCTCAGATACATGAGATACACAGCAGACCGAGGGTTGCATTATACCAGATATCCAGCTGTACTGGAAGGGTATTCTGATGCAAACTGGATCTCGGATTCCAACAGTACACGATCCACTAGCGGATATGTGTTCGTGATGGGAGGAGCAGCTGTCTCATGGAGATCATCCAAGCAGACGTGCATAGCTAGATCAACTATGGAATCTGAGTTCATAGCGTTGGATCTAGCAACAGAAGAGGCTGATTGGCTGAGAAGCTTTCTGGAAGGAATTCCAATGTGGCCGAAACCTGTCCCAGCAATAAGCATGCACTGCGATAGTCAGTCGGCTATTGGACGGGCGCAGGATCATATGTATAATGGAAAGTCCCGACATATTCGTCGGAGACATAAATCCGTAAGAGAATTGTTAGCTAACGGTGTGGTGTCCTTAGATTTTGTGAGATCTAAAGACAATATAGCGGATCCATTTACAAAAGGCTTGACTCAGGTAGGAGTTGAAGTTTCATCGAGGGGAATGGGGTTGAAGCCCATTAAACTGGAAACCTCCTCAGAGGCAACCCAACCCGAACTGGATTCTCCAGCGTCGGGTTCAACGGGAAAACCGAACTGTGGGGGTGACCGAACAAAGCACTCGGGAACTTAAGTTCCCAGCCCATTTCTAGGATGAAAGAGTGATAGACCTAGACCATCTTAAGGGTGAGCATGAGGCTCTTAATGAAAACAAGTATCTCGAAGATCGAGAGGGGTGAGTCAGGACACCCTTGACTTGAAATCACCTATGACGAGTGTGTATGGCCGATACTATGTGATGAGCCATGGGCTAAATCACTAGAGCACTCGGTTGAACTTTCCCAAGGCAGTCCACGGCCAAATATGGACAACAACCAAAGGGCTTAGTAAGTGGTGTAGAGGGGACACTGTGTGCGCATTACCCTGGTATGCACAAACGCTAAAGGGTTCAAGGCTTAAAGGCTACCCAATAGTAGCATATCAGATTTTACGTCACTACGGCAGGTTCAAGGCGCGCGCTACCTGTCCTTATGCAGTGAACTCTTGCGGTTTTCTCTCGTATGCATTTAGGAGCATTTTATTTTCAGCCAATTGCATTCATGTGGGGGATTGTTGGAAAAACATGTGAAAACATGGGTGTTTCCGAATGGTCACTGGACCAACTTCGAGTCATTATTTCGTGTAACAGCGCTGAGTTGTTTATACCGTAATCAACGTGGTTGAGTAGCCCGTGTGACGAGCTTCGTAACGGTATATCACATGACCTATTCGGAGAATGGGTGTGAATACAAAGTGGCTTCAAAGTTGGTACCTCGGAAGCTCAAATCTGGAAAAACGAAATGGTTAATGAGAAAAAACCATTTAGTATAATCCCATATTGGAAGATTAAGAGTTAATCTTACAATATATATACCATACCAACCCATGTAGTTATTAAACTAACATGTCCACATACACTTAAGAGTATTAGTGTGTACCACACACGCGCGCTCGCTCGTGTCTCGTGTCTCGGGTCTCGGGTCTCGGGTCTCGGGCTCGGGCTCGGGCACGGGCACGGGCGTGGGCGTGGGCGTGGGCGTGGGCTTGGGATTTGGGATTTGGGATTTGGGATTTGGGATTTGGGATTTGGGATTTGGGATTTGGGGAATGTCTCGGGTCTCGGGTCTCGGGTCTCGGGTCTCGGGTCCAAACCCGAATAGGGAGTTTTGTATAAAATACAAAAGGAGTCCCTAGAGTTTCCAGCAAGAGAAACGTCAGCAATGAATGAGAGCTGCGGTTTCAGAATTGATTGAGCGGATTCTGGGGGTGTAACTCCCAGAATTAAAGACCAACATTTATGGTTGCGGTTTCAGTAGAGCCTATAAAAGGCAGCCATCCCCCTCTCATTTCAGCACACCTTCATACACACAACTCACAGCATAAGCATACACTTAGTGAGAGAGAACCGCACCACCAACAGCTCGACCTGTGGTTCGGTGCCGGTTTCCATACGAGCCACTCTGAGATAGAAGTTGTACCTTGGGAACAAAGTCCCGAAACCAGAAACCTTTAAAGGTGGTTCGGGAAATATTGTTTAAGGGAAACTGCTCAGCAGTTGCCTCTTCTTTTAATTTCTGTTATTTACTTTTCAGTCCTTTATTATTCTGTCCATTTAATTTCAGTACTGTTTCCCTTTTGTATTTTTCTTTCCAGTACCTTTAGTTTCTGTAATTTACATTTCAGTCTTTCCTATTCTGTAATTTACTTTCCTGTAATTTAATTTCCAGTATTTACATAACAGTCCGGGCAGTTTATTTAATAACAGTCCGGGCAGTTTTTTTATTCGTTAAAACCAGTCCAGTTTGTTTTATTTACAAAACCAGTCCGGCAGTTTTTTATTTGTTAAAACCAGTCCGGCAGTTTGTTTAAAACCAGTCCGGCAGTTTTTTATTTGTTAAAACAGTCCGGCAGTTTGTTTAAAACAGTCCGGCAGTTTCTTTTTCTTGTTAAAACAGTCCGGCAGTTTGTTTTATTTACAAAACAGTCCGGCAGTTTTTATTTGTTGAAACCAGTCCAGCAGTTTAATTTAATTCTGTACGAGTCAGGAATTGTAATTCATATTCCAATTGTGAGAAATAAAGTGTTATTTCCATTGCGTTCCTGTCTTTTATATTATTGTCCTTTTTTTTATCGTATTCGAAATAGTACCAAAGAACCAACACTATATAACTGGGGCAGAATTTTTTTTGAGTCATATATGGTAACACCTCTTAAAAATTAACATTAAGAAAATTGAATAATGCCACATTCTGCAGTAGACAACCATATACATGTCTTGTTTCGTTGTAGCTTATAAGCTCCGATCTTTTGCTTTTTTGGCTTAAAAACGACTGTCTCCAGTTGACCAACTTCAATTATGAGCTTCTTTAGCCCATTTAGCTTGAAAAGATACAACCTTTAAGCTGGGTGAACAACCACCTCAAGATATTCCAGCTTGTTTGATTAAAACCCATAACTCGCGTCGGTTTTTTTGGGTCAAAAAGCTGCTTTAAAAAGCAATGCGAAGAAAGCTTGTTCGGAATCACCTTAGCTTTTCACTTATAAGTGACTTATGTTGATAAGTCATCTTAAACTTTTAAGTGACTTGTCGATATACAAAATGATTTAACTAAAGAATTACTAATCATAGTAATTTTAATGTGAAAAAAGCTATAAATTTCTTAAATCCCTAGCTTATTTGACTTTGAGGTTTTTAGCTTTTTTGACCCAAAAACTAGCTTTTGAAAAGCTAACATTACCAAACACTCATAGTTTTTTTTTAATCAAAAAGCTTAAAAAACTGAGGAAAAAAGCTGTTGCCAAACAGACACTCCACAAATCCTTGAATAACTATTAAAAAGCTTAAAAAACTGAGGAAAATAGTTTTTTTTTAATATCTACCAAGCTATTAAAAAAAAAACTATTAAAATAATTAAAATAAAAAAGGGTAAAAGCAAGAATAACCTTAAAAAACTTTCCAGTTGAGTGAACAGTGTGGAATTTGTTCCAAGCCTCAGAATTATTATTAGATATATTATTATTATTATTATTATTATTATTAATATTATTATTATTATAATGGTAAATAAAAAGTGGGTTTTGTTCAATCTCTTGTTTGAGTTGTTCCCACTCGAAATCTTTTGAATGGTATTCTATTTCTTTTATCTCTTTTCTCATTTTTTACTTTTTTTTTTTTTACTTTTTTGTGTTATATTATATTTTTGGTTATTCTGTTTTTTTTTTTTGGGTGTATTTATGGATCTGTTAGTTTTGATATAGTCTATCAATTTAGTCCTTGAGTTTTGATTTAGCTCGATTTCTTTAGTTGGGATTCGTGTTTTTTTTTTGAAGATTAAACGGACCAATGTATATTAAAAAAGAGACAAAGACTCCGCCGAACCGGAAAGTAACATCCAAATGTAACGGAAGAAAAACATCCTTATAACAATTAGTCACCCACGAGTTTGGGGATTAATCGCCAAATGCTAACTTGATTCGTTAGAGACTTGATTATGCAACTTTTACGTTTGTGTTTTTCTCCCTTTACTTGTCGTGTTTTTCGGGGCGTGATGTATAATGCTCCCTCTTAATTGAATTAAACAAAAAGAACTGTTGTTGTTTAAATTATCGAATGAAAAAAACTTTAGAAGTTAATCATATAAGTAGTTTAAATGTTTCTGGTGGGCTATGTTTAGTATGATTTTATTTTGAACATTTTTTATGTGATAGTGTTGAATTTTACTGATAAGACCATCAAAATTTTTCCTAATTCCGAGAAACTGAAAATTCGTTTTTTATCTATTAGTTTAAACCCGTCTTTAACAAAAAATTGACACGGATTGTATGGTTTTACCGTTTTAGGCACAATTTGTTTTTTTTTGGACCAAATTACAATTTATACAGTGATGAATGAGTGTACGAACCAGTTACTCATACAGCCAATGTATTTACAACTGCACTTTTATGTAAGAAACTTCCGGTTTATGTTTCAGCTGGTTGCTCAGTTGAGGATCACGTTGTAATACGATAAGATGGATGATTTTAATCTTCAAGAATCACCCCCAGATCACCTAAAAACTATGAATTCTAAGTGATCCATATCTTCAGTTGTCCTAATATTTGTGCTCACTGTTTTTCTACAATAGGATGGTGACTCTTAAAAGGTTCCATCTTATTTCTGCATTAGGAATAAAGTCTAGACAAAAAACATAATTCATAAACTATTTCTGGCTTTCTGCATTCTGTGAAAAGAACAACAGCCAAATCAAATAGAATCTAACTTCATATGAACCAAAATTACAGTGTTTATCGCTTCTGTATTAGTACATTGCTACATTGATGGATAATAAAGCTAAAACGAGGGTACCTAAATCCTGTATGAATCTTCTCCCTTTCCACCTTAGGTATACAGACAAAGCTCGGGTTTCCTCTAGATCAAAATTGGAATTGATTAACTTACAAATGTCACTAAAACAAAGTTTTTCTCGGCTTACAATACAAATAGGACAAAATCACGATTTTCACTCCCAATCTTCTTCACTCATTTGATCATCATTCTCATCCCTTGGTGGCCTAACCACCAAAACAACCATCCCTAAGCTCTCCTCCACGCCTTTCTCTCTCAAGGCCGAACCCCTCTCTACCTTCATGGCCCCGCTACTCTGCGTCACGAGATAAAAACCCTCGTCGGCCGACACCTGGACCCTCTCCCTGTCGGCCACCACCAACACTGGTTCTTCCTTATACCACCTGTTCACCGTCCATGGCAAAACCCTGGTATAAAATCAAAAATAAAAGAAGGATTGGTTAGTAGTCAAGATAGTTTTATCTTGGTTCCTGCTCCCAAGTATTGTTACTCCAAAGCTCAATAGACTACAAGAATAACAAAACCTAGAGGCATGTTAAAAAGCTCGCTTGACTGCTCAAAACGCACGTTTTGTCTCTTTTGTGCATATAAAGAAGCTACTTAAAAAAGCTCAAAGAGCTTACCAGTTTAAAGCTTTTTTTAGTAAAATTCTTGAAAAGACGCTTTAGCTAGACTTCGCGTTTTGAAATACTTCTTAAGGGTAGTGACCAAGTTGGTCATTCAATGTTGATGAGAATTCAATCTAGACAATTTGCTAATTAACCAAGTTAACAAAAATAAAATACATTACCTGGCATCGGCAAATTCCAATGCAACACCACCCTTCTTTAGCCCGATAATAGGCTGCCACCCTGGCAAAACCACCCACCTACTCCACGCCTTCTCTGCCGCCACCACCCCGAAATCCCCCTTGCCGCTACACTCCCATGGCGCCTCAGAAATATTTTCATCTTCATGGCACACCGGAAGCACCACCACCGATGTAGCCTCACCTACCTCCCCCACTCTCATTCTCACTACAGGCACTTTAACCACCTCATTCGCCTCGGCGGTGCTCTGGTTGGTTTTTCTTTCTAAATCACGCAAAACCTGAGCCTTAGCTGTCTCTGACTCTGCGACCTCCAAAGCTTGCTTTAACAATGATTTTCTGTCACCATCGTTGTGCTCTAAGGCTTGACGATAATACATGAAAGCTAAACAATCTGCTGGGAGGGTGTAGTCGAAGCTCTCCCAGCCTTTTTCTCCACGCCGACGAGGGAAATCCTTAATTGAACGGGCCAACTGTCACAAAAAACATCTTAGCAGTCATGTTTCGTTATATTTATTGGTACCAACTCAATTAAAAAATTACAAAATCAGTAAATTATATAGGCAGTATCATGTAGAACTGGAGTTCTTTTTTGGTTGCAAATTATAAGCTGTCTATCAAAGTTGAGGATGAAACACAGACCTTGTTTGGTTGCAGCTTTTAAGTTCTTTTTTTTTGTTTTTTTTGTTTTTGAAAAGTTGGACCGCGTTTTGTTGATTGGCTTAAAAGCACATTTTACGGGGTTTTGGCTTGAAAGAAATTCGAAGTTACCGCTGGATTGACCAGTGCCTTTCTGAACATAAAATAATCCACCTTAATTGATTAAAAGCTGCAACCAAACGAGACCTTAGTGGGCCAATTGGGAAACTTCTAATTGTTTCCACCAGAAAAACTAACAAACAAAGCTTAAAATTTTTTATTTTATTTTGTGGCTTATAAAGAAAGTGCTAATGAAAAACACAAGTATGCATAAGGAGCATGAGCATTGTGGCTAAAAACCAACATTTCTACATAACAAGAATGTGCCTCATGTTTAAAAAAGTCAAGAAGAAAACTGTTTCATTTTCCAAATTAAAAAGCAGTTCCTGTTTTATGGTTGGAGAAAAGTCGAGAATTTAGTAATCTTCTTAGCTATCTTGCAAATCCACTTTGAGTTAAGTAAAGTAAAGCTCAAAAATGTGCTTGTTCAGTACAGTATTTGGCAATGATAGCTGCAATCACTGCAACATTTAGCAATTGCATTATACAAACACAAGTTCTGTACTATTATTGCAGGAATGGCCACTAGTACACGCACTGCACGTGTCCAATAGACAATTGTGACCAGATGGATGCAATTACCCTTAGCTATAGCTTCCAATTCTTAATACAGTTCACTTATTTTCAACTCCGAAATAAAAAATAATCTTCCTAATGACAGAGTAGAGCTTCACTAATTGAAAATTATCGTTCTTGAAAGAACTACACAATCATCAGTCATCACCAAATACAAATGACAATACGATTTGTTCACCACGGGTCCTGAAGTTGAAGGAATACCAGCTGCCCTGATACAACCATATCTCACCAATCCTTTACGCAGGGACAGGGCTATATAGATACCTACTCTTAACTCATCAAAAGCATAAACGTACAATGAACTATGCTTTTGTTTTCTGAATGGTTGAGAAATTTCTTTTGGGAAAATGCTTCTTGTAACCGCAAATCTTACCAGTACTATTGTTCCCCCATTTCCCAGTGGCAGCTCTCATACTTCAACGACCATCTGCTCCTCGCCTCCCGCTTAGTGCAATTATGATCTATGATTCAATAAAATCGCCTACTATTAATCTAATAGTTCTTTCCTGGTCACAGTAACTGGTTCCAAGTATACAATGTATGGACATTCATTGTCTAATAAAAAAGTATCAATTACTCCTCTAATCACTACAAAATCCATAATCAATTACTCCTCTAATCTAATCACTAAAAAATATGTTTGTTTACTATCTAGTTGACAAATATTCAATAAAAATCTAAAATCACTCGAAAATTAAACAAACGCTACCCAAAATGTACTAAAACCATCGGTAGTTACCTCTTGGGCGCCTTTCCCGTCGAGCCTCTTCCTAACCATGAGCTTGGCAGCCGCATCCCTCTGCTTAGCACTCAACAGCCTAATCTCATATAACAAAACATCACCACCGTTATCAAAAAACGCCACAGTCTCCTCGTCTGTCCCTGATGCCACCAAAGTCTCCCTAACCTTTGCCGCAACGACAAGCCTGTTATTAGAATAGAAACCTTAATAAATCAAATCAAACCTTAGTTATATGTTTCTTTTCTACTATGGCGCCATCAGAGGCGGAGCCAGAATTGCTATTACGGGGTTGCAAAATATACAATTTTATTTGTTGGGGTTGCAAAACACAATATATTTAAAATATTTTAGAATATCTCTATAGGAAAAAGTAGCATTTTCGTAAAATGTATAGCAACCCGTTGTCCTACTAAGCTCAGCCCCTGCCGTGCCGTTACCGGGGAACGTAATGTAGAATCAAATCTTAATTTATATGTTTCTATTCTAATATAGCACCGTTACCGGAGAACGTAACCTGCGTCTAGGAACTAAATCCTAATTATACCTTTTCCGTGCTGAAATACGTGTCATGCTTCGAAAACTGTGATATTTAATGATTTGAACCAATTTCACTTAAAATACAACATAACAGTATAAAAAAATCAAATTTTCAAATAAAAACCATTTCTTATTTAAAATACGAGATTATAATTGCAAAATTTGATACAAGTTCACTACCAAAAAAACATATTTCAAAAAATAATAATGAGAAATTTTACTAATATAGAAGGAAAGTAAAAAAGGGGAAGTGTGTATCTATTCCGATACCTGTTCTGCTCAACCCCGGAAATACCAGTGATCTCTTCGACAGCAGTAGGGGTGAAACCTTCGGAAGCCAAGGTGGGAATGAGGGGAGCATACTCAAACCATGCGCCAAGACGGTTAGTCAAGATATCAAGACGACCTTCGGTGTCAAGGGAACGGAACTTGGGAGGAAGAGGAGAAGGCGGGGGACGGAAAGGTTGGTATAAGTTGAGGTTTTGTTGGGATTGTGGTGGTGGTGGACCTTGAGGAGATGGTCTTGAAAATGATTGTATATTGAGTTGTTTTTTCATGAGCTTTTTCATGAGTTTGTTTTTTGGTTTTGGTTTGGTTAGAAATGTTAGTGTTGTTGGTGTTGGACAAAAATGAAGCATCATGGTTATTATGGTGTAACCAGAAAATGAAGAAAATGAAGAAAATGAATGTGTGTGTGTTTGAAAGTGTGTTTGAGTGTGTGTTTTGAATGAGTGATGATGAGCCTTATCTTGCTGAGAATTTTTTTGTGATATTTTTCTTGGGGCAGGGAGTGATGACGTGGAGAAGGCACAAAACTGAATAAAGATATCGGTTTGTATTTTTCGAATATTATGACGTCAAAACCGTAATTCGGAATTACAATTTATTTTTTAATTATTTTTGAAATAGAAAATAAAAAGGTAAACCATAAATCAGAATTACAAACTGTAATTCTGATTTACAGTTTTAACGTTAAAAAAAGGTTTCCAGTCGAAAAATACAACGTCTAAATATATATTACTTTCGGTTTTAGTCATTTTTATTCTGCTCTTCTAAAGTGTCTGTAATTTTGACTAGCAATTTTAACTAGCAAAAGCTATTTACCTAAATTACTGGAAATTTGAGTTTTCTAAATTTATCATATATATATATATATAGTGTAAATGTTTAACTTTGAAAATAAAAAATAAAAAAAAAAAAATTATTTCAACGATTTGTATGTCAAAAATTTAAACTATTACAAATTATTGGAAAGTCAAAATAGGGTAGTTACGTAGATTACAATTAAATAGGAAATGAATTAGAGTAGTGACGTAAAAGTTTTGTTTTTTGAAAGGGTATTCGAGACCGGTGAAGGAACTAGATAAATCTACATGGAGCTACAACACCGCCCATGAACATCAAATTTTATGTAATTTGCGGAAAAGTTGGTGATGTTCGAGACTGATACACCGTTAGTTGAAAATTCATAGGCAGCTTCGGTAAGTAATCGGTAACTAAGAAGCGATACGGAAAAAGGTAAAGGAAAATGTGGGATGAATTTAGCAGGAGCGTGCAATTTCGGTACAATTTAAATTTGAAAATTACCGAAATATAATTCGAATTCACATATCTTATTATTTAAACATTTATACGCTCTTTTGTTTGTACTCTTAATTAAGTTAATAACATTACTTAAACCAAATTTACCCGCCCAGTAAACAAAATCCTTCTTATGCTTAGATTTAAAATTGGTTAAATTAAATTTGGGATTTTTGGTGCTTGATAATGGAAAGTTTTGTTTTGTAAATGCAACTTCTGTTTAGATAGAATAAATCAACTTAAGAGACGGGACAGGATTGGATATAGACGATCGGGCCTTGACGAAGAGGTACGGCGAAAGGTTCATGACTACTAACGAGGCCTTTGACATATATAAAATCTCAAATTTGTATTAGTTACAAAGCTTAAATAATACAAAAGGTCATGAGTTCGAATTTAATTATAGATGTAGTCGAACTAAATGTTCAATCGACACCATGTTGCTGTCCCGGTCCCACTTGCCGACCCCGGACGGACTTCAAAGACTGACATCCACCGCTATAAGCAGGATAGGAAGTAGACGGAGAGATCTAGTCGTGGTTGTAGCTCTTTCAAAATTGGAAAAAAATGACGAAACTTTTCCCCCTATATATGGCTTGATAAAAATTCCAAAAATTAGATCAACCCCTTTTATATATATTATGAAAAAAATATGTTATAGAACATGAGCCTTTTCTATTTGATCGAGTTTCCTCGTTTCCTTCATGGCCATAAGACCGCTTGCCGGACCTTCAGTGTCATGACACCATCATTGAAAGCTGACAAAATTATGAGTATCAACGGGGGCGGTGACATCCCCATAATTCCGAAAATTATTATTTTTAAAAATTTTGACCATGCTGTTTTACAAAAAAATATGTTAAAAATGATGATTTAGCACAACTCATTTTTTATTTCACTTTATATATTTAGCAGTTTGGGTAAATTTTGGCATCTCCGTATACGACTCCTAGCTTCGCCGTTGAGTATGGTGAGAAGACTATCATATGCCGAGTGGGGTTTCGGTATTTTACTTAGATGAGATGAAACCAAGTGGTATAGACGTAAATAGAAAGAAAAACTGTAGTACAAATAAGTTATGTAACATAGAAAAGAAATGTATGTAAAGATGAATCAGATTCTTATAATTATTTTTAAATTTGAATCGTAGATAATCGATCACCTTCTCGGGTTTTGTCTCGTGTAGTAATCGCTCTTAAAATTTGGCAGACGAGCTTCGACGACCTCAAGCTACGAGAGAGTTTTGACACAGCCTGTGAAAGGTTAACATTTTATGTTCATCTATTCTCATATTATGAGTGTACATGTGTTTTTTTTGTTGGCTAATTTTTACATTTGACATTTCTTGAATAAATTCAAAGCATAAGACCTTTTAGCATATGAAAAATGATTATAAGAGTTTGCTTTGACGAAAGACCAAAATTCATATGAGAGTTTGATTTGACCAAAGACCAAAATTGACAAAGATTGATACATCCCCACAAACCCCACTTATAGAACAATTTTAGTATATGAAAAATAATTTCAAGTGTACACAAGAAACAGAATATATGCTTGCAATCTTCCATATGAAAGAATAATATTTCAACAGTTTCAAAATATAAGTCAAATATACTATCCATTGTTTCAAAATATAAGTTCAATTTATCAAAATAAAAAAAGAATTTAATATAATATTACATATTTGTCCATACTTTTAGTTTGTATAAGAATGCGTATGAATAAAAATGAAGTTGAAAAGTGAAAAGAGGGTATAATGATTATGTTTTCTTAATAAATTGAGTTTTTCATAATAGACTTATATTTTGAAACGGATGAAGTAACCAGCAAACATATGTATTATTCCGGTTAATTATTACTTGGAAATTTTATGATATTCAGTGATAAGTGTTGCAGAGTTAATCAAAACTAGCTTCACTAACTAGCTACGAAGTGCGTTCGAGTAAAAAATTCGGTAACGGAGCAAACAACATATATATATATATATATACACACGAAACTGATAGCAAAAGTCGATGTAGAAATTATAATTTTAACTAATCTTTTCTATTATAAAAAAATAATAGTTTAGTTACATAGAAGTTATTAGTTAGTATATATAACTATAGTCTAGAGGAGATTGATTATATATATATATATATATAGAACTTGGTCTTTTATTCGAGATATGTGGAATAAAATGGTTATGTATAATATTATGTTATCACTATAAACTAACTAGAAACACTACCAAACACTACCAGTTAATTTGTTTTTTAATCGAAGCCAAGGCTCACAAACAAATTTCGGTCATGCTAATCCTAGTCTATATATATATATTTAGTGAAATTACAAATTTAATTAGGAGCAACAAATATTAATGTATAGGTAAAGTAATTAGCTTACTTTCCAAGGAAAGTAGCATCCCGGGAAGCTAACTGTAGACCATCGTAGATGACCGTAACCCTTATAATTATGAAATTATGGTTTTATTTTTATTTTTAATCAGGTATTTTTATTAAAAATTTGTTTAAAACGATGTTGTGATATCATTTAATTTTTTTTATTTAACTTAATTTAGTGATGTTTGCTAGGGCCGGGTGAAAAACCGAAAATACCGAAAATACCGAACCGAACCGATAACCGAACCAAAAAAACCGAAATCGAAAAACCGAAAATTTTTCGGGTCGGTTTCGGTTTTCAATAAAACCGAACCGAAAAAAATCGAAAAACCAAAAATAAAACCGAAAAATAACTGAAAAAATCGAAACTGGACCAAAAAAACCGGTCCGGTTCGGTCCAAAAAATAAAAAGACCGAAACCGAAAAAAACCGAACCGAAAAATATGTTCGGTTTCGATTTTGCCAAAAACCAAACGGATAGGACTGAACCCGGCCCTCGTTTCGGCTGCCCAAAATGAAATCAGCAGCCACGTAATACACAATTTGTAGTATTTGACCTTGGCCGCCATGAGCACGTGTCATTAAGTCACGTGTAATATAAAACCCTTTGTGGATCCCATGAAGACCAAACTAGTCCATGCATGAATCTAATTTATTCACTCTGTCGTCGTATTCTATTATAATAAACCAACTCAAAAAAAATAAGTCTGTTCAATTTAGTTATTTTTTCAAAAATACCACTACACATTTATATTAATTATAATAATATCATACTTACATAAAAATATAAAAAACTTAAAAACTAATAAAACTATTTATTACTCTTTAACAACCGAACATTTTTTTTAAAATTTTAAACTAGATTTTTTTATATTATCCACGTATTTATATCATAACTATATATATTTTTTATATTTTTATTGCATTACGTACCGTGTACGTAACGCGCAGGATACTATTACTTGTATACATAAGTAATATACATATACACACACATGCATAAAGCAGTGGCTGCATAAAATACATAATGTATAAACTTTTCATAACACAACCTCTCGTGCGGGTATATATATATATATAAAAGGCAAAACTAATCAAACTTACACTCACATGAACCATATGAAACTTACTTGATTAAAGAGAGATCAATAAGTCGAAGTCTTTATAAGTTAACACAATTTGAAGATTAAAACTATTCACTTATGGAAGACACTTTTTTCTCTCAATGCCCATTTCCATACTACATATCCCAACCTTCTTACATCTCACCACCTCATGAAAACCTATCATTCAATGGGCAAGAGACGACGAATCGTCAAACACCGCCGTTCAACGAGAACGACTCTGGAGAAATGCTTTTGCATGAAGTCATGAATGAAGCAGAAAGTTTTTCCTCTTCGACTCAAGAACACAAAACACGTGTAGAATTAAACAAGGAGAGTAGTACACAAGTGGTGGCATACAGAGGTGTTCGTAGGCGCCCATGGGGAAAGTACGCAGCTGAGATAAGAGACTCGACAAGGAATGGGGTTAGAGTATGGATAGGGACTTTTGATACTGCTGAGGAGGCGGCACTGGCTTATGACCAAGCGGCCTTTGCAATGAGAGGTTCATTAGCAGTACTAAACTTCGAAATGAAAGCAGTGTGTGAATCTCTAGTGGAAATGAACTATGGCTTTAAGGAAGGTTGTTCGCCTGTTTTGGAGCTAAAGAAGATGTATTCGATGAAGAAGAAATGTTCTAGTAAAAAGATGAAAAAAGGAGAGACTCAAGTGAACCGAGACGATGTTGTTGTTTTCGAAGATTTGGGTGCGGAATACTTGGAGAAACTTCTAGAATTGTCCGACGCTAATACGATTGGAAACTGGCCGGTTAAGGAGGCCAGATAAGGTGTTACAAGATACCTAGCTAGTTTCCTTAAACTTGGCAAGTTGGTGAACATTTTGGTATATTTTCTGCAAAAAAACATTTTCCGTACTCTTTCATTTATGATTAAGGTTTGTAAAAATATATGATGATGTGGGAGTAGAGACAAATTAATAAACTATCATGTAGGGTCAGTAATATAATGCCAGGGACATATAGTTAATTAGGCTCCTTATCTTGATGTCTTTTCTAGTTAGATTTTTGATTAATGTAATACTAATCCTCATTAATTATTATGGATTAGTTTTCACATGAAAAGATGATTAATGTAATACTAGTCCTCATTAATTATTATGGATAAGTTTTCATATGAAAAGATGATTAGTGGACATCACGGTTTGTACTGAATATGCTAGTCAAAAGATCCCAAAAGGCTTTGTGTGTAGGTCACTGCCTTATAAGTTGAAGTTTCTCTTGATCATGAGTCTTGTGTCACCGCAGTCGAATTTACGCTATATTTTCTCAAGTTAGGCGGAACCGAGGATGATCAACTTAAGTCTCACGTTCAAGCTTAAGATCAATGTACACAGTTGTCTACCTAAGTTCCAGAGAGAAGTAATACTCAAATTATAGCTCGATCATGTGAAATAATAGCAGAAAGCCCTTTATTTAGTGACTAATTATGTTCGAATAGCACAACATAACTAATCTGTTATTTGTCAAGGTATTTGTACATAATCGCTGACGACTAATTAACAAATATACATCTCAAGACTTACATTCTAAGCAACTCTTTTTCTTAGTTTTTGTTAATATTGCTGGAAAAAAAAAAGAACTTTTTTTTGCCATCCGCCATGTTCACGGTTCCGGCTAAAAGTCCGCTTAAAAAGGAGAGTACAAGACGTATTCTAAATCAAGAAATAATTATACAATTAGCCCTACAACTATACTAGGAGGGATAAGAAGCCGGAAAAAGAACTCATGAGAAGTAGCTATTACGCCAACTACAACTCGGTCTCCTAATTTTTAGTACAAAAGTCGATTCAAAAAGCTTCTTTAGTCAAAAAATTTGTATGAAAAATCTAAATATCATCAAACACTTAATAAATGAATAGAGGAAAAACAATTTCTAAAAAAACAATTCATGTATTTTCCAGAATAAATATTATCCGTCCAAATAAACATAGCCAACTAGAACTTGGTCTCCTAGTTGCTAGTTATATACTATTTGGGAGCTGGATGTACATGCCATTTGCCTCTTTTTCTATCTATTTAGTTTGCTTAGTCCGTGAGCCCCATTTGCTTATCTTGGTTATATGATATCTCACGCTTGTCTTTCAAAAAAAATTAAAAAAATGACCAAGTTGATCTAAGTAACTTACTTTACCGAATGATCATTCGTGATAAATACTTCAATCACTATAAGAAAAAGTTTATTTACATCATTTTTCTTTTTGAAAACTGTTGCTAAAGTAAGTGTCGCTAAATTTTAACAACAGGATAGCAACTAATTATGTTGCTAAACTATTGCTGAAATTTAACTGATACTCACTCCAACAACCGTTTTCAAAAAGTAATCTGTTGGTAATTTTTTTTTTTTTTTTTTTTATTGCAGTGAATAGAAAGTCTCAGATCAGTCAACACAGTGAAGAGTGAAACATAATTAGTGTGTGTGAATATTATTAGTCAAAAAGCTAGTGAGCTTTCTTGACCAAGACTAAAGCACTAGTAATCTTTCAATAACATCTCTACTCTAGTGTTATTCCTATATATTTGTTTGTTTAATCTTATCGTTTATTATTCCCACTTGGATTTTATAGTTTAATTATACTAGTACTTAACCAATAAATAAATAAATTAAACTTATAAGTGACTTCTTAAGTACTACTCCCTCTATTTAGTTGTATTAAAATTGCATCTGGGTTCGAATCCTGCTGAAAGGTCCTCGAGATCTTTCTTTTGTCCCTTCCAGGCAATCGGAAAATAAAGAAATTGTTAATATATTCAAGATAATTACGTATTTATAAAATATCGTCTCAATTCATCATATTTCATCAGATCTGGAATGTATTAAAATTGTCGGAATGAAAATTTTCAAAAGTTAAACATATAGTTTAAATGCTAAATTTTATGATTAGATTTAAAAAAAATTTATTTCGACAATTTTGATACAAGTTATAAGCTGGTCAAAATTGCACGTTGTTTCGTAGTGAACAATTAAATGGGAACGGAGGAAGGACTATTAATCAAGAGGTTAACTGTTGCCAAACTAATTCTTCGAGTTCAATAAAATATCAGATTGATCTTTTTATTCATAGTTAATCATTTGGCACTTGCTTGGATAATTGGTAGCTTGCATTTATATTGAGGATAATATTATTTATGAGCTAGAAACCTTCTTTTTGAAGTGTACAAACTAAAAACATGCATAAATTTGGTCAATTTACACAATTGCTTGAGTCAGCCAACGCGTGCGTTTAAAGATCAAGTGCAAAATGTACGTATTGCCTGAGCCTGACGGCCAATGTGATGCTCGATGAGGAGATTACAGAGAAACTTTTCGTGGGTTGTTCCACTTATCGAGTTTGGTGATGCAGGGTGTAAGTTCGACTTCTCAATTTCCCAAGTTTCATTTCATACTTGTAGATTTGCTTCTTACTCTACGAAAGGCGCCAAAACAGCGGAAACATGTTCGTACTCTTGTTAGTAACAGTTTGACGTTAGCACAAACGATGAACTTAGATTTTTATCTGGGTTTTCAATCTTAAAGTAATTATACGAGTAAGCAAAAAGAGAACTATACCCGACATTCCTAAAGGCTGCTAATTAAATGATCGTAATCATTTCCTATAAACTTGAAAGAAAAAACAGAAATAACCATAATCACTATTAGTTTCGCACGCGTCTCTTTTTTCATGATTGGATCGATTAGAAATTATTGCGTAGTTCAGGCAATAGGTACCTCCCGAAACATTAGCACTCATTCGTGTAGAAAAACTCCCAGAAATGGGGTTGTATTTTATCAAGTCTATTATAGCAAACCTGTCTTTATTCTTAATCAATCATTCAGGTTTGAATTTTGAACCAAACTTGAATCGGGGGAGGGAATGAAATTAAAATGATAACTTTTTTGATTATATTGGTGTGTGTGTGGTGAGCAAAAAAAGTCATAATTGGAGGATTTCAACTAAAATTTAAATTAATGGGGAGGGGAAAACAATATAACGTGACCCGTCCGTGTGAGTTGAGTCGTTATCTTCTAAAATCCGAAGAGAACGAAAGCACTATAGGGAATTGCAAAAAGAGAACCATTTTTTTTTTAAGTTTCATCTTATTAATTGACAAATATACTTTTTAAAATAAGTAAAACTGTAAAACAATTTTTTTAACATGATAGCATGAACAAGTATAAGAGGGACCAGTTTGTTTAACAAATTGTGGAATTTAAATTTGTTATGAATTTTATGATTTTCAAGAATACACTTACTGAAAATTGGCGACTCTAAAACCTTGGATTATTTAAGTTTATATAATGGAGTACAAAACTTTTGGGACCATTAAGTAACGTAATTGCACTCACCGTGTGATAGTCGATACAATCTCACTTTTATTCTATCACTTTGGATGAACACCACTCGTCTAATTAGAAGAAAATTAATAGCATGGAGATCAAATTGATTAAAAAAAAGAAGAAGATAAAACTTAAAAGTAAATATTGACTTATAGTACTACGCTATATAATACGCTCTAATATGTAAACCCTAGCTAACGAGAATTTCATTGGAACAACCACCCTAGATGACTGGTTCAAACTCCGTTTGTATAAAAATATGTCAAATTAATATATTTTTAAATTTTTTTGATTAATATTTAAGTTTATGGTAAGCTTTCCTATGATTTCATATTTTTATTTGGATTTTTAGTGTGTTGTACAATTTGTTTTTAATTTATTAAATACTAATTTGTTGAAAATAGAAAAAATAAATTAGTTATTGAAAAATACTATCTAAACATCCATATTTTAATCTGACGGTGATTAAGAACATATACAGTCAAACAAGGTAACTGTTTCAAAGATCGTCCCCTAGCTAACTATCTCATGCATCTCCTTCTCGTAGCACTATTAGAGAGAGAAAGAGGGGGAGAGAGGATGTTGGATATATAAACCTGTTAAGCTGAAACAACCCCGAGATCATACGCGAGTCCATGCGGCGTCGTTGTGCTGACGTGTCCCTCGTTGATGACGTCATTAACGTAACTCTCTCGTTCTTTATTTTTTGCCTATGTTTTTATTTTTACATTTTGTTTTGTATCATAAGGGTTTGTTGATTGTTTTTTGTATATTAGGTCAATTCGAGTGTGATAATATAGCTCATGATGTATGTTAATCCCCCCTTTCTCTTTTTTACTTCTTTTTCCATAACCAAAATAATAGTAATAATTGAATATTCATTCAAAAATATAAATTGTGATTATATGTTAAACTTAATTACTATTTGGATCCCCAGTTGTGACATTAAAGGGTACGTAAGTTACCGGCATGGTGGTACGGTGGGAATACCTTTTTTTTAACGAGGAAAATATAAAATTTTAAGAATTACTCCCTTGTTCCCGTTTAAATGCTTCAACAAATTGTGCAATTTTGACCGGTTTATAACTTGTATCAAAATTATCAAAAATAATATTTTTAAAATTTAATCATATTATTTAACATATAAACTATATGATTAATTTTTGAAAATTTCCTGTTGATAATTTTGATACAAGTTCTTAGCCCGTCAAAATAGATTGCAGTTATTTTTGTGGTGTACATGTAAATGAGAACGGAGGGACTTCTTTAAAGTATAACGTGATTTTGGTTCAATCAGTACCTGAATGTTTGTTAATGTATCTGTTGCTTGAGATACTATATGAATCCAGAAAAATAAGAAAAATTATACCTTTATGATGTTGTCATAGTATTATATTTTTGGGTTGTGATCATTAATTTCAAAGTACAAAAACGAAATAATTTTATGTAATTTGCAGAAAAAAAATCGCTTTTTTTGTCTTTGTGGGTATAGGGTCTGTTTGGTAAAGGTTTGTTAGCTGAATTTTAGATTTTTGATTTAAAATCCATGGATGTTTGGACATTAAGATTATTTATCTTTCAAAAAGCATAAACAATCTAAAAATAAAAAATTTGGATTTTCATCGGATTTTTAGAAAAAGATCTTTAAAATCTGATTATGTACCAAAAAAGTTTGTTGCCAGACATAGCCATAGTATCTGCATGGAAACACTATGTTCGATCTAGTCTCGATCTTTAACCTCGTCAAGTAATAAAAAATTAGATGGTCGATGGAGAATTGTCAGTGCAATGGGTTGGATTTTTCTTCAAAAATGAATTTGGTGTTGATATTGCTATTGAATTGTGTGAAACTTTTTACCACTTGTTAGATTCTCTAGTAGAGTTTGTTTACACAGCAAAGTAACTGTTAAGTCCTTCGTAGGCTTGAAAATTATTTAAACAAATTATCGGATCCGATCAGGCTTGCCAGGTAAAATCTACTATTTTTGAAGACCGGGGAGGCCTTAGAAGATGACTATCGGAATCGTATGCGAGGAAGTAGAAAATGCATAAATAGATCAAATACCAAAGTCAACTCTTAGTCTATTATATCAAATATCACACTTATTATCTATTGTACATACTTTGCATAATTATAGAAGATGACTTTGGTACTCATAATCTTCATAGTAATATTCTCAATGGAAGTAACAGGCTAATGAAGATGCTAGTGAGATGATATAAGGTAATGAAAAATAACAAGCAACGAAAAGCAGAGAAGGAAGTGGAAGTTTTGGAAGCAAAAACAGCACTTTATGCAAAACTGGAAATGATTGGGAACCTTGTGCAGGATTCGGTTCCGATTAGCAATAATGAGGTATAAACAAGACCTTACGTGTTATGATATTGTAAGGAGTTTATTCTCGTTTTCTCGGTTAATACTAAACGAATTGAATATCAAGAGACTCGTTGAACCAAGATAAAGAAAATAATAAGATTGTCGAGTTCATATGCTGAAATAATTTATTACCTACAACCCAATTTAATTAATTGGTTTATGCTCAAATTCTAGAACTCATAAAACAGAATTTTATGAAATATCCAATGGCACACAAGAATTATTAAACAAGACAGCAACCCAAGAACTTAAAACCAGAATGGTAAATTCCATTAGATGAAAGTTCGATATATTGTAAAAGAAATGCAGAAAGCCAGTTTCCAAAACGGGAAACGCAAACACGATTTCAAGGATCTGGTAGATCCTTTATTGGCAACCATACTAACAACACTATAGTCACACGAAAATAAAAACATAATCAGGGGAAAAACATAACGAGTACAATTAAATGCACCATGTTGAGCATATTATTTCAATATGACCCACAACAAATCAAACAACCGCTCTTAATCCCATTGGATTGACTCTTTTATAATAATCGACATAGTGGTGGTGGCGGTGGTGGCCGTGAGTTTTTGATCGGTGGAGGCGGACTATGATATCTATAAGAAAATTTGGGAGGCGGAGGCGAAGATAGTGATCTTCTCTTTTTAAGAATTCGGCGAGCTGAAACAAAATTCAACCTACTTGAACTCGATGATTCTAGTGATACCGAGTTACTAGCTTCGAAGACAAGAGTGGATCTGCAAATACCATAGTGGCTTGTACTTAACATGATGGTGATAATCAGTAAGTATACAACACCTCTCATGATTATGTTGATAGCTATGAATGGGATATTTATTAGTTGGGATATATGAACATGTTTATAAGAACAGTCTTATTTATGGGTGCAAGAGGAAACCAACTTTACGCGTTACCAACTTTAAAATCGATAAAATAATTGGTTGGTTATTTACTACTAGTTGTGTTCGTGGGGTGTTTCGAGGCTTACATTACTACAAGTGTGTGAAGAAATCTAGGACAATGCATGTGAAGAAATATAAAAATAAAAAATTTGGATTTACAATGGATTTTTGAAAAATATCTTTAAAATCTGATTTTGAATCAAAAAAATTGTTGCCAAACATAGCCATACGCATGGAAACACAAAGTTCGATATAGTCTGGATCTTTAACCTCTTCAAGTAATAGAAAATTATGTTAGGACCAGATTTCTGGTCTAAGTATTGTTAATTGTCTATTGGTTTTTATTAAATAAATCCTAACTGTTATTAAGAACTAAGACAGGATTGACAGGTTCCAAGTACCAGTTGCAACCTCAGTTGCAACCTCTGCTGACAGGTTTCAAGTACCAGTTGCAACCTCAGTTGCAACCTGTTGTTCAGCAGAATTCTGTTTAGTTCTATTTATCTGCATAACCATTCTTTAACATAATTACTTGTTTTAAAGTATGCAGGATATATTCTCATAAGGTCTTAAACGTTTTATATGTGTTTATTGAGAATATCAAAGTGTTAAGGAAAGATGTCTTATTAAAGATATAAAGAGATTAGTTTATAAGGTTGTTTCCTTTTGAATATGATCTCTTCTCTTATGATTATCCTTATCACTTGTTTCAATCTTTGTTCCCTATCAAATCAGTATGATATGTTTAAGATTGAATGAAATTAGGAGTTAATGTCTTACATGGATATCTAAAAGATATTATATTGCCAAGATATGATCTTTTTATATGTTTCCTTGTTATAGGAAAATACTGACTCCTACAATCAAGCTTGTTATTTAACAGGTATCAACCAATCATGATTGAAGTCTATTCACGCTGATGAATCACGTATTACATGGAAAGACTAAAGCCAATCATTAAAGTCAAAAGCAATCACAAAAGACCTTCAAAGATAGAAGATTGTTTTTGCTTATATATAGTTGATAACTAAGCTTGTAAAAGTGTGTGTTCTAAATTATAAAAAACTTATACATTCTTGAGAGAATACACGTGAGCTTCAAAAGAAAACAATGGTGGGATGCCATTGATTTATATTTGATAGTTATAGAGTAAGAGCAATATAGAGATAGGCAGAAAAACCTAGAGGGAGTCTTAAGTGTTTTTCGTTAAGACTTGAGTCCTATATTGTAAGCTTTTTATAATATCATAATCTGGGTGAGTGCCCCGGAGACGTAGCCTAGTTAGGTGAACTCCGTTGTTAAATGTGCTTGTGTTCACTTTAAGTACATTTAACATTTTACAGTTCTGTCCATTTAATACACTTGGTTCCAACTGTGGTTGCAACCTCACTTGGAACCTAACTGCAAAAACTGCAATTAGAACAGCGGATAGGAATTTCAAATTAGTTGATCAATGGAGCGGGTGTGTAGTGTATATGGTTTGGATTTTTCTTTAAAATTGAATTGTGTGAAACTTTTAACCACTTGTTAGATTCTCTAGTGGAGTTTGTTTACACAACAAAGTAACTATTAAGGTTTAAGAATTATTTAAACAAATTATCAGATCCAATCAGGCTTGGGTATACCCAATATAATTTCCGGATAGGATTTTTCGGATTCGTCAGATCAGATTCGGGCCGGACTTTGGATTTCGGTTATTTTTGCGAGCCCTGAATCTACTATAGTTCCCTGACTGGGGGGGTCAACTATTATATCAAATACCACACTTATCTATTGTACATACTTCACATAATTAGAAGATGATTTTGGTACTCATACTTTTTATAGTAATATTCGCAATGGATGTAACAGGATCGCAAAGATGCTAGTAAGATGATAAACGGTAAAGAAAATTACTAGCAACAAAAAGCAGAGAAGGAGGTGGAAGTTTTGGAAGCAAAAACAGCACTTTATGCAAAACTGGAAATGATTGGGAACCTTGTGCAGGATTAGGTTCCAATTAGCAATAATGAGGTATAAACAAGACCTTATGTGTTATGATATTGTAAGAAGTTTGTTCTCGTTTTCTCGGTTAATACTAAACGAATTGAATATCAAGAGACTCGTTGAACCAAGATAAAGAAAATAATAAGATTGTCGAGTTCGTAAGCGGAAATAATTTATTACCTACAATCCATTTAATTAATTGGTTATACTCAAATTCTAGAACTCAATAGAACAGAATTTTATGAAATATCCAATGGCAGACAAGAATTATTAAACAAGACAGCAACCCAAGAACTTAAAACTAGAATGGTAAATTCCATTTAGATGAAAGTTCTATATAAGGTAAAAGAAAGGTAGAAGCCAGTTTCCAGAACCGGAAACAGAAACACGATTTCAACGAGATCCTTTATTGGCAACCATATACTATCAACATCATAGTCACGCGAAAATAAAAACATAATCATGGGAAAAACATAACGAGTACTATTAAATGCACCATGTTGAGCATATTATTTCACTATGATCCACAACAAATCAAACAACCACTCTTAATCCCAAATTGGATCGACTCATTTATGATAATCAATATAGCGGTGGTGGCGGTGGTGTCCATGAGTTTTGAATTGGTGGAGGCGGACTATGATAAATTGTAGGAGAAAATATGGGAGGCGGAGGCGGAGATAGTGCTCTTCTCTTTTTAAAAATTCGGCGAGCTGAAACAAAATTCAACCTACTTGAACTCGATGATTCGAGTGATACCGAGTTACTAACTTCGAAGACAAGATTGGATCTGCAAATACCATAGTCGCAAGTACTTAACATGATAGTGATAATCAATAAGTATACAACAACTCTCATGGTTATGTTGATAGCTATTAATTGGATATTAACTAGTTGGGTTATATGAACATCTTTATATGAACAATCTTATTTATTTATGGGTGCAAAAGCAAACCAAGTTTACGCGTTTACCAACTTTAAAATCGATAAAATAATTGGTTGGTAGAGAATTTTGTCAAAGTGTTTTGCTTGAGTTTTTAGACTTTACAGCTAGGTTTTCATGATAAACTACTTTTAAATAGAGTTATTTACTACAAGTTGTGTGAAGAATCTAGGACAATGTTTAACAAGATTTGGATCAAGAAAATTGGATATAGACAAACATGCCCAGAACAATTCATTCACACTGAATAAGAAAAAATTGATGTTTCATGTTTTTTTTTTAATATTTTTATAAGAAAATGTATTGAATCCATTTAAGTGAAACTGGTATTAAATTGTATTTTCTCCTTCATTTGACCCCCAAAAACTTGTTGCTAGTGTTTTTGTTTAGACAATTTTTTTGTGGTTAACATTTGATGCAAAACAGAAAGTTTAGATTAATTAATTACAACAGCTTCTACAATTATTCATTACAGCAACTACCGCGATCCCGTGTAGAGATCACAAACTTGTAATTTGTCAACAATTACAACTTAATTGACAGCTAGAACTTTTGATCTTTTATTGATAAATTGTCTGCAATAATCTAACTTTTGTATATAATAAAGCATTTGTGAATAGAATCTCGAAATCCCGACCTGACCCGTGTCCCGACCCGCACCCCCCGAAATTTCCCGACCTGAGAAGAGTCCGGTCCCGAAAATGTCGGGTTTTGTTCCGACCCGACAAAATTCGGGATCATATGACAATTTTAATTCCGTCGGGTGTCCCGACTCCCGACCCGATTTTTTAATTAATTTATATTTTATATTATATAACATGATTTTTTTTATTTCAACACTAAAATTTAAATTAATTTATATCAAATGTAAGTGATGAGAATCAAATATTGTACATATAGCATATAATATAATCACTCTATATGAGCTACGATATTTGTTGTTTCATATATTAGTTATAATTAAATAAGTATAATATAGATCTATAATTTTTTATATATGAACTATTAAAATAAAAAAATATACTTAAATTAAAAAGTTATATTGTTACTTCAAAAAAGATAAATGATCATAATTTTTTGATTATAAAAATTATAATGATAATATATATCATTTAGTATGATAATTGTTTCTTGTGTGAATAAAACTAAATAGTAAAAAATCTGATAAAAAGCGTATTAATTTTTTTTATCTAATACATTATTTGTAATTTCACACTATTTTTCTACTACATGCTAATTTCTTTTTCATTTATTAGGAATGTTATGTTAAAACTAGGATTATGTTTCGTGTTAATAAAATGTTTAGAATTATCAAATGAAAATTGTTAATAAAAAATGACGTTGTCGTAAAATAAAAAAAATATGTCGGGAGATTTGGGATAAACCTATCCCGACCCTACGTGATCCCAAAAATTCGGATCACGAAAAAGTTGGGTCAGGATTTTTTTTCGTTTATAAAAGTAATCAGGTCGGGATACGGGTTGAGTGTTTACGGATCGGGTTCCGATCCTAACCCACCCCTAAATAGAATAATCAACAAATATTGAACTATGTAAAACTATTGAAGCAGGCAATTAAAGCTCTAAATGATTTGGGGATTAAGATTGCCTTATAATTATTTAATTGTCAAGATCTTCCTCAAAATATTGAGTTAGATGCAGACTCGGCTTGTTTATAGCAATGAAGAAAGCATACACAATACCCATGATTTATTAAGCATATAAGATGATACTTGTAAGTTTTTACATAATATTTTCTCATACAAGGTTTTGATGCAAAACTTGCCATCCCTTCATTGAAGTCACACATGAATAAGATTTTCCCAAACCCTCACAATGGAAGCTTTCATATGAAGACTTCTAAATGTCATGATGCGATATTTACATCATTAAATTAAGATCCAACAAAACTTCACAGTAAAACATGCTCGGGAAAGTAATACTGTGATGGGTGATCCACAAGGGCCAAGGCGCATCCCTTCCAAAAAAGAAACTAATACGATGGCGGCGGCGGTGGTGGTGGTTGTGCAATTGGATACGGTTTGTCTTTTGTGTGACATGGAGTATTTAGTTTGGGCGGCGGAGGTGGTGGCAAGGGCCTTCTTCGCTAGCTAACCGAATCAAAATCTATCTCATTGTAACAAATTGACCGTGATGGGAGATCGAAACTAGGATCTGGCCTTGCTTCTACAACAATATAAGATTTTCCAGTGCAATTGTAGCTTGTACTCAACAACATTAGCTGATGAATCAAAGTTATGATTATAGTGAAGTATAAAAAGGTTTTCATTTGTCAAATACGTGTAGTATAACTAGTCGGCCAATTGAACTTCTCCTTGAAGATTACTATATATAAGTAAAGTTTTATTAAATGTTGACTTGTGCTCATACGTGTAAAATGTAAGTAGAAGTCTTCGTTTTTGTAAGTCAAGAAAATAAAAATAATTGTTTAATGATATTGATAAACAAATCAATGCATGTCACAAGGCTCATGCTAATGACAAACTTTCAATAAAAAAGTAATTGGAGGATTTTGAATAATTATTTTATTTTTCTTGATTATAGTGAAATTAGTAATTTTTCCTTAGAGCCGTAGTTACAATTATTTTTCCTTTACTGAGTGTACCCTAATTTTCGTTATTTGGAAAGTTGGTTTTTTAAACTATAAAGCTATCCTTACAAAAAAGAAACTAAAGCTATTAGTTATTATTTAAAATAATAAACACTGTGTGTATATAATGATAAACTATTTGATAGTTTCAATGTTTTTTTTTCAAGTGTATTTGGCAACCATACTAACAACATAATCACACGGAGAGAAAAACATGAAGAAATCAAACAACCGCACTTAATCCCAAATTGAATTGCTCTTTTATAATAATCAGCATGGCGGTGGTGGTGATGTCCGTGATTTTGTATATTCTAATATATTGGCGGCGACGGAGGCCTTACAAAATGAGGGTTATAAGAAAATTTGGGAGACGGAGGCGGAGATAGTGATCTTGATCTCTCTAAAAACATTTGGCGAGCTGAAACAAAATTCAACCTTCTTGAACTCGATGATTCTAGTTTCGAAGACAAGATTGGATCTGCAAATACCATAGTCGCAAGTACTTAACATGATAGTGATAATCAATAAGTATACAACTCTCATGGTTGTGTTGATAGCTAACTATTGGATATTTATTATTTGGGTTATATGAACATATTTATAAGAACAATCTTATATTTATGGGTGCAAAAGGAAACCAAGTTTACGCGTTACTAACTTTAAAATCCATAAAAAATTTGGTCAAGGTGTTTTGGTGGAGTGTTTAAAGTTAACTACTACAAGTTGTGTTAAGAAAACTAGGGAAATGTTTAGCAAGATTAAGATCAAGAATTGAAAAATTTTTTTCCTAAAAACAATTCATTCACACCTTTTCTTTTTCTTTTTTCACAGAACAAACAATTCATTCACACTGAATAACAAGGATTAACGTTAAACAAATTGAAGTTCGGTGTTCTTATATAGTGTATTAAAGTGAATCTTCTCCTCCATTTGACCCAAAGACTTGTTGCTAGTGTTTCTCTTGCGATATTCTCAACCGTTGGATGATTTAATTTTTCCGTTAACATTTGACGCAAAAACAGAAGGTTAAGATTAACTAAATAACTATGCAACACTGAAGCAAGTAAAGGTTACTAAATGACTTAGGGATTAATGAAGATTGCCAAATTATTAGAGTAAGAAAGTCTATTATCGAGTTT
This sequence comes from Primula veris, assembly GCA_963682055.1. Classification (NCBI taxonomy): domain Eukaryota; kingdom Viridiplantae; phylum Streptophyta; class Magnoliopsida; order Ericales; family Primulaceae; genus Primula; species Primula veris. Next base: position 33,472,925 of record OY821746.1, on the reverse strand, counting down.
CTCAGGGCCACCTTAATTATCTACTCATCAAATAGAAGGAATATTGACATGTTAAGGTTAAGAAACAATGTTTAGTCCCTCTGTTGATCGTATAAAACTCAATAAAATGGGTTGGTTTAAGATGATACTTGCATATAGAGAGGCCAATTGTAGATCAGTTGACGGGAACAAAGTAACGAGCAAATAGTCTTAATACCAGCTTATCTTCGTAAATACTAAAGATCTTTCTGCAGTTATTGAGTTAGATGCATCTTGTTTTGTTCCTTATGTGTGTTTATCTTAATTCTGTATAGCTTTGGATTTTTTAGGTTTGCAATTGTAACTTGTAAGGGTTAATTCCTGAAAAACAAATTTTAAGGGTTAATTAGTCTCATTAACAATGAAGCTAAGCGCCACCATAGCGTTTGAAACAGATTTAAAAAATTCTTTAAAAGTTAAAAATTTAAAAAATTCTAAGGGCTCTCTAGCATAGTTAACATAGAACACCAGAAACTTATATACAAGGTAAAATTAATGAACTCTAAGTAGCATAGAAGAAAAAAACACATAAACACCCATGATATATTAAGCATGTTAGCTTTAGATAAGATGATACTTGTAAGTTTTTACAATATCTTGTATCATACAAGGTTTTGATGCAAAACTTGCCATCCCTTCATTGAAGTCACACATGAATAAGATTTCCCGAACCCTCACGATGGAAGCTTTTGTATGAAGACTTCGACTTATGATGTGATCTTAACATATTAAATTAAGATCCAACAAAACTTCACACTAAAACATGCTCGGGAAAGTAGTACTGTGATGGGTGATCCACAAGGGCCAAGGCGTCCAAATTTTTACATCCCTTTCAAAAAAGAAACTAATACGACGGCGGCGGCGGTGGTGGTGCAATTGGAACCGGATCGTCTTTTGTGTGACATGGAGTGCCGTATTTGGGCGACGGAGGTGGTGGCAAGGGCCTTCTTGGCCTGCTAACCGAATCAAAATCTAACTTATTGTAGCATCTTGACCGTGATGGGAAATCGAAACTAGGATCTGGCCTTGCTTCTACAACAACATAGAATTTCCCAATGCAATTGTAGTTTATTGTACTCAACAAGATTAGCTGATGAATCAAAGTTAGAGTTATAGTGAAGTATAAAAAGGTTTTCATTTGTCAAATACGTGTAGTTTAACTAGTTGGCCAATTGGACTTCTCATTGAAGATATATTGCTATTTATATACAGGTCTTGAAAGTTGAAACTTACCTACATTGTATATTATTGTATTTTATACTATATAATGTGTGAGAGTAAATACAAATTTTTGCACCTTTTTATCACAGATTAAATTTTGCTTCGATATTTTTTTTACTGTATATTATATAAATAATTTTTTGGACAGCTAACTTGGTGCAGCAAAACTTTTAGGAAATCATTTTGTTCAGACATTTTTCTTATCCAAAAAATCAATCCATATTATAAGGCATATCCATCTCATCAAAAGTTTTGATTTTTATTAATATTAGATTTAACAATTTTTTTTTTATTTTTAATTAATATTTAAATTTAAGATATATTCAATTAGAGTTCTATTATATTTTTATTTGAGTTTTTAGTGGGTTGTATTTTTAAATTTTTATTTTTAATTATTATTTAAATTTAGGGTAGATTCAACTAGGGTTCTAGTATATTTTTATTTGGATTTTTAGTAAGTCGTGTTTTTATTATGTGGCGTGACTTTTACTTCCATCTTGTAATTTTTTTTATTCAAACGTTAATGTGTCAAAATTTAATCACAAGTTTTTTAATAGGAATACAAATAAACGATATGTATGAATGAATAAGTAGAAGAATTAATACAGTAATTAATGTTGAGAATGACATGGCTCTTTTTTTTAGTAGTAGTATCGTTTTTTTGACACGTATTCAAAAAAAATGACTAGAATTGTTGCATGTCATCGGGTAGAATTTTCGAGAGAGTTTTGTAAGTTGATATACATCTTATTAAACTTTTATGTGCCTAAATGTAACGTAAAGTATATTAAATCTTATTAAACTTTTATTAAATGTTGACTTTGTATCTTATCTATACGTGTATTATGTACGTAGAAGTCTTCATGAGTTTGCATTGATATAATTGATAAAGAAATCAATGTCACAAGTCCATTTTTTATTGACAATTTGTAATCAATGTCAGAATTAAATTACAAATTGTCAATAAAAAGGTTGTTGGTGGATGTTGATTTTTATTTTTCTTGACTACCAAAATTAGTATTTTTTTTTCCCCCACCTAGAAAGCTTTCCTAATAGCGATAAAATTATTATAGATGTAGATGTCCATTTTTTTAATATTTTTTTTGTAATCAAATATAGATGTCCATTTATGTGTTAACTATTTATTTTTTCAGTAACAAACTACTCTCACTTCACCGAGTGTGCCCTATTTTTCTTTACGTGGAAAGCAAAATTTTCAAAAAAATAAAACTATGAGTTACTATTACTTTCCGGTTCCTAAATAAATATCCATTACGTCCAACTTTGATTATCAAATTTGTTATATGTAAATTGCCGAAAAAATATATTTTAAAAGTTAGTCATGTAGTTCATGGTTAGTACTATATGATGAAATTTTTAGATTTTTTAATCCCGCAAAAATTAATAGTCAAATTTATATGTATTTTCGTAGTGACACTTATTTAGAGACGGAGTGAGTATTTTATAATAATAATCTATGATTTTTTTTCAAGTGCACAAAAGTAAATAAAAATCCACCATGCACAAAAGTAATAAAGCAATACAAAACTGATAAAAAGTTCGTATGGATTCATATTTTGTTTTTCTTTCCTTATCCAATATTATAATTCTTCAGAAGATTTAATTAATCGAATATTTGCATATATAGCACATTATAAACACATCCACTGATATTTTTTTAAAAAAAAAAAAAAAACACATCCAACTACTTTTGAGTTACATTGTTTATCAAATGGTCCAACCACGACTTTGATGACTTAAACGTGCACTCATTGTTTCTTAAAAACTTTAATTTCGAGTAAATGGAAATACAGTCTGAAAACATGTAAAATGACAGCGACTTTACCGTGTGATTATTAGTGTAAAATCAAAAACTCTGATTCGTAAAATTTCAATGGAAAATTGAGGCAATCACATTGTAATTTCCAAATATTAAAACCAGAAAATAATGCCAGATTTTTTGGAGCATCTAACAGAATGTTGAAGTAGCTAGTCGGATAAATTAATCATTAGTTTGTTAAAACAACTCATTTATTATGCATTTTTAATAATACATAATCTTTTTAAATCTTATTATTTCCCGTTTCACGTTTTTTTTTTCTCATTTCGTTTCCCTCCTGAATATTAGGATACACTATTCTGCCATGTGCATGCCCAGTGTATTTTCTGAGTTTTTTTTATTTTCGAAAATTATAATTTATTTGTAAAGATACCGTTTAAGTCTCCATAAAATATATCATCACATATAAAACGTTTTATACAAAGAGAGAGCTACTAAAATACGTGAGACAGAGTTCCATAACTTGAGAATGAATCAAAGTTAGAGTTTGTAATCACCTCTTCTATAAACACATACAAAATCATGTTCACTGCAGCGGCACCGAAGACGTAGCTATTGTTGGGTGAACTCCGTGATCAAACTTTATAATGTGTATGTTTTCCTTTTGTTTATTGTCGTGAGTAGTTATTACTTCTTGTCTTCTATACGTTTATTGATCTCGCTGGGGATTGTAACGTGGCCGAATCCCCTACCCTGAAAACTATGAGTGATACCATAATTCTTGGAAAGAAAATTGAAAGTGGGAAGTTAAATAGGAAAAAGGCAATGTGAAACATGAGGAAAATGAAAATATATAAGTGAAATAATGGGAATCGTGAAATAAGTAGCAGGAAATGATAAAATTGAGTTTTTAGAAAAGAGTTTGATGCTCCAAAAAATCTAGCATTATTATCTGTTTCTAATTTTTGGAAATTGCATTGTGATTGCCTGAGTTTTGGAGTGAAATTTACCAAATTAAGAGTTTTTAATTCCACACCGATGATCACAATATTCCTCATCTTAGTCGTGATTGGACCAATTCGATAAAAGCATAGCCTGAAAATCCTTGAGTATGTTTATAATGTACTACGAACTTCATGAATAAATACTCAAACTTAAATAGCCAGTAATTGATTGGACGTACATGCATGGATATGCAAACATACCATTAAATTTTTATGAAGAAATATAATTATATTGAGTGAGGAAGAAAGACAAAATAAACATGATCTCGTACAAACACTACAAGAAAAAATTCATTAGGATCATAAAACTTTTTGAGTTATCTTGTTTAAATTGTTGCTAAACTGTTACTAAAATTTAATTTAGCCACAACCATTTTAGCAATATAACCGAATTTTTTCTATAATGCTAAATGAACTTTTTATTGTAGTTTCGGTTGAGTATTAAAATAAATAGTTAACAAAAAAATTGACATTTACATCAACAATTGGAGAAATTATTTAGTCTTTTTCAGAACTCCTACACACCTTACATGTCATCCCAGTTTTTACTCTAAAATTAGGCAATCTTAATCCCCAAGCCATTTAGCAATTTTTACTTGATTTAGTACAGAGGAATTAGGTATGGGCTAAAATAGACTATAACACCTCGTAAGTTGAAAAAAAATAAAAAAATTTCTATGTAGTTAATTGAAAAGTAGACAATTATAGTCATTCCGCACCTCCATAATTATAGGAAAATATAAACATGTAACCCCACCCACATTCAAATCCTGTTCCGCCACCGATTCAGTGTTACAAAGTCACAAAGTCATTGGTCCGAACCAAAGATTGCTACAGCTAAATAAGCAATTAGTTCCTTTTTTGTGTGCTAATTACTGGTCCTGTATGTTTGGTTATGTAGACTTTTCTCTTATAATTGTTGACAAGTATGTTATCTCTACACTGGGACCGTGGTAGTTGGTTTCCTTTTGCACCCATAAATAAGATCTCTTAGTATAGATATATGTTCATATAACCCAACTAGTAAATATCCAATTAATAACTATCAATATAACCATGAGAGTTGTTGCATACTTATTGATTATCACTATCATGTTAAGTACTTGCGACTATGGTATTTGCAGATCCAATCTTGTCTTCGAAGCTACTAACTCGGTATCACTAGAACTATCGAGTTCAAGTAGGTTGAATTTTGTTTCAGCTCGCCAACTTCTTCAAGAGAGAAGATCACTATCTCCGCCTCCGTCTCCTATATATTCTCCTGCGCGTTCACCAACTATAAAATTACTGACACCACCACCACCATCATGCTGATTATCATAAAATAGTCGATCCATTTTGGGATTACGAGTGGTTGTTTGGTTTCTTGTGGGTCATAGTGTAATAATATGCTCAATTTGATGCATTTTAGTAGTACTCATTATGTACTTATGTTTGGTTAGTGGTAATAGGCTTGTGGTTATGTTTTTATTTTCGCGAGTGCTGTAACTTGCAAGTACGGTTGCCAATAAAGGATCTAATGGGTGAAATCGTGTTTCCATTTCCTGTTCTGGAAACTGGCTTCTGCATTTTTTACGATATTTAAAATTTTCGTCTAAATGAAATATATCATTCTAATTGTTATGTGAAATTACTTGAAATACTGATAATCGCAATTTTACTTGAAAGACATATTGTCCTATTTGCAATTTATTCGTTTTTTTATAAATAGTATCTTTACTGTTTTCAAGTGATTTGTTATATCTTTTCTTCGATTATCTACTAATCGTCTTCTCCGAGACCCTGTATTAGTAAGGGATCTTGAAGTACGACATCAAATAGTTTATTAGTAGCATTGTGATTTCTTGAGTTTTGAAGTAAAATTTACCAATTGAGAGTTTTTAGTTCCACACTCTGATGATCACAATTGTCAAAGTCAATCATGACTTATTTTGTAGGATTTTGTAGGATTCTGATTGTAAGGGTTCATTTTTAGCCTTGCATGCGTCTTCGATCCGGTTAACTTTCTACTGATCTTTATATAATTACCTTTGGCCGGTTAATTAACTAGTTAGTGTCTTACTTAACACAGAAGCAAGGCGCCTTAGCAATACAAGAAACAGAAGTGGAAACATGGCTACTATTATAAGGGGTCTCGGAGAAGACGATTAGTAGATAATCCATGAAAAAATATTAAGAAATCACTTCTTTTTTTAAGCAAAAGAAACCAATTGTTATTGAAAAGAAATCACTTTTTTTTTAAGCAAAGAAACCCTTTATTTACGTAGACAAACATTACAAAGTCCCATTCCCCAAAGATAAGACCTGCATAAATTTTCAGCAAAAATACCGTCTCCCTAAAAACAAACTCCTTGAACTCAAAAACAAATATTCCTTGTTTCCATTCCTCCATCGTCGACAGCTATATAACTCGTTTAAGAATAACAGCTTTATCACAGTAAATTCAGCAATTGCAGCTCTATAAGCTCTGTTGTAGTCGAAATAAACCATGTTTCATCAACATTTCAGTAAATTTCAAATATCTTTCTCTGCGGTATAAACTAAACAACTTTGCATTCGTATAAATCTACTTCAAAGTTGCATACAAGCTACCACAGTAGCAAAAGTAAGGTCCTGAAACTTTAACTTCAATGTAGCCTACTTCAAGGAAAAAGAAATCACTTGAAAACAGTAAAGATATTGTTTATCAAAAATGAATAATTGCAAAATATGGCAATGTCTTTCAACCAAAATTACGATCATCAGTATTTTAAGAAATTTCAGATAACAATAAGAATGATCTATTTCATTTAAGACGATTAATTTAAATATTATAAAAAAATACAGAAACCAGTTTCCAGAACGGGAAATGGAAACACGATTTCACCCATTATAGATCTTTTATTCATAACAACCATACTTACAAGTTACAACATTATTGTTACAAGTTACCATCCTTTAATTTGCTATGGTAATCATTGGTTGGGACGAACTCTCTGTTGACTGATAGATCACTTGATCACTGGTAAATTGAGATTCAATTGCAAGGCCAAATTGTATATAGCGTAGGATGTTTAATTAATTAAAAAAAAAATTAACGAATAGAGAAACTTTGAAACACTAAGTGGCGAAACCAGCTTTGAATGTGGGTGGGGTGAATTGCATGTTTACGTTTTCTTGTAATTACGGAGGTGCTGAAAGAATATAATCGTTAACTTTTCAGGAAAATACATATATAGAAAATTTTCCATTTTCCCAACTTGAGGGTGTTATATGCCCTCTTAACCCGTACTTTTGTATATTTTTTTAATTAATGTGGGTTGGGACCCATTGTTGAATTTTTTATTTATCAAGTTATAATTGCCACGGAATATCCAAAATAGATAAATATGAAGAAAAACATAACAAAATAACATCATATAAAGAAGTCGCCTCATTAATATGATTAGGGTTGAGTTCGGTTCGGTTCGATTCGGGTCGGTTATTAGCAAAATCAAAACCAAATATAAAATTCGGTTCGTTTTTTTTTTTTGGTTTTCGGTCTTTTCAGTTTATGGACCGAATCAGTTTGTCTCGGTACAATTTGCTTTTTCTTTTCCGGGATTTTTTCCTGTTTTAATAAAAAAAATATATTTTTTTGTTGTTATATTTTGAAACATGTTTTAGCTAGTACATTATTATGTTTATTTTGTTAATTTATTTATTGTGAATCTCCTAATTTAGATATGTAAAAATGGTAAAAAAAAGTTATCAATTTGTTATCTTGTATATCCTTTCCAAATTACACTTTCACTAATTATTAGAAAAATGAGTAAAATGATGTAGTAAATGACAAAAGATAACTTATTTATGAGTATTTTTTAGTCAACTTATTTTTTGACAAGGTTTAAATAATATGAAATAGAGCATTTAATAATAAAAAGTTAGTATCACGATTATTTAGATGGTTACAATTTATAATAAAATTTTCTTTAATATCGTGCATATGAGTTTTGAAACGGTTATAACTTATAATTATGCAAACATAATTAGTTTCAAATGCTAATTGTGAAAATGTTAATTACTAGATTTTTTAGTTATTAAAATTTGAGTCACTTACAAATTATAATTAAATTAAATGTTAACTAATTAAAATATACATAACAAAACATAATAATTGGCTATGTGTAACTTAAATATTCAATCCTCGATTGATTTTTTTTTTTGGGTTTTTTTGGTTTTTTCGGTTCGGTTTTATAGTAAACCGAAACCGAACCGAGAGTTCGGTTTTTTCGGGGTTTTTTCGGTTCGATCCGGTTTTTTTGGGTTTTTCCACAACCGTAGCTCTAATTTCCACAGAGTCGCTTTTCTTCTAAAGACTTCATTTCCTTGTATTCAAATCCACATACGAGTGATGCCACAAGTTAAAGTTATTTGTATTAGTCACTTCTCAGTAACCTAGACAACCTTTTTACCAATGCTAATTAAATCCGATCTCAATTTTTACCACAACGACTCCCAAACTGATCCAGAGACGAGGATCTTTATCTACGACCAATTTATTTTTGTCCCGAAAAATTATCAAGATAAAATTTAATTATGTATAAAATAAATTTGTCGTTAATTTTTAAGTTTATTGCAGTGATGATCTGAGTTCCTATTTTATCTACAATTATCGTAATCAATGCTCTTAGGGGACAGGTCTACGACCAATTCTTCATCATTATGAATGGTGCAACAAACTTTTATGTGCCTAAATGTAGTGTAAAGTATATTAAATCTTATTTAACTTTTATTAATTAATATGTTGACTTGTATCTTATTGTATTATGTACGTAGAAGTCTTCATGAGTTTGCATTGATATAATTGATAGATAAGTCAATGTCACAAGTCTCATGCATGCCAGAATTAAATTACAAATTATCAATAAATAAGTAATTGCTGGATGTTGATTTATTTTTCTTGACTAGCAAAAATAGTTTTTTTTTTTCCCTACCTAGCTAGAAAGCTTTCCTAATAGCGATAGTTACAAATTTACAATTGTCCATTTCTGAGTTAATTATTTATTTCAGTAGCAAACTAACTACCGGTTGTGCCCTAATTTTCTTTACTTGGAAAAGTAGATTTTTTAAACTAAAGCTACGAGTTACTATTATTTTAAAATAATAATCACGATGTACAGTGATGGAACTATATATTCAATAGTTTCAATGTTTTTTTCAAGGGTATAAAAGGCAAAAGTAGATAAAAATCAGCCATGCATGAATTAGAATATATGCAAATTTGGTTAAAGTATTTTGGTAGAGTGTTTAAAGGAAAAGTTCTTGAAACTTACCTACATTGCATAATATTCTGCATATTATATACTACTTTTCCTCACAAATAAAATTTTGCTCAAAATATGAATGTTAACCGAAAGCGGCCTACCTTCATTTTTTCCATAGATCAGTGGACCGGAAAAAAGCAACGTACATAATAGCGACTTCCCACAGGTATATTGAGTTGAATGTATCTTCTGCTATAGCTTTGGATTCTGATTGTAAGGGTTAGTTTTTTGTTTTGTATTTAGCCATGTGTCTTCCGGTTAACTTTGGCCGGTTAATAAACTCACTACAAGAAATTTGAAAATTAGAGACCAAAATTTTGAGACGAAACCTAAAACGGTGTCCAAATGATAGCTTTTCGAGACCAAATTTTATTTTGGTCTCGAAAGATACATATTTAGAGACTAAAATATTTCTTTCGTCCCTAATTCTATATATTTAGAGACTTGAAAACAAAAAAATTGGCTGTCAAAGAAAAACATACGTGAAAACATGGCTACTAATACAGTATAAGGGATCTCGGAGAAGACGATTAGTAGATAATCCAAGAAAAGATATAAGAAATAACTTGAAAACGGTAAAGAGACTATTTATAAAAACGAATAGATTGCAAATATGACAATGTCTTTCAAGTAAAATTGCGATTATCAGTATTTCAAGTAATTTCACATAACAATAAGAATAATATATTTCATTTAGATGAAAATTTTAAATATTGTAAAAAATGCAGAAGGATATATTTCATTTAGATCCTTTATCGGCAACCATACTTGCAAGTTACAACACTCACGAAAATAAAAACATAACCACATGCATATTACCACTAACCAAACACAAGTGGTTGAAACTTTAGTATATCAAGCTCACCACCAGAGTTCTATCTCTAACACCTGCGAAGCAGGTTACCTCCAAAGTGATGGTTATTAATTATAAAAAAAAATAGTACATAACGAGTATTACTAAAATGCATCAAATTGAGCATATTATTACACTATGACCCACAAAGTCAAACAACCACTTTTAATCCCAAATTGGATTGACTATTTTATCATATCACCATGGTGGTGGTGGTGGTGGACCTCGTCGTGGAGGCTTAGGATGAGGTCTAGGAGAAAATTTGGGAGACGGGGGCTGTGGAGAGGGTGCTCTTCTCTTTTTACGAGTTGAAATAAAATCCAACCTACTTGAACTCGATGATTCTAGTGATAGTGAGTTACTAGCTTGGAAGACAAGAGTGGATCTGCAAATACCATAGTGGCTAGTACTTAGCATGATGGTGATAATCAGTAAGTATACAACTCCTCTCATGATTATGTTGATAATTATTGGATCTTTACTAGTTGGGTTATATGAACATCCTTCCAAGAATTAACAATCTTATTTATAGGTGCAAAAGGAAACCAACTACTGCGGTCCCGTGTATAGGAGAAAAGTCTACAATAATATGCATCTAATCGTATGGCGCTAAAGGACCGTAATTAGCAAAAAAAAAGGAACTAATTGCTTATTTAGCTGTAGTAATCCTTGGTTTGGGCCAACTCAGTTGACTGTTATATCACTTGATCTCTGTTAAATTTTCTGCAATATTCTAATACAAGGACAAATTGCATATAGTGTAGAATATTTAATTAATTAAAAAAAATAACGAATAGAGTAAGTTTTTAACCACTGAATCAGTGGCGGAATCAGATTTGAATGTGGGTAGGTGAATTGCATGTTTACGTTTTCTTGTAATTACGGCAGTGGTTAAAGAATATAATCGACAACTTTTTAAGGAAAATACATAGAAATTTTTTGAAAAATTTATTTTTGTCTAAAACATTATTTTTGTCCCCAAAATTATAATTTCAAGACAAAATTTAACTGTGTCTAAAAAAAATTATCGTTAATTTTTAAGTTTATTGCAGTGGTGACCTCCTATTTTATCTACAATTATCGTAATCAATGCTCTTAGGGGACAGGTCTACGACCAATTCTTCATCATTATGAATGGTGCAACAAACTTTTATGTGCCCAAATGTAGTGTAAAGTATATTAAATCTTATTTAACTTTTATTAAATATGTTGACTTGTATCTTATCTATACGTGTATTATATATGTACGTAGAAGTCTTCATGAGTTTGCATTGATATAATTGATAAAGAAATCAATGTCACAAGTCATGCCAAAATTAAATTACAAATTTTCAATAAAAAAGTCAATGTCACAAGTCATGCCAAAATTAAATTACAAATTTTCAATAAAAAAGTAGTTAGTGGATGTTGATTTATTTTTTTTGACTAGAAAAAATAGTATTTTTTTTCTCCTACGTACCTAGCTAGAAAGATTTCCTAATAGCGATAGTTACAAATTTACAATTGTCCATTTCTGAGTTAATTATTTATTTCAGTAGCAAACTAATTACCGGTTGTGCCCTAATTTTCTTTACTTGGAAAAGTAGATTTTTTAAACTAAAGCTACGAGTTACTATTATTTTAAAATAATAATCACGATGTACAGTGATGGAACTATATATTCGATAGTTTCAATGTTTTTTTTCAAGTGTTTAAACGACAAACGTAAATAAAAATCAGCCATGCATGAATTAGAATATATGCAATTTAACCTAACAACTTTATAGATGAATGTTAAAAGTGGCTTAACCTTCATTATTTCCAATTTCTATAATAAAACAATACAAAACTGATAAAAAATTCGTTATGGGTTCATATTTTGTTTTACTTTCCTCATCCAATATTATATTTCTTTAGAAAATTTAATTAATGGAATGTTTGCATGCCATGCATGTTCCAGACATCTACTTAATTACTCGCTAACTATTTTCTCATGAAGTTCCATATAGAGAATAAATATAGCACGTTATAAACACATCCAACTAAATTTCTGAAAGAAAAAAAAAAACACATCCAACTATTTTTGAGCTACTACATTTTTTATCCAATCGATCCAACCATGTACTAAGATGACTTTAATTTGTTTCTTCAAGAAACACGCAAATACAGACTGAAAACACAAAAATAAACATTATCAACAAGTCAAATTTCACTTTGACACTTGTGATTAGAAGTGTGAAATCAAAAACACTCAAATTGGTAAATTTCAGCCCAAAATTCAGGCTATTACAATGCAATTCCAAAAATTAAGACCAGATATAATGCTAGATTTCTGGGACCATATAACAAAATGTCTAAGTCATGAGAAATAACTTCAACAAGACTACAAAATTTTGTTAGCCACACATACAGTATATTTTGTACACCTAGTATTTATTTACCCAATAATGAGTAACAGAATGCAGAAATTATATGAAAAAATGGTACTCCGAGCGATAAATCTGGATTTGGAGTAAAATCTTTTACCAGGTATAAGTCGTAACTCAGAACTCTATAATATTGATAAATCCAGCTAAATTTTGTTTAATACATATCATAATCTATAATATTGATAAATCTAGCTAAATTTTTTGAATTCTTAACGAACCGAACTCTCAACGAACGAACGCCGTCATGTTCGGTTCATTTATTTAACGAACGAACACGATGTGTTCATGAACGGTTCGATTTATTTTCAGCCCTAGGTGTACGTAGCTAGGAATTCTCAAAAGGACTAATTAATTTCTCCAATTGCAGATGTAGATGTCCATTTATGCGTTAACTATTTATTTTATTAGCAAACTACTCTCACCGATTGTACATACCCTAAATTTCGTTACTTGAAAGGTTAATTTTTTAAACTAGTCATTATTTTAAAATAATAATCAAGAATTATATATAGTACTTGATGAACTATTTGGTAGTATCAAAACAAAAAATCAAGTGTATAAACGAAAAGTAAATAAAAACCAACCATTAATCAAGAATATATGCTCAAAATGACCTAACAATACATGAATGTTAATCGAAAGCGGCCTACCTTCATTTTTTTTTTCCATAAATCAATACAAAACTGATAAATAGTTTGTATGAGTTCATGTTAATTTTGTCTTTCTTCCTCATCCAATATTATTATATTTCTTTATAAAATTTTAATGGCATGCATGTTCCAAACATTTACCGACACTATAAAAAAACTAAAGTTTATGGACAATATTTTTATAGACCATCAAATTTTGTTTTCAAATAGTAATTTTTAGAGACAAAAATAATATTTTAAATACAAAAATAAATTTTTTATTCTCAAATCTAACATTTAGACATATAACTTGATATTTTTTTTGTCTCCAAAAACAATCACATATGAAGATAAAGAGACAGTTAAAATTTGTTTTTAAATATTTTTTGAGACAAAATTAAATTGTCTCCTTATGTCCGTATAAGATTGTTTTTGGATAAAAACAAAATTCAATATTTATCCTTAAAAGTTAGATTTGGAACAAAAATAATATTTAGAAAAAAATAAAAAATCGATAATTTTTTGTCTTAAAATATACTATTTAGAGATAAATTTTGATTGTTTATAAAGAAATTATCCCTAATGTTCAAATTTGTTGTAGAGTGACTACTAAATTTAAATATTTATTCATGAAAGTTCGTAGTCATTTACTCATTATAAACACACTAAACTATTTTTAAGTTATATTTTTAGGAGCATTTTACAAAAGGCCTATGTAGCTCCATTTCACGACTCCCATTATAGTTTCATGTGCATATTTTCATTTTCTCACGTTTCACGTTGTCTTTTCCTGCTTCCATTTTCTTTCCGGTAATTATGGTTTCTTGTTTAAAACTCAATGAATTGGGTTTGTTTCAAGATGATACTTACATATAGAGAGGCAAATTGTAGATCAGTGGACCGGAACAAAGCAACGATCAAAAAGTCTTAATATATACTACATCTTATCTTCGTATGATTCTGATTGTAAGGGTTCTTTTTTTCTGTTTTTAGCCATGTCTTCCGGTTAACTTTCGACTGATCTTTGTATTACCTTTGGCCAGTTAATAAATGACTTGGTGTCTTACATAACACAAAAATGAGGTGCCTTAGCAATACAAGTAACAGAAGTGGAAACATGGCTACTAATACAGTATAAGGGATCTCGGAGAAGACGATTAGTAGATAATCCAAGAAAAAAAATATAAGAAATCACTTGGAAACACTAAAGATACTATTTGTAAAAAACCAAATAAATTGGAAATATGGCAATGTCTTTCAAGAAAAATTGCGATTATTAGTATTTTAAGTAATTTCATAGAACAATAAGAATGACTTGCTTCATTTAGATGAAAATTTTAAATATTGTAAAAAAATTCATAAGCCAGTTTCTAAAATGGGAAACGGAAACACGATTTCACCCATCAGATCCTTTACTAGCAACCATACTTACAATCACGAAATAAAAACATAACCACCGTCCACCTGCATTACCACTAACAATACATATCGAGTAGTACTATTAAATGCACCATGTTGAGCATAATATTATTACACTATGACCCACAAGAAATCTAAAAAAAAAAAACCCCAAATTGGATTGGCTCTTTTATGATAATCAATATTATGGTGGTGGTGGTGGTCGTGGTGGTGGTGGTGATTTTCTAATTATATAGCTTGGAGGCGTGTTATAAACATGCATTCTAGGAGAATATATGGGAAGCGGAGGCGGAGATAGTGTTTTTCTCTTTTTCAAAATTCGGCGAGCTGAAACAAAATTCAACCTACTTGAACTCGATGATTCGAGTGATACCGAGTTACTAACTTCGAAGACAAGATTGGATCTGCAAATACCATAGTCGCAAGTACTTAACATGATAGTGATAATCAATAAGTATACAACAACTCTCATGGTTATGTTGATAGCTATTGGATATTTACTAGTTGAGTTATATATGAACATCTTTACAAGAACAATTCTATTTATAATCAATTAGGTAGTTGGTTTGTAGAGGATATGGTGACAGCGATTTGGTGGAGTGTTTAGAGTTATTTACTACAAGTTGTGTTAAGAAAAGTAGGGGATTTTTAACAGGAATTTGGATCAAGAAAAATGGAAAAAAGAATGCTCATACCTATTCGTTCACACTTGTTACTCATATCGATAATATATCGATCAAGCATGTAGTTTATGAAAAATTATCATCCTTGTCTTTTAATGGTAAATGAATATGAACTCTAGGGAATATCCTAGTGAACTAGAACTCTCACAATCAAATAGAAGATGCAGAGTTCGAGTCTTTTTACTGTGTAGGTGAGAAATTCATAAGATATTTTATAAAAATAAAAAAAACTAGTTTGGTATTAAAGCGGACCATGCTAAGAGTTTGAGTTATATTATCCCACATCGATAATATCGATCAAGTCTTTGATTTATAAAGAGTTTTATCATAACTCTAGCCCAACTCGTCAAATTCAATGACCCCCAAAAACTTGTTGCCGGTGTTTTTGTTTGGAAGTTTTTTCTCATTTACAGCCCTAGGTGTAGGACTAGAGGACTTTAGGACTAGAGGACTAAACAATTTCTCAAAAAGTTAGATCGTAGATATATTTTGTTTTCCAACACACTAATCGGTGATATAACGTGACGACGGATTTAAATTTTACTGTCACACGTTTTTCAGATTTAATGTGGTGTAGGACTAGTCAGTCGAGGAGGTCCTTCAATAAAAATTGCCACACGTTTTTAAGGATTTATGTGGTGTAGGAACAATTTCTCCAATTGTAGGTGTAGATGTCCATTTATGTGTTAACTATTTATTTTGTACCCTAATTTTCGTTACTTGGAAAGTTAATTTTTAAACTAGTTATATATTATTTCAAAATACAATGTATAGTACTTGATGAACTATTCGGAAGTTTAAAAAAAAAAGGTGTATTGACGAAAAGTGAATAGAAAATAATCATGAATACATAATATATGCTCAAAATGACCTAACCATACATGAATGTTAATTGAAAGCGGCCTACTTTTATTTTCCATAAATCAATACAAAACTGATAAATAGTTTGTACGAGTTCATGTTAATTTTGTCTTTCTTCCTCATGCAATATTATTATATTTCTTCATAAAATTTAAATGGCATGTTTGCATGCCATGCATGTTTCAATCATTTACTGATCGACTATTTCAGTTTAATTATTTATTCATGAAGTTCGTAGTACATTATAAACACAACGATTTTTAAGCTATAATTTTATCCAATCGGTCCAAAATTATTTTAAAAAAATCGCACTAAAAGCGAGATTGTGTACTACCGAACACTTGAGCTACTATTCTTAATAAAAAAAGATCTCTAGTGATGTGTTTCTTTTCTAATATAT
Source organism: Primula veris (assembly GCA_963682055.1). Taxonomy (NCBI): domain Eukaryota; kingdom Viridiplantae; phylum Streptophyta; class Magnoliopsida; order Ericales; family Primulaceae; genus Primula; species Primula veris. The sequence goes on along the minus strand of OY821746.1, from coordinate 33,456,364 downwards.
ATAAGTATAACCATATATATATAACTACATATATAAAATTTGGCCTCGTTTTCAAGTGGTAGCACCGTTCGCACACCCCCAAAACCGTCCCTGAAAGGAAGAAAGACTATTATCGAGTTTCAGAAAGCAACATTATTTACCCGGAAAACAGAAGCTAGGGATGTCAAGTAAGGTTGAGGTCCTTGAGGAATTACAATATATAGCTAGGAATTACAATGAATTAATATGGTTCTAGATAATACCCAATTACCCACACATAATGAGCCAAATTGTAGATCTTTTATATTGGGAACAAAGCAACGAGCATAAACTCTTAATACTAAAGCTTATCTTCGTACATATGACTCTTGCTTTTTTTGTTCCTTATGTGTGTTATCTCAGTTCTGTCATAGCTTTGGATTTTGTATGTTTCTGATTGTAAGGGTTAATTTTTTTGGTTTTTTTGCCTGTGTCTTCCGGTTTTTTAGCGGCGCCTTAGCTTTTGAAAGTGCTTTGAGAATCTCTTTAAATTAAAGTTATTCGACTATACTTTCGAATAAAACTTCTATTGGCTCTCTACATGGAAAAATAAAAGAACTCTAAATAGCATTGAAGAAGAAAAAACACATGATATATTAAACATGTCATCTTTAGATAAGATATACTTGTAAGTTTTTAGATAATATTGTATCATACAAGGTTTTGATGCAAAACTTGCCATCCCATCATTGAAGTCACACATGAATAAGATTTCCCTAACCCTCACAATGGAATCTTTTGTATGAAGAATTCTAATGTCATGATGCAATCCAACAGAACTTCACAGCCAAACATGCTCGGAAAAGTAGTACTATGATGGGTGATCCACAAGGTGTCCTAATTTTACATCCCTTTCAAAAAAGAAACTAATAGACAAAATATATAAGATCCTTCCCACTCTAATACGACGGCGGTGGTGGTGCAATTGGCAACGGTTCGTCTTTTGTGTGACATGGCATGCCGTATTTGGGCGACGGAGGTGGTGGCAAGGACCTTCTTTGCCTGCTAACCGAATCAAAATCTATGTCATTGTAACAAATTAATAGTGATGGGAAATCAAAACTGGGATCTGGCCTTGCTTCTACAACAACATAGGATTTCCCAATGCAATTGTAGCTTGTACACAACAAGATTATAGCAAAGTATAAAAGGGTTTTCATTGCCAAAAACGTGGAGTTTATAACTAGTTGGCCAATTGGATTTCTTCTTGAAGGTTGCTCTATATAAATAGGCGAAGAGGCATCTATTTGAGGAAAGGGTCTACATATTATTCTCCAAAAAAATATATACATATTCTTGCACCTTTTCCATCACAAGTAAAATTTTCTTTACTTGGAAAGTAATTTTTTTTTTTAAACTAAAGCTATGAGTTACTGTTAGTTTAAGAAAAATTACCAAAACATACAATTTTTCAAATCTAATTATCAAAAAGTAAAAACCAAAACTTTTATTCTCAATACATATAACTCTAATAAATATGTGTAATTGTATGTTTGTATACTTTGTGAAGAAAGTTACTTACGTACATTACATACTATTTTTAAAAAAAAAAACATATTCTTGCACCTTTTCCATCACAAGTAAAAATTTTGGTTCAAAAAAAAAAAGAATTGTTCATATATGAAACCACATCAAATGGTAATTCTTTTGGACTACTAATTTGGTGCAGCAAACTTTTATGTGTCTAAATATAGCGCGTAAATTATATTTAATAGTATTAAACTTTTGTTAAATGTTGACTTGTGCCTATACGTGTAACATGTACGTAGAATTAAACAAGTCAATGTCACAAGGCTCATGCCAGAATTAAATTACAAATTGTCAATAAGAAAGTAGTTGCTTAATGTTTAATAATTATTTTATTTTTCTTGACTAGCAGAAATAGAAAAAAATTTCCACCTAAAAAACTTTCTAATAGCGATAGTTACAAATGTAGATGTAAATGTCCATTTCTGAGTTAATTATTTATCTCAGTAGAAAACTACTCACTTCACCTAGTGTGCCCTAATTTTCTTTACTTGGAAAGTATTTTTTTTTAAACTAAAGCTATGAGTTACTATTAGTTTAAAATAATAATCACGATGTACAGTGATGAGCTATTATAGTTTCAATGTTTTTTTTTTTCAAGTGTATAAACGACAAAAGTACATAAAAATCAACCATGCATACAGAATATATATGCAACTTGACCTTATAACAACTTTATACATGAATGTTAATTGAAAGTGGCCTACCTTCATTATTTCCAATTTCCATAATAAAGCAATACAAAACTAATAAAAAGTTCGTATGCATGGTTTCATATTTTGTTTTTCTTTCCTCATCATCCAAAGTATTATATTTCTTCAGAATGTTTGCATATGCATGGTCCAGACATCTATTTAATTACTCGCTAACTATTTTCTCATGAAGTTCCATATATAGCACATTATAAACACATCCAACTATTTTTTAGCTACATTTTTATCCAATCGGTCCAACCACGACTAAGATAACTTGAATGTGCACTCATAACATTGTTTTTTCAAAACTTAAATTTCGAGTAGCGAGATGGAAGGAAACATACAGTCTGAAAACACGAAAATAAACATTATCAACAAGTCAAACTTTGACATTTGTGATCATCAATGTGAAATCAGATAAACTCAATTAATGTCAGCCCAAAATTCAGGCTATCACAATTCACAGATTCACAATGCAATTTCCAAAAATTAAAACAGATATACAGTAATATAATACTAGATTTCTGGGTCCATATAACAAATTGTCTAAGTCACGAAAAGTACCACACATATAGTATAGTTTGTACATCTAGGATTTATTTACCCCAAAATGTAGAAATCATATGAAAAAAATGGTAGTGATCCGAGCGACAAATCTAGATTTGGGGCAACATCTTTTACCAGGTCTGAGTCATAACCCAGAACTTTAAGGTTCATATTTGTGGAGATCCAGTTAATCAGTTCACTTAGACACTTGTGATCATCATTGTAAATGGTAAACCTAGAGCTAAAACTTCCACCGTGTGCATGGTCCCGAAAGAGGTCGGACCACTTTCCGCCTTATGTATATAATTTTTCACTAAATTTATGTAAAAGCGGCTGATGCAGGTTAAAATATAGGACATACACCCTTCATTAAAATGTAATAAATAGGAGAATATATAATATTTAACTGAGCAATTAATCACCATTACGAGGGAAGTAGTTAGGGTTTGAGCCCGCTCCCTCCGAGTAGCTAAAATGCGAGATAATCTCAAAGAGATATATCATAATCACCAATCATATATTTGAAGAAATAAAGATAACACCAAATTTACACGGGACATATCCCATAACGATAGAATCAAACCAGAAATACGTATTTCGAAAAGGAATACATATCAGTCAAGAGGAAGATGATTACATGCGAGGAGCCCATGATAGGGTCTCATCGGGCCAGCAAAATAAAATCTTATTAAACTTTTATTAAATGTTGAATTGTTTCATATCCGTGTAACACGTATGCAGAAGTCTTTATGAGTTTGCATTGACATAATTGATAGACAAGTCAATGTCACAAGTCTCATGCCAGAATTAAATCACAAATTGTCAATAAAAAAGTTGTTGGTGGATGTTGATTTTTAATCTCTTTGACTTAGTTAAAAATAGTAATTTTTCCCCACCTAGAAAGCCTTCCTAATAGCGATAGTTACAACTTACAATTGTAGATGTAAATGTCCATTTCTGAGTTAACTTTTTTATTGTGCTTATCTGCTATTAAGTTGTGAAGTCAAATAAGTTTTGACTATGTTCACTTATTATCGCACATCACCGGCAATTATAATAAGATTCACTATGTGTTCTATATATATACCTCTCTATCTTGTATATTAATTGCAGCACCAGCAACACAACACTACACAACACAATCACATATTCGAAAAAAATATTATAAGTGAGAGAGTTCTATTTGTGAGAGAACCATATCTTGTGATTGAGCTAGATTATGTTTGTAATCCTCATTATAATAAATATTAAGTGTCACGTGTAGCGACCCGAATATGTAGCCATTGTTGGGTGAACTCCGTTATCAAAGAGTGTGTGCGGTTTACATTCCTGTCTTTCTTTAAGCTTGTCTGATTTCCTAACAAGTGATATTAGGGCACGGGGTTGAGGAACTGAGGTTCGAAGATCGGGAGGAAGATCAATGGCGAAAGAAGACATAACCGCACATGAGATCGAGAAGTTCAATGGGAAGGACTTCGCATTCTGAAAAATGCAAATAGAGGACTACATGTACGGGAGGAAGATGCATCAGTCACTTCTTCTAGAGGAAAGGCCGACCACGACCACCGAGGAGGCGTGGAAACTCTTAGACCGATAAGTGTTAGGAGTGATCCGACTAACACTATCTAGGAGCGTAGCACACAACGTCACAAGAGAGACGACGACGATGGGGATGATGAAGGTACTCACCGACATATATAAGAAACCATCCGCAAACAACAAGGTACATCTCATGCGTAAGTTGTTCAACCTACGCATGGTTGAGGACACACCTGTTGCAAACCACGTGAACAAGTTCATCGACACCGTAAATCAGTTGGATGCGGTGGAGATACTTTTGAAGAAGAAGTGAGAGCCCTAATAATGCTAGCCTCTCTACAGAACAGTTGGGAGTTCATGCGAGCTGTTGTCAGTAACTCAATTGGAAAGGAGAAACTTACTTATAACGGCATCCGAGATCAAATACTCACTGACAAACTCATGATGCAAGATATGGGTGAATGCTCAAATGATGGAGCAATCTTGAACGTCAGTTCAAGATGCCGGGATAAGGCCAGGGTATGGAACGTTAGAGGATGTTCGAAATCCAGAGGTAGAAGAGGGCAGAGCCGAGGTGGTAAAAATAGCAATCGAAGCAAGAGGAATCTCCGATGCTATAAATGCTAGGGTATGTGACACTTCTCTCATGAGTGCAAGCAGCCAAAGAAGAACGGCAGAGATCATGTGGCTAATCTTGCGAGTGACAAGGATTCAGATGACTGTTTATTGCTTACCGAACAGAGAAATATAGAATCGTGGATTCTAGACTATGTGGCATCATTTAACACAACCCCTCAGAAGGATTTATTCGAAAATTACATTGCAGGTAATTTCGGTAAAGTGTATCTAGCCGACGGAGAAGCGTTGGATGTTGTTGGAATGGGAGATGTGAAGATTCGCATTCCAAACAGGTCGGCATGGAAGCTGACGAAAGTAAGGCATGTTCCAAGGCTGACCAAGAATCTGATTTCAGTAGGTCAACTCGATGTGGAGAGACACTTCATTTCGTTCAGCAGTGGAGCTTGGAAAGTTTCACGAGATGTTATGGTGACAGCACGTGGGAGCAAGGTCGAAACACTGTACATGACGACCAATGATGAGTGTACAATTGTGGCAGCTGTGTCGTAAAATTGCTTTGAACTGTTGTATCGACGGTTAGGTCACATAAATGAGAAGAGGATGAAAGTGTTAGCGAAGGACGGGAAACTACCAGGTTTTAAGTCTGTCAATCTCGACATGTACGAAGGTTGCATATTCGGAAAGCAAAAGAAAGTGAGCTTCCAAAAAGGTGGAAAAGTTCCCAAGGAGAAAAAGCTAGCACTGGTCCACTCCGATGTATGGGAACCATCCCCAGTAACCTCACTGGGAAGATCTCAGTACTATGTGACCTTCATCGATGATTCGACGAGGAAAACATGGATCTACTTCTTTAAACACAAGTCTGAAATGTTTTAGAAATTTAAAGAATGGAAGGCCATGGTCGAACTAGAGACCGGGAATAAACTCAAATGTTCGAGGTCCGATAACGGCGGAGAGTACATTGATGTGAAGTTCGTAGAGTTCTGTGTACAGAGAGGCATTCAGATGGAAAAGACCGTTCGAAGAACGCCACAACAAAATGGTGTGGCCGAAAGAATGAACCGAACAATCAATGATCGTGCTATGAGTATTAGGCTGCAAAGTGGTCTACCCAAAGCCTTATGGACACATGCAGTAACCACGACGGTTTATCTCATTAATCGCGGATCCTCAATGTCATTAAAAAGGAGAATTTTCGAGGAAGTCTGGATAGGAAAGCCTATCTCTTATGTCAAACAAATAAGATCATTCGCAGTAAGGATGTCATCTTCAACAAAAGCATTTTGTACAAAAATCGACAAAATGTGGTGGTAGAAGAACATGCGCTCCTCAACTTGTATTAGGCTGAGGTCATCGTGAGAGGAGACGTCATGTCCGATACTCTTCTTTCTTGCATTACATATTACTCAATGATGCGGGTGAGCCTGAAAGTAGAGAGGAAGCTCTGGAGCTGAAAGACTCGAGCAAGTGGGAGCTCGCGATGAAAGATGAGATGAAGTCACTTGAGAAGAATGTGACTTGACAGTTAGCCGAACAGCCCAAGGGGAAAAGGGTACTGAGCAACAAATGGGTGTTCCGACTAAAGGAGGAACAAGATTGCTCGAAATGGTATAAGGCACGATTAGTAGTCAAAGGATTCCAGCAAAAGGCAGGAATTGACTGCACCGAGATCTTTTCACCAGTCGTAAAGTTGATGACTGTTCGGCTATTGTTGAGCATTGTTGTAAATGAGAATTTTCATCTTGAGCAGTTAAATTTGAAGACTGCATTTCTCCATGGAGATCTTGAAAAAGAAATTTACATGCTCCAACCTGAAGGCTTCGGTGAAAAGGGAAAAGAGAAACTGGTCTGCAAACTAAAGAAAAGCTTGTACGGGCTAAAACAAGCACCACGACAGTGGTATAAGAAGTTTGACAGTTTCATGATGTACACCGGGTTCGAACGAAGTGATAGTGATCACTGCTGTTTCGTGAAGAGATTCAAAAACTCTTCGTACGTCATACTACTTTTGTACGTAGATGACATGTTGCTTGCCGGATTGAGCCTTATGGAGATTAACAAGGAGAAGCAACAGTTGGCGAAACATTTTGAGATGAAGGATTTGGGAGCCGTAAATCAGATACTCGGCATGAGGATCTCCCGAGGAAGGGATGGGTCTTTGTTTCTGTCACAAGCCGAGTATGTGAAGAAAGTGTTGGCTCGGTTTAGCATGAGTGATGCCAAGGCTATAGGCACACCGCTAACTGCACACTTTAACTTGTCGAAGGAACAATCACCTTCAGACGAGGAAGGAAAGGATCGTATGTCGAACATACCCTACGGTTCAGCAATTGGTAGCTTGATGTATGCTATGGTGTCTACAAGACCGGACATTGCTCACGCAGTGGGAGTTATCAGTCGTTACATGAGTAACCCGGGTAAGCACCATTGGGAAGCTGTGAAGTGGATATTGAGATATCTCTCGGGTACAATGAGTTCGACATTATGTTTCCAAAAGACCTCGGAAGGCCTGCACGGCTATGTGGATGCTGATATGGCCGGTGATCTGGATAGCCGAAAGAGCACAACGGGATGTGTTTGTACCTACGGTGGTACTGCTGTGAGTTGGACATCTAAGCTGCAAAAGATTGTTGCACTGTCGAGCACAGAAGATGAGTACGTCGCGATGACGGAAGGAAGCAAAGAGATGATTTGTTTGCAAGGTTTCTTAAGGGAGCTCGGTCAGAGAACCGACAAGTGAGTTCTACATTGTGATAGTCAAAGTGCAGTTCAGTTAGCTAAGAATCCTGTATTCCATACACGCACCAAGTACATACAGATTCGTTACCATTTTATCCGGGACGTTCTCGAAGATGGAATCTTCGCGTTAGAAAAGATTGAACGCGCTAAGAACCCCGCCGATATGCTAACGAAAACTGTTACAATCGACAAACTGAGGCTATGTGCGACCTCAGTAGGACTCCGAGCTTGAGGCTCAGGGTCGCCGCTACAGTGAAAAATGAGTAGCTCGAAAGAGTACTAATTAGTATACTAGGATACCGATGGGAGCATTCTGCTCAGTGGAGCACAATGAGTTCGGTGATCAGGGATAATCAGAGTTCTTTTGAAGCACTCGACATTTGACTCCAAGTGGAAAATTGTTGAGTTGTGGAGCCAAATCATGTTCACTTATTATCTCACAGCACTAGGAATTGTAACAATACCCTTTGTGGGTTCTACTTATATGTCACAATATCTTGTATATTAATAGCACGTACCTACAAAATTGGATCCGCAAATACCATAATGGCTATTACTTAACATGATACTGATAATCAATAAGTATACAACAACTCTCATGGTTATGTTTATAGCTATGAATTGGATATTTACTAGTTGGGTTATATGAACATCCTTACAAGTAAAATCTTATTTATTGGTGCAAAAGTAAACCAAGTTTGTGCGTTACCAACTTTAAAATGGATTGAATTTGGTGGAGTGTTTAAAGGAAATGTTCTTGAAACTTACCTACATTGCATAATATTCTGAATATTATATACTCCTACTTTTCCTCACAAATAAAATTTTGCTTCGAAAAAAAGAAAGAAAGTTTGTTCGTATATGAAGCCACGTCAAATGATAATTATTTTGGATTACTAATTTGGTGCAGACCTCTGTTTTAAAATTCGCGCTACATAGTGCTATGTAGCGCGAAATAGCGCTTTTTTGGTAAAAAAACGCAACGAAAAATCACGATTTTGGGTGGAATTGCGCTAAAATCGCGCTATAGGGGACCAAAAGCGCAAAAATCGCGAAATTCTGGACCAAAAGCGTAAATAGCGAGTTAAAAAAAACAGCGGATCTAAATAATAAATATATATTGTGTAATTTTCATAAAAGTGTCTACAGTCCAAATGGTTAAAACTGTGCTGTAATTTCCAGCAGACCTGGGTTCAAAACTCACCAACAACAATTTTTTTTTTGATTTTTTTTTATTACTATCTAATATAATTATATATATATATATTTTTTTTTTGTTATATATTGTAAAGTTTAGTGCATATTTAGGCAAAAAAAAAATACACCGCAAAGCGCTATATAGCAACGCTATTAGCGCTTTTAGCGTTTCTCTCGAAAAAAACGCTACGATAGCGATAACGTTATTTAAAACACTGGTACAGACAACTTTTATGTGCTTAAATGTATTGGGAAGTATATTTAATGAATTGTGCTTATCGTGTGACATGCAGAAATTTTCATTTTTATGAGTTTTTTTATTTATTTAAATCATGACAAAAAAATATATTATCCATGTGAAGAAAATCCCCGTAATTGTACAACCAATAGATAAAAGAATAAACGAATACAACCCTGTAAAACAAATCTACAAACCCCTCAAAAGCTCATCCCCCATTTCTATAACATACATTTACATATAAATATATATCAGTCTATCATTCATGGTTGTGTATCCTATCCTTGTTTCGGCTATTTCTACTAGCAGCGGCACGTGCCGTAAAACCGACCATTTGGGGTCTAATGGATCTTGAGCGGACCATGTTGCAGTACTCGGGGTCATCCGATTGACCCTCGTGCCTGATCCACTGTATCATCTCGTGATACATAGGGAAGAACCTCATCTTAATAGCCGCGTACGAGAAGTATGGGATTAAAGCCGATATAACCACAAAGATCGTAATGATCCAATACGAGGGTGCAGGTGCAAGACACTCGATAAATACCTTGTATGCGGTGGTGGAGTAGCTAGCTGGTAGATACCCGTAGATTACGAGAAAAAGGTACCATAGAGCAATACTACCCCAAATGAATATGTGTTGTATTAATGTGAAGTAGCTAATTGCTAGTGCCATCTGGCAGTTGGCAACCCAGACGACACACGTGTACATTGTGGCACCCACAACGTCTAGTCCGGCTACTTTTCCGTTACTGGTAAAAGCCTCAGGGTCTAAAGCCGTTATACAGAGGGAGAATATGATAACTGCACTACAAAGCCCGTTGAACATCCACCCTAGGATTCGTCGCCAGCTGAACAGGATGTTCTGTACCCCTTCTTGGTAGAGTAAAGGAAACTTAATACAGAAGCGAGCTGATACATCCTGGTCAAACACTCCTAAAGCAATCACCGGAAGTGATGTAAAAAAGACGTTGTACAGGGACAAAAACCAGTCGTTGTATGCTGTTTGTGCAGTAAAAGATGCATCTGCCTCGTATAGAAACACAGTTACACCAAATATGATATTCTTGTAGAAGAAGTAACATATCATAGAAGAAATTCTTCTATAACACCAGTGTCCGTGTACCAACAACAGCCTCTCCAAAAATCTGAATTGAGCAATCGCGATATCGCTAGACATCACCGCCTGCATGCCTTCAACACCACTTATGCCAACTCCTATATCCGCTTCCTGAAGCATTCCCACATCATTGGCTCCATCACCAATCGCTAGAGTTGTTTTCCCATTTCCTTGTTTAACAAGCCTCGTAACCAGTGCCTTTTGTTTTGGCGACGAACGACAGCAGATGACAGATGCACATCCAACAGCAAGTTCCAAAAACATATTTTTCAAGTCATCTTCTAAAGCATATGCAAGTGATTTTCCATCAATTATCAAAGCAAAAGCATCTGAGCTTCCACTTGATGAGGTTATTTGAGCCTTCCCTTGGCTTATTTGGCGGTGGACGCTTTCCTTTGAAGCCTTGGCAACGGTGTCTTTTACTCCAGCTTTTTCTAGGGCCTTGATTTCAAGTGCTTCTAAAGTTATCATTATCTGCTTCATTCCTTGTCTGAGCATACTACAAGCGTATCCAATATTAACGGCCGTTTCCATCTTGTCTCCAGTCAATACCCATAATTTTATCCCCGCTTGTGCAAGTTTGTCAATGCACTCAGGAACCCCATTTTGGAGTTTGTCTTCAACTGCTGTTGCCCCTAAAAGAATCAAATCTTTCTCCATCTTTTCGGTTATTTCATCTATTGACGACTCTCGATCTGCACCTACAGAATTTTTTGCTTCTCTAAATCTTTCTTCAAATTCGAAATACTCCTCAGCGTTGAGCTCACGATAAGCAAGTATCAGTGTTCTTAGACCTGCATTGGCGTATTCATTCACGTGTTCCCTAGTTTGGTCTTCAAACGCTCTTCCATCTTCGGCAAGCCTTTCAAACATGACACTATCAGCTCCTTTAGAAAGTAATAATAGCTTTCCATCGTTATCTCTCACGATCACTGACATTCTCTTCCTCGTGCTGTTAAATTCTAGCACGTTCATTAGCTCATACATCCTTTCAACTCTTCTTCCAGTCACAGGGTCCAACTCAAACAAATAAACATTGGTTTGAGTCCTCTTATAGAATTCAAATCCAAGTTCTCTAGCTGCAATAACAAAAGCTGCCTCATCCGGTGACTCGGCTTCATAAGAGACTTTCCCCGTTTCTTTGTCTGCTTCAGGTATGGCAGTATGACAAACTGCCAACAAACGGAAAAAATTCTGTATAACATCCGAGCGGGGTTCATTGATCCATTGCCCATTCACTACCCTTTCATCTTCAAAATTGAAACCCTTTATCAGGGATTTCTTTTCCGTAGAATCCCTTTCCTCTTGGTTTTTGATTACCATTCCATTAGGTAAAGGCGACCCGCTTTTCCTTGCCATAGCCTTTTCTACTTCAGTAACTTGACGCCCATAAGCAGTCCCTGCTATGGAGCACTTAATAAATTCCATCGAGTTACAGGTCAAAGTTCCCGTTTTATCTGATAATATTGTGTCAACTTGGCCAAGTTCCTCGTTTAAATTTGAAGTACGGGCATGAGCTGGCTTATCGGTTTCTTCATAGTACATCAAAACATCTCGGTTGATGAAGATGCTCTGAAGAACTTTGACAATTTCAATCGACACATACAAGGATATTGGGATCAGGTTACTATACAATACCAGAGCCGTTAAAAAGTGATACATTGTAGCTGCAATGGGTCTTTTCGGATCATAGAAGATGTCAGAATTATCTGGTCTTAGGTACCACCTCTTCATTTCACCGTTATTCAGGTCATCATCAGTAGTAATTCCAAAGTAAATGGACCCAATCAGAGCAAACAAAAACAAGACGAAGAATAAGAAATAGATAATTTTATCCATTTTCTTTTCGATTTTGCTTCTCTTTGAAGGGGGGTCAGTAGAATTCTGAATAACCTTTGTATCAGTACCTGTGAAGATAACAGCTCCGTATATGTAATCTGTATTTCGGAGTTTAGAGTCTCGAAGGAGAAGCTGCTGAGGAGAGAGGGGATGTTGTTGCTCTTCGAATTTCATACTCCCAATAAAAGAGTACAAATTCGTATTTGGGTCTTCGCATCTAACGAGGGCTTTAAAATCATGGTATTTCGAGTCCTCAAGTAGAGATGAAGTTACATCTAACCCTTGTTTAAGTTTCAAATTTGTCTCCCCATCGAGGTTCATAGTTTCAACATAACAAATACCATCCTCGTAACTAGACGAAAGCAAGAGAAGATCAGATGGGAAGAATCCATCTTTCTCCACCTTCACTATATCTCCTACTCTGATGTTCTTCCACTCGTTCTCTTCGAATAAGCCATCACCTTTGTGGATTTTAACCTTTCTTTTATTGACATCGATATCCTGTTGATGGCGCTGGTAGTCCTCGATCCCTTCCTTGACCATAGTAGCCCCGATCACAACAATCAAAGGCAAAATAGCACTCAAAGCAGAATAAGGAGAGAGCGGCGTAAACGCCAATATAACCGTGACCAGGAAATAGAAATTAGCCACTCTCCGGAACTGCTCAAAAAGGGCCTTTGGAACGAAACTCACTAACGTGTACTTTGTACTGCTCACGTAGTTGCTAGCATAGTCTCTAATCGAAGACTCGAAACCACCTGGCTCGTTACAATACACCACTCTAGAGAAACCAGGCCCACCGATCTGAGACTGGTCCTCTGTGTTGTTCTCCTTGAAAGACGACCGACCACCACACCGAAAAGAGTAGATCTTGCTGAAATTCAGCTTTCTTTTTCTACCATTTCTCATCTTTCCTTTTGTTTCTCTTTTCTCAAAAATCACTAATTTTACTCCTCCTCCCAATAAGGCACTAGTTTTTTGTAAATTTGATCAAAATCTAGAGTCCCAAAAAACTCAAAATTTAGCTGACCAAGAACAAGAAATAAGTAATTAGTTTCAAATGATTAACCCAAAAATGGAATTAATATATAACAAGACAGACACCAAGTGGAATAATAAATATACAAATGAATGTGTATGTATATATATATATATATATATATATTATGTATAGTTGATCTTTCACAACAGAAAAAAAAAATAAAAAATAAAAAACCCAAAAATGTGGAGAGATAAAGCAAGCTATGGGAATTAATGTATATAACAAAAAACAAGACTATTTGTATTCCCGTCGTGAAACCATTGAGATTTGCATTAACCAAATCTTTATTTAGAGCGTTTTTACGAAAAAGTGTCTAGTTGGTGTTTTTAACGATGTTCATATAACATTTCTATATATATATATATATATATATATGTATATATATATTATGTATATATTATGTATGCATAGTTGATCTTTCAAAAACGACGACTGGTTTCACTTTCTCTCTCATCGTTTTTGACTTTTTCCCGCGCCAATTGAGAATCTGTATTACAGTATTTAATTAACAATAATAATAATAATAAATAATAATAACCCAGCTCACGAAACCAACTCTTCAATTATAATTACAGTTACTTATAATATGTAGTATAATAATCAAAAACACAAGTCAATAAAACAAGGCTCATCTTTCCAACAACAACAACAACAAAAAAGTGTCAAATTACAAATTGTCAATAAAATTGGATGTTGAATAGTATTTTCATTATAAAAAAAAAATGTCGGTTTACTATAACAGGCCGCGTTGTTGATAAACTGATAGTAAATTGAATGTCGCTGAATTTAATAACAGTTTAGTAATAGTTTTTGTCCGGAATTGTTGCTAAATTTGACGACATTCAGTTTACCATCTCTTTAGCAATGACGCATATGATGGTAAACTAATATTATGATAAATTAACAAAACATAATATATTTGAAACTAAATTAACAAAAACATACCCACAAAATTTTAATTAACAAAAACATACCCAAAAGTTCATATATTAATTTGTATATTTCATACTCTTATTACAAAAGTTAATACACTTATTTTAAAAGTTCATACACTAATTTATATATTTTTATACCCTTATTCCAAAAGTGCATACCATAATTCGTAAAGTTCATACCCTAATTTACAAAATTCATATACTTATTTACATAATTCATATACATGATTTTCAACTTCATACACTTAATTCACGGAGTTCATATACTTATTTTTTAAACTTATACACTAGTTAACAAATTCAACTCTTACCCGTCCTCTGATCTCGAGCTTCCTCGTTGCCGTCGTGGGCCTCTCCTACGACGACCGCATCTCCGTCGGCATCAATTTCGAGTTTTCGATCTCGCTCTACACCCTCGCCGCCCACTCCAACGGATGTCTGGGTCTCGATCTCCACCGAAGAGAGAGATCGGAGAGAGAGAGGGAGAAGGAAAAAAGTGAAGGAGGAGGAGAGATAGATCGAAACGAGATAGGAACGAGCAGATATCAGAAAGAGGAAGAATGAGATGGAGAGAAAAGACAGTGTAGGAGGAGATATAGAGTAAAAAGATAGAAATAATGAATGATATTTTTACTTTTTTATTAATTATTCATTAAAAATATGTCTTTGATAATTTAACATTTACTTATATGTTTTTGTTAATATAATAGGAATAGCGTATACTTATATTAATTATCCATATTTTTATAGTGTTTTTTCTTAACCACACGAAATAGGAGAATAGTCAGTCTTGAGGAGGTCCTTCAATATATTTTCGTTACTTGGAAAGTTAATTTTTAAACTAGTTATTATATATTATTTCAAAATACAATGTATAGTACTTGATGAACTATTCGGAAGTTTAAAAAAAAAGGTGTATTAACGAAAAGTAAATAGAAAATAATCATGAATACATAATATATGCTCAAAATGACCTAACCATACATGAACGTTAATTGAAAGCATCCTACTTTTATTTTCCATAAATCAATACAAAACTTATAAATATTTTGTACGAGTTCATGTTAATTTTGTCTTTCTTCCTCATGCAATATTATTATATTTCTTCATAAAATTTAAATGGCATGTTTGCATTCCATGCACGTTCCAATCATTTACTGATCGACTATTTCAGTTTAATTATTTATTCATAAAGTTCGTAGTACATTATAAACACACCGATTTTTAAGCTATAATTTTTTCCAATCATGACTAAAATGTCTTGAATGTACACTTCTGGAAACGAGGAAATAGTCAAATATTAATGTGCACTTTTCTCCTTTACTTATCAACAATTATAGGAGAAAAGTCTACATGCATATATATCAAATCGATGAAAGCGTCCTACCTTCATTTTTTCCATAAATCAATACAAAACTAATAAATAGTTTGATATGATCAGTTCATGTTAATTTTTTCTTTTTTCCTGACCTACGTGATGCGTGTACGAACCGTATCGACATAAAACGCATTATTGAATCGTACTCATTTTTTTAATTATTGTTGGAGAAAACTCACATTTTTATTTTATTAATAGAAAGGAAAATGAAAATGTGGGGGAAAGCCCCACAAAAGAAAAGGAGTCAAAAGTGCTCCAATTCGAAAAACAATGTAACATATTGTGAAAATTATAAATTACATGACTAAAAGGAAACTTCAAAAATATCTCACTTGTCTAATACACTTATTGAGAAAACAAAATACACTTATTGCAGGTAACGAACGTGTTAGACCACTATCACTTGTCTAATAAAAGGAAATATTACAAAGGAAACAATTTTAATGAGTGAAAGAACAACGTTTAACTTACGAAATCGGTACGTGGAGTTTTATCGAGCGGTTGGCGTTTTCGTGTCTTCAAAATGATAAATCTCAAAAACATAAACGAAAGGAAAATTAGGGATATTAGGAAAAAAATCACAAATGATAGTGATTTATTCATAAAATTTTAATGGCATGTTTGCATACTATGCATGTTCCAAACATTTACCAACTATTTAAGTATTTATTCATGAAGTTCGTAGTACATTATAAAACTCACTCAACTATTTTTAAGCTATATTTTTATCCAATCAATCCAATCAGCGGTGCTGGTGGATGTTCTGGTTTTGGTCCTGGGTTATCAGAATAGTGATGTGAATGGCCTACTTTGGGCGGCGGAGGTGTGGGGATGTGCCTTCTTCCCCTGCTAACCGGATGATGAAATAGCTCATAGGAACGAATTGATGGTGATGGGTAATTGAAACTAGGATTTGAGCGTCCTTCTACGACAACATAGGATTTTCCAATGCCATTGTAGCGTGTACTCAACAATATTAGTAGATGGATTATAGTCAAATATATAAAGGTTTTCATTGTCAAATACAAATATGGTTTTAACTTGTTAGCTGTTGGACTTACTCCTTGAATACTGTTGCTATTTATTTATAGGCCAAATGGAAAGGGTCTTGAGTAGGTGAAAACACCGAAAAACGGTATGGAAGCACAAAAGTAGTCAACATTAACAAGTCATAGTTTATATATATCTATACTAATAGTTTATGTCTAGAGGTCTTGAAACAAATATTTACATAAAACCCTTTTAATTAATAAATTTACAAAATAAATATGGCTTTTTAAAATTCAAATTTTTTAAAACTGCTTGATAACCACACGTACCTTAAGTTAAAAACGTAAAAGTAATCATCCTCATTCTTCATTTTTTCTCTCTGACACTATTTAGGAAAAATGGTTACTAAGGATCTCAATCCAATTTTCTCTTAATGTGATTCTATAAGGTTTGCTTTTTTTTTCAATTATTGAATGTAATACATATATTAATTACACCGATCCACACAATACACACACGCATCGCGTGGGCTCTTACGCTAGTATATATAAATTGAGGAAACCCTATGATTTCATTATTAGTAATTTTCATGAAAAAAAACATGCATAAAAAGTAAAAAAACTAAGAAAATAAGAAACTTGAAAAGAGACCGAAACTTTCGATGATCCTGTAATATTTTAAGAAATTTGGAACAGTTTGTGGTACGATGGAGTTATTCAAACTGCTTAATTTGAATTTAATTGTTGTGGTGACTTTATAAACATGTGTAATAGTATTAGTTTATGTTAGAGAAAATTGTAAACATAACTTATGTTACTGTAATTTCAATCCAAATCAGTTGAAGCAACAACCATTTCAATTGATTATAATTACGAGTTACTATTATTTTAAAATAATAATCACAGATGTATTGGTGAATCATGCATGGTGATGAACTATTCGATAGTTTTAATTATTGTTTTTTTTTTCAAGTGTATAAACGACAAGGGTACATAATAATCAACCATGCATACAGAATATATATGTAATTTGACCTAACGACTTTATAAATGAATGTTAATTGAAAGTGGCCTATCTTCATTATTTCCAATTTCCATCTTACAATTGTAGATGTAAATGTCCATTTCTTGACTGAATGATCATCCGTGATAAATACTTGATCACTATACGAAAAGTTTATTTACCTTACTTTTCTTTTTGAAAACTGTTGCTAAAATAAGTGTCGCTAAATTTTAACAACAGAATAGCAACTAATTATGTTGCTCAACTATTGCTGAAATTTGACTGACACTCGCTTTAACAACCGTTTTCAAAAAGAAATATGTTGGTAATTTTTTTTTTTTTTTATTGCAGTGAATAAAAAGTTTCAGATCAGTCAACACACTGAAGAGTGCAACATAATTAGAGAGAGTGAATATTATTAGTCAAAAAGGTAGTGAGCTTTCTTGACCAAGACTAAAGCACTAGTGAGCTTTTTTACATACAGAATATTATCAACCATGCATACAGAATATATATGTAATTTAACCTAACGACTTTATACATGAATGTTAATTGAAAGTGGCCAACCTTCATTATTTCCAATTTCCAACTTTTTTTTTGTGGTGTTCGGACCCAGCGTTTAGGGTCATACCACCACCACGGTCTCTCACTCACAACTTGATTTTCCCCAATTTTTCCCCACCTAAAAAGTCTTTCTTAGACCGATAGCTACGATTATAGGAGATTAGTCAGTCTTGAGGAGGTCCTTCAATAATTTTTTTGCCACACGTTTTTCATTCATTAATCAGTCATTTGCCAACATGCATCAAATCGTATGAGGCTGAAGGACTGGTAATTAGCAACAAAAAAAAACTGACTGCTTATTTTGCTATGGTAATCATTGGTTGGGGCGAACTCTCCGTTGACCGATAGATCACTTGATCGTTATTAAATTATCTGCGATGCAAGGATAGTTTGTATAAAATGAAGGGGAAAACATACGTTTAAATATACTATACTATCAGTGATTAACGATTTATGTACTGAACTATCAATTTTAACAATTGAAGTATCCAATTACGAAATTTCATCCATTAAGAGATTAACAGCATAATTCGACGAAATTACAATCATTGTGATAGTGATAATCAATATGGCTAGTACTTAACATGATAGTGATAATCAATATGCATGCAACAACTCTCATGGTTTTGTTGATAGCTATTGGATATTTACTAGTTGAGTTACAAGAACAATCCTATTTATGGGTGCCAAAAAAAAAAAACAAGTTTACTCGTTACAAACTTTATAATCAATGAAAAGTTATAAGATGGGTATGCAGATTATTAACCACCAATATGTTGGTGTAGTTAACAATAATTATCCGTTAATGAAATTACATATTACATTCTAAACACATTTCAACTATTTTTGAGCTACAATTTTATCCAATCGGTCCAATCACAACTAAGATGACTTGAACTTGCACTTCTAGCTAGTCTTCTAACATAATTTCTTCGACACAACTTACATTTTGAGTAGGTGAAATAGGAAAAAACAGTATGAAAACACGAAAGTAGACAATATTAACAAGTCATAGTTTATATATATATATAAATTTATTAGTAATTTTCAGGAAAAGAACATACATAAAAAGGGGTCATCATTGTATAATATTTATAGGCCAAGTGGAAACGGTCTTGAACATACATTGTATAATATTCTGCATATTACATACTACTTTTCCTCAGGGAGAATATTTTGCTTCGAAACGAAGAATTGTTCGTATATAAAGCCACGCCAAATGATAATATTTCTTCAGCGCATGCCCGCCTTTTTGCCTTAGTTAAGTAAAATCTGCATACTCAGGCTAAGATCAAAAGAGACTTAATGAGTTGACCATCGTTCACCCTTTGTCGGGCAAAATAGTTGTACGAATGGATGAATCTTTTAAAATGCATGTGATATGTATAATATTAAATATAAGTATTATTTAAGAATAACCGAATTTAGTGTATGTATATCTGAGTATTGGAATTCAGATCCATTACTTCGCGGTTTATGAGAGCTCATTATATAGACGGATGATCTAGGATAGATATTTTCTTGATAGGTATGATATTTTCAATCACATCTTGATTATATGTTAATATATATTTTTATTGTCATGCTAAGATATATTATACAGAACTAATTCGTATCTTTTCTAATTGATTCACCAACTTGATTGGCTCCAGAGAGGGTACGGCACTACCCCTCGCTAATGAGGAGGTCCTTTTCGAGTTCCACGATCTTCATTATATGCAGATTGAAGGTGAAGACCTCATGCGTTTAGCATCGCGTCCCCTTCGGACCCCAAAGTTGTGTCGGTGGGGCTATCCTCTATGTTTCTTGCATAGAGGCATATCTTTGTTTTGAAATCTCCCTTCCATATGTGATAATAAATATATCTTTCCATCTTGAGCTTATCTTTGTGCGATATAACCCGTACAGATTTAGTGTATTACTTTCTTCTAACGATATTTAATTCTTGATTCCGTTTCATCAATATATTCTTGTACTTTTATGTAACGACCCGGCACCTACACAGGCCGAACCGTCACCCTCATATCAACAATATTGTTCGATTTGGCACAACTTACCACGTGGTCATCCATCCTGCTACTACTCCAAGCTGAACACGTTTTACTCTGCAGTTTCGTTTTCGTTTTGTGCCGCACGACTTTAAAAGACTGACTGACGCACAACACTTTGTGTTACATAAATTCCCTGTGAAAATATAGGTTGTCACAGCTTATCTCTCATGTTAGTGGGCAATAGGTAAAAACCCTAACTGTATTACTCGCAAGAGTGATTAAATACCCATCACTTGTTTATTAATTGCTAGGTTAAATAATAGGTTTTATTTCATATATTGCGAATATATAGTACAGAGTTTTCACCCTATATTTTAACTTCCATCGATACTAATTCGATGCATCAAACTTTTATTTTCTCACCTAGAAAGTCATCCTTAGACCGATTGCTACGATTATAGGACTTATGAGTTAATGTAGGACTTCTCAAGAAGACTAAACAATTTCTCCAATTGTAGATGTAGATGTCCATTTATGTAGTTGGTGGATGTTGATTTATTTTTATTGACTAGAAAAAATAGTATTTTTGTCTCCTACGTACCTAGCTAGAAAGATTTCCTAATAGCGATAGTTACAAATTTACAATTGTCCATTTCTGAGTTAATTATTTATTTCAGTAGCAAACTAACTACCGGTTGTGCCCTAATTTTCTTTACTTGGAAAAGTAGATTTTTTAAACTAAAGTTACGAGTTACTATTATTTTAAAATAATAATCACGATGTACAGTGATGGAACTATATATTCGATTGTTTCAATGTTTTTTTTCAAGTGTTTAAACGACAAACGTAGATAAAAATCAGCCATGGCATGAATTAGAATATATGCAATTTAGCCTAACAACTTTATAGATGAATGTTAATTGAAAGTGTCTTAACCTTCATTATTTCCAATTTCTATAATAAAACAATACAAAACTGATAAAAAATTCGTATGGGTTCATATTTTGTTTTACTTTTCTCATCCAATATTATATTTCTTTAGAAAATTTAATTAATGGAATGTTTGCATACCATGTTCCAGACATCTACTTAATCACTCGCTAACTATTTTCTCATGAAGTTCCATTATAGAGAATAAATATAGCACGTTATAAACACATCCAACTAAATTTCTGAAAGAAAAAAAAAAACACATCCAACTATTTTTGAGCTACTACATTTTTTATCCAATCGATCCAACCATGTACTAAGATGACTTTTGTTTCTTCAAGAAACACGCAAATACAGACTGAAAACACAAAAATAAACATTATCAACAAGTCAAATTTCACTTTGACACTTGTGATTAGAATTGTGAAATCAAAAACACTCAAATTGGTAAATTTCAGCCCAAATTTCAGGGCTATTACAATGCAATTCCAAATATTAAGACCAGATATAATGCTAGATTTCTGGGACCATATAACAAAATGTCTACGTCATGAGAAATAACTTCAACAAGACTACAAAAATTTTGTTAGCCACACATACAGTATATTTTGTACACCTAATATTTATTTACCCAATAATGAGTAACAGAATGCATAAATTATATGAAAAAATGGTACTCCGAGCGACAAATCTGGATTTGGGGTAAAATATTTTACCAGGTATGAGTCGTAACTCAGAACCCTATAATATTGATAAATCTAGCTAAATTTTGTTTAATACATATCATAATCTATAATATTGATAAATCTAGCTAAACTTTTTGAATTCTTAACGAACCGAACTCTCAACGAACGAACACCGTCATGTTCGGTTCATTTATTTAACGAACGAACACGATATGTTCATGAACGGTTGGATTTATTTGCAGCCCTAGGTGTACGTAGCTAGGAATTCTCAAAAGGACTAATTAATTTCTCCAATTGCAGATGTAGATGTCCATTTATGCATTAACTATTTATTTTAGTAGCAAACTACTCTCACCGATTGTACATACCCTAAATTTAAAATAATAATCAAGAATTATATATTTTACTTGATGAACTATTTGGTAGTATCAAAACAAAAAATCAAGTGTTAAACGAAAAGTAA
Organism: Primula veris; assembly: GCA_963682055.1. Classification (NCBI taxonomy): domain Eukaryota; kingdom Viridiplantae; phylum Streptophyta; class Magnoliopsida; order Ericales; family Primulaceae; genus Primula; species Primula veris. The sequence continues at coordinate 33,434,346 of OY821746.1, read as the reverse complement.
ATAAAAATCAACCAATAATCAAGAATATATGCTCAAAATGACCTAACAATACATGAATGTTAATCAAAAGCGGCCTACCTTCATTTTTTTTTCCATAAATCAATACAAAACTGATAAATAGTTTGTATGAGTTCATGTTAATTTTGTCTTTCTTCCTCATCCAATATTATTATATTTCTTTATAAAAAATTTATGGCATGTTTGCATGTTTCAAACATTTAATGACACTATAAAAAAACTAAAGTTTAGGGACAACATTTTTATAGACAATCAAATTTTATTTTCAAATACTACAATTTGACCTAAGAACTTAATTTATACATGAATGTTAAATTGAAAGTGTCTTAACCTTCATTATTTCCAATTTCTATAATAAAACAATACAAAACTGATAAAAAATTCGTATGGGTTAATATTTTGTTTTACTTTCCTCATCCAATATTATATTTCTTTAGAAAATTTAATTAATGGAATGTTTGCATACCATGCATGTTCCAGACATCTACTTAATTACTCGCTAACTATTTTCTCATGAAGTTCCATATAATTATAAAAAAAATCCAACTAAATTTCAAAAAAATAAAAACCCAACTATTTTTGAGCTACTACATTTTTTATCCAATCGATCCAACCATGTACTAAGATGACTTTTGTTTCTTCAAGAAACACGCAAATACAGACTGAAAACACAAAAATAAACATTATCAACAAGTCAAATTTCACTTTGACACTTGTGATTAGAATTGTGAAATCAAAAACACTCAAATTGGTAAATTTCAGCCCAAAATTCGGGCTATTACAATGCAATTCCAAAAATTAAGACCAGATATAATGCTAGATTTCTGGGACCATATAACAAAATGTCTAAGTCATGAGAAATAACTTCAACAAGACTACAAAATTTTTGTCATATCCAACTAAATTTTGTCTACTATTTAATTACTCGCTAACTATTTTCTCATGAAGTTCCATGTATAGAATATATATAGCACGTTATAAACATATCCAACTAAATTTCTGAAAGAAAAAAAAAACACATCCAACTATTTTTAGCCTACCACATTTTTTATCCAAGATCCAACCCATTAAAAGAAAAAGTTTATTTAGCATCATAAAACTTTTTCGGTTATTTTGATAAAATGTTTGTGGCTAAAACCCTACTTGAATTAAATTTATTTTACAGCAATGAAATGTTCCCCTCTTTTTTTTTAACGCAAAACGATTGTTCATGCATGTTTTGTTCATGTTCGTGCATAAACGAACAAACACGAACCGAAGAGTTTGATGAACGAAACACGATTTGTTCACGAAAGGTTCATTAACAACATAAATATTATAAATTGAGTTTAGACTAGCTAGATTACAAAGTTATATATATTAATTGCCCCAACATAAGTAATCATATGTAGCTAAAGATGTCTTAAAGTTATTAAGTTTTGGACTTTTTCATTATCCAAATATTCTCTTTATTTTGTAAAAACATGTTGATTCACGTAAATTTATTCATAGAATATGGAGTTTCAAGATTTTGTTGTCTTGTAAAATTTATGTAATACTCATTCTTTATCTTTAATACATATCATAATCTATAATATTGATAAATCTAGCTAAATTTTTTGAACTCTTAACGAACCGAACTCTCAACGAACGAACGCCGTCATCTTCGGTTCATTTATTTAATGAACGAACACGATATGTTCATGAACGGTTCAATTTATTTGCAGCCCTAGGTGTACGTAGCTAAGAATTCTCAAGAGGACTAATTAATTTCTCCAATTGCAGATGTAGATGTCCATTTATTTGTTAACTATTTTTATTTTAGTAGCAAACTACTCTTACCGAGTGTACATACCCTAATTTTCGTTTCTTGAAAGGTTAATTTTTTAAACTAGTCATTATTTTAAAATAATAATCAAGAATTATATATTTTACTTGATGAACTATTTGGTAGTATCAAAACAAAAAATCAAGTGTTAAACGAAAAGTAAATAAAAATCAACCATTAATCAAGAATATATGCTCAAAATGACCTAACAATACATGAATGTTAATCGAAAGCGGCCTACCTTCATTTTTTCCATAAATCAATACAAAACTGATAAATAGTTTGTATGAGTTCATGTTAATTTTGTCTTTCTTCCTCATCCAATATTATTATATTTCTTTATAAAATTTTAATGGCATGTTTGCATGTTCCCAACATTTACCGACACTAAAAAAACTAAAGTTTAGGGACAATATTTTTATAGACCATCAAATTTTATTTTTAAATAGTAATTTTTAGAGACAAAAATAATATTTTAGATACAAAAATAATTTTTTTGTTCTCAAATCTAACATTTAAACATATAACTTGATGTTTTTTTTGTCTCCAAATTAAAACAATCACATATGAAGATAAAGAGACAGTTAAAATTTGTTTTTAAATATTTTTTGAGACAAAATTAAATTGGCTTCTTATGTCCGTATAAGATTGTTTTTGGAGAAAAACAAAATTCAATATTTATCATTAAAAGTCAGATTTGGAACAAAAATAATGTTTTAGTAAAAAATAAAAAATCGATAAATTTTTGTCTTAAAATTTACAATTGAGAGATAAATTTTGATTGTTTATAAAGAAATTATCCCTAATGTTCAAGTTTATTGTAGAGTGACTACTAAATTTAAATATTTATTCATGAAAGTTCGCAGTCATTTACTCATTATAAACACACTAAACTATTTTTAAGTTATATTTTTAGGAGCATTTTACAAAAGGCCTATGTAGCTCCATTTCCCTTTTAAGAAACTCCATTTCTCATTTCCCTCTATTTATTTCACGATTCCCATTATTGTTTCATGTGCATATTTTCATTTTCTCACGTTTCACGTTGTCTTTTCCTGCTTCCATTTTCTTTCCGGTAATTATGGTTTCTTGTTTAAAACTCAATGAATTGGGTTTGCTTCAAGATGATACTTACATATAGAGAGGCAAATTGTAGATCAGTGGACCGGAACATAGCAACGAGCAAAAAGTCTTAATATATACTACATCTTTTCTTCGTATGATTCTGATTGTAAGGGTTCTTTTTTTCTGTTTTTAGCCATGTCTTCCGGTTAACTTTTGACTGATCTTTGTATTACCTTTGGCCAGTTAATAAACGACTTCGTGTCTTACATAACACAAAAATGAGGTGCCTTAGCAATACAAGTAACAGAAGTGGAAACATGGCTACTAATACAGTGTAAGGGATCTCGGAGAAGACGATCAGTAGATAATCCAAGAAAAAAATATAAGAAATCACTTGGAAACACTAAAGATACTATTTGTAAAAAACCAAATAAATTGGAAATATGACAATGTCTTTCAAGAAAAATTGCGATTATTAGTATGCAAGTAATTTCATAGAACAATAAGAATGATTTACTTCATTTAGATGAAAATTTTAAATATTGTAAAAAAATTCACAAGCCAGTTTCTAAAATGGGAAACAAAAACACGATTTCACCCATCAGATCCTTTACTAGCAACCATACTTACAATATTATGATGGTGGTGGTGGTGGTGGTGGTGGTGATGGTGGTGGTGGTGATGGTGGTGTACATGATTTTCTAATTGGAGTGCTTGGAGGCGCGCTAAAAACATATATTCTAGGAGAATATCTGGGAGTCCGAGGCGGAGGTAGTCTTCTCTCTTGAAGAAGTTGGCGAGCTGAAACTAAATTCAACCTACTTGAACTCGATAGTTCTAGTGATACCGAGTTAGTAGCTTCAAATACGAGATTGGATTTGCAAATACCATGGTCGCAAGTACTTAACATGATAGTGATAATCAATAAGTATACAACAACTCTCATGGTTATGTTGATAGCTATTGGATATTTACTAGTTGAGTTATATATGAACATCTTTACAAGAACAATTCTATTTATAATCAATTAGGTAGTTGGTTTGTAGAGAATGTGGCGAAAGAGATTTGGTGGAGTGTTTAGAGTTATTTACTACAAGTTGTGTTACTAGGGGATTTTTAACAGGAATTTGGATCAAGAAAAATGGAAAAAAAAATGCTCATACCTATTCGTTCACACTTGTTACTCATATCGATAATATATCGATCATGTAATTTATGAAAAATTATCATCATTGTCTTTTAATGGTAAATGAATATGAACTCTAGGGAATATCCTAGTGAACTAGAACTCTCACAATCAAATAGAAGATGCAGGGTTCGAGTCTTTTTACTGTGTAGGTGAGAAATTCATAAGATATTTTATATAAAAAAAAAACTAGTTTGGTATTAAAGCGGACCATGCTAAGAGTTGGAGTTATATTATCCCACATCGATAATATCGATTAAGTCTTTGATTTATAAAGAGTTTTATCATAACTCTAGCCCAACTCGCCAAATTCAATGACCCCCAAAAACTTGTTGCCGGTGTTTTTGTTTGGAAGTTTTTTCCCATTTACAGCCCTAGGTGTAGGACCAGAGGACTCTAGGACTAGAGGACTAAACAATTTCTCAAAAAGTTAGATCGTAGATAGATTTTGCTTTCTAACACACTAATCGGTGATATAACGTGACGACGGATTTAAATTTTACTATCACACGTTTTTCAGATTTAATGTGGTGTAGGACTAGTCAGTCGAGGAGGTCCTTCAATAAAAATTGCCACACATGAATGTTAATTGAAAGCGGCCTACTTTTATTTTCCATAAATCAATACAAAACTGATTAATAGTTTGTACGAGTTCATGTTAATTTTGTCTTTCTTCCTCATGCAATATTATTATATTTCTTCATAAAATTTAAATGGCATGTTTGCATGCCATGCATGTTCCAATCATTTACTGATCGACTATTTCAGTTTAATTATTTATTCATGAAGTTCGTAGTACATTATAAACACAACGATTTTTAAGCTATAATTTTTTCCAATCACGACTAAAATATCTTGAATGTGCACTTCTGGAAACGAGGAAATAGTCAAATATTAATGTGCACTTTTCTCCTTTACTTATCAACAATTATAGGAGAAAAGTCTACATGCATATTAAATCGATGAAAGCGGCGTACCTTCATTTTTTCCATAAATCAAAACTAATAAATCGATCAGTTCATGTTAATTTTTTCTTTTTTCCTGACCTACGTGATGCGTGTGCGAACCGTATTGACATAAAACGCATTATTGGATCGTACGCATTTTTTTAATTATTGTTGGGGAAAACCCACATTTTTATTTTATTAATAGGAGGGAAAATGAAAATGTGAGGGAAAGCCCCATAAAAGAAAAGGAGTCAAAAGTGCTCCAATTCGAAAAACAATGTAACATATTGTGAAAATTATAAATTATAGGACTAAAATAAAACTTCAAAAATATCTCTAGAGGGATTCTTGAGAAAACAAAATACACTTATTGCAGGTAACGAACGTGTTAGATCACTATCACTTGTCTAATAAAAGGAAATATTACGAAGGAAACAATTTTAATGAGTGAAAGAACAACGGTTAACTTACGAAATCGGTACGTGGAGTTTTATCGAGCGGTTGGCGTCTTCGTGTCTTCAAAATAATAATTCTCAAAAACATAAACGAAAGGCAAATTAGGGATATTTTAGATCAAATATAAGAAAAAAATTGAACAATACTATCAAATCAACGATCAAACTAAGGTCCCTACGTCCCGGAAAAAAATCACAAATGATAGTGATTTATTCATAAAATTTTAATGGCATGTTTGCATACTATGCATGTTCCAAACATTTATATAATCCAAATTTTTGTTACGTGTGAAATTGGGAAAAACATTTTTTATAGAATGACATATTTTTATAAAAAATTGTCAAATTAGTCTCTCAAATTAATGTTTGTCAAATGTCACGTGACATGATTCCGTGATTTATTTAGACGATGCTACCTAAATTGAAAAGTTATTATAGTGTGTTATCTAAATTGGAAAATTTGAAAGGTGAGTACTGAAATCGTTAAAAGCAGATAGTTTGATGCATTAAACCTATAAAACCCCAAATGCAAATTCCGAAAATTAGAACCAAATAATAAGTCTAGATTTTTGGGAGCATCTTAAAAAAGGCCAATGTAGCTCCTTTTAAGAAATATCTCACGATTCTCATTATTTCACGTGTATATTTTCATTTTCCCACGTCTCACATTGTCTTTTCCTGTTTTATTTCCCACTCTCATTTTTCTTTCCGGCAATTATGGTTTCTCGTTTGAAACTCAATGAATTGGGTTGGTTTAAAGGCGATACTTACATATAGAGAGGCAACTTATCTTCCTACATAATAGAGAATTAGATATCTTATGTGTGTTATCTTACTTCTATTATAGCTTTGGATTTTGTAGGATTCTGATTGTAAGGGTTCGTTTTTTGATTTTAGCGAGGCGTCTTAGCAATACAATATAATTGTATAAGGGATCTAGGAGAGGACGATAGTAGATAATTCAAGAAAAAATATAAGAAATCACTTGAAAACAGTAAAGACTATTTATAAAAAACGAATAAATTGCAAATATGACAATGTATTTCAAGCAAAACTGCGATTATCAGTATTTTAAGTAATTTCATATAACAATAAGAATGATTTATTTAATTTAGATGAAAATTTTAAATATTGTAAAAAATGCAGAAGCTATAGTTTCTAAAATGGGAAACGGAAACACGATTTCACCCATTATATATCCTTTATTGGAAACTATACTTAACAAGTCACAATACTATATATATATATAGTCGCTGGGAAATAAAAACATAAACACCGGCATTACCACTAACAAAACATAACAATTACTATTAAATGCATCATGTTGAGCATATATTATTACACTATGACCCACAAGAAATAATTAAAAAAAAACGTTCTTAATCCCTAATTGGAGGTGGTGGTGGTGGTGTCCATGATTTTCTAGTTGGTGGAGGCTTATAAAAATGAGGTGTAGGAGAAAATAGGGGAGTCGGAGGCGGAGATAGTGTTCTTCTAACTTGAAGAAGTTGGCGAGCTGAAACGAAATTCAATCTACTTGAACTCGATGATTCAAGTAATAGTGAGTTACTAGATTCAGAAACAAGATTGGATCTGCAAATACCGTAGGGGCTAGTATTTAACATGATGGTGATAATCATTAAGTATACAACAGCTCTCATGGTTTATTTGATTGCTACTTTGGATATTTACTAGTTGGGTTATATGAAAATGTTTATAAAAACAATCCTATTTATGGGTGCCAAGGGAAACCAAGTTTACGCGTTACCAACCTTAAAAATCTATAAAATATTTGGTTGGTAAATAATAGAGAAAATGAAGTATTGCACCATCAAAACAAAAGTATTTAAAAATTGGTCCGGCTATAAAATTTAATTAAGAATTGATCAATTATTTCTGAAACTAATTAAGAATTAGTCCATTTCCCTTAACTAACCAATAAAAATGTAAAAACCAGAAAAAATGAAAAAATTTCAGAAAATAAAAATGCAAAAATGAAAAAATAAAAATAAAAGAGGCAAAAACCCGAAAAAACACAAATTAGTAGATGGATTATAGTCAAATATATAAAGGTTTTCATTGTCAAATACAAATGGTTTTAACTTGTTAGCTATTGGACTTACTCCTTGAATATTGTTGCTATTTATTTATAGGCTAAGTGGTATCTATTTGAGGAAACGGTCTTGAACATACATTGTATAATATTCTGCATATTACATACTTTTCCTCACATAGAAAATTTTGCTTCGAAACGAAGAATTGCTCGTATATAAAGCCACGTCAAATGATAATTCTTCTGGACCATACTTGATGTATACCTTGAAGAAAATTATGACAAGAGCATTGCCTATAGATTGCGGTGCTCGGAACCAATAGCAATATTATTTTATAACGCTTTCCCGTCTTTTTCGTCTGTAGCTACGTAAAATTTGTATACTTGAGCTAAGATTAAGAAGAACTTGGTGGATTTACACCCGTTCACCCTCTTTCGCTTGAATGAGTTGTACGAATGGATGAACCTTTTAAGGTGTAGGTGATAGGTATAATATTAAATATAAGTAGGGTTTAAAAATATCGGAATTTAGTGAATGTATGTCTGAGTAATGGAATTTTGATCTCTTACTTCGTGGTTTACGTGCTTCGTATATACAGTAGAAACTCGATAAATTAATACTCGATTATTTAATAAACTCTCTAAGATAATATTTTTGGCCGGTCCCGACTCGGGGATAGGGTGCTAAATTAATAATTCGCTAAGATTATAAGATAATACATTTTTGATAATTTCTTTAGACCCCATATAAAATATAAATTAATAATTCCTTATATATAGCATATTACATGAATGATTTACGAAGGTTTCTTGAAAAATGACTCAATTGTCTTTTATTTTTTGTTGAAATCAATTTTCCCTTGAATCTCGTCTCTAATTTGAAGGTTTCTTTCAATTTGGGCCCTTCATTTGATATACATGCATTGTATACAATAATTAAGTGGAAGCTTGAAAGGTGTTTGTAAACTAAGTATTTTACTATAAATTAATAAAATATTAATTAATATATAAATTAATAATTATTAATTTATCGATTAATTAATAACTCTTTTAATTAATAAATTTTGGTGGTCCCAAGTGTATTATTTTATAGAGTTTCTACTGTAGTATGATAATTTATGGTAGGTATTTCTTGATTGGAATGGTATTTCCAATCACATATTGATTACATATTTATATATCTCTATTGTCATTGTTGAGATATATTGTGCATATCTACGCTGTATCTTTTCTAGTTGAGCCACCGACTTAACTGGCTCCAGAAAGCGTACGCCATCGCCTCTCGATATCGAGGATGGGTTTATCGAGGTCCACGATACTCGTTATTTGCAGACTGAAGGAGAAGACCTCATGCATGCATTTAGCATTGCCTCCCCTTTAGACCCAAAGCATGTGTCGGTCCAAGGAGCTATCCTCTATATATGCTTCTTGCATATATGAAAAAAAGGTACTCCGAACGACTTTAGTCGAGCACGGGGACAATGAACAAAGAATGAGAGAGGAACTCGACATGCTAGACGAGAAAAGAGAGATAGCAGCCCTTACTCTAGCAAAGTACCAACAAAGCGTAAAGCAAGCTTATGACAAAAGGGTGAAAGGGCCCAAGGAATTCAAGGTAGGAGAGCTGGTGTTACGGCGAGTAACGGTCTATACCAGAAACGAGATGCATGGCAAACTGGGCCCTACCTGGGAAGGCCCATACGAAATCGTCAAACGAACAAGCCCGGCAACCTATAAGATCAAAAGCGTTCTGTTCGGAAATAGCCGATGAGAAAATAATTCTTGGAACGTGACGAATCTCAAGAAGTACTACGTATGAACAGGCTTCCATTACAGGTCACAACGTACCTCTACTTTGTCATAATATTATTTTTGAATTCAGGAGATATTTTGCTATTTACCAAGGATTAGGAAAACTGAAAGTCCCCCAACGTAACCGGGGGCATAAGAAATTCCTAAACGGCATGTAGCACTATTGCCTAGGAATACTGAAAGTCCCCCAACGTAACCGGGGGCATAAGAAATTCTTAAACGGCATGTAGCACTATTGCCTAGGAATACTGAAAGTCCCCCAACGTAACCGGGGGCATAAGAAATTCCTAAACGGCATGTAGCACTATTGCCTAGGAATACTGAAAGTCCCCCAACGTAACCGGGGGCATAAGAAATTCCTAAACGGCATGTAGCACTATTGCCTAGGAATACTGAAAGTCCCCCAACGTAACCGGGGGCATAAGAAATTCCTAAACGGCATGTATCTTATTGCCTAGGAATACTAAAGTCCTCCAACGTAACCGGAGGCATAGGAAATAATAGTTCAGTCCCACTTATGCAGGTATCAACTCAGTCAAGGAAAAAGGGGAAACAAGGGAAAATAATAGCTCAAGCTCACTTTACAGAAGCAATAAAATATCAAACGAAGAAATCAGCAAGGAAAATCAGTCAAATCAATGAAATATCTGTACGACTACGAGAAGATCCGAACACAAGAGTCAAGAAATAAAACAAATAATCCTCGCCCGCATTACGGAGGCAACAAGGTACAACCGACAATAAAAAAATTTATTTAAGTACTACTATATGAGGAACACGACGGCAATTGACCGAGCTCGACCTCTTCATCATCCGTCGATGTATCCCCATCGGTCTCCTCGCCATCAAAACGCTCCTCAGAAACGAGGGCATCAAAGTTGGTCGTATGAGCACCAACGCATGATAGCGTTTTAAGCCGCGCGGAGAACTCGGCTCCTTTAGCGATCTCGTGAGCATCCGAGGCCGCTTTACGGCGAGCATCATCGAAGGGAAGCTTACGCACTTCGATCATAGCCGCAGAAGCGTCGAATCTGGATCGGGACAGTCGGAAATACTTCACCAACATATTGGCTTGGGTTACCAACGATTTTAGTTTCCCGAGGTATTTTTCCTTTACACGCCAATATCGATCTAGACGACGCTCCTGAACCTTAACGACATGCTCGGCACGACGAACATATTCACGAAACGAGGACGCCTGGGTTTTCAGCTTGGCCCTAAGTCGGGCACACTGATCAAGCAACTTGACATTTTTGCCCATTAAAACGATGTAAGGCCAATTGGCATGCCCTTCACTAGTCGCACCAGATGAGACCTCGTCCCGGGCAGCACCAGTAGGTCCTACCCCCGGACTAGCTAGGCATGGAGAACCAGCCTGGTGCGACATAGTAGCATGTGCCTATAAAAAAAAATGGGGAAGAAAGGAAGAGATGAATATTTATCCGCAAATAAAGAAAAGACAGGAAAGACGAAAAACAAGGATTTTTATACAAGACACAAGTACAATGACAAAACAAGCTACTCAATCATTAATCCGATAACCCATCAACAGACACTGAGGTCTCTACGGCATCAGCAAAATGAATATCTCGCAACGAGACAATTTGCGTCCCCAAACGTTCCTGCACGACCGTATCCACTCGGTTCAGGGCAGCCGTGGTCTCAATTACCCCGGCCGTTGCGTCAACCAAGCGCTCTGCCCGGGCAACACCACGCATCCCTTTAACATGCTCGAGCACCTCTAATGCACGACTTCGGGCCCAATATGCTTTGGCGAAGGATAGCAACAGGTCTGCGTCCTTGAAAACGGCCCCAAGAACCAAGTTCAAGCTCGTCACCCGGCCTCGGGTTTCATCACGAGAGCACCGAAGCGCACCAAGAAGCTCTTTAGCCTTTCCCTTGTTTGCCGTATAATGGGCGGTCTTCTTGCTGAACTTCTCTCCTAAGTCGCGTAATCGAATCGACAAATTTGAAACATGAATATTCAAACCATCGATTTCGCACCGACCAGAATTCAGTTCAGAAGTTAGGGACGCGTTAGCTTTTTCAAGACCGTGTATAACATCGCCTACGCTACGACTATGCGAGGTCCAGACCACCATGGCAAGGGGGTTAGCGGGTACCTGACAAGATTTTGTTTTTACACCCTTCAAAAGCCAACAACCCACAAACAAGGAAATTAACAAGAAAAGCCAAACAGAAAGAACACATAGCACCTATATTATCACTTCCCAAAAGAATATCTTTCTAGTTACAAAAGAGACCCATAATTCGGGTACCAAAAGACTTTACGCTAAGATACAAAGAAAATATTACAAGTAAATGGTCAAGGCTCCACCTGAGGGGATGCGGGTGGGGGAATCACGGCAGCAGCAGATCGAGGAGTCGTTGGAGGCGACCCGGAATGGGGACGGAGCGCCGTCGAAGTAGTATGTCCCGGCAGCCGTGGGAGCTCCTCGTCTCGGAGGTTGGCCCAATCCTGAGGCTTAGGGGGTGCACCTTGCGGACAGGGATAAACCAACTCCGACCACGCCCGGTCCGAGAATGGAACCTTTGCAAAGTTTAGAGCCCGAACATGAGCGCAAAAGACGGAGAAGTTGGCCATCATTGCGAACTTTGCCCTTTCCTCCGCTTGCGCCACTTTCAGGGCCGCAACCTCGGACGTTCCGGCCTCTACGTCCTCCGCCATGAGCATGTTATCGGCCTCCAACAGGTCATATTTTTCGACCAAATGCTCTTTCTCGGCCCCCAGCTTCTCGACTTCCTCGGTCAGGCGTAGATTGTCTCCCACCAGTTTATCATAATCAGAGGCCAACTTAGCCATCTGAGCTTTCTCCTCGGCCGTTGCTTTACTTTCGGCCATCAGCTTATTTTTCTCCGCCTCTAGCTCGGCGACCAACTTCACTGACTGAGCTTTATCCTCAGCCATGGCCTTGTTTTCGGCCATCAGCTTCTCGTTCTCAGCCACTAGTGCTGCCAACTGATCCCGTAACACAGCGATATCTACGAAAACCTGTATTTACAAACATCAAACACCAGCCAAAACAAGAACATCATGACCTATATAACAACATACGTGAGAAACCTACCCGAAGCGCATCAGTACTGGCCTGCTCAATCACTGACATTACAGGCCGAGCAGCTATTTTCTCGGCGTCCTTGACAACGAGGGGCTTGAGAGCAGCATACCCCATCCTCAAGACTCGGGGCTGCTCCAGCAAATTCCCCTTACACCGATCAATGTAACGGGTCATCGCGACCCCGTCCACCGACCCCTCTTCAGGTTCCTCGGAAACCTCATCCTCACCCCCAGTCGCAACCTCCGCGGCAGCCTCCTTGCCGGCTTCCACCTCCTCTTCTTCCCTCACCTCCTCTGAAGGACCAGTCTCAGGGGTCCTACGCTCGATCACCTCCTCAGTACGGATGGGCGAGCAAACAGGAAGATCTATCGGATCCTCGGTATGGGTAGGCGAGATGACAGGCAGGGTCATCGTATCCTCGCCCATGTTCACCAAGAGGTTCATATGACTGAATACGTCATCAATCGACCCCTGAAACACAATAATACCCATAGACCGGGCAAGAGCACGGGTAACCAATGAAGAAGTCAGTAGCTGAAACAGGATGACAAATAAGGCGACGAACAAGAAAATTAAAAGATACACAATTCACACAAAAAATATATATACACGTACATCGGCATGAGTAGAAGCCCCCTCGGCGATATCCCCCCGGGAAGAAGCAATTAACGCAGCACCAGTGCCAACCTCGGCACCTTCCTCACTCACTGATGAACCTTCCCCTCTAGCCCTCTTTGGGGTCCCAACATCGGGATCCGATGCACGGCGCTTAGAACGAGCAGGCTTTTTCCCTCCCCGAGAGGCCCTTCTAGCCTTGACAATTTTGAGGAAGTCCTCCTCAGTCTCTGTGGGGATCTCGGGCTCAGGATTACCCTTCGTCACCGGCCCCGCAGGATAACCTAGCAGCACAGGGGCAGTACGGCTTGCCGGATCCTTCGTCGGACCAGTACCCCACCAATTCCAAAGGGCCAAGAGAGCTTCAACATTGGGAGCACCAAGGTCTGGAATATCGGGAGCCGTCGTAGCAGGTCCCGGAATCTTGTGCCCAGCACAACCCCATTCTCCGGAAGCAATAACAATGCCGAGGTTACGCTTTTTGTTCGTATCGGGAAGACCGATGACAAGCCGAGAGAAGGCGCGCAAAGTCTTCAGATAAGAGCTGCGACGCTCGAAACTCAAACTGTACACCCCGAATACGTCTTTCAATTCGATAGGTATCCCGGACAACTCCGACAACCTCTGAATACCGTTCAGCGTACGGTAACCATTCAGGGCTAATTGGGCCGGAGCGATCTGGATGGCCTCAAAGAACGAAGCCACCCAATCAGTAAAAGGAAGTCTAAGACCCCCAGTCATAAACGCCGAGGAACGAACAGCTACCTCGCCGGCCGGAACAAATCCCATGACCTCCTCATCGGAGACAGGCAGCCGAATATGTATGTTGGCAGGTATCCCGGCGAGCTTCTTAAAATCCTCTTCCACAAATGTGCCAACTTGGGCCACGCATTGGGCCAGAATTTCCTATCCAAACATCATCCAAAACTCCATCAATATACTAACCATAAACACACGACACAGCGAGAGACCCCCCCCCCCCCCCCCAATTTACTAGAAACCCTAAGATTTTCTACCAACCCAACAAAAATAATATACATGACGAAAAACCACCAATCAACGACCTAGATAGATATATGTAGGCAAACAAGACCTTATCTCAAACAGCACATACACATCAGCAACAATCAATCACATACAGGCCCTAAGCACAACCATATACAGAATACCAAGCAAAATACGAAAACACTTACAGTCGTCGTCATGAGCAAGCAGCAGAGCGCAGCAGCAAATCTATCAGTTATCAGGCGAAACCCTAGATCGAGACGCAAGATATTTTTTGGCGGGAAGAGAAAACCCTAGAGAGAGAAAATAAGAGATATTTTTTCAGCAAGTTCTGGGATAAAAAACAAAAGGGATTACAGTTAAACCTCGATAAATGAATGCTCTTGGGACCAGCAAAAAATATTCGTTTAGTGAGTTTATTTACTTATCGATAAATGAATATATTATTCATTTATCGATAAATGAATTTTTATTCATTTAGATAGTATTTTTACATTTTTATTTTTTCGTATGATTATTTATTTTACATCTAATGTACAAATACGTATATAGACTATGTACATGCATCATGTACTTATAAGATTCTATGTATGGAATACTTAGAGTCTAAATACATGCAACATGTACTAATAATAATATTCTATGTATGGAATACTTAGAGACTAAGACAATGTACCTAACCTATCTACAAACTAATATATATATTTTTCTAGAGTCTTGGTTTGGTAAATAATTCATTCTAATCTTTCTTAATATTCAGTCTGATGGCTTTCGATGCTATCTCATATTTCAATTAATGTTCTGGTTGCTGGTCCCAAGAAGATATCCAAGGATTAACGAATGTCATTTCTAATTTACGCTACAGAAATGTGATGGACGTCGAACATCTTTTGAACTATCCTAACGAGAATAATGCAGTTATGGAATTGCCTACAGACGAAGAAATTATTGACTCCGTACTAAATGATGAGAATGATCCAGAACCAGATGATAGTGGCGTCACACCAAATGTGTCATCAAAAGAAGCCTTTCAAGCAGTAATCACCCTACGAAACTATTTGCTACAGCATGAGCAGAATATTCCAGAAGTTGTGTTTGCACTAGAAAAAGTCGCAGATGTGATGCATTTTGGTGGAAGGAAAAAACAAACAACTTTAGACGCTTTTTTTGTGAAGAAATGACTTCTTGTATGAACATTGTTGATTGGAAGAAATATTTTTGTTTTTAGGATAAATATATATATATATATATATATATATATATCTTATGAATTTTAATGATTATTCATTTATATTTACATGGGGTCTTTAAGGATTCAAAAAAAATTATTCGTTAATGCATTTAGCGAGGTTATTCATTTAGCCCATTTGCCCAAGTCGGGACCGGAGAAAATTATTCATTTGGCGAGGTTATTCGTTTATCGGACATTCATTTATCGAGGTTTAACTGTACTTAGCACAGTTAAAAGAAGTGGAGCCACAGAAAGAATAAAATAATAACCGCCCTTTCGTGTGACAGAGGTTTACCTTTTTTCCAACCATAGAAAAGTCCACAACCGCTACTCTTTTCGACAGATAAACGCTCCAGATCTTGCCACGTCAGATAGTTTATCCCACTATCCAAGGCAGTTCACATCATTACACCAATATAAACGGCTAGTGGACCCTACCACGAAAAGCTTCCAACATACACTACCACTATTACCACACCGAGGACATGCCCCGACTAGGTTCCTCGACGCCAAACCGTTTCTTACCCAAATAACACACCGAACAAGGTGTACGGAGACCGTCCCTAGCTCGACGATATTTAAGCATCGAGTCTCATAACGCTCTCCGGGGGGATAACCAGATAACCACGGTGGTGTACATGCTCGGTGTCGAGTACTAAGAGACATCGGATGATATCAACACAAAGGCAAAGCAAATAACACAGCAAAGACAAATAAAATAGACAGGATCAAGTTGCAAAAGACAAGTTTTATTCATCCACAAAGGGGGATACAAACAAACAATAACAGGAAAAGAAAAGTTTACAAGAAAACACAACACCCATCCTACTTCTTCGAACTACCCCCCATATCGACACCCTTCTTCGCCAAGAGCTCTTTGAGGAGATCCCGTTCCTTGATTAAATGCGAAATAGCCATCTCAGCCTGTTGCAAAGCATAAGACTGAGACCTGCATTTCTGCTCGGCTTCAAAACGAGCAGTACCCTCCTGGTCCCAATACTTTTTAAACCTCTTACCTTCAGCCCGAGCACAATTGAGATCATGTTTCAGCCATGACATCTCAATTTCTTTTAGCTGAAGAGGAGTCAATTCTTCTTCCCCAAAACCAGGGGGACGGGGTAGCAAGAAGGTAGGCTCTTCAACTAGGGTCTTCTTTTTGGAGGCAGATCTGGTGATGGGAGCCATCTCAGATAAACGCTAATAGGGAAAGGAGAGAGAGAAAGAAAGGATAGATATTGAAGCACAAAAACAATAGGGAGCATTTATAAGGAATTAAAAGGCACAAAATACGAAAAGGTACGAAGTACGAGGCGTTGCAATGGTTCACAAGACAAAAGGCACGAAATATGAAAAGGTACAACTGAGCGGGTACAGAAAAATAAAAAGTAAATACAAGTCACAAAATGTATTCCCGATCTGATCAAGGGTCAATGGGCGGGAAGACCGAACTGTCAGACCGAGAGACAGTCTCCCGAGCAGAGCAAGACAACCGAACTTTGTATGAGTCGTTCATAACAACCAAACATTCATTCTCCCGGGCCAGGTATGCATTCTCACCAATAAGGGCAGTAACTTGCTCTTTAAGCCGAGCATTTTTAACAGTCATGCTAGCTAGGTCTTGAGGGGAGTTGTCGAATTCATCCTGAGCATGGTCCCAAATCTCCTCGGCATCATACCATGAGTGGGCTAAATGATTTCTCTGTAGCAACAGCTTGTCGAGCTGACGACTCAAGGCCGAGATCTCGGTCCACTTTATTGTTTCCTCGGGATGAGAGACGGACAGACTCAAGGCCAAGGTACCATACTCCTTCTCAAGTCTAGCCATTAGATGACGGACCCGAGATACCTCAGCATCTAAGCCCTTCATCTGGGCATGATATCTCACCACAAGCTCAGACATTATGAAAAGTTGTTTTTATATAGAAGGAGATGAGAGATGCAAGAGCAGCAGCAAAAAATAGGAAGGTGAGAAATAATATTACTAAGGAAAAGATGAGTATTTATAGAACAAAGATAATATGGCATTGCCTGACAAGTGCTTGGGAACAAGCATATTATCTGACATGGCATGGGAGCCTGCATCCGATACAGGCCTCAAACATCACTCGGCTACAGTATGGAAGAAAGTAAAAATTCAAGATATTCAAAGATCCACCTTCCAGCAAAACGACAAACCACAAATGCAAGATAAAGAGAAGTGCAATATATAGGGGCAAAGAAAATTTTCATTAATAAGGGTGAGATACATCACTGTTCATTACATCAGAGGACACCAAAGCGAAAAACTATTACATTAGGGGATTACATCGAAAGAAAATCTATTACATCGAGGTCTATTACATCCAAGAATGACATCAAAAGAAAAATCTATTACAGAAGATCAACTATGTCGGCAAACCCATCGAACAGGATGCATGAAGGAAGGAGGCGATGGGATAGAAGATGAAGAAAAAGAAAGAAGCGCAGAAGAAAAAGAAAAATAATAAAAAAATATATATATATATAAAAAGGAGAAGAGAAGAAAGGGGGAAGGTTAGGGGGAGGTCGATCGGTATCGGTGAGAGGGACCGGCAGAGATATCCCTATCCCTGTATGTCGGGTTACCCCTTAGCACCTCATTCTCTTCGACCAGAGCCTGACGAGCACGTCGACAGTAATCCAGTTTGGACCTTAGCCAAGTCAATTCCCGAACCATCTCGGTATGGTGATAACGCATCACCTTCAACTCTTCTTCAGCATCCTTCAACAGCTTTAATGCATGGCCATAGGAGGCCTCAAAAGCCTCCACTTGCAAGACCAATGCTGATTTGGTGAAAGGACCAGCCATTTTGAGAAAATTATAAGACAAAATTTTATATATGGCAACAGGATATAGGGGAGAGATTATGAAAAAGCCCATACCTTTAGAGGGTATTTATAGGTAAATTAAGGAAGGTTTAATGTGGGGAAGTGCAACCGTTCATCAAAAGACGCTGGAAAACATGGATAATTGAAAAGGTGCGTCTGTTGAGAAGAAACTCTTGGGTTCAAGCCAGTATTTAAAGAGGGCAAATTTCGAAAAGACTTCTACACGTGTCATTTACGCCAGCATTCAAAGAAGGAAGTGCAACAGTTTCAAGTTTTAAAGGATAAGATTTGTGCACAGGGCTCAAGGAATCCCATTAGTTCCTAGATACAAAGATTCGGTGGATAAGGTCAAGCACAAGACCCAAGAAAAACCATTAATGAAGCCACTAGCATGCGCCGTCAAAATTAAATGCATTGGGAAAATAAATCATACAAAAACAAAAGAAAGGAAAGTTTTCATTAATCAAGAGGAATTTCATTACAAGATACTCCTCGACAAAAAAAACATCACATCACAGAAGAATAGGATTATTTTGTAGAAGGACCAGCTTCTTCATCAGGCTTCTTCTTCGACCGAGCACACACTTCCTCAAAGGCCAGTTTGTAAGCCCTCTTGGAAGCAAGGTGCCTGTCTCTAGAAGCCTCGAGCTCTTTGATCCGAGCACGCGCCCGAATACTGTCGACCAAAGACCTCTGGTGCTCCCTCTCCATGGCGTCCAATCGCTCGTCCAATTCGACGGCCCGCCGAGCCTCCACTGACAACCGGGCAACCCTCTTTTCGAGAGCACGCACTTTCTTAACTTCCTCTTCGAGATGAGCAACATATTCCGGAAGGTTGTCACCATTAGTTTCACGAGGAGAAGCCATGTGGGTCGTTAATAAGGGGAATTATACAAAAGAGATAGGTACAGCCCCCATTTTATAAGAGGAAACAATGAAGAAGATCAAGGGTCACCTCGAAGGAATACTAACCCTGTTGAACTTCCCAAAGACATTTATGGCCAACTAACCACAGTTCCAATGACAATTAAAGTCGTCCAAAGAAAGATAAACAGACAAGAACGAGGATAAGGAAATATTTTATTAATATTTTCAATAATTCGATTACAACTGGGGGATGATGCCCCATACAAAAGAAATTACAAAAACTAATTATTCCGAGGAAGAGTTTGCTCTAGTGCTGTCCGACCCCGGCTTGGACCGATCATGCACCTCCTTAAAAGCGATCTTGTAGGCCCTCTTTGCTGCCTTTTCCTTAGCCAGGGAAGCCTCGAGCCTCTTTATACGCTCAAAGGCCCAATCCAGGTCGGCCATCGTCCGGTGATGAGCCGCGTCCATGTCAGACAACCTCTTGGTCATGTCTGCCAGTTTCCTTTTCATAGCGCGAGCCTTCGTAACTTCATTCTCCAAGTAAGAGACATAATCCGAAAGATTGTCTCCAGTAGAACCATTGGGAGAAGCCATTAAGTCACAAGTGAGATGGTGATGAAATAAGTAATTATGGGAAGGGTATTCCCTCTTTATAATAGATGGATTTTTGGGAAAGGTCAAGGGTTTCCTCGAAGAAAGATACCAAGGGTCATATCAAAGTCAAATAGCAAGTTTACAAGTTCCCAAGACAGTAAATGGGTCCCAAGGAACAGTTATAAGAAAGGGCATTTATCGAAATGAAACACAGGGAACAGCTAAACCGAAGTAACCTCTTCGACAGATCAAGCATGACTCCCTCGACATGGAAACCATGCCGAGAAAGTCAGGGAGCACTTGATAGAACATAAAAATTAGACCCGAATGTATCCATTCGGGTATGAATCAACCCACCCATCATAGAGGGATATCCAATGCTTGAATGGGCTATCATAAGCCTTTCTTTGAGAATAAGATTGGATATTACTAAAAGCCCAAGCCCACTTAACTAGAGACCCATGTCTGAAAAATCCCCTGAGATGGAGACATTTGTCAACATCTTAGGAAGCATACTTGCCTATAAATAGCCAAGTACCCCCCCCCCCCCCCCCCCCCCCCCCCAAGACAAGGATCAGAAATCATACCTCAAAAAATATAGAGAGAATGAGAGAAAAGATAAAAACTAGTCAGAACGTATCACTTCAAAAGCCTAATCGAGCAAGGTAGAAAGTCGAGCACCAAAGAGAAGAGAAAGATCACCTTCCGGATCGAACAGCGAATCCGAGCATAAAAATAGTGATAAAAGTTGTAGTCCGAACAACGGCAATTGCCGAATATTAATAAAGATCAAGAAGTGTTCATCGTTTATCGTCAATTCATTATTTATTATTGTTGAAAAGCCTAACGCCACCGACCAAAGTTATGGCTTTGT
This sequence comes from Primula veris, assembly GCA_963682055.1. Taxonomy (NCBI): domain Eukaryota; kingdom Viridiplantae; phylum Streptophyta; class Magnoliopsida; order Ericales; family Primulaceae; genus Primula; species Primula veris. The sequence goes on along the minus strand of OY821746.1, from coordinate 33,413,887 downwards.
CAATTTTTATAATTAATGAGATCTTTTGATTGGATTTGATGGACTCTTACATGGTATGGTATCAAGACGGATCGTCGATTTTGGGCTTACTTCCACCTGTTTAATATTGTTCGCTCGCTACCGTAGTGGCTAGTACTTAACATGATAGTGATAATCAATATGTGTGCAACAACTCTCATAGTTTTGTTGATAGCTATTGGATATTTACTAGTTGTTTTACAAGAACAGTCCTATTTATGGGTGCCAAAAAAAAAACAAGTTTACTCGTTACAAACTTTATAATCAATGAAGTAGTTGGTTGTGTTAAGAAATCCAGAGGAATTTTAACAGGATTTTGGATCAAGAAAATTGGGGAAAAAATAACAATTCATTCACACTGAATAACAAGGAACATTAATGTTAACAGTACTAAGTTTATTTTTTTATCAAGTACTAGTCACTGTATATGTTCAGAAAATTTCGAAACTTGATAAAAAGTTTATTTTTGCATATAACATGTTCCAAGACATCTAGCTACTTACTAACTATATATCTTTTAATTAATTAATAAACAGGAAAATTATAGTTTACTACATCGAACTATTGGTGATTAACAATTTGCATACTCAACTTACAAAATTAACAATTTATATACACTCTTATAAGAGATCGATCAATCAACACATTTTAGTTGATTTATATTAACGTTTTAAGAGAGCTTTGGTCACGTGTGATTACAGTATCACTTCAAGTTATGATTTAAGGATAAAAAAAAAATCGCACATGACCAAAAATCGGTTAAAAAGTTAACATAAGTTAATCGAAGTGTGTTGATTGATGAATTTATTATAGGTGGGTATGTAAATTATTAAACTTATAAGGTGGGTATGCAGATTATTAACCACCAATATGTTAGTGTAGTTAACAATAATTATCCAATCGGTCCAATCACGACTAAGATGACTTGAATGTGCACTTCTAGCTAGTCTTCTAACATAATTTCTTCAACAGAACTTACATTCTTCGACAGAACTTACATTTTGAGTAGGTGAAAACAGGGAAAAACAGTATGAAAACACGAAAGTAGACAATATTAACAAGTCATAGTTTATATATATATAAAGTGAGGAAACCCTCTGATATCATTATTAGTAATTTGATTATTTTATAAGGAAACCCTCTGATATCATTATTAGTAATTGACTAAACTGTCACAAAACCGTCACAAAAACCGTCGCTAATAAGCTCGTAACAAAAAATACTGTCACTAATCCCGTCGCTATTTGATTATTTTTTTTTGTAGTGTTTGTTATTGCTGTTGTTGATCTTTTCATTACCATCGATATTTTTATTTTTTTTCCGTGGCTTCTCCTTTTGAGTTTGAAGATGCCTTAAAACCTTTTGAAACCCAATCCTTAGTACATACTTTCTTTTTTATAATTTTGGTGAAAATGAGAGTTTTTGGAATTGATTGGATCTCATTTTTTGTTAACCTTATCTCCATTCTCTCTATATTTTTTCTCTTCTTATTTAAAATTTGCAATTTCACTATTTTTCTGAGCTTTAATCTTACAGAAATCTTGTTTATGTCATAGGTCTTTCTAAATACCATTTTGCCAAAAACCATCTTCTCCATACCCAATTATAACCCTATAAATTAACTGTTTAGCAAGATCAATTTCAACGCAAAAAAAATTAGACTGCACCCGCTATTTACGCTATAGCGTCCACTATAGCGCGAATTTAGCATTTTTTCCATTCAAATAGCGGTTTATCATAGCGTTAAAACGCTATTTCACGAATTATAGCGCAACATAGCACGCTTTTTAAAACAATAATTCTAACCCTATAAATTAACTGTTTAGTAAGATCAATTTCGACACAAATACAGGCCATCCCTAATCTAGAAAGTTTTGCATGTAGGTTCATCAATTTTAAGAAGATTGCCAAATGCCTTAGCCATAGAAAATATGCTCGACATATTATAAAGATAGATAGCTAATTTAGCTAAAGTAATCCAAACATGAGTGATTCAAAGTCTGAATTAAAATTATAGGCCCATTTAAAAGTTCTCATCCGAGTATTACCAATAAACCAAGTTTTTGTTAACCAAAGTCTCTGAAAATCTTCTTCATGAAAGCACCCTATCAATATATGTTTATTATCGACTACACCGATTTGATGATCTGCCTTTAATCCCAATTTATTAAAGAATTTTTTAATGATCTGTATATGAGGCTTACCATGTGAGAATTTTTCGATGACTGTATTTGAACGGCTCCGATAACTGTTTTATATCATCCATGGAGAATTGTATAATAGGTTACTCCTTATACACGCCAATATCCTTTCGGAAAAGCTTAGGGTCAAAATCTAGACTTGTTATCTGGTTCTAATTTTGGGAAATTGCATTGTGATTGCCTGAGTTTTGAATTAAAATTTACCAAATGAGAGTTTTCAATTCGACACTGATAATCACAATTGTCAAAAGGGAATTTCAACTTATTAATATATTTGTCTATTAATTTCCTTGTTTCCAGAAGTGCACATTCAAGACATAATAGTGTTTTTATAATGTGCTACGAACTTCATAAAAATATACTTAAATACATAGTAAATGTTTGGAACATGCATGGCATGCAAAAATGCCATTAATTTTTTATGAAGAAGTATAATAATATTGGATGAGGAAGAAAGAAAGAATTACCATGAACTTATATCAAACTATTTATCAGTTTTGTATTGATACTACCAAATAGTTCATCAAGTACTATATATGATAAAAAAAAATTCATAATTATCTTTGTTACAAAATATGATAAAAAGAATTCATAATTATCTTTGTTACAAATCTAGTCAAATATGACGTACAAAAAATTTAAGATTTAAGAATGCTCGAGTCAAAACATGAAAACATATGATTTTTATCAGGTGTGCGGATGGAGTATATGTTACTGAGTAAAGATTTGTTAATTTTTATCATTTTGCTCATTTTAATGAAAATTGTCTTTTTATGATTGTTATATATTAATTTTTTTAATTGTTTGATTATTTCGTAATACTAGTATATAATTTTACATAGGGACATTATGTTATTTTTATAAAAAACTTAATTTGATCTGTTACATAGGAGTATAAAAATTGTTTTGGTAGTAAAATCTATCAAGAATAATTAATTATTTTCCTGATTATATTTCACATGTGTCAACCACTCAATGGAACAATTAAATGGGGAGAGTCAGATCTTTCTATCCGGATAGGAGGCAAGTTTTGTGCACTCGGACGAGAGTAGTTTGCTACTAAAATAAATAGTTAACACATAAATGGAATGCTGAGAACAATTGGAGAAATTATTTAGTTCTCTTGAGATCTCCTACCCTCAATGATCTCAAAGACGCATAATGGACTTTAGACGAAATTGGCCGTCTATCGTCTAATTACCGTCTAATTTGCCTCAAATCCGCTTAATCTGCCCACACCACACTACACAACACAATCTATATTTATTACGTTTTATTAAATCCGGAAAATCATGTCGTAAGAAAATTATTGAAGGACCTGATCAGAACTGACTAAGTCTCCTATTAACAGCTATTGGTTTAAGGATGACTTTCTAAATGGGAAAAAATTACTTCACTATTTTTGCTAGTCAAGAAAAATAAAATATTATTCAACATTCAATTTGAAAGTTGGTAACGCGTAAATAAGATTGTTCTTATAAATATGTTCATATAACCCAAATAGTAAATACCCAATAGTTAGATATCAACATAACCATGAGAGTTGTTGTATACTTATTGATTATCACTATCATGTTAAGTACTTGCGACTATGGTATTTGCAGATCCAATCTTGTCTTCGAAGCTACTAACTCGGTATCACTAGAACTATCGAGTTCAAGTAGGTTGAATTTAGTTTCAGCTCGCCAACTTCTGCAAGAGAGAAGATCACTATCTCCGCCTCCGTCTCCCAGATTTTCTCCAAGACGTCAATTTGTAAGGCCTCCATCACCACCAATAAGAATTCAGAAAATCACCGGCACCACCACTACCGCCCTGCTGATCATATTATCATAAAAGAGTCACTTCAATTTGGGATTAAGAGCGGTTGTTTGATTTCTTGGAGTGCATTTTATTAATAGAAATACTTGCTATCTTTTCGATCATGTTTTTCTCTACATGTGACTATGTTGTAAGTATGGTTACTAATAAATGATCTATCGAATGGATGAAATCATGTTTCCGTTTCCCGTTTTAGAAACTGGCTTCTGCATTTATACGAAATAAAATTTACTAATATTTTCAATGGTTCATTTGAAGGACCCGACGAATGTACTTGTAGATACTATTTGGAATACTTCACGAATATAATTAAATAATTACTCGTTTTGCACCAATTAATACTAACACTAATTACTTAATAGGATCAAAATATGGCCAATTCGTTATTGATGAAAAAGTGGTTCTAGCTCTCACAATTTATATAAAATTAAAAAATATGATCAAAATTATTATGCATTTTTAATAATACATTATCAATTAAAGGGAAACACGGTTTTCGAAATGGAAAACAACTTTTCTGTAACTGATTATGGTTCCGACCTAACACTAGTACCTTAACGTTGGATCGAGTTACAAATATGATTAAATATGATTATAACACTACTATTTTATTTTGTATCACCAATAATATTTTAATGAAATTGCCCATTTACCCTTTTTTTTATTAAATTTTTTTTTTGATAAAGCATGACACTATATATGACTTAACCAAACATGAGGTCATTTTGGTAATATTTAAGTCCACATATCACATTTTCTTAAACTTCATGTAATTTCAAAGTAGAAAATAATTTAGGCAAGTGAGGGATTAATACTTAGCCAATTTTTTTAAAAGTTTTTAGGTATTTAATGTTAAACAATGTGCATGGGCAAAGCCAAGAATAGATTATGGGGGTGATGGATTTATATAATCTATTATGTTAAATGAAATAAAAATTGGAGGTGTCAAATAATTAATTTTGACATCTTTTAATGAAAATATATAGTCGAAAATTTTGAACCTTTTTATTGTTATGGGTGAAGGGGTATTTATAGTGGAGATAATTTTTTTGAATGACCGAAAATAGAGAGGATCATACAATACTTTTACTAAAAAACAATAAATACATGCAATATTATAATCATTTCATCCCAAATTATAGTAGTGTGTGTACCTACCATAAACACAATTATATAATAAAATCAAGTGAATAGACTTGTATTTGTATGTATTACCCATTTTTGTAGTCAAATCAAAAGATGGCGTTCTTTCACAAAATCCAAAAAAGTAATTTATTCGTTTCCATTTAATTGTTCATTACAAAACTACATGTAATTTAACTGTCTTATAATTTATATTAAAACTGTCGAAATGAATTTTTTTAAAATATAATCATAAAATTTAACATTTGAATTATATAATCAACTTTTTAAAAATTTCATTCCGATAATTTTGATACAGGTTATTGTCCGATCAAAATTACAAACAGTTTCTATCTTAAACGGCTGTAAGTAATAATTTTGTAGTTTCTATTAGAACTGGTTTCAGTCCGGTTCGGTTCGGTTTTTGCTAAAACCGAAACCGATCAGATTTTTCGGTTCGGTTTTTTTCATTTCGGTTTTTTTATTTTTTGGACCGAATCGGACCGGGTTTTTACGTCCGGTTTCGGAGTTTTTTCGGTTTTATTATTGGTTTTTCGGTCTTTTTCAATTTTTCGGTTTTTTTGTTCGGTTTTATTGTAAACCGAAACCGACCCGAAAAAGTTTCGGTATTTTTCGATTTCAATTATCGGTTCGTTTCGGTTTTTTTACGGGTTTTCAAAACTTGCGTTTAAATTTGGAGAAAGGGAGTACGTCTTAGTTTTAAATATATTTGTTTAATGGTAAATGAGTGTAATAAGGAATCTATGTTTTGCTTAACTTAAAAGATTTTATTCTTTCTTTTTGAGTGTGGTATTTGCTATCAATCATTTTTTGCTGAGTTAAAACATAAAAATGGTTAGTTTCTTACTACTTCTTTTATCTTCAGATCTTAGCTCATTTTCTAAATTAGTTTCATTTCTTTGTACCTTTTTTTTTTATTTTTTATTTTTTGTCATATTGTTTTTCCTTAAGAAAATGCTTAGTATTAGAATGCCTTTGAATAATGTGATAAAAACAGGGATTGAGAATGTGTAGTTTTTTTTTTGGGAATTTGTTGTGGTAGAGATTGTTTGGGTGCACCTTTTAAATAATTAAAGCTGAAATCTTTGAGGTTAAAAAGTTATAAAGGCTAGAGCTTTAAGATGATTAATCAAATTTAATCCGGTTTTTAAGCAAAGGAAATGGCTGAGCTTCAAAACTGCAGCCAAACAAGGCCTTACTTGGAAAGTTTTTATAATTACTGGTTATATGAATTGTTGCTTGAAGAGATTAATGAGCAGAATCTTAATGATCTTTCTTTATATGTTAAAGAATGCCTTAAAAAAAATGTGATAAAAACATAACTGAAAATGTGTAGGTTTTGTTTGGAATTTGTTGTGGTAGAGATTGTTTAGTTGCGGCTTTTAAATAATTAAGCGGAGATTTTTTAGGTGAAAAAGTCTGGGTCTTACAGCTTAAAGCTCTAAAGGTTATAGTTTTAAGCTGATCAATCAAATTCAATCCAAACTTTAAGCAAAGGAAATGGCTGAACTTAAAATTTGCAACTGTTATAAGAATTGATGCTTGGAGAAAATAATGAACAGTAGCTTACTGATCTTTTTTTGTATATAGCTACAGATCTTGTATCACAATTTCCCCTTTTTGCAAATTTTGCCGTTAATAGTGTTCTAAAAATCTCGACCCAATCTTTTCTCATAATGCAAGGACTGCGATTCTTTTGTTATGTGATTCGAAAAGGTTTTATTTTGCCTTTTATATTTTGGGACATCTAGTATTTTTTCACCCACCGATGAGTAACAGAATGCAGAAATCATATCGGAAATGATATTCCGAGCGAAAAATTTGGAATTTGGGGTAAAATCTTTTACCAGGTCTCAGTCATAACTCAGAACTCTAAGGTTCACATTTTGGGGGATCCCGTTACAGGATGAGTTCTAGGGTGATTAGGGGTTTTTTTCTCGATACTTACAATGGAGTCTTATGAAGCTTTTAAGCAGATAAGCTGGCTTGTTTGAGACACAAAGCAAAAAATTGGTTCCTACACTTAATTTCTAGTCTTCTGAGGCCAGATAACCAAAAAAAAAACCCAAATTTAAGTAGCTGACTCAAAAGTACAGGTTATACGAAACATATTTAAAAATGTAACTAAACAAGGCCTGCTTGAAATAAGACGAAGCACTACAATTTTGGTCTACTATTTTTGTTGCATATTTGAGGGTGGTTAGGCTAGTTGTGACTTAGCTTCTTATGAAACAGGTTGTGGTGTTTTGACTTGTGATCGTAATTCTGTCCTGGTGTACAGTGACGGAACCAGGAATGTACAATGACAGTGGCTGAAAAGCCTGAAATTCTATTTATATAAAAGAAATAGAAATTATGAGAGGGCCTGAAACGTTGTATTATGATGATTTAAACTCAATAACATGGCAAAAATATATATTATTACATCAAATTTGTTGGTGCGTGTGTGTGGTTTACAACCCTTTAGCGTCGCCACCTAGTTCCTCCCTGCTGTTGTATATACAGCTAAAGTTTTAATTTGTTGTGACTCAGTAGAATGCCTAAAAATACGTTTGGCTGTTTTCGGAGGATCCTGAAATAGTTAGGTGCTTACGTATTAATGTTGCACATTCATAAACCCCAATAGATTTATTTTTCACGTCATGTCGTTTGGGTGCAAAAAGCTCTGGACAGATAATAGAATTATCTTATGGTGAAAAAACTTCATTTATTTTAGCTCTCCTGCTTTATGTTTGTCTCATTAGGAGCTTTTTCTTCTTCTTATTTTAGCCTTTTGATTTCACCTTAGTAAAAACATAACTAAAGTCTGTGATAAATAACAGTCTATTAGGATTTAAATACTACTCCATAGCCATGCCAATTATTTTTCGCATTTTTAACTTACATGTTGTGCCTATGCTCTGCATAGGAAAAGGAAGCGAAGAAGGAAGCTTTTAGAAAGTATCTAGATTCAAAAGGAGTTCTTGATGCTCTTACTAAAGGTTTGCGACAGCCTCTAAGACTTTAAATTTGTTTTGAAATATTTGCCATAAAAAGATGTGACTTTTAAGTTTTACAACAGATAATTTTTCTTGTTTTTGTCGTTCTATTCGACCTCTTGTTTTTGGTAAATAACTTCTTTGTTCATATCTAGGGCTTGTTGCACTGTATGAACAGAACGAAAAACCTTCTTCTGCTATCGAGTAAGATCTTTTTTTATTATGTATTTTTATACTTGAGCCATGTTTGTTTAGATAATGAAGGAAGTTAGAGAGGTCCCCTTGAAATATAGTACCGTACTAAGTAAGCAAAAGAATACCAAATGGTGAAATAGTACCTTTAAATATTTCTGTAGCTAAACATGAAAGAAATGGACTGGTATCTTACAACCTTGTATTCCGGGAACAAAGTTGGTCAGGTGTTATAAATTGTGATACTGATAAATCCATATAGATTGTTTTGTGTTGTATGAAGAAGCCATGGATATGCATGATTATGACGTGTTCTATGATAAAAGTTTCTTCTCAACTGATGAAACCTCGTAAAAAATCTTCACAATAAACATGAAGCATCCAAATCCTCTTGATTTCAAATACTCATATTGATTGTCACACGTCACAACCTTCAAATTAGTAACGTACACTACATGGTTAAACGTCTTTATGATGAGGCGAGTCTTTAATCATATCTTCTCATAAAAGTTTTCCTTTTTTAGATTTATCCAGCAAAAGTTAGGAGGTCCAACCGTTTCAGATTATGAAAAGTTAAAAGCTGAAATGTCAGATTTACGAATAAAATATGATGAGCTTTTGGCGGCACACCAGGAGACGTGCAAGGAGGTACATATCATTTTCCCTTTTCTCCTATGCCTTCTTCAAGATATTAAAGAATTCATTGCCTCTTTAGCTATGTAAGATTTGCAAATTTAAAATGACAGATAACTAGTTGCTGAAATACCATGTACTAACTGTATCAATTAGTGACTGCATTTGGTATTGGCCTATACTCAAATCATAATCTGATGCTCACAATAGGTACTGTTACAATCTTACAAGTTGACAAAAAGGCATAGTCATTCATATCATTTTCCTTCGATAGTGCTACATCAGTTCTCAATTTTAGAATTCTAACAAAACTTCATGAAATATGTTGTTTACACAGATCAATGCACAAGTATATGCACATATTTGTGAGTTGGTACTTGGTAGTGAGTCGTAAAGATTAATATACAGATTGGTTATTGTTGTGCATCACCCACTTCCACTTTTCAAATCTGTGTTCATATTCGTTTATAGTATGTGCTGAAGTTTCACTGTTTACAATATTACTCGAAGATTGGTAGCATATTGATTTTTTTAACAACTAGATTACGGATTTTTTTTGTTCTAGTCGTTGTATCTTTCTTTAGCTTCTTTATCCTATATAATCATAATCCAAATGTGGTTCTATTTCTCATTCTTAGCTCTCCATAATTTGGTACAGCTTGAAGAGATAAAAGCGTCACATTCGACGGAATCCACCATAACTGAAAGATCTGGGTTTCTTTACTAAAGGTTGATTACCCAAAAGAAAAAAGAGAAGGGTTTTTTTTTGCTGCGCTTGTTTATGGAACTTGGGATTTGTTTGTAGATGTGTTTCCTTGACATTTCTAATGACGAGTTTGTATGATGTTAAAAAAACTGAATACTTTTTGGTTGTGAAAACAAGTTGGGTCATACATAGTAGTTGACGACAAGCGTATGTATGATCAGAAACTAGCAACTTATGCTTCTTTGGTTGGATGGAGCTTTTAAGCTCAGTAGGTTTTGCTAAAAGTCTGGATCGAAATTGGTTGATCAGCTCAAAAGCTGAACTTACGTGTGTTCTTTAAGCTGGATGGATAGTCTTTTTTTGTCTCAAAATTCAAAAAAAAAAAAATCAGCTTATTTTCCTGAAACATGCAACCAGAGAAGCCCCTTAAATGGTATTTCTCAAAACAAGATTTAAATTCAAGTACTCTATATTCACCTTTTAAGTGAGGGTACCGTATTCGAGAAGACGATTGAGTTATTGACAACTCCTGTGTGTAAACCGGAACAACCCTTTGCATTTTAAGCGGTGGATAAAAAAGAATCAGATCCAGTCGCCTTTAGTAGAGGGGCACTTCTTGATAAGTGCAGTCGTGCGTGCTCCTTCGCTAATATTTTCTCTTACAATGTTTTAAAATATATATTATCATACTGTCCTATGTCTGTTAAATAAATTCCTCATCCAGAAAAGATTTTTTTGTGAATAAAAGCTGGCTAGTGACAAGGAATTAATCTTGAACTGATCCATCATCTGAAATGCCGCTCGCACCAGATGAAATCCATCATCTCAGTCGTTGGATTAAGATCTAGAAATAACTCTTGATCGGAAATCGTTCAACTATAACATTATATATATATATATATATATATAAGAACTGATCTAGGCATAAAAAGCATTTTAGTACACTTTTGTTTATGCAAGATGAGGACAATTTTATTTTATTTTATTTTTTTGTATAAGAAATTAGACACTTACCTTTACTGGATTTAGAGCCTATTAGAGTAAATTTAGCAGATTTAGAAAGGCAATGCCATACTAATCCCTGGTTTTAATACAATAACCATAATTTGCTTTGATAGTATTCAGATTACCAAATAAAAAATATAAAAAAATAGCCATTCATTCAGTAAGAAAACATTAATGATAGTCAACTCAAAATTTGCAACATTGTAGGCACTTAACTTTAAACAAAAACCGTAACCACATTCAAAAGAGACAAAAATGATCTCTAAAAAATAGGTCAAATTTTCTACCTTTATTTTCAATCTTATTCTGTATCTGTTTACTTATTTTTACTCAAATTTTAAATTTTCATAACTTGTTCCGCAAATTTATAAGATTTTATATTATATTGTATTTAAAATTTAAAACATTTGAACATAATATTGTTTTAGACAAATTTTCTAAAATTTAATGTTTAATTTACATTAAGTTATACATTTATTCCAAAATAAATTGCGTATGGATTTTCTTTTAAAAATAATTATTGGAATTTATTGTTACATGTCTTATATCAATTGTATAATTTTTTTCAAGTTTTTTAGAATTTTTTTGTTTTCTCTCTTAAAAACCAATTATACATACAAATAAACTCGTTTTCTCTCTTAAAAACCAAAATTCATGCTTGCTCTTCTCCTTTTTCGTTTCTCATCGTTTCTCGTATAAACTTTAGTTCTCGTTTTTTTTTTCACGTTTCCGTTTCGCATCCCGCTTCAAATTTACTTCCGGTGAACTACGACGAGAGACCAATGTTCTAAAAGGTACAAGTGGAAACTAATCGCCTAGCGTCTAATCCCTCATAATACCACTTAATCATTGTCTAATCCCGACTAATTTAATAGGTCTCTAGGCTCCGTCTGATCTCTGCCTAAACTTGTATTTTAGAACACCGAGAGAGATTACATAGTCTTTTACGACACATCTTTTAACAAATTTGCTACCACACATTATCCGAGTTTCCTCTATCTACGAAAACAATAAAATATTTTTAGAACCTGCATATAATTTTACAAATTAAAAAAAAAAAATACTAATATTAATATAAACAAAAACAAAAAAAGGGCAAAGATTGCGTATGCAAGAAAAGTGCAAAAGTGTAAAAAAATGAAACTGGTGAGCTGTGCACAGCTCAGCTCTCTCTTCTATATATTCATCAAATAAATCACACTTTCCAAAACTACTCTTCAAATACAAAAATACAATACTGTTTTTTAAACCATAGTATAGTATAAGTTATATTAATGTGAAAAAGAAGAAGAAGAAAGAAAAAAACAACAATGTGGAGAGACCATGAAATATTCTGTATGTTTTCTTTAACTTAAACCAACTTCAGGAAAAAAAAAAAAAAAAAAGGGAAAAAAAACACAAAGATATAAGTTTTTTGGTACCCTTATTAGTATTTGTTTTGCATGCCATGTTCACTGTTATGAGAAACCATGAAAAGGTTTTCTTGGGTTTTTTGAAAGTTCATATATGTTTTTTTTTTTTTTTTAACTTTGTTTCTGGATTTTTTTTTAAATCTTTTTCCTTTCTGGGAATAACTTGTTTATGGTTGTTAACTTGTTATTGATGATGATACAATATTTCCCAATTAATTTTAGTATAACATATAGTATTATTTAGCCTTTTCTATAGGAATCATGTCATAACATGCATGTTATATAGTATGTAGATTATTTGTTATTATGCCATATAATATATTGTTACTTATAAAAAAAAATTACAATGTGGAGAGGCAATGGGAATTTCTGTATGTTTTCTTAACTTTTTAAAGAAAAGAGAAAATAATAAAAAAGAACAAAGATATTAGTTTTAAAATTGGTATTCTTATTAGTATTTGTTTTGCATGCCTTGTTCAGTGTTTCGAGAAACCATGAAAATAGTTTTCTGAGATTTTTTTATTTTTTTTTATCTTTTCCATTCTGGGAATAACTTGTTTATGTTTGTTCTTGATGATGTTACAATCTCTCCCTATTAATTAATTTAGTTTAAGGTATATTCAGGGACGTAAACAGTAATTTAAGATGGGAGGGGAGTTATTCTATTTAAAAAAAAAACGAGTTTTTTTTTTCCGTAATATAGGGCAAACAATAAATTTGGATGGTTTTGATCAAAATAAATAGAAAAATTTACTTTTTCATCTGTCTCGACCTAATTACTTGCATGGTATATTATTTAGTTCATTGTGTAGAAATCGTATTTTAACATGTTATACAGTATGTAGATTATCTGTTATTATGCCATATATTGTTACCTACAAAAGTTAAGAACTTAAAAACTGGTCATATTTAGAAAAGAATCGACATTTTTCGTACATTCTTATCAGAATTTATTTGTGTGTTATTTCGCCATTTGTACTTTGTTAAAGTTGTGAACTCGGAAGTTCTTTTGATGGTAACACAGGTTTGAATTAGCAGCATTCGATTCTCTAAAAGATAAAAAAAAATACTTTCCAAATGTCGAGACAAGCTCACCTTCCACCACGCTGCCCATTTCAAACAAAAAGCACGGTCTTTGCGAGTTCATCAAATGACCATTTTACCCCTCGACTCCAAACATCCGTATCACAAAGCTTTGTAATAGATGAACAACCACCATGGCTCGACGACATACTAAACGAGACGAATGAAAATATCAAAATTAGCTCTCTTCGCCGATCGGTCAGTGACTGGGCAGCCATTTTGGGTTCTAATGAAAGTGGAAGTGGCTTAGAATCATCTTGTGTTTATGGTCCTAATTCACCTAGAAGCAGAGGGGACATGGGATTGTCAGAAAATATTGCTGTTTCAAAACTAAAAGACTATTTTTCTCACACTCCGACATTGTATTCAGATAGTAGTTTTATTGAATCTGAGGTGGTACGTCCCAACATGATACGGAATGGAGATGGTTCAGCCGAAATAGGCAATGTCGAATCGAGGATGCTTAAAAGGTTAGGTTATTATATGCTTTTTTATATAAGGAGTATTGTTAAATTAACATGGTACCATTTCTTTTTCAGTGATATAAGTTTTTAATATATATGTTCTTGAAAATATATATTTTTAGCATCTTATATTCTTGAAGGTTTTATTCTTTTGTTTCGTCCCATGATTTTGTTTTGTTTCCTTATATACTTCGATGTTCCTGAATAATAGTACACTGCCACAATTTTGAGATGTTCCTGAATAATCGTCTCTTTTTCCAATTGAATTATAACAAAATTAGAATATCTGGGGATGGCAGCAGTAATAACTTATATCCGATTTCGGATATTTTGGTTGCTTGATTTTACCTAAAACAATTGTGTTTGTTTATTAAACAACTACGGACTCTGTTCAGTGAATGGGGGTTGAAAACTTATGATTTTATTTGTACTTTTTAGCCGTAAGCTTGAGCTACTTCAATCTTAAACTGCTAGGCTTGCACCTTATTTGTTTGATTAAAGATACCCATTTAGTAAACAAACAAAGCAGGTAGATATGTAAGCGTCGCTCGGGTTTGTGAACACTTTTAGATTTTATAAGAGTTTCTTTTCAAGTTAGCTTATTTATTGAAATCAGGTATGAAAAAACCCAATTATGATTCTGGACGAAGTTGCCGATTTCAAGTTCAAAGTATTTTGTTGTCATTTGTGGTCTACGTAGCTTGCTTTATTATCAAGTTTACGAGATACTTAAAAGTAAGCACTCCATGTTTAACACTTTGCAGGCACTCTGGACAGCGTTCAAGGGTTCGCAAACTCCAACATATTGCTGAATTAGAAAGAACTGTTGATGTTTTACAGGTAATGATAGTTCAACATGGTTACAACTCGCATTCTAAAATTTCTTTTAAGCCTATATATTCTGCTTCATTTGTGTATTTTCATTCAATTTGTATCACAAACTTATTTTCTATTATATGCACTACTGTTGAAGTAGATTAGCAGATCAGATCAACTTATTAATATCAACACACACTTGGGAACCATCCAAAAGTATAGTTAAGTATAGTGTCATCTAGATATACTTCGAATTTGGCACATCCAGATATGAATTTTGATATTTACCAACTTTAACCCCATGCCAAAATGAAAATATGATCCTCGTTTCTAATGTTGTGGGTAAGCTGTTCACTGTTTCTTGTATTTGCTGTATCGAAGGTTTTGCTGTTTACTAAACAAGTAAAAGATTCAAGACTAGTTTGGGCGTTTAACAAACAAATAATGTTGATCTTGTGGAGGTTAACATTGTTTTTTTCCCTAATATCTTTTGCAGAATTTGGAGTCCGGATTAGCTATCAAAGTTGCTTCTTTGTTTCAACTTCGTGTCGCTCTTTCATCAGAGAACAAAACACTAAAGCAGCAAATTTCAACACTCGGGAAGGATAAAGTGTTCCTTGAGGGTAAGAACTAATAAATAATAAAATTCCTACTTTCTAAGTTATCGAAAAATGACAAGGACCATGCATACGAAGTATGAACATACTAACGACAAATGTGATGGTTCCACTTATTTATCTGAATTTTAAACGATAAACGTATTGCTACAGAGGATCAGGGTAAAATATCTTGTATTAATTTGGTTTGTAGTTTGTCGATTTCTCCAGAAAGGAGATTTATGTGCAAGGAATATTTGCACCTTTCCGATAGACTTTTTTGTTTGCACAGCCTTCGAGCAAATAAGCAGACTCATTTAATTTTTTAACTTCTAGACTTGAGAACTCAGCTTGATTTTATTCTAAGATACGTTAAAACGTAGATTTTTATGCTGGCCAACCGAATAGACCCTAGCTTATAAGCAAAAAAGCCAACTGCCAAGTTTAAATGTTGCAACCAAACAAGCCCTGAGAAGTTTGTAATGATCTAACTAGATTTTCACCACCGACAGACGAGTCTAATTTGACTTTCTTGCCTGACTAACATCAAATATAGGTGAATACCGGTCGCTGAAGATGGAGCTGGAGAGTTTGAAAAATCATTTAACTTATTCGGCCAATAGAACTTACAGCGCGGAATTTGGAGCAAGCTCTGTGAGAAAGGAAGCTAGTTTGGAAAATATGTGGGAGATGATAAATATTGGAAAGCTTGATATCAACAAGTGAAGTTACAAAATATGGTGTAAATATAAATCTGTTTTAACAGATTGAGAAAACTATTGTTTTAGAGTATCTCAGTAGTAGTAATTTGACAACATTCCCTTGCATATGAGATGGAATTTATATCAGAAGCAATGGTAACATAATTACTGGTTTCTTTTCTTGCCATGCCTGGGCGATTAAAACATACCTGTTCCTTGAATCGATAAGCACTTTCGTTGTAAATCAGAAGCGTTACTTCTATAAGTTCTAATACTGAAACTTCTACTTCAAAACACTTTTTTGTGTCGGCTGTAAAATAGTTTATTTGGCAATAGCGAAGGCATTTCAAGGGAATCACGTAATAGAAAAAAAAAAAAAGTCGATGAATATCATTTATGGATAACAAGAGTGGCATGTTCATACAATTGGGTTTTATTTCATTTTCCACAATATATATCTGGTGTGAAGTGTGATAACTGATAAGCTAGTCTAGGCAAGAATATAAGCAGTTTCAAGTATTTGAATGTTCATAAACCTTTTACTACAAAAGTAATCATTTTTAATACCTACTTTAAGATATTACACCCTCAACCAAGTATAATGTTTCTCATATTGAAAGTTAAACTAGCAGTTATAGCGTGGCTTATCGTGGTACACCGTTTCATAAAAACATCATCAAAGTACTGCTTGACAGAATCGGACCGTTCTATTTGTTGATCCCAATCAGGTCCTTTGAAAATCACCCAAGTTTACAATAGGGTTTAGATGGTAAAAAAAAAAAAAGGAAAAAAACTGCATTAACGCATATTTGTACCCACATGAAAAAATGTATGATTTCCATCTTTACAATCTTGTACATTCTTGATCACTACTTAATTTATGAACAAAGAGAAAAGTAAAAAAAAAGAGGACCCAACACCACATAAGTAGAGAACAGAGAATTAGGCGCCTGTGATTACAAAACACAACATTTCAGCATCAAAACAATCAGATAGTTGCTAGTTTGATTAGTGACGACGACTTGTTCACAAGATTTAGGACTTAATAAGAGATAAAATGAACCCAAAGGTGTCCATGTATTTTCGTTTTTAGTTTAGTCATAAAAGCGCTCGCCGCGCTACGGGCATCTGGGGCTGACACGGTTATAGGGCCTTAGAATACTAATATTACCACCAGTTTGCGAAAGCTGACACATTCATTGTGACTATCTTAAAAAAAAAAATGAGGTCATTAATTCATTTCTGAATAAAGATTTCTCATTTTCAGACTATAATCATGTCAATCGTTCCAGTTCTATCTAAAAACCAACACAGAAGAGTTCACCCGGCTATCAAAATTAACTACAAAATTCTACATTCACAGAGCAATTAGCACCCTGGCCAGCTTCTTGCTGCAACAGCCTGGTTAAGACGGTTACCATGAACAAATACCTTGGGCTCATTGACCTGCATATTACAAAAATTGGTGGAAAAAAAATCATATGAACGCGACATTATAAACAGATTGGACAAAGAGCGAAATGCTAACCAGTGATATCGGAGGGAGGCCGACTTTAACTCGCATTCGAGAGAAACCACCGACTGAGAACAAACATTTAAATCCTTTGATGTTTGCATGTTCACTGAAAAAAAAATAGATCGAAATAAGATTCAGGCAGAAAGAAAAAAAAAACTCACATATAAGTAACGAAAGATTAAACACAATGATCAACTAAACAAATGACAAATCATGAAGTACAAGTATGCACAATTACAATTTTCATTAGTATATCTATTAGAAGGGTCGCAGTCTTGCAGAGGAGAATAGACGTATAGTGGTGCAATATGTGCAAAAAGAACCAACTTAATAAGTCACGCATTCATGTGATAGTGGCCAAAGAGATACAAGGAAACAGGGTTTATACTTAAGTGAAAACTGATTATTTTGATTGGTTAGGTTTTGGTCGCAGTGAAAAGATTTACCATACATATTTGAGGAGTAGATTAATCTCTAAGTGGTGAAGAGACATACTTTAAAGTGAGACCAACTTTAGCAAAGAAACTAGGATCTAAATAAGGTCAACAAAAGCCATTCCAAATTTAATCTCCTCACTCTAACAACTTTCGACACCTCACTCGCCTTTTCTCATTATTAGTTCCCCAACTAGATAGATAACTTACTTAAGGAGATAGGTGAAGTTTTTATCCAGAAATCCTTCTAGAGGTATATCTTCTTCTTTTGAATATCTGCATAAAAAATGAATCCAAATTATAAGCTAGAAAAAACGCAGAGAAAAGGTTTCCTATAAATATAGAAGAAATTACAAATCCGGCAATAGATGATGTACCTCCAAAGAGATTCCTCTTCACAAAAGCGGGAGATGCCATTCATTGCTGAGAAAGTGTCAATGTGAACCAACTCTTCATGTGTATTATTTTCTGAACGTGCTGATATAATGATTATACAAATGTATATATGATTACATTCTCAAGAAAAAATAAGCCTATATTAAGAAAATTGTGCCACAAAGAAGATAAAAGTATCACTTCCTTTGATAGTTGGTGCATGCTTTCACGAAGCATGAGCTTAGAAAAACCAAGCTAAACATGTGCTTCGCATATATTAAGATATTATAGGTAATGAGCTAATGCTTAAAGAATGCTGCAAGCAAAACGTTAAATGTTTAAATTAAAACATATCAAAAATCGCTTATTGTTTAAATTCATCTTAGATAAAGGATGTACAACAAAGTTGCCTAATTCGGTCAAATATCCATCCAGTAATAACAAGATCACACACGCACATATCTTTATGAATCACACTAACTCGGAAAAGCCTTCCATTTAACTTCAGAACAAGTACGCAATAGTTCGAAAGAAATTCAAGGGTCTAAACTTTAAAGTAAATGATCAAGCTTGAATAAGTTTTCAGATTTTACAGCTTGTCATGAAAAGAATTATAATAACACATTATGCATAACCTACCTTTTTTCTAAAAAGTCGAGGCCAATATGGAGAAATCAGTCTAAATTAGCCGAAGCCAATAAGAGAGAAAGTAAGTACACACGTCAGCGAAGGGTTTTATCAACTTTAAGAAAATTTAATGAGACAAAAATTGGTCTAATTAGTGTATCTGACTATATTTTTTTTTTTAATTTGGCACTTTCGCTACACCAAGCAATGAGTATACAAGGCTAAGAAAAAATTCATATTTCTTGCAGGGTTATAAAATGGCAAGGCTTATGACTTGTACTGACAAACAGACATGAATAGACAAGAAGATGAGAGAGAGAGAGATAAGAAAAGGGATCTAACCAATTTTATGCAAATCCCTCAAAGCATAGCCACTAGGATAATTCTCGTATGATGCCATGAATGTAATGATAGTACACCCTAAACTGAAAAAGGTAATAATCTACGTCAGATTGAAAAACTTAAAAACACTTGCTGGAGACAAAATAATTACTTCTCGGACCTGACCATGAGTAATCCCAGCATTGCAACATATAGAAGACTCCACAGACCCTTTCTCCTATTATTATATCTACAAAGAAGACATGAACATGATAGATATTACTCCCCGGAAGTAATAAAACCAATTAATGAATAAGGATTTCACAGTAAGCAATCACACTAAACAACATGAATACATACACACAATAGCAACTCAAATAGTACTTGTTTTAAAAAAAAATGATTAGACGAACAACTGAGGGACAAAAAAGTTATAGTTGATAGACATCAAACAACAACAAGTATATCAATGACAAAAGGTAGTAAATTAGAGAGCGGGAAGATTTGGCGCCGTTATTTGATTGTTTCGTAGTCCATAACCACAATAAACTAATATTAAAATAAAATAACATACATTCTGTTTGCTGCAATTGCTGCTGATAAGTTAAACATTGGGACAGAGCTAATGATAAACCGCAGCTCCTACAGAAAAAAAAAAAGTTATAACAGTCAATATTCGGCGAAAATATCACCATTAACAGAGTCAGCCTAACAGTTAGTAGACAATACCTTATGTGGAAGCTTGGAGTAAATCAGAACAAACGTTATGACTGGAAGTACATACAGTAAACCCCTTCGGTCAAGGAAAATCCCTAGCTGCAAAAATTTATTTATCTCAAAATCAAGTCACACTTATTAAAATATATTTTAAGGAATTCACCAAGATCATACTAAACAACTCAACAGAGTAGATATCTGGCCACTTATGAGTGTAACAAGTTCTAAAAAACTATCACATTATACTAAGGCAGCCATATAAACTATATACGATATCACCATTTTAACATATTCGTAGTAGTAACTTGAACTAAATATTAGATTTTCCCGCAAGAAAATTTGTATTCCTCGAGGAGCATGCCCATGTTTGATTTAGAACCAAATTGCTTGCCCTTACTATATCAATATGAATTAGAAAGAAAAAAAGCATCGCTGGCTTCATAATTTTACTTTACATATATGTGAATATAACAATGCTGACAAAACTTAACGAAAAAACACAACTCTCACTTGTTAGAGAAAAACTCACGACTTGGCCTTTACCAAGGGAGTTTTTACTTAGAATTTGGTAGTTCGATGGCAATATAAGATGCACTCTGACATCTACTTGGCCCAATATTCTTCTAAAATCTTCATCCAACTTTATCCAAAATTGTAAAACAACTAATTATAATAGTTGGTTATAGTATCAGCGCTCACAAGGATACAAAAGAAGCCATCAACAATTGGATCATACAAAAGAATGGAACTTTTGAAAACTGTACTTTCATAATTGTGCTTTGATATGTTAATAAACTCACCAGAAAGAGGGGATATCCAGCAAGCAATGAGCGTGGAAGGGCTGAAGTAAAATACCAATGGAAGGGATGTGTCTATGAAATAAAAATGAAGGAAAGCAATTTATGAATTCAAAAGGCAATAATTTTTGCAAGTATAGTAGATTGACATGACGAGTGGACAAGATGTCCTCTAGTGTACAAGTACGAAGAATAACAAAAGACTTTTCATCTCCGTATAGCAGTTTGTAGTTAGGAGTAGCCTCCCTGTTCTAAATTTCAATCATTTAACATATCGATAGCCTCTGAACTTGACTATGTGATTGAAACAAGAAACTGCAAATTATACTCAAGAGAAAGAATTTGGTCAAAAAGCATGTGTCTTAAAAGTATCAAAAGCATGTTAAGTAGCCTTTATAATAACAAACATTTCTTACAAATCTCTAAGTGAATTTTAGTCTACATGACTATATATGCTGAAGATAATCATTGGCTTTTAAGGTACAAGGACATCTAAAAAGAAGATGGCAAGAGGATACACACACACACACATATAGTATATATAATATAGATATGAAAGGATACACCCCACTCAGAACTTTTGTTTAAGACGGAGTTAAACCAAAGGACTTCAAATTCAGGCCAAAGCCACCTTCTCCAAAACATTGAGTCAACCAGAACAGTAAAACCTGTAATGCATTTATAGACAAAACAGTGAAAGGTGAATTATTAACATAATAAAAACTATGGACAAATGTCAAGTTCAATTCACTGGAAAAGGGAGCCCACCAACCTATACAAAACAACGCTGTTGTAATACATCTTTTAAGAGCTTTTGGTATGGAGATTGATCTTGTCTGCCATTGGAACATAAATTAACAAAACAGACCACGGAGTAATCAAGGAAACCAGATTATGTATACAAGATGCGGATGCCATTGAAACACCAGGTGATACAATCACTAAAAATTGGAGTCAAAGACCACGAAGTTACAGCCAATTCACCATAAGGGATAAAGATGTTATATAAACTTTGGTAAGGGCCTACTCTTCCTCTCGATAAACTTATGATCTTACATAGGGGAATTATATTTTTATTACTTTCCCCATGACAATGTTGGTATAATTATAGGTTGGTTATATTTGGGCCACTGATTTCACACAAAAAAAACTCAAACTCAAGCACGAAATAGGAAAGTAAATACGAAGGAAGTAATCAACCGAAACTGTGTTTTTTTAAACAAATCTCACCAAGAGCCATTCTGATTCAGATTACACTTCATCCAATAACTTCTTCTAACGAGAGCTTTAGTACCCCATATAATTGAAATAGTGGACATTGGAAAAAAAAAAACTGTTTATCATTATTGCCAAGGGTCCAAAAAATGAAGGTTTTCCTTGGTGCCGAATACTCTGCAAGATTTGAGTTAGCATTGAGATACTGTGGCAAGGTTATACGTGGAAAACTTGACAAATACATGTGCAAGACTCCTTACTTGCATAAATCTGAAATTCAAGTTACAATTTTATGATAATCTGATTGCTCATAACCTAGTTTTCAAGAAACTAAAATACATACATAGTATAAGTTTAGGTTAGAGCGGACTGAGGAGAGATTTCAAGACAATAACAGATAGAGAAAAAAAGAAAAACTTACCATCAAAAGCTCTAAGCCGAGAGGACATAGCATCAATAATATGTCACATCGAAAAATGATTGTAGCAGAAATCTGAACAGAAAAAAGGGCATAAAGAGAAAGCTTAGATATTATTTAGAAAAAGAAAGATATACTTAAATGATATATTTACTGTACAAATAAAGACTAAGATCCAGAGCGTCAACGGAACATTTACTTGAGATCTTCATTAAATAAGTATTTCCTTCTTCCATTATTATTAATTAAAGTAAACATTTACACCAAAAGAATATTGTTATGCATAACTTATTATTAAATTAATTTTCACTGGATGAAGTAGGTCATGGTAAACATGTGTGTTCAATTACTTTTTGCAGATATATTATGTTCATGTCTTCCCAAGAAATAAACCCGAGGAGCAAGTATTCAGACCAAGTAAAGTATACGTATGTAACTATACTATAGCATTATGTTTTAATCGAAGGAACATATGAAGATGATATGGCTCAGATAACATAGGCGATATTTAAGGGAAAGGGGAAACAAATATATTTTATTGTAATCTTGCATATATGTATAAACATATAAATAGTTCCAGCTTAAAACTCTCTTGCTTACAATCTTAAGATCAGATGACGAACTTCACATTTAGATGTACCCAGCTTAAAAGTAATGAGTAACTATAACCAAAGGAAGTTAACATTTATTCATAATCCTTTTTAAAAGTAACCCAGAACCAAATTTCTTAACCTGTCTTAAGTTCAAAAGGTAGTAGATTAAAACTGGCAGTGAGTAACAGCAACTGGCACTTAGCAGATGGGTATACTTACCAGAAAATTTAAGGCCGCATAGACGTTACCCTTGAGCCAATTCCCATAAGCCAAGTTGACTGTTTATACAAAGAGTGTATTAGTGACCTAGGCAATGATTAGCAAGAGGAAGTACTCCAGTGACATCCTAGTAGAGGCAAGAAAGAAAAGAGAACAAAAGTCCATAGTCAAAATATCCAGCTACAATTAGTTGTATTAAACACGAAGATGTTTAATAATCATAAACAGATGAGAAATACTTATTGCTGTCCAAAATTGAAGAATTAATAATAAAAGCGAAAACATAGAACTGGCAAATAAAGAGTCTTGCTAGCATGTTCAAAAAAGAAGACAGCTATTGATAACAATTCACATTTCTAGTTTAGACTTTCCCATGAAACTCAAAATGCCATCAAAAGTTAAATGCATTGAGAGAGAGGTGATTTTGTATAATTGAACAGAACCAACGGACTTCGAAAAGGAATAAAAAATGTAGTTCCAATATCACAATCTTTGAGATAATAATATATATTATACGAATATTCATCCAATAGAGACATGTGCGTTATTTTTTGTGTTAATAGATATCTTGTCAAAGTTTATACAGAGTTGCTGTGTTAGCTATCACTTATTGGGCAAAGGTGCTTCTTTATTGTATTAATTCCTAGCACCAACATCTCACAGAATCTAATAATTCACTTTAGCATAGCACTGGGTAAAACAAGCAAGATACTTTAGGTGAACATGTTGCTTAACCTGACAGCTTATAACCCGTTAGAAAACAGTAACTTGGATACAGGTTTACAGCTAAAATACAAAAGCATATAACACGTTCATACAAATCGATATGAATAAGTTATTTCTAGATCATTATGATAGTTACAAGAAAATTAACTGTAAAATAGTGAGTTGCTATCCTTCAGTTCGACTTCGAGCCATATAATACAGAACAGGTTGTATGTGACATAACAAATTTTAAGCTTTTTATATTTCAGAACAAGTCATTTGTTCACTCTATAAAAACGGATATCTGGTCTGGCCTAATGTGTCAGATTAAGCTCTATTGTGTCTATTATGTTTTTAAAAAAAAATCATTACACCAACAAAAAGAAAAGGCAGTAAGAAGTTATTACCTAATCCAACGGCCAATATATTAGGTAGAGGTCGCGTGCAGTAAAAGAGAAAATGGAACTGGAGTGCAGTCAAAATTACAAAAAAAGCTTCAACTTGATGGCCAAACTTGGTCCTTATCTGCTCTGACAAAATAGCATAAAGAGATTGAACCAGAATGTAAAAGTTAAAAGAAACTAAAGGACACAAAGTCCCTTAGCGAAAAGGAACTAAATGAAGGGTTATATATACATATATACAGTTATATACATACACACACAAGCATAAATATTAAGAGAGACATAAAATCTAATATCCAGTAGATTAACAAGGAGTGAATTTTCAGAAATCAAACGTATCCTCTATAAACTCTATCTCAATTCTTTGTAGTCTTCCTCGAGCAACAAACTAGATAGGTGATTCCTTTTAAACTTTTGTTGCTTCTTAAAATTCAATGGAGAAATCAAAAGAGTTACAAGTCATATAACATAGTGACAAAAGCACCATCTTTAGCTATATATGTGTATGCATTTCAAGTTTACCTTTGCAACACCTTCGAAAGGAAGAAGATAACTGGAGCAACGTTTGAAATGTAAACTACATCACATGGTAATTATAATTTTCTTGCAGCTTTTTGATGGTTATACTCTGAAATATATGAGCATAGAATATAAAGCCGCCTGTTTACCATGCTACGATAGGTGAAAATTGATAAAAGAAGAAGCAAAAATATGACTGTATACCTGACAGCGAAAAAATCTCAGCGTTGACAATATAATGCAACCTAACACCAGCCGGACTACAAAATACCAACAAGAAATAAAGAAGTTGGATAAATTACTCTGCTTTAAATAATTCTTAGAATCGGCTCAAGTTCTATAGTAAAAGAGATAGAAAAGGCATTCATTGTTATCTCGCACCAGTAATGCACACTTGTTTGTAGGAATATGCTGATTATTTCTAAATAAATTAGTAAAAGAAATAAGTAGGAAACCCAAGAATATGCAGGAGACTTCATTCATGTCTTTCAAATTGAAGTCACGAAGTCAAATAAAAAAATTAAAAAAAAGGAAAAAATTTAGTATGCAGGGGGAAGAACTCCTGATCTGCACCGATCTCCATACTTCCATAATCCATAAATTCATTCTTTACGGTAATGATAAAAATTAAGAACTGAAGCACATGTGTGTATTATGCATAACATGCCTAACTTGATCTCAATTTTCAATTTGACGAAGCTTATTTTATTGATATAATAATAAACAACAAACATTTTTTCAAAACTCAGTGTTCTGAATGGAACTTTTTTCAGCGGATCATATTAAACCAATAGATTTCTAATAAACCCTTAGAGAACTAAACTGCACTTTCATATGACAATCTGACAAAAGACCCTCAACAGGTTGAAACTGTATATTTGTATCATTGTATGTTACATGAACAAGTATACAGAAGTTACCTGCTAAGAGACTATAAGACTTTGGTAAGTGAAAGAAGTTCATTACGAACACAATCGGAGATGTCAAAATCGATACAAATAATGCACCTGCAGGTATCCCTTATCAGAAGTGATTTATTCTTCAAGTTTCAAAACTTTCAAAAGTAAAAAAAGTAACATTAAAAATTCTGCATTTATTATATTGAATACAAGTAGATAATTACCAATAAATGTACGAGGAACAACTCCAGGGAAGTCGATATGGTCATACTGGAAGGGACAATAACATCGTAAGTATTAATTTTGAAATGTACCCAAAATAGAAAAGTTCATAAAAGCAAAATTGAAACTTACACTGTCTAAGTGATGCCATTGATATAGAATATCATGCATTGCCTACAAGAAGCACAAATTGGCTGGAAATTCAACATTAAAATACAGAAATTTTGATAACAGCTTGCTTCAGCATTATGGTTAAGAACTTATCACACAAACACGAAGGAATAGATCTGATGCATACTCATATAAAGACAATGGGAGTTTTTGTTTGCTTTTTTCACCCTTCAAGGTATGAAAACAAAAAATAGTTTTCTCATCTTATATTAGGGAAGACAGAAATGAAAAATTACAAAAATTACAAAAATGACATAAAAAATGATCTTTTAACAGTCTTAGTTATGTAGAGAAATAATTCACATTTCATAGAGCAAAAGATGTTAAAGTTAATTGCATAAAAATTTGCATGTCTACAGTATGTTCTTAGCATGTAAGGAGGGTTGGAAGTTGCCAATATGTGCTGACAGAAAAAATAATATATATATACTAAAGTGTGAAGTGAAATGTCATTGCAAACAAAGAAAGCATATAAGATAAGGATAAAAATCCCAAATGGACACTCAAAATTTATCGGAAAAGGTGTCAAGGAGCTGAAATGTAAGATGATCACAAGGCAATACACATACATAATATATTTCACAAGGAAAACGGCGCAAGCTGTATTAGGTGGAGCTTCTGTCTGCTATACTTCTGATAGGGATGGACCAATGTTCACATTCTATACTGTTGAAATGAATAAATCGATTTCTAAAAAAAAATAAAAATGAATATCTAAAATAAAATAGAAAACATGTCATAAGAACAAGAATTGATCTTTCGCGCAAAGATCAATTCTTTTGGGTAATTATATTACTTTTTGTGTTTTTTCTTGATAAAATATATTCGTAGTACATATAAATTATAAAAAAAAAAAAACTTTTCTTTTGGGTAAGCGTGGAGTAAACATGGAAGTAGAACACAAAATAAAAAGGCTTAAAAATAAACCTGGACATTAAAGCTCTCTTCAACCTTGGTGTAGGGCACAAGGAAAACGTAAAAAGCAGCAATCGATCCCAGAAGCAAATCATAACCTAAGTGCAAAACCATTTCACATTGACTAAAGCTACTATCTCATTGAACATACGTATACTATTTCAACAATATACTATATAGCTAAAAATAAAATTTAGAACAGTCTTACCATAGAGTTGAAGAAATTTGTGAGAAATAGGAGCCATTTTGGGGACCCTATAATTATATTCAAAGTCTTAATTAACACATTAGTGAGCCAAAAATAACGTTAAAATGAAAAAGGCAGGTTCAAAATAACTAATTCCTTATATCTAAGAAATGAGAAAAAGGTAAGAAAAACGTGTTTCAAGCAAAAACTTAATTAAAGCGTTTTTGCAAGAGCTATGCTAAAAGCGCAAAAAGCGTAAGCTTATAGCGGCCTAAAAAGCGAGCTTCTTAAGCTTTATTTAAGCTTGGAATCGAGCTCTTATCGAGCTTTTTTACTACGAAGCCAACTTTTTCAAAAGGAGAAAAAAAGAGATGAAGGGTATGTTTCAAATTGTGATTCTAAATAAATTTTAGAGTGAAAATTAACACATTTATAAAAATCCAAATTAACATTTAATCTCGAGGCTACCAAAAAATAACATAAAACTAAAAAGGGTAATTCAAGGACTGAAAGATAAACAACTAAAAATTATTTTACTGTAATTCCTAATACAAAAAAAGTGGCAATGAGAAAAAGGGAAAAAATAAATGAAGGGTGGGTTTCAAATGGTGCTTCTAAATAAATTTTTAAAGTAAAAACTATAAAATTTATTAAACCCAAATTAACATATAATTTTGTGGTCGCCAAAAAATTTAAAAAAATTAAAAAGGTTAATTTAAGGACTGCAAAAAATAGACAATTAAAAATTCTCTTAAATCCTAATACAAACAAAAAAAGTGGCAAAGAGAAAAAGATATAAAAATAAGTGAAATGTATGTTTCAACTAGTGCTTCTAAATAAATTTAATGTGCTTAATTTTCCCGTTTGGTGGTTATAATATAATGTGCTTAATTTATTTATTTATTTTAAAAAAAAAACTAGTGCTTCTAAATAAATTTTAAAGTGACAATAAAAAATTTTATAAAATCGAAATTAACATACACTAAAAATTCTAAAGTGGCTACCAAAAAATAACATAAACCTGAAAAGGGTACTGAAAAATAAAAAAAAAAAAAAAAATTATATTACTGTAATTCCTAAATAAAAAAAAATTGGGAATGAGAAAAGGGTGAAAAATAATTTTAAAAAAAAGGGTATGTTTTAATTTATGGTTTTTGAGAATTAGTACCTGAATAAAGAGACGATTTAGTTGTTATATATATATATAGTGAGAGAAAGTTAATTGAAAAATATGAACAAATGGGTTTTTGTTTGCTATATATACATAGTAAGTTAATGTTACAATTTAACCCCTTAATATTATAAAACTACCTTTTTAATCCTTGAAATCTCGATTTTAGACATGTAATGGAAAATAGTTAAATTACCCATGAAAACAAAGTAGGGTGTCCTCGAGGTTCGGTACGCAATATGAGTTTTAGGCGGAAATCGTTTGCTTGGTGACTAATTTCATCTAATCTCGTTTAATCATTTCTTAGTCGTTTAATCCGGACCGATCTTCTAGTTTTATAGGGTTCGTCTAATTACCGTTTATATTCGCTTTTTTGAACACTAATTGTATTGAAGGACAGCGTGGTAATATTAAATATTTAAATGTTTAATGTAGGACCGTGGTTAGGTCTTTTGAGTTTTTTTTTTATTTCGGCTTATGGTTTATGGTTTCTATACAGTATTATTTCCATTATGCAATATTATACTACAACATGTTCGGTGCATGCAGTATTGGTTTTAATGAAAATAGTTCGTAGGACCATTTAAAAATATTGGGTCTCTCGTTATAATCAAATAATCTCCTTTTTATGATTTAAGTTTATACAAATAAATTGTAGTAAATTCTAATATTTTTATTTGTATATAACTGTTTTATGATTTTCATCTCAATTAAACTTAAAGTTTGGAGCTTCACATTTCTCATGTTCACTTGCAAATTATATAAACTAAAAGTTTATCCAAAACATAAAAATAAAAAATAAAAATCTTAAAGAAATCTCTTTGACACCTTATGATATATGTGCATAATAGCATGTTTAGCTTGTCAAATGTCAACTATTTATCAACCAGAGCGTTTAGAGCATCTGCATCCGGGAACTCAAAACATATTTTTTCTTAAAATTTGATGATTATGGTATAAACCTTATAAATCACCTAAATTTTAGAAAACACAAAATTCATCTTATATACGAGAAATGTAAATGAATATTAAATTATATTGTTATGATTATTAAATGATAATAAATAAATAAAAAGAAATAATATATGGTTATTATAAGAAAATTAATAAGAAAGCTAAAATTTTATGTAGATGTAAACGGTTGTTTAAAAGATATAAAATGAGTTAGTTTTGAAAAAACGTTTAATGTTGTCAATGCGATTGTTGTTACGGTCTAAGTGCAACATATACAAATCATATGGGTTTAAGTGAAAGGTTTCCCATTAAGTTTATATTTATTATTTTCTCTTATAAAACCTGCAATTTTCCAATTTTTTTCTCCTCAAAAGCAAAATACCAAAACCTCTCTCGAGGTCACTCTTTTTTACTTTTTGTACAATAAAATTTGAAATTTTAAGTTTTTTTTAAATGTACTAATTCACATGAACAAACAAAACCCAGTAAAACCCATAATCCCATTCCCCAAAAAGATGAGATCTTTATATATTGTTTCAACTATAGTTGTATTTTTAGCAATCTTTTTCAGCTTCAAAAACACTAATTTCTTAAAAAATGTGAAAAACAAGCAAAACCCTGTTTCCAATTCCTCAAATTGTGTCCTATGGATGGCCCCTTTTCTTTCGGGTGGCGGGTATAGCTCCGAAGCTTGGTCTTACATTACTGCTTTAGTCGAAAACGAGAGAAACCCTAGTTTTAAAATGAGTATTTACCAACATGGTGACCTGGAAAACATCGATTTCTGGCTGGGTTTGCCCGAAAAAACGAGAACTTTAGCTATAAAGCTCTACCAAACGAAATGCGAAAAAAATGAAAACACAATAGTCATATGTCATAGCGAACCCGGTGCTTGGTATCCTCCTTTGTTTCAAACTGTTCCATGCCCTCCTATTGGGTATGGGAAGTTTAAATCCGTTATTGGCCGAACTATGTTTGAGACTGATAGGTTGAGTAATGAACACGTAAAACGTTGCAACAAGATGGATTTTGTTTGGGTTCCCACCGATTTTCATGTATCTACGTTTGTTGAAAGCGGGGTTAATTCAACCAAAGTTGCGAAAATTGTTCAACCCGTGGATGTTAGTTTCTTTGATCCTATGAAATACGAGCCTTTAGATCTCGAATCTAGAGCCACTTTAGTTTTCGGCACAAAAGGTGTAATCTTGAACATTGAGTTTAAGTTTTTGAGCATTTTCAAGTGGGAATATAGGAAGGGATGGGATGTGCTTTTGTTATCGTATTTAAAAGAATTCTCTGCGGTTGATAATGTTGCTTTGTATTTGGTTACAAACCCGTATCATTCAAGTCGTGATTTCGGCAATAAGATCATAGATTTTATCGAAAATTCCGATTTAATCAAGCCCAGGAACGATTGGGCACCTGTGTATGTAATAGATACGCATATACCACAAACTGATTTGCCGAGATTATACAAATCAGTGAATGCGTTTGTTCTCCCATCTAGAGGCGAAGGGTGGGGTCGCCCTATCGTTGAAGCTATGGCCATGTCATTACCTGTTATTACGACGAATTGGTCGGGTCCCACAGAATTTATAACTGAGGAAAATAGCTATCCTTTAAAGGTGTCTTCTTTTAGTGAAGTGTTGGAAGGACCCTTTAAAGGGCATTTATGGGCTGAGCCTTCGGTGGATTATCTTCGAGTTTTGATGAGGCGTGTGATGAGTAATATAGAAGAAGGTAAGGAGAAAGGGAGGAGAGGGAGAGATAGTATGAGTACCAAATACTCTTCGGAGATTGTTGCTGGGATAGTGAATGATCGTCTGGAAAAGATTTTTGGTTCGAGGGATTGAGATCGTTTTGCTTTATGTGTAAGAGTTGGGTTTCTTCAGAGATAGTGATTGTCATGAGGTTAGTTCGTTATCGGGCTTTACTTCCATGTGATTGTTGGATTGCAGCTTTTAGATCTGTTTTTTAGAATTCTTGCTTAATTAATGGACTGCATTTTGATTGAGCATCTTAAAAACTGTGTTTTTCTGGGATACTTGTCTGAAAAAGTTAAAAGTTTTGAGCTGGATCTGAAAACATTTTTTTCAACTGAGAATATCCAGCTTATTTGCCTCACTAAACATGCCCCTAATTCCTTAAAGCTGGATATAAAGAATATTGTTATAAAGTGAACTTTGTCCTTTTACTATAATGCAAGCTTAAGCTATACCTTTGATTATGATCCTAAAATGTGAATACCAGTTTCGGACATTGTCCTGAAAAGTTTTGAGATGATAAAATTTGGTGTAAGGGATGTTGAATCAACATGTAAATAATGAAGTTTCAGAAATTCGTCGTTCCATAATCTTGAAAATGGAGAAACAAAATTAGAAATTCACAATTTGAGAACATAACCAAAACAGGTAGCACTTTTAATCAAAATAGTAAACCACTTAGAATCTAGTGACCAATTTGCGATACCATGGTCACTTAGAGCTATTTATTATAAGGTAATATATTATTGATCTCCTTTCAAATTGGAGCTCGCTTATTTAGACATACGGGGAGGTTTAGTTTTGCGCTGATGACGTCTCGTTGAAGGTTGAGACAGCTTTTCCTTAGCAGGCTGGTTTTCTCCCAGGATATGAACTCCCCCAATCACTTCCTCTGTCTTTCCACCTGTAAAAGAAATAAAAAATGAAGACTTATCAAATATATATAAAGTTTTGTAGAATATACCGACTTAGAATTTAAATGACTACTACTTCATAGTTGTAATTCGTATACCTGCCACTAGCCACACTTTTTTCACTCTACCCTTTTCTGTACTAGCCTAATGGTTATTTTCTCTGTTGATTTAAATACCGTGAGATATATATGATTATATAGGTTATACAGTGAGTCACACAAAGACTTCTTTAGTATTTGTGAAATATTCTGAAATAGTACAAATTTCGGAGTTCAAGTACTTATCATAAAGCTAGTCTATTTAGCGTGAATGTGCACTTAATAGTGCCAATAAGGACCCAAATTAACATTAAAGCAAAATTTCCCTTATAAGAAATACTGTAGATGAAATTAATAGTAAACAAGAAGACAGTTGAACCATTATGGCTTGAATAAAAAAATTTACAACGATTTGCTATTGAAACCCAATTACACACATGTGACTAATTAGGGGAAAGAAGCATTGTGTAATTTTGAGTTACAACCTAATAAGGAGTGTATAGACAAGATCTAGTTTCATTAATAACGTGTCCACCAAAAACTTGTTAATTTCCGCATAATTACCGACTTCATTTACGTTACTACTGGATTTAGTTGACCCAATAGTATGACTACTAAAAGCTCAATATAGTCGAATGTCAAAATAAAGTATGGATTTTAAATGTATTATGACTTACTTGTTTGGTTCGTGGGTGTGGCAATCAGTGTATCTGGGACTATATAAGGTATAAAAACACCGGTCCCTCTGCGTTCTTTAAGATTTGGGGGCAAGTATCGTTGAATCCTTTGGGGAATGAAAACACCTGTTCCCTTGGTTTTTCCGTGATCATCGACCGCTTTCGTACCTTCATTGTCAAAGCTTTTGGTCTACAACCAGAAAACAAGATAAGATAGCAAAAAATAGATCTTGGTGCCCTTTATGATATAGAATCTTAAACCTCTATTTGGTTTAATTTTGTCTTTATTTAAGCTTTGTATCTGTGATAATTGAAGATATTTTAGAAATTCAATAGAGAATAACATAAAAACGCTACCATTCTTTTATACAGATATGAGCTATATAAAACACACATGTAGAAAAAATGCTTTTAAGGAAATACGTCACTAGTGAAATTCTTCAAACTTGAGTAAAATGAAATTTTGAGGATTAAACAGAAACGAAAATCAGGCTCAGTCTCTAACCTCTATGGCAAGGTTTTGAGTGATTTTCTCAACTTCAATTCTGAAGACTTCTTCAAAAATATCAGAAGGAAGCCGTAGTTCACCATCTTCCAAGTTTGGAGGAAAATCAGACATGGTTAAGAAACTGAGAATTAAGAGATATCTAAGCATATAGGTATATAAGCAGATATTTTGTTTATGAATATGCACCCATATATATAACAACTAAATTTTGTTACTCGTTGAAAAAGAGAGAATGTTCATGACCTTTTTCCGCGGAAATTTAAGGAAAAACAGGTGCTGATTGTTTTAGTTTAGGCTGATACAGTGTCTTGGTACAGGTTTGAATGAAACTTAATTGGGCACTCTTAAAGTTGATTTAGTTTATTTCTATTTATTGTTGGTCTGAATTTACACCACATATGACCACAGTATCCGTACGATTTCTTGTATAGAATTTATATATGTGTTTCCATGTTTGCTCGGTCTAATTCTATTGATAATAGAAGGTCCAGTTAATTGCAATTAATTGCAGACTTGATCACTTGAATTACAACTTGAAATGCAAACAACAATTATTATTGCATCACCTCTCTTATGATTATTAACTTTATTACTAAATTTAGATTAGTAATATTAGAATATGAATTGAGTGCAGTATGAATTCTTATTCTGCCTTTGGTGCTTAGTAACAGAGACATGCGAACTTATTATAGTAGAGAAAGAGGTAATGGATATAATAAATGGTTTTAAGAGACATAATTAAATATTGTAGAACGGTATAGAGGAATGTTCTCATATTCTCATATTTGTATATATGTATGTTCCCGCTCGCACAAACTTATGTATCCTATTTAGACTCAGATATAGATAAACGTTGCAATGAAACAAAATGGTCAACTGAAGAAAACTCGCTATTTGATTGATAAATAAAGAAGAAACCCAAAAGCCGAACTGGCTGGAAACAATTGTCAAGTTATAGAGAAACTTACAATGTAGATAACTCTTTAACCGAACCACATAAACTATTAACGAGAACGAGTTTGCAAATTGCAATACTGAACTGCATTCTGTTTTATTTACCCTGTTAAGTTGGTTTGCTTTGCAAATACACTGTTACTTATCTCGATAGTTAGTAAATAGCAATGTTTTAGTTTATTATGTTCCAAAAAAAATTGTTTAGTACTTCTCTAACATTTAAATTGATAAATTTGTTCCAGGTGGCCTGGGAGCAGTGATAATGCACATCTTTCTTCCACGGTCTACTGGCATTAATCTTTAGTCGTACAAATTCGCCAGAAGCTACTTTCATTCTTTCTGTGCAAAAAATATTTGGCATAGTCTCATAGATTGTAGTTACATTATTAAAGTATTGGCCTCAATGCAAAGGATTGGTTAGTCAGGTTATATACGAGCTTCTTGATTTTTTTATTTGAAAACTCTCGAAGTTTTAGTTGAATCTACTCAATCTCTTATTTAGCCTCGGTAACTTGTTTGCTAAAAAATTGCTACCAAACAAGCCTCTAGTTGTTTCTGGAACAATAGTTCAATTTATTTTGTTTTTTTCCCCACAATTTCTGAGTTGTGATTAAACTTATTCTATCAAGACAAGTTTACTTAAAAGGCTTGTTAGGAAGTGATATTTTCTTTACGCTGTCAATGTTTGTAAGTAGTTTTTATTAAGGAAAAGAGCATAAGAGTCTTATAATGGAAATATATGGATTAATTAATGTCCTAGCTCAAAGGTTATGGATTGATTATGATTGTATTAAAAAATTGATGTTTACTTTCAAAGATTTGTAAACGAATTTGAGCATGGTTTTTATTTGTGTAATTGACAATCGTGTATATATTGTTTTAAGTAGTACGTAGTAAAATATTTCTTATGAAGACGGTCTGATACCTCCTTTTATTATTGCTGTCAGAATTGCTCTAAAGAAGATGGACCTTTTATTGAGTTCACTATTAAGCTACACCGTAGAAGCTTTATATTTCAAGAATTCAAAGAACTTGCCACATGACGGTCATGATTTCGGGAAGTTGGATGAGAATGTACCGAAGGCTTTGTGGAATTAGGGCGAGTGCTACAGGTTACAAGGAGTTCAGGAATTTGGGTGTAAATCTTCAGGATGCGTTCCGCATGTATCTTTATGTTCGTGGAATTACGGGAAGTTTGTAGGTTTTCTTGTAGTATAATTATACGTGGAACAAGTACAATATAGAATACAAGATGATGTGACTTAGGAATGTCGAGGAGTTTCTCGAGGCATAGGTTAATTCAAACCGAGTATGACCTCGGTTTGCTATATGGAATTAGTTTATTCAGGTTTTTTGTTATGTTTTTTTTTTTTTTCTGGTGAGTGGAATCTAATTGTCGAATTTAATGAATTAATGGAATCATGATTCGATTGTGGAAACTGGATTTTCCGGATCTTTGTAGTTGAAAGTAATTTTCTTGTCCCTTGTCCGCTAATAAAACTGGTTTCGACTTCCGATCTAAGAATGACCTTTTAAGTATATTCATTTATTGGGTCAAAATTCTACAGAAAAACTAAAGTTTCAAAGCTGCAACCAAACAAGCCATGTACACGAAATCTTTATGGCGAAGCTTCTTTAATACTCCCCTAATACCCTGGCAGGTTTAGAGGAAATTACTATCATCTTACAAAAAAAAAAAAACACTTTCATCTTCTTCTGTTTAGCCCCAAAAATAAAAACAATTTTACGTCGTCGTTCGGGATAAATGTTATGTGCAAACTGCAATTTATCCGGGAATTGGTCATTTCTCTTTTGTATAATGGATTCTTATATGAAATTATAAAAAATGAAATGACTTCTGAGAAAACCAAGACAAGCCAATCAATATGGTTTTGTTTTTTTAATAAGAAAATAATCTATGAATTATGAGGAGCTTACAGTGATAATTAGGAACCGTGTATGTAATTATTTAAACTTGAAAACCATTTTTATTTTATTTTTATTTTTTTTGGCAGAGAAATATATAAACATAATGAAAACCATTATTGTTGATTTGTTGTAACTGGATTTGAAGGATAAGATATGTTTAATTTTATACGTCTAAATATCTTAATTAAAAGACCTAATCAATATGTATTACCTTGCTTCATCTATGCAACAAAATAATCATTGGATTTAATTAACTCGTTTACAAGTAATTCGTGGTTTCTTTTCTTCTATCTTTTTCATACTAAAAAGAATAATTTAAAGTGGTCTAGTGAAATGTAGAATACTAGCTAGGTTTGTTCAATAGAGAAAAATATGCTATAAGGTGCACACATTTTTTGTATATAATGAGAAAACCCATGCATTTTATTTTATTTTTAAGCGAAGGAAGAAATTTCATTAATGAGTAGATAGTACAAGTCGGATTCCCCTAATTCTTTACAAAGTTTGGAATCTAGGGGACCAATACATAAATAAAAAAAATGATGAAAACCCTATAAAACGAAACCGATTCACTGAATACACAAATAATATAGACAGCTGTCCCCTAACCGAAACATTCAAAATACAATACACTATCCTAGTTCAGAACCAGATACATGCCTACATTGCAAACTTACGTCACTGTTATCACCAACCCATGCATATATACGTATGCTCGCACGCGCGCGTTTACGCGCATTTTGATAATAAAAAAAAACGATGAATAATAGTTCTATAATACACCATATAACATCAGTTCTACCTAACATCTCTATATATATGATCTCTCTATCTAGTTCATTATTTTAACAGTTTGACGGTCTTTTTTTTTGCAATTCTAGGTTGTTAAGTGATAAGTGTTTATAAAAGGAGGCAGAAAAATGGTTGGCAAGAGGATGGCAGTGGTAAACACAAACAGGTTCAAGGAAGAAACGAAAACAACAAACGAAAGATAGGATATATAGTTGATGTTCAAGAAAAGTATATAGTTGCCACTTTCCGATCGTTTATCCTTTAGTAGTGTTTGTAAGTCATGGACAGGAACTATTACTACACTTTTCCGAGTATGTTCACGTGGGATTCCTATACTTTTCAAGTCATTTCAAAGTCGTAAGAAAGCTGATTATCGGGATTAGGAAGGGCTACACAACAGGTTCCAGTTTTGTTCCAACACACAGATGAAAATTGATCCTGATTTTTACTCAAAACTTACTTTTGACATATCATAGGTGTTTCACTTCTTGATCCAACATTTGTTCTACTGCAACGAATAGCTTCACACAGACGTAATCTATTGAGATCGCATCAATGCCATTCTCGAGCTCCTGAAATCCAAAAGACATTCTCCAAATACAAAATAAAATGTGATCAACAAGAATGTAAAACTCTTGCGTAGGTTTGAACTCAAAATCATGTTTTTCGAATAGACCGACCGACCCAAAGAAAAAAGGCTGTCTCCATAATTTAATAATCACTTAATTAGTATGAGTGAATATCAGCAACTCATTCTGGTATTTGAACAATTTTTATGTCAATTGAACTGACCCATGCATGGCTTGCATGCATGATTTTGCAATAGAACCATAATAAACATTTTAAATTTCCTAAAATTTTATATAAAGATGCCAAATAGTCACTTCTAAAGAAACAAATCCTGTCACTTCTAAAAAATTTTGATGAACAAGAATGCAAAACCTTGTGTAAGTTCTTACCAAAAATCATGTTTTTCGAAATAGGGCAACGCACCCAAAAAATTTTCCAAAAAAAAACTTACGTAAAGATGCCAAATAGTCAATTTGAAAAGGAAAAAAAAACTGTCACTTTTTTGAAATCATAGATACAATTATGTTTTGATAGAAACCATGAGGAGTAAAATAATAAAATATAAATTTGTATTAGACTTTGAGGGAAATTGGGTTACTACAAAGTTTTAAATTTTAATGATAGTTATGATTTAGGCGGTTAATTCATATTACCTAACCCTACTAGGTTTATGACTCTCTATTACGTAGTACTATATATATGTAAATATACCATTGCAAATTCATAAAACATTTAGAATTAGTACTATTTTCAGGTTTCATAATTTTCAGTAATACAATATAGAAAGAGAGAGATTTATAGTTGCTAAATACACGTTTGTTCAAGTACAAATACCTCTATATATATAAATACAGTCATGGAGATACCAAAAGGGTTCCGCTTCGCGCCAAAAGACGAGGATCTTGTGGGTTACTATCTCAAGAACAAGGTGATGGGCCAACTTCCTCCTTATAACATGATCATTGAGAAAGATATTTACGGGGAAGAATCGCCATGGGATTTGTTTAATAATAATGATCCGTGGGTTGAGATGCCTGGTGATAAAACCAATTTGATGGTCCTGTATACGTTTACGTCTTTGAAAATCATGGGAAAGAAGACAGAGAACAAAAACAAGGCTCGGAAAGCAGGGTGTGGAACGTGGCATGGTAATACTGGCCCTAAAGATATCATCGACAAAGAAAGTGGTCTTGTGATTGGAAAGAGAGAGATGTTTAGCTTTAAATCTAACAAACAGTCATTGAGGGGAACCATAGGTCATTGGTATATGCACGAGTATGCGCTTACAGGTTCAAGTTTGGACACCATCGAAGGAATACCGAGCTGCGTTCTTTGCAAAATCATAAGGGACGATAGTAAGTTCCTCCAAATATCTAAACCACCAGAACCACAGAAGACTATGAAGAATTCAGCTCATGTTTCTGATCAAGAAGCTAAAGACTATGTAGCAAACACGGTGATGACTACGGATCACAACTTCTTGGAGGGGAGCTGCTCAACCGTATATCAGTCCGGCCAATACAATGGCAATGACGACTTTCTTGATGTTTTTTCTGAAGATGACGAAGAGATGCTGATCGATGAAGATGCGGTATCGGATCGTCAAAGAGAATTAGAAGCAATATGTAGAGGCGATGGTGAGCAACAACACCAAGGAGCTTCGGAGGGGCTAACAATGAATGATCTTGATTTTGAGCGCGCCAGCAAGAGGATGCGGTGTGACTCATTACGAATCGGCTGATCCTGTTTTGTCATATGTACATACACATGCAATTAATTTTGAATATACCTTTAGATAACAATGAAATCATTTGATGTAATTAGAGACTAAGAACTACGTGCAGCTTGATCCCTTGGTTTATAAAAGGGTACGTAGGCCGTCTGTGAAGTTACTACGGACTCAGTTGCATCTTTTAAATTTATTTTATATTTTCCATTCATAGTTTGATTGAGAATCGTACGTTGTAAACCAGGCTAACTTTCATCTGCGACTTACATGAATATTGAAGAGTAAATTTCAATTAATTTATTTGATGAACAAGTTAAGTGTTCTTGTATTGGTTTTTCGGTTATTGTGTTTGGTTGATTCATGTTCATAATAGTGTATAAAGTGTATTTCCGCTCATTGTTAGCTTACTGCTTACCCACAGGAGATGAAAAAAGGGTTCTGCAATTGTTTTGTAAGCTCCTTTTCCTTTTTTCCTTGCTAAATGACCGAGAACTTTAGTCTTTCGGAACATGATGGAAATTTGAACATGTTGGAAAGTATTTAAAGGGATCGGGAAGGCTAAAAACGAAAACACACGAACCGAAATATAAAAGGGGAAAAAAACTTTTTATATATATTTTTTCTTCTTTTTTTTGGTTGTTCTACAAATGGTGGAAGTACCACCTATTTATACTATTTCTCCACCACAAACAACGGTGGAGATCAAAACAATCTGACGGTCCAAAATCGTCTCTAGAATTTTCTAAGCATATTCTTTATAATATTCTACTCAAGAACTAATCTAGATACTTTTAGAACTTGTAGAATAATCTAGAAATTGGGCTAGCTTATTCTAATTACATAGAAGCCCAAAAAAAACTTATTAGCCCAAAAAATAAACTAATGGACCAAATAAAATAAAACCAAACAACTTATAATTTCAACACTCCCCCTTAAGCTTGTTTGGTAAGTCCGAGCAAATTTCTCAATCTTCGAAAGTCTTCGTACTTGAGCGCCTTTGTAAAAATATCCGCAACTTGATCTTGGGACTTCGTATACTTCACTTCAACATCATTTCTTTCAATACATTCACGAATAAAATGATAGCGTGTATCGATGTGCTTACTTCGGTCATGGAACACGGGATTCTTAGCGAGGGCTATCGCGGACTTATTATCAACAAATACTTTTGTCGCTTCATTTTGTGGCATCCCCAATTCCTTCAATAAATTTCGTAACCAAATTGCATGGCAAATACACGAATTAGCGGCAACATACTCGGCTTCACAAGTAGAAAGTGTCACGATGGGTTGTTTTTTCGAACTCCAAGTAAAAGCCGTATCCCCCATATAAAAAACAAATCCACTAGTACTTTTTCGATCGTCTATATCGCCTCCCCAATCGCTATCACTATAGCCAATCAACTCAAAATTATTAGAAAACGAATAATTCAACCCAAAATCAACCGTACCTTTTATATAACGGAGGATTCGTTTCGCGGCCTTCCAATGCATCAAAGTTGGAGCTTTCATATAGCGGCTTATAAGACCAACTCCATACAAAATATCCGGTCTCGTAATAGTTAAGTATCGTAAGCTTCCAACTAAACTTTTGAAAAATGTTGGGTCCACACTTTCGTCTTCAAAGTATTTCGACAACTTTGTAGCGCAATCCACCGGCGTATTTATCGGCTTACACCCTTCCATTTTAAACCTTTTAAGAATATTTTTTGCATAACCTTCTTGCGAAATAAAAATTCCCTTTTCGTTTTGTTTCACTTCAATTCCAAGGTAATACGACATAAGCCCAATATCCGTCATTTCAAATTCCCGACTCATTACCCTTTTAAAATCCTCAAATAATTTTGGATTGTTTCCCGTAAAAATCAAATCATCAACATAAAGGCAAACAATCAACACATCACCATTTTTATCCATTTTCACATAAAGAGAATGCTCATGGGGACACTTTATAAAATCATTTTCTTGGAAATACTTATCAATCCTAGTATTCCAAGCTCGGGGGGCTTGTTTTAAACCGTAAAGCGCTTTTTTCAATTTTAAAACTTTATTTTCATGCCCTTTAATTTCATAACCCGGTGGTTGTTGCAAATAAACTTCTTCTTCTAAGTTGCCATTTAAAAATGCCGATTTCACATCCATTTGATTTATTTTGAGCGGCTAAAGAAATTAAAAATCTTATAGTTTCAAGACGGGCTACGGGAGCGAATACCTCGTCATAATCGATGCCGGCCTTTTGGTTGTATCCTTTTGCGACCAACCTTGCTTTATATTTTTCGGTTTCTCCTCTTGCATTCTTTTTCTCCTTATAAACCCACTTAGCGCCAATAGCTTTGTGGCCTTTCGGTAAATCCGCCAATTCCCATGTATCATTTTTTATTATCGAGTTCATTTCTTCATCCATGGCATTCCTCCAATTTTTATTTTGCATTGCTTCTCCAAGACTTATAGGTTCACAACCCGCAAATAGACAAAAAAGAGTAATATTATCAATAGGTTCGGTTACCTCGTATAACTCTTGTAAGGTCCGGTAACGCGGTGGTCTTTCGCTCAAACTTTCATCAATCGGGGATACTTGGCCTTGTGATTGGGGTGATGGAGGTGGAGTATTTGGCTCTTCTTCTCTTTCAACTTGCTCATCATCTTCATCGCTATAATAAGGGAAAAAATCATAGTCTTCATCCGTTTTGTACCATTCCCATGTTCCCTCTTCATCGAATTCAACATCTCGGCTCACGACAAATTTCCCATTGTCCGGATTATATAGCTTATAGCCTTTCGCCCTCGAATCGTAACCGATGAAAATAAACTTTTCGCTTTTATCATCTAGTTTGGACCTTTTTTGGTCCGGGACATGAGCATACGCAATGCTCCCAAAAACTCTCAAATGAGATATAACCGGCTTTCTTTCGCTCCATGCTTCTTCGGGGGTTTTACCCCAAACACTTCGAGACGGGGAACGGTTCGATAGATAAACCGCACTATCAACCGCTTCGGCCCAAAACTCTTTTGGAACATTTTTACTTTTAAGCATGCTACGGGCCATATTTAAAAGAGATCGATTTTTTCTTTCAACAACCCCGTTTTGTTGTGGGGTATAAGGAACCGTCAAAGGACGAAAGATTCCATTTTCTTCACAATATTTTTCAAAATCATTCGAGGTAAATTCTCCCCCTCGATCCGATCTCATAGCCTTTATTTTTTGGCCGCTTTCATTTTCAACAAGAGCTTTAAATTTTTTGAAAGCATCAAAAACATCGGATTTTTGTTTCAAAAAATAAGCCCAAGTCTTTCGACTAAAATCATCAATAAAAAGGGCAAAATAATTACTTTTTCCGAGAGAACTTGGCTTAATAGGGCCGCAAATATCTGTATGTACAAGTTCTAACGGCTTTTTAGCTCTTGTACTTGCTTCTTTCGGAAAACTTTTTCTCGGTTGTTTTCCAAACAAGCATCCTTCACATAGTTCATCAACATGATCGATATGGGGTAGACCTTTCACCATATTTTTATTACTCAACAACTTTAATCCCCCAAAATTAAGATGGCCAAATCTCAAATGCCAAAGCCACGTTTTTTCTTTAAAACACGCTTTCAAACATTTAGCCTCACCATTATTTATATTCAACGAAAACATTCTATTTTTCGACATCGGGACTTTTGCAACCAAATTTCCATTTTTATCTCACAATAAAAGACTAAGATTCTTCATATGGATATCATAGCCTTTTTCCAAAAGTTGTCCCAAACTCAAAATATTAGATTTCATATTTGGCACATAATAAACATTTGAGATAAAATCATTTTCTCCATTTTTCAATTGGATTAAAACTTTCCCTTTTCCTTTTACCGGAGTTTTAGATTCATCACCAAAATAAATATCCCCATTTACCGTTTCATCAAGCTCGGTAAATATATTTTTATTTCCGCACATATGGTTGCTAGCCCCCGTGTCTAAATACCACGTATTATTTTCTCCATTTTCATTTCCTTTATGCGCAAATAAAAGTGTAGACAGTTCATCATTTTCTTTAGCAAAATTGGACCTTTCCTCAACTTTATTAGAACCGGATCTACACTCGGAAGCGTAATGACCAAATTTTTGACAATTATAACATTTTATTTGAGATTTATCATACCTCGGTTTCCCACTTTGATTAAAATTTCCCCCTCTTCCACGGCCTCTCGTCGGGTAAGAGTTTTGTCTCCTTTCTTCCTTTTCGAAATAGTTGTAACCACCTCGGCCATAACTTTGACCTCGGCCTCTTCCTCGTTGACTTTTCGGGTTGCCAAAACTTTTCTTGTTCATGCTAAACTTCGCTTGGAGAGCTTGTTCGAGCGGCTCTTCTTTGACAACTCTTTTGTTGAGTTTGTCTTCATGGGCTTGGAGCGAGCCCAAAAGTTGATCCACGGTCATAGATTCTACGTCTTT
The DNA here is from genome assembly GCA_963682055.1 of Primula veris. Lineage (NCBI taxonomy): Eukaryota > Viridiplantae > Streptophyta > Magnoliopsida > Ericales > Primulaceae > Primula > Primula veris. The sequence goes on along the minus strand of OY821746.1, from coordinate 33,370,434 downwards.
AGATTCCTCGATGGCCACAACAATATAATCCCACCTAGAATCTAAAGACCGTAGAATTTTTTCGACAACACGAGTGTCATCTAAATCTTCTCCGCATCTTTTCATTTGATTGACGACCGTTTGAACTCGAGAAAAATAGTCGTCAACCGATTCAGAGGCTTTCATACGTAACGCCTCAAAATCACCACGTAAGGTTTGTAGTCGAACCTTTTTCACCTTGTCAACTCCTTTAAAAGAGTTTTCCAACATATCCCACGCTTGTTTACTCGTGGTTGCACACGCCACCTTTTGAAACATCACTTCATCCAAAGCTTGATGGATGATGGTGAGAGCCTTCCGATCCTTCTTCTTCAATTCCTTCAACGTCTCCCTTTGGGCTTGAGTTTGGGTGGCGCCTACTCCAGGTTCGTCATACCCGCTCTCTACGATTTCCCATACGTCTTGGGAACCGAGGAACACTTTCATTCGTATGTTCCAATTATCGTAAAAATCCTTCTTAAGTGTGGGGATGAAGGGGGTCATACCTCCGGCCATTTTGGGACCGACAGGCTCTGATACCACTGTTGGAAATCTGCAGCCGAAAGAGCTAGGGTGAGATTCTGAAGTGAGTTTTGCCTTACGATTTCTATATATTTATCGAATTACATAAATAAGATCATAAAAGTCCTGTTATTCATTTCTACATCTCTAGCTTTAAGCATGATTGACATATACGGACACTACAGGTTTGATGTTGCGGATAAAAGATTACTTAAATTCAACACATAACATGTAAATTATTTGATGAATAAGTATTGGTTTTTCATGTATTGTTTTTCAGTTTTTGGTTGTTACATGTTCTTAATAATGTGCAAAAGATGAAAAAAAAAAGGTTTTGCAATTGCTTTGTGGAATATTGGTTTCAAACTGAGTATGACAATATTATGGAATTAGTTTGTTTCTGGTTCTGCTTTTTTTGTGAGTGGAATCAAATTTTGTCGAATTTAATAAGTTGGGTAAAATTAACAGAATTTTGAGACGGATTCACAAGTTCTAGAGCAACAATATCTCGCTCTAATAGGGGTTAATATTCATGTTAATATCAAAGGTAATTAATCTAATGGCAAGTCCGTATCCCACTCACCAAAGTTTCTTTTAGAGGCGAATGATCGGACAGCTACGTACATAAGTCCTATGCTATACATGCATAAAAATATCTTCCAGCGGAAAACTATCGCCAGCCCTGAAAGTGCTACGTTAGGCAGGCAACACCATGCATAAAAGCTATAAATGCAAACAAACCGCATACGCGTAGATTCTAGACTAACGGGGTTACGCCATATACACATTACAAAAATGTAGTTAATAGAAATATAAGCATAAGCTGTGTCAATTATAAAGAAAAACATTTAAAACTCTACGCTTGATCACATCAAATAAACAAAAGGAACAAGAAACAATCAATGAATCCAAATTTATTATAATGAAGTTTGTGATTACAATCTCGGAAGCTCAGAATTGAAACGCAAGGCATTCTAGCTGAATCACGAAAACAAAAAGTACATCAAACTTTAGGAACTGATGGAGGTTTACGGCCTTCGAAAAAAGCCCGCTTAAGTAAATTAGAACCATATGGTTTTGACATGATCCTAACAGCCACATCCAAAAGAAAATCCTTAGAAGGATCAATCTGATCATTAAATTTCTTAATAGCTTCACGACAGTTATTCTCCTGATATCGTGTCAAAATTCTTTTCCAAAGATCGGCATAACTGGAGTTCTTGAAAAAACCTTTAGAGCTCCCTATATTCTCGAGAGCTTCCAGATAAAAAGAATTGACTCGATCATCTTCCTTCCTCGTATCGACCTCACACTTCTTAAACTCTCTCTTCAATATGGCTTTTTTCGCCCGGAGGTTTCTCATTCTCATCATCTTCGCCTGAGCACGAAGGTGATGAATTTCCTTATCCTTTCGCTTCGCCTCGCGTTTGAGCCTTATGATCTCGTTGTGACCACCTTCAACTTTTTCTGGTGATGAACACGAAGAAGACATGGTTAGGAAACCTTAAAAGTAAAAGAAATTAAAGTACAAAGTTATATAAGTTGATATATTTACTTGTTTCAGCGGGAAATTAAAGGGAAAATTAAAACTAAACCAGGTTCGAATGAAACTAAATTAGATTCAAATGAATCTGATTTAATGCATATCTGTTTATTCTTGATCTGGATTTACACAAAACACAACCATGGTATCCGTACGATTTATACTATCGAAGTTATATGTTTCTTCCCAAATTCGATTTTCTATTCCTGATGTTGTTATAAGTGTTAATAATTATAATTAATTTTAGAATACTAAAACAATTTCAAATGCAAACAATAATTATATTTGCATCTCTCCTAGTTAATTAGAATTAAAGGAAACAACTAAATCAGATTTTAACACTATTGACCAGTTTTCGCAGGAATTAAAGGAAACTAGGTGTCTATGATTATTATTTAGGCCAATATTTTGTTTTCAAATAATGCCCAATAGGTACCGTTTTTGGACTTATATTACTCATAACTACCTCCATAATTTCACATTCTCTATAGGTACCACTTTTTAATTATTTACTTTATTTACCAAAACGCCATACACATATTTCAAAAAAAATGGAAAAAAAACACATAAAATTATATAAAATGCAAAAAATCTCAAAATAAATGAAAAAAAAAAACAAAAATTATAAAAATGAAAAAAATCAAACAAAAAAATGATTTTTTTTTAAAAAAATCACAAAAAATGATTTAAAAAAATCACAAAGAAAATTACAAAGAAAATAAAAAAATTATAAAAATCACAAAAAATCACAAATTTTTTAAAAAAATTACAAAAAAAATAAAAAAAATTATAAAAAATGAAAATAATCACAAAATACTATAAAAAATGAAAAAAATCATAAAAAATTATTAAAAAAACAAAAAAAATCACAAAATTATAAAAAAAAATGAAATAAATCACAAAAAATCAATTTTATTGAACTTTATGCCCTTTCGACTGTAATAGATGCACTTTCGACTGAACCAGATACACTTTTAGCTGAACTACATGCATTTTCAGCTGAACTACATGCACTTTTAGTTGAACCAGATGCAGGTTTTATAGAACGATATGCACTTTTATTGAACTAGATGCACTTTTGTCTGAACCATATGCACTTTCAGTTAAACCAGATGAACTTTTAGCTGAACCATATGCACTTTCAGTTGAAACATATGCACTTTCAGTTGAACCATATGCACTTTCAGTTGAACCAGATGCACTTTTAGTTGAATCAGATGTATTTTTAATAGAACTATATGCACTTTCAACTGTACTATATTCATTTTCGACTAAACTATATGCACCTTTAATTTAACTATATGTAGTTTTCACTAAATTAGATGCACTTTAAGCTGAACCAGATGTACTTTCAGCTGAACCAGATGCATTTTTAACTGAACTATATGCATACTCACTTTTATTGAACTATATTTACTTTCGACTGAATTGTATGCATTTTCAACGGAACTAGATATACTTTAAGCTGAATTGAATGCAATTTCGACTCAATTTTATACATTTTTGACTAACTATATACATTTTCGACTGAACTATATGCACTTTTATTGAACTATATAAGTTTTTGACTGAACTAGATGCACTTTCAGCTCATTTAGATTAAAAAAATGCATATTTTCATGGAAAAATCATTTTCTTGTATAAAAAAATTCACTTTTCGGTATAAAAGGTTATATCGACAAAAAAAAATTATATATTTTTTGTAATTTTTTAAAAAGTTTATGAATTTTTAATTTTTTTATAATTCTTTTTTTTTTTGTGATTTTTGTGCTTTTTTATAATTTTTATAATTTTGTGATTTTTGTTATTTTTTTTATAATGTTTTGTGCTTTTTTGTGCTTTTTTGTGCTTTTTTTGATTTTTTTGATTTTTTTTATAATTTTTTCTGATTTTTTTTTGGTTTTATAGAATTTTGTTGTAATTTAAAATTATTTTTTTGGGTTTGTAGAGAGATAAAATATGTATATTATATTTTGGTTTGTATGACCATTTAGTAAATAAACTAAATAATTAAAAAGTGTTATCTATGAGTAATATAAAATTATCAAAATATTTTTATATTCATTTTCGACTAGATTATAAGGCGTGTTTCGTTCCAGATTTTAAGCTCAAGTTTTGCTTTCGTTTGTGTAACTTGTATACAATTACAATTACTTGGCCAGTTTAAAACCCGACTTTTTTTTTTTTGGCGTTTTGATCTGAAACGTCTTGAAATTTTAGATGGGTGAACATTAAAGCCAACTTAATTGCTCTAAATTAGCTGCAATTAAACAAGCCCATGATTGATTTTCCAGCAGCATTATGAAATATTTTTTCACATGTTTAAATCCTGAGAATATTCTACTAGGGAGAGTGTACATATAAAGAAGAAATACGAATCAAACATTTGAACATTCCAAACAAGATACTTAAAATAAACAACAAAGCAAGCACATAATATTTGAGCATGTGAACTGGAAACCTCATCTAGTAGCCGAACAAAAATGCAGACTTAAGATGACTTAAATAAAAATTATTACAAGAATTTAAAATAATCAGCCACACACACACACAAATATACTTATCGATGAAGTCTTGATTATAAGCTAAAAGAAGCTTGTAGTTCCGTATTTTTACGCCTCTAAAGCTTATGATTTATATGCTTTTAGCATAATTACAAAAACGGTTTAGAGAAAAAAAATTACGTTCAGCATCTGAATATACGTCTAACAAACGGAAGTTATTTAACATTATTGAATTGTTCATTGTAGTATGGAAACTACCAGGCACGGGTTTCATATTACCGTTCCAAACATGCCTTGGTATTTTTATGAACCAGTGTTTTGAGAGCATACAAATTGTTTACGATCAACTCAATTTTGATTATACATACGGTTAACTTCTATACAAACCCATAAATCCGCTACTATTGTTTCCTTCATAAAAATTAATCAAGGCACCAGCACCACAAGAAGTCGCTTGGGAAGAGTTTTTTTTTTTTTTTGAGATAAAACTTGGACATTTACATAAACAAAATGCAAGTCTGATAGAAAGATATGAAGTAAAATCTTAAAATCGATGTTCAGGTAAAAGAAGCTGAAGGTCCAGAACAGCTTATTTCAGCCCCAAAATTCGACAAAACACCTATTTCAGTCAAAAGAACGCACAAAATTTATCCTAAGACGCCTACTTAGCAATAAAACATGAATTCTTTCACATTGTCTTTTATGTTTGGTTCAGCACGAACACCCGTAGCTCTCTCTCTAGTACCACTTGCACCGGCTGACCTGGGAATTAGTGTTAAAGATCACAAGGAGGCACAGATCTATTGCATAACGCTGACAAGGTACGGCGCATTAATAGCATAAGTTTAATTTATAACCTATGTAAAGAAGTATTGGTGACTGAAATTAAAAATAAATTTTGTCAATCTTTTGTTGCCTCCTCCATCATTCCCTATAAAAAGAAATATATATGTCTAGCTAGATTACCCAAGGAAAGTTAACCAACTCTAGTATTCAACATGCAGGAAATCATTTTTTTCATTACTAAATATAGATTATTGATTCAAATAACTTTAGAGAAAGGTGGATTGTCCAAGTTGTTAGGACTTTAGCATACTAAGGGAGATTATTATCAAAAAAACTGTAGATTCTTTATGATGTATTTCATCCCCTTTGATTTATGAAGGTCGATTAGACATTAATAAGAACAAGACAAAAAGGTACCTTAAAAGAAAATTTTCTGGTAAATAACTTATTCGATGATGATCGAATGAAACTTGCTCTATGTTTTTCATTGCCTGATCATCTTCGTGTTCATCGCTTATCTCTCCTTCCTCCATTGTGCTCATAGCTACAATAAAATGTTCCAAAATTTTACTTACTTTTTTAGAATTTGTTCTAATGAAAAGTTTTCAGGTTTAAGGTTGTGAGTAAAATGATGAGGATATTATTCTATATATAGAGAAAATGTGTCGTCAAGTCTAGGGTTGGAAACGACAATGAAATTTTAATTTTTTTCAAGATGTGGCGCCGCAATGTATGTAAAAATGTTTTTTTAGGGTTAGAATAACAAGAATGGAAAATGGGCCTAAATTGATAAAACATGTGAATCCCGGGTTAATGAAGACACGGTCTAACGATGTTAACTAACCCAGAACCGTCCTTGAATTGATCTAACGCTTGATCTTTAAGTTTGCTAAAGAGGTGAATCATGTCATATTGAACCACGCCCGTTATATATATATATATATATATATATATATATATATATTATCTTTAATTCAGGATCTAATCTTAAAGCTAATCCCGAGAAATGACCGGGGGGTTTATATTCGTTTGTTTCATAGTAAAAGTTTGCATGAGAAAAATATTTTCATGAAAAAGTTTTACACTGAAAACTTTGTTTGACTTTCATTTACGAGCGGTTGGTGCATAAAAAATCTTCCCACCTAAAATTTTATATAAACTCAAGTTTTTTTTTATATAGATTGTTTTTTTAACAATAATTGGTAAAAAAAAATCTCAACATATATAGAAAACTTTAACTAAACACATATTTTCTTTCATGTACGTCACTTGTAATAACTTATAAATTTCCAGCCTATAAATTCATAAAATTAGAAATATAGAAGATATTATTGACTTTTTTTAGCTTCTCAAATTTTCTAGGGTTTTTAGATTTCTAAGATTTTTTATATTTTATTTTATCTGTTTTTTGTTATTTTCAGATTTTTCCCTTTTTTTTATTGGTTAATTTGATTTTATCTTTTTCATATTTTCTTGAGTTTTTTAGATTTTTCGGGGTTTTTTTTTATTTTTTTATTTGTTAATTAGATGGAATTGGAATAATTATTAAATAATTTTGAAAGTATTAGACCTATAATTAATAATAATTACAATACTAGTATTAGAAAGAATATAGCGAGCCTCCGCAAACCGTTTACAATTGGACGATGTTGATTACTAGTCTTTTACATTCAGAAACGAAGTCACTGGAATCATGCCTTGGCACAAAGTTAGTAATTCCGAAAATTGTTAACAGGTTCAAATTTTGCTCAACACAGATGAACATTGATCCTGATTTTTACTTAAAACTACTTTTGAGTTTTGACATATCATAGGTGTTTTCTTCTTGATCCAAACGTAAATATTGAGAACACATCAATGCCAGTCTCGAGCTCCTGAAATCCAAAAGGCAACTCCAGAAAGAATTTTTTTTGATGAACATGAATGCAAAAACTTGTTTAAGTTCTCACCAAAAATCATGTTTTTCGAAAAAGTATGCTAGTTTTTAAACAATAGGGTCACATGAACTATGATTTCTCTTTGTAACAATGTATAAAAACTAACCCATGTATTAGTTTGCTACAATAAGCAGACGTTTAATTTTCCAAAAAAAAACTTACGTAAAGATGCCAAATAGTCAATTTGAAAAGGAAAAAAAAACTGTCACTTTTTTGAAATCATAGATACAATTATGTTTTGATAGAAACCATGAGGAGTAAAATAATAAAATATAAATTTGTATTAGACTTTGAGGGAAATTGGGTTACTACAAAGTTTTAAATTTTAATGATAGTTATGATTTAGGCGGTTAATTCATATTACCTAACCCTACTAGGTTTATGACTCTCTATTACGTAGTACTATATATATGTAAATATACCATTGCAAATTCATAAAACATTTAGAATTAGTACTATTTTCAGGTTTCATAATTTTCAGTAATACAATATAGAAAGAGAGAGATTTATAGTTGCTAAATACACGTTTGTTCAAGTACAAATACCTCTATATATATAAATACAGTCATGGAGATACCAAAAGGGTTCCGCTTCGCGCCAAAAGACGAGGATCTTGTGGGTTACTATCTCAAGAACAAGGTGATGGGCCAACTTCCTCCTTATAACATGATCATTGAGAAAGATATTTACGGGGAAGAATCGCCATGGGATTTGTTTAATAATAATGATCCGTGGGTTGAGATGCCTGGTGATAAAACCAATTTGATGGTCCTGTATACGTTTACGTCTTTGAAAATCATGGGAAAGAAGACAGAGAACAAAAACAAGGCTCGGAAAGCAGGGTGTGGAACGTGGCATGGTAATACTGGCCCTAAAGATATCATCGACAAAGAAAGTGGTCTTGTGATTGGAAAGAGAGAGATGTTTAGCTTTAAATCTAACAAGTCATTGAGGGAGGGGAACCATAGGTCATTGGTATATGCACGAGTATGCGCTTACAGGTTCAAGTTTGGACACCATCGAAGGAATACCGAGCTGCGTTCTTTGCAAAATCATAAGGGACGACACTAAGTTCCTCCAAATATGTGAACCACCAGAACCACAGAAGAATAAGAAGGATTCAGCTCATGTTTCTGATCAAGAAGCTAAAGACTATGCAGCAAACACGGTGATGACTACGGATCGCAACTTCTTGGAGGGGAGTTGCTCAACCGTATATCAGCCTGACCAATACAATGGCAATGACGACTTTCTTGATGTTTTTGCTGAAGATATCGAAGAGATGCTGATCGATGAAGACGCGGTATTGGATCGTCAAAGAGAATTAGAAGCAATATGTAGAGGCGATGCTGAGCAATTATACCAAGGAGCTTCGAAGGGGCTAACAATGAATGATCTTGATTTTGAGCGCGCCAGCAAGAGGATGCGATTTGACTCGATATGAATCGGCTGATCCTGTTTTGTCATATGTACAATGTACATACATATGCAATTAATTTTGAATATACCTTTAGATAACAATGAAAACAGCTGATGTAATTAGAGACTAAGAACTACGTGCAGCTTGATCCCTTGGTTTATAAAAGGGTACGTAGGCCGTCTGTGAAGTTACTACGGGCTCAGTTGCATCTTTTAAATTTATTTTATATTTTCCATTCATAGTTTGATTGAGAATCGTACGTTGTAAACCAGTCTAACTTTCATCTGCGATTTACATGAATATTGAAGAGTCAATTTCAATTAATTTATTTGATGAACAAGTTAAGTGTTCTTGTATTGGTTTTTCGGTTGTTGTGTTTGGTTGATTCATGTTCATAATAGTGTATAAAATGTATTTCTGCTCATTGCTAGCTTACTGCTTACCCACAGGAGATGAAAAAAGGGTTCTGCAATTGTTTTGTAAGCTCTTTTTCCTTGCTAAATGATCGAAAACTTTAGTCTTTCGGAATATGATGGAAATTTGAACATGCATATTTGAAATTTTGAATACAATGGATTTACATGTTAATATCCATTTAGGTGCGCGGTCCAGAATAGTTTCTAGAACACTTGTTTGGATTCTCAAATTTCAAACAGACATGTATTCATCTCAATCCCGCCATGAAATCACAAGGCAGTTTTTTTTTTTACATCAGCCTCTGGCTAATTCTTACTATATGTTAAAAGAATCATTTTTTTCTAAGTGCATCTAACGTTGAAAATTTGTAATTTAAAAGCATGGGAGTTCACAGTATTTTAAGTTTTTGTACACATAAGTAGTGCCTTATTTCAATTCTGTATCCAGAAAACAGGCATTTTGATTTAGTGTCCTAAAAAACGATTTTCAGATCCTTCAAGCTAGTTCAACCAAATGCAGTATTGCTTTTAAAGTTGGGCAAAGAAGCTGAGGTTAAAAAGTGCAAATAAACAAGGCAGAGGTCCAACTTATTTGCTGAAAATCTGCAGCCGAATGAGCTAGGGTCAGATTATGAAGTGAGTTTTGCCTTATGATTTCCATATATTTATCGAATTACATAAATAAGATCATAAAAGTCCTGTTATTCATTTCTACATCTCTAGCTTTAAGCATGATTGACATATACGGACACTACAGGTTTGATGCTGCGGTTAAAAGATTACTTAAATTCAACGCATAACGGACAACTTACTATGTTTGTACACACCTTTCATAAATGTAAGCACTCCTATCTGAATAATTGTGCTTAATGTTAAATTCGCATTTATACGTGTGTCTTGTTCTCTTAAACTATGATAAAATTATGTTTCGCTTACAATTTTTCTTTTCATTAACATTAAGCAAACAAAAAAGTCTTATGATGACTATATCAAGGCGCTCAGGACGCTGCATTTTGTGAAGGTTATAGTTAATGGAGCGAATGCATCTTCCCTTAAAGCCTCGACTACGTCTTGCAACTTTAAAAATGCTCAAAATTTCTCATACAAAATTGACCTAAATTTCGATGTAAAAGACAAATGGTTATTGGTTACTCTTACCCAAAAGTAAAAGTAAATAGTAATGAAATAGTACAAGCCTTTTTTGATCCTTGAAAATCATATTGTCTCATTCTGAAGCAGAGTAATAGAATCATTAGTAGATGAAGAGGATTTTGAAACAATATTAGCAAGCAAATCAATAAATGCCCCTATTATAAACCCATGATTTATTTTCCCATTAACTTTCAAGTACCAACCTAACAACTCTTCCAAACAATCCCGATCTTTCAACCCATGACCTTCCACCATTTCTTCCATTGACTTCTTAAAATCCGCACATGGATCATGCGTATCTATTGCAATCACTATGCTATTTTTGTACAAGTTCCTCGCTCTTTTTTCTTCAAATAAAATCGCCTTGGCATTATCGAAGTCAAAAAACAGCCTCTCTGAATGAAGTGATTTTCTAGTCACCTCTAATAACTCGTCATCTGTGTCGTCGTATTGATCAGAAAAATAAGCATGTTCAGATGAGTTTTTGAAACATGATTCAGGCAATAATTTCCCAGTCGTGCTATCGTGGGACTTGAAAAAGAGGGTTTTGGTTTGATTGCTTGAAGGCCATTGCCATGATTTATCTTCTTTTTTCTGTTTCTTGGTTAGAAACGATAGCTTCATTTTTTCTAAATAAGTTTTAATAAGTGATTGAGAGGAATGGTTTAGCCCAGATATTTAATATAAATAGAAGAGGTGATTATAATTTACAGAAAATGGAGTAAGGTGAAAATGACATAGACCTGTTCGACTTTTTGCATTGAATAATGCTTTTAAGATTCAGTGATTAAAATATTCAAGTTCTTGTGTATATTATGAGGCGGAACCGGTCTTTGAATATGGGAGGGGCTAAATTAAACGCGTATTTTCTTCTAATTATCTGGGAGGTTAAAATTATAAAATGCTAAAGTAGCAATACTTGAGCAAAAAATTCTTGGTAAGAAATTGTCTCAGTTTTTATCAAAAATGTCAGAATTTTAGCTCTATTAGCGTCGTCCTGAAGTTGAATCATATGTATATAATATTTTGTAACTATGAGGATGCTGAAATACTGTAATCGTCAAATTCTCAGTAAAATATATGAAAACAATTCGTGTTTTTTTGTAATTTGAGAGTCATTTAGCCAATTTTAGCTAGTTTTTCACTTAGTCTATAATGTAAAATAACCCTACAACATAGAGAAGAGCTCACATTTCAGATTAGCTACCTATTTTCACTATTTTGGTAAAATTACCCTTTTAAGGCATAGAAGAGCCTAAAAATGAGATGTTCACAGTTCACTTATTATTTACTGTTATTTAATCTTTTGTTGATGTCTCTTTTCAGCTGGAATTTTGCTTAAGAGTCAACTCTCTTAATTCTTAACACATAAATAAAGCACATGAAAACTTTGATTTTTCTACCAAATGACTCCAAATAATGACAACTTGCTAATGACAAGAGGAAAATGTGGCATGCTAACTGACCTTTTTTTTCACCATTTTTATGTACAAATCAGACTCTTTAGTTAGTTTGACATAAAGGGGGTGTGTGTGTGGCATTTTTCTGCTTGGATTAGGTTCAAATAAAGAATTGAGCCAAGGAAGATGAATTTTGATAAAGACAACTCATTAAAAGTTAAAATTTATGTTGTGACAATAACAACTTATTTGAAAATCTGAACTGTTATCCTGAGTGTTTCTCCTGTTCTTGTGTTTGGACATGAAGTTCATGAACAAAACTCACAAAACTATGGATCGACAAACCAAATTTCACATGAACAAAATCATTTCGCAGACTACTTGGAAGCACCAACAAATGGTAGATAATATAAATCGACAGTACCCAAATCAAGAACACACTATTACACAACAATTCACGGCATATATAAGTTGAAACAGTACTTAATGCAGAAAGTGTCTGCAGAAACATCATACGAGAACATTCATCTACGAAACTAGAATCCATAGATCTTAACAACAATAACTGAAATCAGCATACAAAATCATATGCATGTGTCAAAATATAAAGATTCCAAGCATCAACAGAAAATAGGTGGCACCAACAAGAAAACCATACATTTGCTGTCTTTTAACAATTATAATAGCCAGAAATAAAATTGCACTTTTTCCTAATGTCAAAAGATTCATGGATACAGTGGTGTAATTAACAAAATAGAAGCCAGAAAAAAAAAATGACAAGCATGGTGAACAGATTTTGAATAGCAGACTAAAACGATAAGTAAACTGCAAAAACATCAACACGAAACAAAGTCTGGAAAACTAGATTTATAGGTCTTCAACATTGATAACCAACCAAAAGGAGCACAAAATATCATGTCACAGAGACGTTTAAGAATCTTTAAAGTACCAACTACAATTACAACCAAAACAGACGAAAAACATAAAGTTACTGTTTTCAAATACTCATTTCGGAAAATACCGAGAAAATGTTTGCCCCCTAGTACCTCCTTGGGCCCCCTGGACCACCACGGTTAAAACCACCAACCACCTGCGGCGCCTGTTGCTCCTCTGCCGCCTTAGTCAGACCAGGTAGATCGCCCATACCAAGAACAGCAAGCATTTCAAGGGTTTCCTTATCAACCTCGATCCTATCAAGCTTAATAGCTGACTCGTCGGGGACAAAGTCCATCCTCCTCTCCCTCTCCTCCTCTTGAAGCTTGAGAGAGATACCGCGGACTGGGCCCTTTTGGATCCTCTTCATGAGATGAGTGGAGAAACCAGCAATCTTGTTGCGGAGTCGCTTTGAAGGGATAATAGCAACTTCTTCGAGGATCTTCTTGTTGGTATGGAAATCCATAGTCATCTTGGAGTAGTACCTCTCAATGACCTGGCGGGAAGATTTCTTCACGGTCTTGGTACGGACACGACCCATGTTTGCGAGTGTTTAGAATCCTTAGAAAAATCCAACAAATACAAGGGTTTAGTATAAACAGGGTACTTCATTCAACTAACACTACAACTCCAAACACATAACGAGATAATAGACTTCCATTCTGAATTGTCAAGAGTATTTAAGATGTAAGAAGATGGGACAAAAACAAAGTTTTAGAGTCAACAGAGTGCTGCATTCAACAAATAATACATACTTCATTGGGTTATGAGATACGTGAAATGTATGCTTCCTTTCTGAATTATCAAACCATTTAAGCAAAGGGGAAAGGAATAAAGGATTTAATATCGAATATCAATAAAGTACTTCATTCGGCTAAAATAAAAAACTCCAAATGGATCCAGAGCTAACAATATAAAAAAAAAAACTCTGAATTCTGAAAGTCAGGAATCTTGTACACTTCTAAAGATCAAAAACTTAATAAACCACATGAAGTAGACATTACTATTAATTCCATGAAGACGTTACTATTAATTCCATGAATACAGGAAGCCAGCTTAAAAGCTCATCAAAATTTTGAACCATGATAAAATATTGACGAAATGATAATAATAAGAGTTTTTACGAGGTCAGTTACAGTAAAAGCAACCGAACATAGAAATACTTGTATATGCCGTTTATAGTTAAAAAATTAATTAAAGACAAGACGATTTATACCCCCAAAATACATGTACTCAAGAATTGAGAATCGAGATCTCAAATTTAAAAGAGCCTTGATGATCGCATAAATTCAAAAGTTTAAAAATGATTACTTCTTTTTAAGGATAAAGGGCAATATGCATGATGCTTCTTATTATTGCTATCCCTAATCATTATTTCTTAAAATTTCATCTTTAATTGGTTAAACCGGGCTTCCGTAACACTGGGAGTACTTATACAAATTGGGAGAAGCAAAAACATTAACTTCAACTATAGAACACAAGCTAACTGTAAGTTATCATGTCCGCTTATTGACTACCAAATGCCAAATGCCAAACAGTAAGCAATATCTGCAATACAAGTTATAAATATAGGAAAAAAACCTTGACTAGCATATACAGTACAATGACAAACATTCAAGCTGGAGTAGATATTATATTAAGGTAATCAATTCAGGAGTCAATTTACGAAATTTTAAAAATTACAGAGTTGAAACTCAAAAGGATGTATCAACTAAATTTCTCTTATAATGTCAAATGATAAACTTCACAGTTAAACACTATAAACCACGGTTGCGTTTCAACAATTCTAGAAAGTATTTTCACTGACAAAATGTTAAGTTCTAAACACCTACAATAAGTACAGGTCAATTACACACACACACACAAAAAGTATGTCTTCCAAGTATCTAAGACTCCTGAACCTAAAAGACCTAGTTGTTCACTGAAAATGGCCTTCAAGAATATAACTATCTTGATAAAGAAACAAGTTTCTTTTTCACCTTTCTAAACTGCTTTAAAAACATATTGTATCTAGTATCTACAATCACATGACTAATTCTATTATTTTAAGTTGAACAATGAACATAAAACATCTTAACAGCAATTAGCACTGAACTAAAAAACCAATGATATAAAAGGAGCAAGGCGGGTTTTGGGCAGAAACATATCGCATAATGACTAATCTAGCCTAATATACTTAATAATCACCAAATCCGCTTAATAATCGCCATATTACCAAAGCTCTCAGGCTCCCCTACTGCTAGCTTTTTATAACACTGCTAAAAAATGACTAACTTCCACAAATACAATCCATAATTGTTATTCATAACTTGATCTTAAACGGCTAATAGTTGTGAATACCATAAAATCGAAACAACCTAAACATATGTTCACAATATCCATTTAAATCAGAAAAAGGCTAAAAAATAAGAGATGCAATAGTTAAATAATAATAACAACAAAACGAATAAACCATTCAATAAAAGAATAAAAACCCAGTATTTATTTAGTTCCAATAAACAGAAAATGTTAAGAAAAATCAACCTAAACACTATATGGTCTGAATAAAAACTTATTTCTCTACTAAAAACTAAAAACCCAAATATAACACATGATATATTTAAATCAGACAAAGCTAGAAAACGAGAGATAAAATAGCTAAATAATAATAACAGCAAAACGAATAAACCATTCAATAAAAAAACAAAAACCCATAATTTATTTAGTCCTAATAAACATAAAATGTGAGCAAGAATATAAAGTATAAAACACTCTTTACATGTTTTTTTCCTCAAATTCACCTAAACATTATATAGTCTAAAAACACTAATTTCTAGTTAATAAGAAAATAAAAACCCAAATATAACACACCAACAAAAAAACATCAAAATTCACAATCTAGTTAAATAATAGTAACAGTAAAACAAACAAACCATTCAATAAAAAAACAAAAACCCATTATTTATTTAGTCCTAATAAACACAAAATGTGAGCAAGAATATAAATTATAAAACACTACATATTTTTATTTATTCTCAAATTCACTTAAACAAATTAAAGTCTAATAACACTAATTTCTCGTAAATAAAAAAATAAAAACCAACATCATTCACAATCACCATTTAATCAGAAAAAGCTAGAAAACAAGATATAAAATAGTTAAATAATAATAACAGCAAAACGAATAAACCATTTAATAAAAAAACAAAAACCCATTATTTATTTAGTTCTAATAAACAGAAAATGTAAAGAAAACTTACCCAAAAAAGCTAAGGTCGATTATTTATTTTACAGCCGCAAAGAGTTTTAGAGAGATACAGAGTTATATATATATATATATATATATATATATGTATTTATATATAATTGAATTAGGGTTTGTTTATTTATTGAATAATATCCATACTTTGATTATATTTCTATAAGGTAATAATATGTTTACTTTCAACCATAAATTGCCTCACAACATTTTAAATACTAGTTTTGATGGTGTTATCGTTTAATTTGATCTTTTATGCCTTTTTTTGTTAAAACTTAAACGCGTAGATAAAAAATATTTTAGAATAAATTT
The DNA here is from genome assembly GCA_963682055.1 of Primula veris. NCBI lineage: Eukaryota > Viridiplantae > Streptophyta > Magnoliopsida > Ericales > Primulaceae > Primula > Primula veris. The sequence continues at coordinate 33,354,253 of OY821746.1, read as the reverse complement.
ATCAAGATCAAACAAAAAGGAACAATAAGCGTTTGCGAGATTTTTAGTTCTGAATCGAATAGTTTCATATTGGAATATTGTTTTTAAAACAATGGGTTTACGCGGAGCTTACGTTCTGTTAAGTTTGGTTTTTAAAAACCGATGACTTTGCAGATGGAATTAACTTTTAATCAATTTTATTTTGTGAGATGGCGTAGTAGTTAATCAGATTGATCTACTTTTTTAGTTTGGCTAGGTTGATTAGTATATTATGGTTAGTTCGACCCAAGTACATTACAATTGTCTTGTAAATGCTTAAAAATAAATAATACTCTCTTGAATTGTTTGTCCTTTTGTCAATTTCTTTTTTTTACAAATCTTGCGATTATTTATATTTCTAAGAGCTTTAATATCAATTATACATTCATGCATTAAATTTAAATTTGTAATGAGAAAAAGTTGGAACATTTGTTAATTTTTAGTTGAATCTTACAATGAAAAGGAAACAATGGAATGGAGGGAGTAGCAATCGTATCGTTTTAACCAGTGTATATTAGTGGCAAACGCTTTTCGTTCAGTGATATGTTTTTATCCATTGAACGGATGAATTGTATCAAGAATTAAGATTTTGGAGTAATAATGTGAGATCTTAAAGTATCCTGATAAAGTAGAACTCTAACTGAAAATACAGTAAAATGCATTGTAATTACTTTTTGGGCTCTCCATATAACGGGCCTTAAGATTAATGGGCCTTATTTGGATTAAGCCCATTAGTGATATAATAAAACTTAGTATTTTGTAATGGAAACACTTCATCGGTTCCTAATTAATTAATTAATTATCGACTATGCAAATACATGTAATTTTGATCGATTAATAATTTATATCAAAATTACCAAAATAAATTTTTTTTAAAGTTAATCATATAAGTCAAACATTAAATTATATGATTTAGTTTTAAAAATTTTTATTTCGATATTTTTGATTCATGTTATAAGCAGCTCAAAATTACACGTAATTTTGTACAGCACAATTAAGAATTTTTTTTAGACATTTTACATTTGAAGAACCTCTTCTCAAGTAAATAGTAATAATATTTGTTTCAATAAAGTTTTATGTTTTAAAAACACGACACATGATGACATAAATTACAAGTTTCAACACCGGAATCAGAGTTGAAAGCTACATTGACACGGGAGAGAGTCGTCGAGACAACCAGCCTATTCTCCTACTATCATGAGTTTTACTGTTTGACATTTTCATAGTAAATAGGAGTAAATAAACCTGTATCTAACTAAAACTCTGAAAAAGAATTATCCAATATTTGAGATTTAAGTTAACTACTTTCTGGGTACTATAAAAGCCTAATACGATATTAATCTGGAACTGTTGGTGCATTCATTTTTACTCAAGAGAGCTTCTTGGCCGTAGGGAAACTATTCAAAATACACACAAATTTCAGAATCAGGATTACCATGTCGTAAAAGTAACTCCACCGAAACCGGAAAAAGAAAAAAGAGAAACAGTAAATAAACTATAAAAAAAAAAAAAAAACCTGAAACCATACAAAACGAATACATAATCACATAAGCAAACACATCTTTTTCTTCATAAGATACCGATACTAAAACTCAATACGATACTGAAACTAAAACTCCATATGTTCAGAGCACCTATTTCTCCACCATCCGTTTTTATACCGCAAAATCACACATCCTATTTACTTTCTACTTGCAAAATCTTCTGAATCAACTAACATCTAGTTTACGAATACAACTATACAGAATAAACTGCAACTTATATAAATTAATTTATATACGAATAGACCATAGGAGCTCCATTTTTTTCTTCTTGCTTTTTCACATTTGATAATCAAAGCCATTGAAATCCATCGAGGAGGCACCTTGGTCGGAGAAGTGAGCGGGTGGTGGGACTGGTTGGATGTCGGCAGTGGTAGTGATATCATGTATGCTCGATCTTTTTCGATCTTTCTTCACCGAGTTTTGTCGCAGAAAATACTTTTGGGCATGGCTAGCAACTTGTGTAGGTGTCCTAGTCACCACCACATTTCTCGAGATGCTCCTCCAATCTCCCTTGCCATATGTTTTAAGCCCCACTAGAAATAACCTGCCAGTATGCATTAGAAAAAGTATACCAAATTAGATTACTTACCACCAATGCATTTACTAACAACAAACAACTGAGTTAATTTATTCAAACATATACCACTGTAAACACTCAAACCAGCATTTTACAGTCATGTTTCAACAAATACGGTGCTTAGCAGCTACTAAATTACTCCCTTTTCTCTAATATTGAACAATGTGTGGGGAAAATGCTATCTCAGCATCGCAAGTATAAAACTGTTTCAAAACAAATTACTAACTTACAACAGGTACATCGAAGTGTACACCATGCATCATACCATCCAGTTCCAAAATACATTTGTCTTTTAACTTTTAGTAAAAATACCCTATCTATATACAGCAATGATTTTCTGAAGCATGGCTAAGGTTCTAGTCCTACTATTGAACATATCAGGAAAACCAAGACGAGTCACATTTAACAGATCTTTTTTATGAGAGGAAATATAGTATGCTTGATCATACTATAAAACTCCAAAAAGGAAATCCAAACCAGTCTCTCAAGTTGAGGATGTTAAAGAAACTGCAAAGAGACAACGTGTATTTGGATTGTTTATTTCATGTTTCCTTTCTAGAACATAGGCAAAAGGACAGGAGCATCTCCTTAACCACAACCTAATAGAACCACGATAAGAAGAAAAAGGGTGTAAAACAAAGAGATTAATTTGAGAACATGTAAAATGATGTGCAAAAGTATGAGCGATTATAGCTTTTGTACCCTAGTTCTATCTTAAAAATACCAAATCCGTACACGCGCTCTCACTTCGTTCACGATTCTTTTGGTGAAAGAAGTATGTATTTATACTAAAACAGTATATAGTTAATTTTTAACAGCTCCCCTGATGACCTTTGACAAGTTAATATCGGAAAAGGAGAAAACAGCTTTCAATTTTAGAAAACCTGAAATTGAGCCCTTATCAACTCATTAATGTAACGATCTAAGCTTGAGGGATACTAGGCTCCGGAAGATCTTAGAGCCTAGCTTGAGCAACTTCGATTTGTCACGCTCATGAGACAGCTAAAAAAAATTATAAACTTCTGTTTTTGCTTTAACACGTTAAATTAACATTATACATTACCAAATTGAAAAAAAATACTCCATAACTGAATTTAGCTGTTTTTTTGTTTTTGGTAATATTTAAGACGTAAGTGAAAAGATTAATATTAAAAAACAGAAATTATGTCCAAATTAACATTATTCACTACTAAAAAGGCTCGAGTGTGCATTGGCTCGAAGCTCAATAAAATCCTTAACCAACCAAGGGAGCTCAAAGTTCTGGGTCAAATATGAGCTAAACACAGACTCAAACAAAGGTTTGTCTTGATTTGGTTCACACCTCAGACAAACCTTTTTTTTTTAGTTCAAGACGAAAAAAAAAAAATGCTCTTCACTAATGTGAAATAGTATTTAGTATATATTACAAAAACTCTAACACAGACTTCTACCCATTTTTTAAAACCAAAACATTTTGCTTGGTATCAGAAAAAGAAAAACAGAGCTATGATCCTGATGTCTACAAAGGACTCAAGTTTATATAACCTCCATTAATAAGCCCAAAAAGAAACTCTTAAACATGGAGTATTAAAGTTATATATAAACATATAGCTATGAATAATCTCCTTTTTGTTCTTGCAAACGTATTTAGGTTTAGATTTCATTGACAAATAAATTATTTATCTAAAACAACGTACTATACTTAATAATAACGTATAAGAAAAGGAAAACGAACTTCGACATAAATCTACCATCTATTAGCAAGTTATAATCAGGTTATTGATACAGTGTACGTAGTCAACACTTGATACTACAGAATATGGATGTACACACCAACTTCAATATTATTTTGAATGAGAATCGACAAATAATTGGCCCGCTATAAATAGTAAATTTATGTGATCCCAATCCTAAGTCCTAACAAGTTTATCCAAACTTTACTCTCTATGACTCGTTCTTAACTCGCTTTGAAAAATGAACAATAAAGAAAAATCAACCTTTCTGGTGATCTCGAAAAAATCTAGGAACCTTAGCCAAACCCAAAATTCAAGGAGATATGGGAAGAGAGAGGAGGAATCTCATCCACCATTTGCACTGTTTTCTCAACAATCAAAAAGGGCCACAACTGCCCTTAAAATCCTCAAACATGATCATAATGATCTATCGAAGATATATAATAAAGTCCTGTTTATTTGGATTATATTTTTAGAACGGATATTCAACTACATCACTATTAATCTACTATCCATTTACAATTATTAAACGGAGTGCATCACAGCATACAAGCCCCAAATAAAACAGCTACACAGAGCTAGTAAAAATATTCAAGTACCAAAAAAAAAAAAAAACGAATTTACGGGAATCTTTCAGAAGAATCTAGGAGAAAGATTTTTGCCTCATTTTTTCTCAGTTTTCTACAGAATCAATAAATGGGCAAATCAGTTTTCTCAAAAACTGAACTAAATTAAAAAAAATAAACGAAAAGGAACATGGCATCCTTATACAATCTCCAAATTAAGCAGCTCAAACACACAAAAAATAAGAAAATTCAGGTACCCGGTCAAAAATTAGATGAAACTGAATTTTGAAGTATCTCCGGAAAATCTAGGATATTAATGGTATCAGGTACGCGATTCATATTATTTTCTCTATTAATTTTCAAAGATAATACTGAAAATTTCTCCCACGATGTATTTTCTCTGAAGCAAAATTAATTAGACAGACAATCAGAACAAACATACTATCACAACTGCTCTGTCTTTTCCCAGAATCAAGAAATGCTCACCCTCAAAAATCAAGATATATTTCTAGCAAGTATCTTAATTCCGGAATCAACGTATTATCACAACTGCTGTCTTTTTCCAGAATCAAGAAATGCTCACCCCAAAAATCAAGATATATTTCTAGCAAGTATCTTAATTCCGGAATCAACATATTATCACAACTGCTGTTTTTTTCCAGAATCAAGAAATGCTCACCCTAAAAATCAAGATATATTTCTAGTAAGTATCTTAATTCCGGAATCAACATATTATCACAACTGCTGTCTTTTTCCAGAATCAAAAAATGCTCACCCTAAAAATCAAGATATATTTCTAGTGAGTCTTAATTCCGGAATCAACATACTATCAAAACTGCTGTCTTTTTCAGAATCAAGAAATGCCCACCTCAAGAATTAAGATATTTTTCAAATAAATTAAGATAAATTTAGTCAGATAATTTTTTCTTCACGATCTTCTCCAGAACCAAAAAGTATCCACCCCAATAAATTAACATAAATTTAGTCAGATAAATAGTAATCTTTTTACTAAAACAAACTATCAAACATAAAATGTACACACACGCACATATATATATATGTATAAAAATTTGTGCTAGTTCCTCAAATGCTCTTAAGAGTCTCTTATTTTCTCAACCATTAAAAAAAATCACCTCAATAATTGAATTTAACCTTTTTCTAACCAGTACATATTTAATAAAACAAATAATCAGACATATTTACAACAAATATACATAGCAAGTAATTATATACAGAAAGATATTACTTAATGCACAGAATTTCTCAGTTTTCTCAAAGAAACACCAACCACAGTTAAAGAATATAAAAATTAAGACGTACTATTCAAATTGACAAATAATCCGAATAAATATACTACCATAATTGCCCCCCAAATCGATCTCGTCCACGTCACACACTAAAGCATCGTAATGCTTGCTCCCTAACTTTCTCCTCCGTCTTTCCCGGCACCCGTCCCGCTATAACTATATATATAAATAAATACATACATGTGTAACAAATAAGCAGACATATTTATAACAAATATACATAGCAAATAATTCTAAAAATACCATATATAACTTAAAATGCTCAATTTTCCTCCCTAATTTCCCCGTTTTCTTCCCTAATCTCCCAGTTTCCTCAAGAATATACATAGCAAATAATTCTAAAAATACCAACCACAATAATTCCATAAAAATATTCAAATATACTACCAAAATTGCTATATATACACACACACACGGAAAAACATATTCTAATAGGCGCAAAGCGGATTTTATTAGGCAGAAATAGCTCTCCTAGCGCGTAATTCCAGAAAAAAATCATCATAAAAATTACTATCTTCTCAATAATTAATAACTACGTATATGAATATACACATACACACACAAACACACATAGAAAAACGTATTCTAATAGGCGCAAAGCGGGTTTTATTAGGCAAAAATAGCTCTCCTAGCGCGTAATTTCCACCTAGGGTTTCTTTTTTAGTATACATACAAATATATATATATAGATATAGATATACATATATAGATATAGAGAGAGAAAGTACCTGTGTTCTTCCTCGGTCCACGGAGTACCTTTCTTCCGATCAACCTCACCGCATCTCGCCTTCCCCGCACCAAACGATATCTCTCTCCTCCCTCCCTCATCACCTCCCTCCTCGTCGTCTCGGTAACTCGGAAGCTCGACCCGACCAGAGTCGATCTCGTCCACGTCACGCACCAAGGCCTCGTAGTGCTCCTTCACCTCCTCCTCCGTCTTCCCCGGCACCCGTCCCGCTATCCTTCGCCACGTGGATGAAGATGACGACTGTGATGACGTCGTCGATGACGTCATCTCCTCCACCAAAGCCTGTTCGAATAGCTTGTCCTCGTCACGCGTCCACGTCATCATCGTCCAGTCTCCGTACATTCTCTTTCTCTCTCTATCTATATATATATATATATCTTTCTCTCTCTATATGTATTTATCTCTCTCTATATACGATCTCTATTTATCTCGCTCGATTTGGGGGAGATGGGATTTTAGATAGAGAGATACATACGTGTATATATATAGATGTGTAATTTTAATTTAGCAAGTCAATCTTGACACGTTTTTTTGCTTTCGATTGCTAAAAATTATTATTACTATAATTTTTATCGTGTTATGACTTTTATTAAAATTATCGAAATAAATTTTTTTATAATGTAATCATAAAATGTAACATTTGAACTAATTATATGATTAACTTTTGAAAATTTTTATTCTGACAATTTTGATATGAGTTTTTTGCCGATCAAAATTGCATAGTAGTTTCGTAATATACAATTAAATAGTAACGGATGGAGTAATTATTTAACTACTATTACAATAATTCAACAAAATTAGTATAAGTTTCCAGCATGTTTCAATGTCGGTCGTTTGACAACAAAAAAAAATTTAGTAAATTTTTGGATTATATATTTAAAAAATCTGTATATGTTTGGTAAGTAAGATTATTCAGTTTCTGAAAATATGGTTTTTAGACTGAAAAATTAAAAAAAAAATCAAGATTTTTTAAAATATAGTTTTTCAATAGATTATCTAAACATATTTTTAAAATATGATTTTAAACAAAAAAAAAACCTGTTACCAAACATAGACCATGATCCTCATGGTGTCAATTAATTTTTTAATTTTACCAAAAATATATTCACCCTGTCTCACTCATAATTTGACTTTGCCTTTTATAATTGGCTTATTAATTGAGTTTTAATTTGGGCCATCTGATGAAAATCAACAGCCAAGATTAATTTAAGAAGTAAATATTTACACTTTTTATACTTATATGGGAAATCATTTATTACATATGCTTCCATAAGTTTTCGATACGTTTTCGCTTAGTCCCTCGGTTTCAATTTAATAGATATCATCGTGTGTCTTTTTATCATTTTTTTATTTCATGTTTTTGTGTTTTATGTTTACTATTTGAGATTTTTAAGAGATTGGTCTAAACACGTTGTAGATCGATAATTATAATAAAAAAGAAACCACGGACAATTAATTAATATTTAAATGCTAATCATTGATAATTAATTAATTACATTTCAAACATCAATGATGTTAAAGACATGTATTTAGTGTCCAATATCACAATGGTTAGTATTAGTTCATTCGTTTTGAAAATGTTCCAATAATTTAATTTATTTAGCATTGAATGCATATTAACACAACTTGATGGTGAAGTGTGAACACTGAACAGGTACACTAAATATATAAAGATGCTGTATTTTTCTGATAAAAAAAATATGTTTTCAAGTCAAAACCGTAAATTTAAATTACAAACCGTAATTCTGAATTACTGTTTGTATTTTGTAATTACAGTTTTGACGTGTAAAAATACTTTTTATAATCAAAAAATCGGCTGATATATAAATACTTGCTACAATAATCAACCATCCACTATCATTTTTACAATTTCATAAACATAAAAACCACAGTTTTCAAAAACCACAGTTTCAATATCAGTCATTTTATTCCCTTGTTTCTAAGTCCAAATACAAAGCATTGGTGAATACCTGATTGTAATTATAAATCAAACATAATAATATATTTTTGTTAAAAAATACAAAGCATTGGTGAATACCTGATTGTAATCTTAAATCAAACATAATAATATATTTTTGTTAAAAAATACATTTTTATGTCTCCAAATATACATGCATGGAGTGTGTGGTAATGCTACATTTAATAATTTTTATTATATTTAATTAATATTTAAATTTATGTTAGACTCAACTAGATTTCTGATATATTTTTATTTGAGTTTTTACTAATTTGAGTTTTTAATAGGTTGAATATTTATATTTTGTTTTATCAAATTATAAATTGTATTTTATATATATTTTGAGTAATAAATATATTTTCAATTAACTACTAAATGTAAAATTTGTATGAAAGTTGTGTCCGACATCACAATTTCCCATATACTCCGTTCGTTCTCAATTAATTTGTCATTTACGAAATTACGTGCAATTTTGATCGGCTTATAACATGTATTAAAATGATCGAAATGAAAATTTTCAAAACTAAATCATATAATTTAATGTTTGAACTATATGATTAACTTTTGAAAATTTTTATTCCGATAATTTTGATACAAGTTATTGACCGGTCAAAATTACACGTATTTTCGTAGTGAGCAATTAATTGAAAACGGATGAAGTATGTTTTATTAATGGCATGGAAGCTAAAAATCGTGCTTAGATATACTACACTTTTGGCTCTATTAATCAATATTGGACTAATTAGACATGCTTATGCTTTATGTAAACCGTTTGTGATTAATACAGACGTTAATGGTACAAATCACGTCACGTACTAAAAACTAAACTTACTAAAAACTCAAATAAATATATTGAAACTCTAGTTAAGTCTATCCTAAATTTAAATATTAATTAAAAAAAATTTATTTTTAGTAGATTGAGTTTTTATTACGTGGCGTGACTTGTATTATTCTCCACTAATACACTCACTGTCTCTATGAACCACACACGGTATGCATACACCTCATACCAATTAGAAAACGTGACAATGAATTTTGTGCCAAGTTTGGATAAAATATGTGACTCACGTGGCAATCACGATATTTAATTAATTAATTTGCCGAAATATTTACCACTAAAAAATAACACTCAATACTTATCCATTACCCAAGCTGAAAAAAGGAAAACCTTGGATTTTATCCATATTCAACGTTTTCAAAATGGAAAAAAATCATCGACTATGATGTGACGGAATAGATGAATCAATCGCTTTGTAATTTTGAAAATCATCACTTGATCCATCTAATAATTTTTTGTCGGTTATAACAATACAATTTAAATCATTTTAGGATATACGCATACTATTTGGATATTATCGTTACGTCACAAAGGAGTTCCAAAATCAATCCGTTTCTCTTTACCATTTCAAATATTGCGCTTTACTTGTAAGTTTCTACCTTCTAATTGTGATTTTGTAAAACGAAATTTGCTCATAACTCCTTGTCGAGAAAAGTTTCATCCCATATATGAATTTTATAACAATCACGAGTTTGTGTGTCTGCTTATAGCTTCAAATTTGAAAAAAAAAAAAAAAAAATTTGCTCGCTTCAAAACAACATAAATACATTCCTATCATATTTTATTCGATTTTTAACATCCCCAAACGCATTCTATATTATCATTATTGTTGTCTAAAACGCTTTATAATGGCGAGAGGAATACACACTTATACTTGTATATAAACATCAAATATTAAACGTACATACGAGAGAATCGGAAAAACAATAACGAATAAATGGAATATAAGGATCGTAACGAAATCTAAACAAGTGAAACAAAATAACAAATGAAAAATATTAATCAAATTAAAACCCAACATTTCTAAAAACGTGTTGCAAACCTATGCCTATGCTTATGATGATTCCAATCCATGTTTGTTTGTTTTTCAAGAAAACAAAATAATTTAACTAGACATCTACCAAGATTGCATGTTACTATTTGGCTACAATAACTAAGAAAACACATCAAATTTGTACTCAAAACAACATTGTTATCAATTTTGACTTGTATACCATTTGCTTCCATACAAATTGAGCAAAACATTGAACCTCGTAAAGTCGGCAACAACCGGCCAGCCGAATTCTAGGTTGTCATTTTGTTTTCGTTCCCATTTAATTGTCCATTACGAAACTACATTCAATTTTGATCGGCTTATAACTTATATCAAAATTGTCGAAATAACTTTTTTTTAAATCTAATCTTAAAATTTAACATTTGAACTATATGATCAACTTTTAAAAAAATTCATTCCGACAATTTTGATATAAGTTCTATATATTTCTATAAAGCATTGGTGACATCTGTCACCTTTATAAAAAAAAAATTTATCTCTTGTTTGGAGTTTCTTTGGTCAGAAAAAACACACAGTTTACATGTGAGCCACGCATTTACACACGTTACATTTATAATGTTTTCTTAAGTTATAGTATTTTTTAAATGTATTCCTGATTATTGTTTGATTATATTTTTTTATTTTACATTTTAAATTATTTTCACAATGTTTGTTTAAAAAATATGTAAATTTTGATTTATATATATTTTTTTATGTTTAATAATTTAATTATTTGTTTGGCAATTTATAAAGTAATAATATCAATAAATACCAAAAAAAATATTTAAAAACATCAAATCTTACGGATTTTTTTAAACAAACACTTTAGAAATAATTTAGAACGTTGATTTAAAAATATAATCAAAAAATAATTACAAATACAGTTGCAAACCCCGATAATATGATAATCCGACCGAGTAAATTTACACTTTTTTTCTTATTATACACTTTATTTTTATTTATATAAAGTTTTGGTGACATCTGCCACCTTAGAACCTTTTTGATATCTTTCGTTTATATTAATAAAACTGATCAGATTAAAATTATTTCATATGACTTTGAGATAAACGGACAACAAACTGCGTCGTTAGTCATCTTTCAATAGCATATACTAACCTTCTAAAGACATATTCAGCCGAACCTGCCGTCAACACATTTATATTCATAACTTTCTGACCTCTCCAGAGAAGCTAAAAACTTAAATGTATCAAACGCAAAATATATGAAACTGTGCTGATTTTCTTGACATATCTTCTCATATTTATTTACTTTCGCTGTCGTTGCACTAGTAGCTGCCGGACCCCCACAGTAGTGACAAAAACACAGACATGACACGTGGGCAACACGTGCATCTCAACTGAAAGCACAAAGCTATTGATCCACCTAATAATTGTTTTTTTTTTGGATAAGATGACGTTGCCACGTCAACCTCTAACAACTTATTCTCAAACCTAAATATTACATTCGTATTTTTCTTAAAATTATGAAATATTAAAATATTTTGTCTTGAGTCAGGCTAGCTTCATATCGATATTTCAACGTGTTGTTATAGTATTAAAAAAATATAAAGTACAAACCCAAAATAGAATACATATGCAGAGGCAAAGCCATGAATGATTTGTAGGGTATCGAATTTACGTAATCAATTATATTATAAGTGTGTTAAAAGAAATGAATGGTGCCAAAAAAAAAAAAACCGCAATTATTGAATTTATGAAGAATGTCATGACTTCCGATAGTCCTACTTCACAAAAATACATTTTTCATGTATTTTATTTTGTTTTCAGCATTTTTTTGGTTATAAAATACAAAACTGTGTATGACTTGGACTAGAATAAAAAAGTCATATTGATGTTAACTAACAAGAATGGACGTTGATTTGCTTAGATAATGTGAAATTAAATGTACTTGGGATTCATTTTTCAGTGAAGTTGTGGCAACTTGTTAATGGTGTATACCATCACATAATGTTGACTCCTAAATAAGTTAGAAAAAATAAAATATGTAAGTTTTTCTTTCTATAATAAAAATAATGTTTTGAGCGTGCATAATTACTCATTTCCTACCTCACCATATATATATATTCAACTTCCTATAATACGGTGTATCAAGCATGTTAACATCATGTTGCATCCGTTTTCCTTTAATTGTACACTACGAAACTACGTGTAATTTTAACCGACTTATAACCTGTATCAAAATTGTCGAAATGAATTTTTTTAAAATTTAATTATAAAATTTAACATTTTAACTATATTATCAACTTTTAAAAAATTTCATTCCGACAATTTTGATACAAGTTTTTGACCGGTCAAAATTGCACGTAGTTTCGTAATGGACAATTAAATAGGAAAGAGAGCTAGTTATTTATAGCTGAAATACATAAATATTGATGAACAAATAATTTATACTTATAATCTAAAGTGATCGACAACATCATACGTATATACTTAGTCATCCCCTGAGCATCGACAACGCCGCTACTAATACAGTATACAAGGAAACAACTGCAAAAATGATATCCTCGATCTTATCATACTTTGCACAGGGCTGAGTTCGGTTCGGTTCGGTTTTTGGCAAAACCAAAACCGATCAGATTTTTCGGTTCGATTTTTTTCGGTTTCGGTCTTTTTATTTTTTGGACCGAACCGGACCGATTTCTGGTTTTTTTGGGTTTTTTCGGTTTTTTTCGATTCGGTTTTATTGTAAACCGAAACCGATCCGGAAAAGTTTGGTTTTTCGGTTTCGGTCTTTTCCGGTTCGGTTCGGTTCGGTTTTTCCGGGTTTTCGCTCAGCCATACTTTGCAATACTATTTGTAGTTTACACGATTCGCAAATTAGACACGATAACTGAATCAAAGAAGCGATTGGACGTTACTGCCTAGCTATAGCGATAGATAAACTTCCACCTACTCGCCTATAAGCATGTTCCAAAAGATAAGAAAAGCAGAGCCTCGTAAGGGGGAAAAATCGTATGAGAAGAAATCATAGGTGCTCAAAAATCAAAAGTACGGAATTGGACGTTTTGAAGAAATAAAACTGAAACACAGCATAAAATTGTAGTCCGAACATTTAATCTACTGGCAGTTAAAATGCAGATACAGAACACAACTACATACCAAATGTATCTAATCGCAGATAAACCTTTTTGTCTTCCGATAAAAATAACTTAAGGATTCCCTTGCTTCACTGTAGTGGCAACTGTTCTGAACCAACGCATAAGATTCCGATGATCTTTCACGTAAAGCCAAGCTTGAAGAAACTGAAAAAGTTCCTCATTTATACCTCTATCTTCAATGTACCCATGAAATGCGTCTCTCATCTTCTCATCAAGATCTCTGTATGACAAGATAACAAGAAATATAGTCAAGGACATCCTGAACTATAAATAGATTTTTCTACATAAGGAACTCATTAGCACCAAGACCTGCAGTTTACACATCTCGACACATTTATCAAGGTTAATTTCTTATACAATGGTCTATGGCTAGATTTCACTATTTTATAAATAAAGTGAATAGTTGCAGTAGGAAAATAGCACTCAGATGCTCACCAAATTCATTAGTATGCTACTGGTTATACCTTAAATCCATAACAGACGATTTATCAGGAGCAATTTAGCTCTCTTCCACAAATTTATCTAAGCAAATGTTGCATTCTTTTCAAAGATTAGAGTTTAGAACTAAGGAAATGTTGCAGTTCATTCAGCATCTTCCTCCAGGAGATTCAAGTAATTTAAATATAATAATCCTTTTGGAGACCAAAAGGCTGCTCGAGTTTCAAACAATTAAAAATAATTGTAATACGGGTTTAAAAAAAAGTGATTAGCTTCTTAAGTGACAACTAATAAAATTCAAAACTTAACCACCACATTAGCTGACTAATCAATCTACTGAGACAATTTGCTGACATCCTTCAAACTAGGTTATGCACTCATGGTATCATATACGAAAAACTGTAACTACATTTTCCAAATTCCGGAGGAGAGAGTGGTAAAGAGGCATCCACATAGGGTTTATCGTTTTACAATGTTACCAACTTGCGACCCATGAAAAGAACTGCACATAGGCATCTAAGATATAAGAGCATTATCTACTTTAACAACAAGCCTAGCACATAGAGAACTTTCAACTAAATAAAACTACTCAAAATATCACAAACTGGATAGCTAGTGTAAAAAATTTCAGAGTACATATATCTGCTTGCAATATTAAGGGTCTTTCCAATTCCTATCAGACGCTTTTCAAGATCTTTAGCTATTATGAACTGAATCATACCATACCATCAGATGTTTGTCCATTCTATTCTTTGTACTTACACAGAGATATGCAGTGGTTTAACAAATTGTAATTATTTTATTGTCAACTCCACCAAACTAGTTATTTCTACAAACGTATTCAAGTTTATTATTAAGAGTAAACATGTCTAGAAATCACGAGGTCATAACTTTGAACTTTCTCCAGCTTACAACCTAACTCCACATCTTATAAGCACTACCTTTCCCTTTCTATCAAAGGGTATAAATACATTACCTTAGCCAAATTCTGGTACCAAACCACAATGCAATGATGCTATTAACAAAGCGATGATAAGTAAACACGACTACTAGTCCCTACCTATTTTAAATGGTTTTAGTTGGCAACTCTCTCCTCCAGAAGTTCCCAAAAGAAATATACCCAAAATATCATTTCAAATTAAAAAACTGAGCACTTAAAATAACAAATTACTAAAAACCTCAATATGTCTATACATTATTAAGTATGTCAATTTT
The DNA here is from genome assembly GCA_963682055.1 of Primula veris. NCBI lineage: Eukaryota > Viridiplantae > Streptophyta > Magnoliopsida > Ericales > Primulaceae > Primula > Primula veris. The sequence continues at coordinate 33,339,182 of OY821746.1, read as the reverse complement.
CAAATTAGACAGCCTTTTACAACCTTCTCCCATATCGAGTTGCGTGTCAATCTTTTCATGATGCTGTGGCAAAATACTGCTGTTTATGTATGTCAATCATTTCTCCTTGTATTTATTACGACCCACTATGAAATATGAAGTTATATGTTTAGCCTATTACTCCAGGTGATGATAAAATCGAGAACCAAACATCATCACACAAGGAAAACTCTAGGGAATTTATCAAAAAGTATCAAGTGATAACCAATAGAACTACATCATTGTGAAAAGAAGTACTTTACTTACTGAAAGACAAGAAGTGTATTTATTAGGAAAACCCCCGGAACCCAAACTTATACGTTAATATATTCCTTGTAGGGGATGATAAAAGCGAGCACCAACCAACCGCATTAGACAAGGAATATACTAGGGAAGTTGTCACAAAAGTATCAGCTGAAATCATCAACCTTGAAAGGTATATTAAATAAATAATACATTCTTTTACTTACTGGAAAAGGGGGCCGGTGTAGTTCTTAGGAACCATTACGAAGCCCGAAGTTTCAGCTTTCGGTCTCATTGCAACTGAATGAATCCCCAATGCATCTGGATATAATCCGCACATAAACTGCAAAGATTTTTCTTGTCCGGGCTTTGAAACTTCCACATGAAGGAACAATTGGTTAATCTCATCTCCGTCCTCTTCTTCTCCACCAAAGTTATTCAACCGCATCACAGATAAACTTATCTCCTCATCACCGTAATCTCGCTTTAGAACGGGTCCAGTGCTGTCTAGTGCTCCTTTTAATATCGTAAATGGTGAAGGTGGACTAACTTTCTGTAAGAAAACATAATAAATGCAAATAGCAAGTTAGATTAAAAAAGACAAAATATTGAGATAAAAACATTTAAGGCCTTGTTTGCTTGCATCTTTTAAGTTCAGCCAAAACTGTATTTGGCTGATTGCCTTAAAATCTCAGATTCTTGTTCTTTTTGGCCCGAAAAGACTAGAAGTTTTAAACGATGAACATAGATGTTTTCTGAACCTCAACAAACCCAGCTTATTGCTTAAAAGCTGCAATAAGAAGAGCCCTAAATTTAGACGAAGAAGTAAGCCAAAAACCTTAAGCAGTGAAGATGGATTAACCCGCTATAGCAGTAGTGACATAACACATCTAAGGCTTTGTTTGGTTGTAGAATTTGAGCTTAGTCGGAGCTATATTGTATTTGTTCAATTAGCTTTAAGCTTGGTTTAATTGGCCTTTTGATTAAAAGCTTATTTGCTTGGAACAAGGTGTCTAGTGCTCCTTTTCACGATAATCGGTGACAGTGGACTAACATTCTGTAAGACCAAATAATAAAAGCATATTGCTAGTCACAGTTTTTAAAAACACTATAGCAATGGTGACATAACGCATACAAGTCTTGTTTGGTTGCAGCATTAAAGCACAGATTTTTCTATTGCTGAAACTATCGAGTCTATTTGATTGATCATATTAAAAAGCTTGCATTCTGATTGATCAGATTAACAAGCTTGCGGTTTGTTTCTTCATCTTTAAAAGGCTGCTTAATTGCTCAAAATTGCAACAAAACAAGCGGTAAACTGCTCTTCAATTGAGATAAGAACCACAAGAGCAATTAGCAGTAGTGAAAAAGGTAACCAGAAATAAACAAGATGTTACTGAAGTACAAATTCACTGGTGACATTATAGACGGAAAGAGTAGAGGATAGAAGAATATAAAAAATATTTGCACGTCGATAAAAGATATTTTGAATCCAAGTAAAACACAAAAGTATACGGCTCGTCTTATCTTAGCAATGGAATAAGAAATTAAAAAACAACTTTCTGATAAGGTTATTGATATTTGGTTTTGTGAATGATGTATACATTAAAACCCTAAAAAAAAACATGTATACTTGAACAATAATGCATTGACCTCTATAATATTACACGAATACGTTGACAGTGAAGGTGAACCAACCTTCTGAAATAAATGCATTTTAGACAAAAGCACTATAGGAATAGTACTATAACATACCTAAGGGCATGTTTGGTTCATCAGCTTAAAAAACTAGTAAAAAATAGTATAAGCTAGGAATAGTATATTCTACTCTAAACCTCAAAAAGTCCATCTTATTAACTTATAAGCTGCAAGCAAACAGGCCATAATATTAGAATAAGAAGTTAGGCTTAAAAAGAAAACGCTGGTGCTGAATTGAGAAAGCCCAAGTGAAAAAGAGACACAGAGGAACCTAGAAAAGACTATTAAAAGTATCTGCAACTCAATAAAGACATTAAAGCAAGTAAAACCGACAAAATTACAAAAGTATAACGGTCATGTAAGCACTAAGCACCGAAGGTTGTTCCATTAAATTTAGAAGGTGAATATGGCCGGTTTGATATACAAAACATGGGAAAGCCTGGAATTATGGCAGTGTTTATCCAATGAGATGCTACAACTACAGAAGCTTTTTAAAAAAAGATTCTATTAAGCAACGAAACAATGCTAAACTTGCCCGAAAATGTGCCCAGGGCTCGTTTGAACAATATTTTATGGCTCGTTTAGTAAACGAGCCGAGCTTGAACAGAGCTAGTCTCGGTTAGCAGTAACAATAACAATAACAATAACAATAACAACAATAACAAAAATAAAAATAAAAATATTGATGAAGATGATGAGAAAGAAAAGAAGAGAGAGAGGTACAGGGGGAGGAGTCATTTTGGAGACTTCGAGATAATGTTCTTTCAAAGACCGTAACAGTATCGAATTCACCGCCGATGATAACGAAGACGAACCACCACCACCCTTATTTGAGCTGCTCATCCATCTTTTCGCTACCCCTACCGCTCCTCGCCTCCACATCTCTCTCTCTCTCTTCCTCCTTTTACTTCTCTCTCTCTCTCTGCTACAGCAAAATGAAAATTAACAGAGGCTGGATTTTCAGAGTGCAGAAAAATCTGTTTACATCCGTAAACCGTAAATCCGAATCATCGAATCACGGTGGCATACCGTGGCATTTACGGTTTTAGTTTGAAAACGGAGCATGATAAAACCGAAACCGAACATGTTTTTCGGTTTATTTTTCTTCGGTTTCGGTCTTTTTATTTTTTGAAACGAACCGAACCGATTTTTTTTCTGTCCGGTTTCGGCTTTTTCGGTTATTTTTCGGCTTTATTTTCGATTTTTTTCGGTTTTTCCGATTTTCGGTTTTTTTCGGATTGGTTTTATTGTAAACCGAAATCGAAACCGATCTGAAAAAGTTTTGGTTTTTCGGTTCGGTTTTTTCGGGTTTTCGCAAAGCCCTACTTAGTACGTATGTTTTGATCGGCCATCATGGTGATGATTTTTGTACAATGTCGAGGAGAATTCTGAATAGTTTTTCGAGTTTTTTACTCTGCTATGGCTCGATATTTCGACTGATTGGACGACTCTTCGGATGACAATATGACACTGATTTTAGATGACCGTAGAGATGGATTATATTTTTACTTACTTTTTATTTTGGTTTTTTGTGTTTATTTTGTTTTGGATGAGATTATGTAGATGAATTTTAGAGTTGCGGGCTATTATGTCTATGTATTTTTGGTTATTTTTAGTCTTTCGGAGTTTGTTCTCTAAGTATTAGCTTGTTATTTCGGAGTTTGGGCTATTACGTCAAGCCGCCAATCACGGGCGAACTGATTCCGATTAACGAGATGTCGGAACATATGAGGATATCTCTTATCGACCCTAAATATAAAGAACAGAAAGAGAGAATGTATGCTAAGATCCGTGAGACTACTTCAGCTCAAGAAAATGAGGTATCAAAGAATATAGTTGGGCTCGCACGACTACGACCTGATATTTTCGGTACAACTGAGGAAGAGGTATCAAATGCGATCAAGGCTGAGATTGAGAAGAAAATAGAAGAGCAGACAAGTGGGTATATTATCGTCAATTATACAAATGGTAATCTTCTTGCTTCAGTAGCTCCGCTACCTGGCGTGCTGTCAATTCGGCCACTTCCTTCGCCATTTGGTGTCCTTCCTTGTGTGCTACCTAATGCTGTCCAGTATTTGGTATGTTTGCTTAAAATCTTAAAACCTTTAAAGTTGCTTCGAAAAGTATGAACCATATCTTGAATTTTTTTTTAAAACTCGATCATAAGCGTAAACTTGATAGTTTTTCTTATATATGTTGAAACTATGATGTTACATTGCATTTTTTTATGGTTTTCAGCACAATAAAAAGCCATGAACATTGAATTTTGTTTTATATATGTGGAAGCCATGATGTCACATAAGCGTAATTTTTTTTGCTGAACTAAAGCACGTTGATGCGGAAACTCTTTAGCTATGCTTTCGCATTTCAAGACATTCCTCGTAAAACAGGCTAATTGCGGAATGTCACCAGTCCAAACGATACTCCCTGGTCAGCCGATACGGCCTCCTATGCAAATATACCAAGGACAACAACCTATTATGCCACCTGCACCGATAACCGTAAAACCTACCGGACATACATCTATCAGCTCCTCCGCCATTTGTTGTTCCTATGCCACCACCTCCTTTACCTCAAGGGATGATGCCACCACCGCCAACATCTACGGAAACTCCTCTTCCGCTATCAGTTGAGCCGGAGTCGAAAAGACAGAGGCTTGATAATTATGTTCTTGTTCCAGAAGGCCAGTTCCTCGCTCAACACCCGGTACGGAACTCCTCTACTTGTATATTTATTTATCATTTTGAATATTATTCCTTTATTTCGTGCGATAAAAGGTGAAAGAAGATAGGATACTTAAGTAAAAGAGGCATTGATGGGTTTATCACATTTAGGCTCTGTTTGTGTGTATGGATTTCTAATTCCTAGGGATTTGTTATGAACATGAAGCACATCTTCTTTTTGCATGTAAGGAGATCAATGACCCCTTTGGAAATTATTTTTTTCAGAGTTTCTCACGACTACTTACGCCAGAATGTATCCTTACAATCCGCATACTGCAAGTCATTTTTCATTATTTCTAAAACTTGAGTTTACACCTCTTTCGAGTTAATTAGAACAAATCATGAAGAACCGTAGAAGATGGCCCAAGTTTGTTGAGGACTTTCATCCAAAATAAACAATGAGAAGACGGATTGAGTTGGATAAGTCTTGAGTTTCAGGTTTAACTATAAATGCGACATTCTTTTCTAGATTTATATAACAGAATATGTAAGATCGGTATCGTTGCTCTGTAAACATACAGCAAATCACAACCCAAATCCACTCTGCATCTACAGGGACGTACAGTTTTATATATTTTGGTTCAATCAATGGAATCGGTATGCTAATGGTAAAGTGATTTTATACTTTTCTGTAGATCGTTTACAGAAGAGGGATTTACATGATAAACGTTAGCGTAATATAGCATGTGTCATCAACGTCTTTTAGTCCAAAGTTAGTACCGAAGAAATCATTGGTACTGAAATAAATCATACAATGTTTTTGCATAGGCTGGAATGAAGAATTATCATGCAAAGATTATATTTCAGAAAACACATTTCTTTATGAAAATAAGATGTCTCAGACATCCAAGGAAGGATAGAGCAGCATTATCTCTCAAGCCCGGCAAAGGCGAAAGATCTTAGACGGCCACTGCGAATGTATTGAGAAACAAGCCTTGTATTTATCATCACCGACATCATATAACACTTTTTCCAAATAACTCAATGCAAAAAATAGATTTAGAGTAAAAATAACTATTGTCTCCTGATTAATGACAACAATTAAACTGCAAAACATAATTTTTTGTTTTATTTATGAAACAGGAATGAGTTTATGAAAAGAGTAAATTCATCACAGAAATGTTGCAAAAGTAGGTTGGGATTAGGAGTGTTTTCATGGAATCCAATAACAGTGACATTATATATTGATTGCAATCAATTACAAAGACAATAAAAGTGTCTCAGACATCCAAGGAAGGATAAAGCAGCATTATCTCTCAAGCCCGGCAAAGGCGAAAGATCTTAGGAGGCCACTGCGAATGTTTTGAGAAACAAGCCTTGTGATTATCATCACCGACACATAACTGTTTTTGTACTTCAAAAATAGATTAAAATAACTAGAGAACACACGAAAAATCAATCTAGGGGATAGTGAAGAACTCGAAAGACCATGCCTTGGCCTTGCGACACAGAGTATCAAAAAAAGAATGCAATTAAGAGAAAATTAACCTATACAACAGCAGAAAACTAGAATTAGCTGAAAATACCGAATCCATAAGGATTTACTGAAATTCATGTAACTCCATAATCAAGTTAAACAAATAAGTTTATATGGCAAATGTTAATCAAGTTACAAAAATAAAATAGCAAGTTGTGTTCAATTTACACATCATTGCAGATAGAAAAATGCATGACCTTATAACTTTAGCACATAACATTCAATTCAAGGATTTGATAATGTTAATAGTAATATATTTCAGAAATTGCAATCATTAATTAAAATTGGATAGGTGTCTCAGACATCCAAGGAAGGATATAACAGCATTATCTCTCAAGCCCGGCAAAGGCGAAAGATCTTAGGCGGCCACTGCGAATGTTTGAGAAACAAGCCTTGTATTTATCATCACCGACACACAACGATCTTTTTATGCAAGTAACATAAACACTAAAACAAAAAATACTCGAGAAAAAAAAAGGGAAATTTAATTTAATCTATCAAAGAGAGATAATAAATAGCCAATCATACTAACATTTTATACTTTTTACCATAAATTTATACATGAAAACAGAAGAATAACTACTTCTAACAAATGAGTGTTCACATAGAATATACTATTTAATGTAAATTTGTACATTCATATTAAAAACAACAAACTTAATAATGTGAGATGAAAATAGTAGATGACCAAAATGGAAATCGAGTCATCTGTGGAAGCGCATCTCTACGGTTGTCTGGCCGCTGTCTAATTTCCTAATAAACTTAAAACAAACAAACACGGTTTTATAAAAACTGTGCTTGCTGTATATTCAAAGGAAACTAGACTTTCAATTTATGCATCTTGTAAGTAAATAGAGAAAAATATATACTTTTTTCTATAATCATAACACAAAATGCAAAGCAAATAGACTAAAACAGTTTTAACTTATTCTAATCATACAAATATTAGACTTTCCCTATGATTAAAGTTGGGAATCAGTGCAAAAACAAATAAATTAATCACAGCATACAACCAAAGTACCCAAATTTAGTATCTAATATCTCAATACAAACAAGTAGTTATTAAAGCTTAACTACAAAAAAAAAAGTTTCAATACTACAAAAAAAAAAGTTTCAATTTTTTTAAAAAAAAATCGACACTTTCCATGCCTCAAGAATATGAGAAAAACACAAAGCTGATTCAACAAAAAAAAAATATTTTTACAGATTAAAAAACATAAAATATAACCAGCACAATAAAGTATATCCAAAAAAGAAAAAAAAGCTCAATCCAAACAAGGAATTGGCTTAAAAAGGTATAATTGGGTTGGTGTCTCATATCAAGTGTATCTTTATTAAGGTAGATCATTGTGGGTTTAAATTAAAAAAAAAATCAAAACTAAAGGGTAAAAAAAAAAGAGAAATAAAATAAAATCTCTTTTTTTTCTCTCCAACTTTAATTAAGATTATGCAAAATCCACTCGATCCTCTCTCTTTATAATCATAGAAATAACCCACTAACCAATATTTTCAAAAAATAAATTAAAAAAACATCTATCAAGATTTTAGTAAAAGTAATTTACTATTTATACAAATAAAACATTTATAGGAAAATATAATTAAATAAATATATATATAGAGAGAGAGAGTTTGGTGGCTGAGAAAAACATGTACAAGGTTGTCTTTATATAGGAAAAAAAATATGACAAAACCCTAATAAAGATGGTGTGTTTTAATGGGCCTTTCAATGTTGTCGCAGGTCGGAATTTAGCCGGAAGTTATGCGGTTAGGTTCTAATTCTGTCTGATCTGTTAGGTTTTTATGCTGTGTCTATCGTTTGATTTTCGTCTACACAAGCCTTTTTAGAACAATGTGTGTGTAATGATACCGTGAAACTGTGTTAGTCAGTGTTCTATCAAGGCGGAAGTTGAACGCACGACGTCTAATCTGTTACTACTTTTCTATATTCCGTCTGTCATATGGTTTTTGTCAACACGAGCCTTTTAGAACCATGTGTGCGTAAGCGGTACTATGAAGCCGTGTTAGTCAGTGTTCTAGTAAGGCGAGATTTTTACGGAAGTTGAATGCATGACATCTTTATCCAGTCTAATCTGTTACATTTTTTGGTTCGGTGTATCTTCTAATTTCCGCTTACACAAGCCTTTTAGAACACCGTGTAGATACTCTGAAACCGTGTTAACTAATGTTCCAGTAAGCCGGAATTTATGTGAAAGTTAAAAATATGATGTCTTATCCCGTCTAATCTGTTACCTTTCTAGATTCCATCTATCGTCTAATTTCCGCTTACACAGAGCCTTTTAGAACACCGTGTAGATGATGTGAAATTGTGTTAACCAATGTTCTAGCAAGCCGGAATTTATGTGGAAGTCGATTGCATGATGTCCAATCCCGTCTAATCTGTTACGTTTCTATCCTCCGTCTATCGTCTCATTTTCATGAACCAAAACCTTTTAAAACACCGTGTAAGCGATACTATAAAACTGTGTTAACCAATGTTCTAGCAAGACGGAAGTTGGACGCTTAACGTCTAATCCCGCCCAATTCGTTAGCCTTTTAGGTTTCGTCTAACGCATAATTTCCGTTTATACGAGTCTTTTAAAACATTGTGTGTAAAAGACATATTGTACTGTTCCACCAATATTCCATCAAAAAATAAATGTAACATGTTGAATTTTTGGACCCAGAACTTTATAATTTACACCTCCCAACTTTTTCCTGGCTTGCTACATCATATAAATTTGTATAAAATTTATTTCAATGAATCTCTTTGGTCATTTTTAACGCATCACAACTAATTGTTTTAAATTGTCAACTACGAAATTACGTGCAATTTTGACCGGTTTATAACTTGTATCAAAATTGTCGAAATGAATTTTTTTAAAAGCTAATCCTAAAATTTAACATTTTAACTATATGATAAACTTTTGAAAATTTTTATTCCGATAATTTTAATACAAATTTTTAGTTTATCAACATTACATGTAATTTCGTAATAGAAAATTAAATAGGAACAAAAGGAGTACCTGCATTACAAAATGCGTAAATGAAATGATGTTTACCTATTTTCAAAAAATAAAAAAAAATGTAAAGTAGATGCGTACTTATTTGCAAAATTTGCATTTTATATATATTTTTATATTTAATTATTTTTTTAATAATTTATAATGTAGTAATATTAATAAATAACAAAAAAAAAATATAAAAGGTGTAAGTTTACAAATTTTTTTAACAAACATTTTAGAAATAGAATATTATGTCGATTTACAACAGCAAAAAAAACGTTTTTTTTTAAGAATTCATATGAGAAAACCGAAAATACGACGATTACAACTTATTTGCAAAATTTGAAATTTTATATATTTTATTATTTGTTTGACAATTTATAAGTTATTAATATTAATAAATAGCTAAAAATAAATATAAAAGTTAAAAGTTTACAAATTTTTTTAACAAACATTTTAAAAAAAATATTATGTTGATTTGCGACAAAAAAAAAAACGAATTTTTTTAGGATTTCATATGAAAAAAAAACCAAAAATCTGACAATTTCAACTTATATAAAATTTGAACCCATTTACTCACTCTCACTCATACAACTGAGATACTATTACTTATATTAAATTTAATACCAAACATTTTTACCAAATTTATTGACATGTCTTTTCATATCAAATGTAAAATTGAATCCATTAATAATTATAATATTCGTTTCTTCAGTAAACATGCTTTATTTACCAGTTCTGAGAGATTTTCGAATACAAAAAAATGGGATTTTACAGATTTTGAAAGTGAAGACAAGGTGTTTGATGAAATGACTAATAAACAACCTTTGCCTTCAATTATTGATTATAGTAAGCTCTTCACTTCCTTTTCGAAAAGCAAGAATTATTCCGGCGTTGTTTCGATATTCAGACGTATGCTTTTTTTCAAGAATAACACTGTCGATTCCGACATTATCAGGTTGAGTATTGTGATTAACAGCTATTGCCGATTAGATAGAAACGACTTGGGTTTTTCGGTTCTAGCGAGAATATTGAAACTTGGTCATGAACCTGACCATGTCACGGTTAATACTCTCTTGAATGGGCTTTGTCGTAAAGGTGATATCTTGGCGGCTTCTAAATTCTTTGAGAAATTGGTACAAGACGGATTCCAGCCGGATGTAGTTACGTATAATTCCTTAATCCAAGGCTTATGCAAAAGAGGCATGAGAAAGGAGGCTGCAAAAATCTTGAACGAAATGGTTAGTAGGAATATTTTCCCAGATGCAATTTCCTATAACGTTTTACTCGATTCGTTTTGTAGAGACGGGATGTTAGATGAAGCTAGAAACATGGTTGAACTAATGATCCAAAGAGGTGTCGAACCAACTGTTGTTACATACAATTCACTCATTAACGGGTATAGCTTTTTTGGACAAGTTGACGAGGCAAGAAAGGTGTTAGTCGAGATGTTGGAGAAAGGTTGTAAACCTAATGTCATCACATACAGTTCTTTAATTCAAGGCCTTTGTATTGCATGTCGGTTGAAAGAAGCCATGGATGTTTTGAATGAAATGTCGAATAAAAATGTTTTACCCGATAACCGTACGTTTAACATTTTAGTCGATGGTTTTTGTAAAGAAGGTATGTTGCGCAAAGCAAAAGATATAGTTGATTTGATGATCAATAGAGGAATAGAACCGTGTGTTTTTACATATAGTGCACTAATCGATGGGTATTGCCTTGTTAGGCAAGTCGATGAGGCAAGAGAGGTATTTGATGAAATGAAGAGAAAGGGTTGTTCTCCGGATGTTGTCACTTATAATTCGTTGATCCACGGGTATTGTAAGTCTAGAAAAATAAATGAAGCCATTACCCTTTTTCGGCAACTGTCAAGATCTCAACTGGTTGCAAATACAATTACATATACCACCCTGATAGGTGGGTTATGCCTAGTAGGGAGACCTCGTGATGCATTAAAGTTGCTTGATGAGATGGAAGCTTGTCGTCAGAACCCTGATTTGCAAACATTTTCTATTATTTTAAATGGATTTTCTGACAATGAACTTTTTGATGATGCAATAGCCTTGTTTCAGAAGCTTGAAAAACGTGGGGTAGTCCCTAATGTTGTGATGTACAGTAACTTAATTGAAGGAATGTGTAAAGCTAAGAAAATGGATATGGCTTGGAAGTTTTACAACGACCTTTCCGAAAAAGGGTTGCAGCCAAACAATTACACTTACAATATACTAATCAAAGGACTCTGTGGACAGAAGCTCCTTGATGAAGCGATTGAGTTGCTAAGGAAAATGGAATGCGATAACGGTTCCCCTGACTTCTATTCTTATAATATAATTTCTTTGGAATTGTTGAAAAATAAGGAGACTTTGAAGGCTTTGCAGTTTCTACAAAAAATGATCGATAACAAATTTGCAGTGGATCCATCCGTTATCATGTTCATTACTGAGTTATTGCGTACTCTTGACCCTGACGACCAGTCCAGAAAAATGCTCGAATTATTTCTCGGAGACATCAAATCTACTGAGTGATGAGTGTGCTATGGTAGAAAGCTGCTACTTTCTATGTTTTCTCGGTGTTCGGTGTTGCATCTTTTTCACTAAATTTAAAATTTTGCAGAGATAATCCGTCAGTTTGAAGTAAGAAGATTGTAGAAGTCCAGCTGAAGATATAAAATGCTTGATGCTCGATAAAGTATTACGTTTTTAGTAAGATGCTCAATAAAGAAAAGGAACTATTACGTTTTTCAAAAGAATTTAGAGAGTTTTTTCACAGCTCAGTATGATGAGATTCAATCAAATTTAGTCATGTGCTGTAGTAGATACAGTTTTCATTACTTCAGGTGGGTTGTATGTGTTTGGATATTATTTTCATGGACTTGGTGCAGTTATGTTATATGTTTTTTACGACCTTGAGAAATCGAATCACGAATAATTTCGAATGTTCAGAAGTTTTTGATACAGCATTTGTTGTTTAAGTAGTTTTGAATCAATAGGTATAAGCAAATTTGTGTAAGCTTATGATTGGCTTTGGTTAATATTCATTTATTTCTCCCGACTTTGAACTTAATGTCAATTGGCCAGTAGCCTCTAGTCTACCTTTCTTTTCACAGATGAAAACAGGCATGATTTGGTATTCGAACTCATAAATTGGGATATAGACAACTTTATTCTCAATGCAACATTTATGCTTTGTTTTATTAGCTTACAAAGGCAACAAGTAGCAGAAATCGGAATCATACGACTGTATCCGTACCATATTTAACAGGGGAGATTTTGTTTCTCCAATCAGGCACTCCATAATCGACCTTTTCAGTAAACCCGGGTTTGGGATTTGACTATATATCCATTCCAACAATGACTCTAAATTATCTGCAAAATCTCTCATGTGCCATTCTAAAAGCTTTGGCACAATTATCCTTTTCTTGCTTGTTACTCGCAGGGAAGCTTCCAAATATTCCACTTTTGCTCTCTCTAATTCGTTCACTACCTCATCCGGTGTGTATACCCGTAACTGCAGTTAATATTTATAAAATAAAACTTTTAGTCGAGACTGAAAAAGAGTAATGTTAACCAGGGTCCTAAAGCGTAAGGACCCTCAATACTTGAAATACTATATCTGCCAAAGCATGGGAGTACTAATTTGTACAGTATAAGTTAATGGTCTGGTTGAAGCTTTCAAGCAAATAAACTGGATTTTTTGAGTTTCTGAAAATGGCGAGGTTCAAAGCTTCGACCTTTCATGCCAAAGTTCCAAAAATCCTCAGACTTTTTAGCTGGTTAAATAATAAACAATCCAGTCTTTAAGCAAAAAACTGAGCTTCATAGCTTCTTAACTTAAAGGAAAGAGAGTAAAATACAATTTCTTTTCACGTACCGCTGGCGAAGACCGACTGCCTCGGCAAAGAGCAAATGTTACATAAGGCTCTGGGTATCCGAGGCCATAGACATGTCGAAGTACTTTTTCTTTTTCATCCATTTGGCCCTTTTCGTTAAAAGTAGGAAATAGAAGAAACATTTCAGTTTTATATGACCGGAAAGAAAGAAGAAGAAAAAAAAAACGGAAAGAGTTGAAAATTTTATTTGAAAACCACTACATTTCTAATAGTGTTTTGATGTCGTAATCCATAGATATGCACTCACATGATTCAATTCGGATGAATGCCGAAGGATGAAATGCTCGATAGCTAAAACGTTCAATACTATTCCACCAATATTCACAGCAGCCTATATAAACCAAATAGTTTATATATATTATATACATGTTAGTTTCTGTTTGAAGTGTGAACTAAATATTAATGTCATAATTTGCCTTATACCCAGGCTTAAATTTGACATACCTTGTTCATAATTGTCAACAATTTTTGTTGTGAAGAGGGCAATCCATGTTGCAAAAAAGCCTGAATCGGAAATTAGCCATTTAACCGGAATACATACATACACACTCTTTATATAAATAATGATAAATTTTCCCATGCTCTTGGAATAAGTACACTAGGTACTGATATTACATATTTCATTTTCATGTGTAATATCAAGAGCATTGAATAATTTATAGGAATTGAGTGGTCTTACAGTACATGCATTATGCAGGCATTGTAGATGTTGATCCAGAAAGCTAACTTTTGCTTGTATGTCAATACACCGAGATCTACGTTTTGAAGTTTAGATGACAAAACTCTGAAAAAGAAGAAGAAACAAATAATTAGTCCCTTATATTAGCTACTAAATGATCCAATTACGTTATTGCAGAGTTTTAGTCTATTATGTACTTTCTGATTTTTGTACAAGAAGTTGTTAATCCAACGACAAGTTGTGCTGTTCCACAGATTTTTCGACTAGTTATTGCTGTTAAAATTGGACAGGCCAAAAGTTTGATCTTTGATGACAAATTGAAACATTACAGTCGGCGAAAAAGTACCCGAATCTCCCCAATTCTTGGGAGCATTGGGAGACACGTGTCATGTCCAGAGAACTTCTCGTAACTTCAATGAATCCCCTGTATGGCCCAATATTTCTCAAATGACCATCCCATTCCGGTAACTTATTTGACGATGCTTTATCATATGTATCTGTAACAGGCACCTTACTGCTGAAAGTAGATTTGGAAATGCAAGCCTTTGAGTTGATGAGATAAAGAGGGTTGTGCTTGGTTGATCCTCCTTTTGTAACCAAACAAGGTTGGTTCAGTTTGAGAAATATTCCAATTAAGCACTTGATCATCTCTTCTGATAGTTCATTCGGTTTTTCGTAAACCATTTTAAGGTCGAAATGGATACTGTTTTTGCTCCTTGGTTTTGAAGTTTCAGCAATGTCATCTGTTGTCATGGCCAAAAACTGTAAGTATATTTTTCATCACTTGTCAATTTAAGCCACAGAAGGATCACAAACTTTTATATAATTATAATCCAATAAAGTCTCTTGTGTACTAAAAACCCGACCACTATAATGTGATCCAAAAGGTAGAAGAGAGTTTTTTGCCTACATTTCAATGTTCAGTGTGTATTACTCATACAGATTCTCAAAAACATTTTAGAATAGTAAGAAATAGTGCTCAGATTGTTGCTAATCCGACGTTAAACTATATACAGTCCTGAGAAAATCAGTGCAGTAAAAAAAAGGCTCTTTTAAAACTTAGAAGTCTGTTTTCGTTGAATGTTAGTGATTTTGGCGACTTTCATGAAGCAGCTAGATCTGCGTTAGTTCCCTCATAAAGTTAGAGAAGTTGTTATTAGTGGTTCTCGAGAGTCGAGACTTTCATTAAGTAGCCCAGTTTAGTATACAGTTTTTGGTGTCGTGGTAGGTTTACTTACTCTTGTGGTTAGCAAGCCACAACTCCAGCTTTTTGGTAGATGGTATTTTGATATTAAAGGCAACTGGGATTATAAACTCACATCTTTTGAAATCCTTACAATTTTGAGAGCCTAAGACTTATTTGGAATAACAAAATCTTCTCACGAAAATTTACAAGAAACTACCTTTGATAGTAATTACAAAATTTAACTGTAACAACCATATATAACATGCTCAGATAAACAGTGCGAAACTACAGAGTAAAAAGGCATGAGCATCTTTGACTTAAAAAAATAACACCCAGGATTTTTCGATTCGCCAAAGTATTACTTTTGCTTCTTCAGCTTATGTACGGAAGATCCTGACATTTACACATTTTTTTTTTAAAATTCACTAGGGCTAACATTAGTAAATTTCAACACTTCAACCCATGTAACCAAGTTTCATGTCCACCACTGCAAATAATTGAGACTCTTACCACTGTTTTTTATCGCAGGCAAGCTCAGAATTTCCTTTGAAGAACCACAAGAGGTTTGTCTTTCTCTCAAATATTTGTAACGGTCGTTTTCTTCGAAATAGTTTGATAATGAACTTTCCCTGCTACTATAATTGGACTCGTTACCATAGGATAGAAATTTTTTTTGTTTTCGATTCCTCCGACTCACTTTAACCATTTCTTGGTCTTTGATTTGCTTCTTTTCATTGTATAATAATGATTTCAATCCCTCGGATTTTCTCTCTAACCAAACAATTTCTTCCTCAATTGTGGCTAGTTCTGCAAGAAGTACTTGAACCTGCATTAATAATCATTTTTATTTCAAGTAAGTTACCCAAATCATTTGCCAAACTAGTACACCTCATTTGTTTCTTTCACTTTCTCTGACGCTTCGTTCATGTATCCATTTCTAAAAATTGATTAACAAAGTCATGCTTTTTCCAATTTTTTGCTGTTTATGTTCCACTACGTCATTTATGTCGTTTTCTTGATGATTTATATTTACATGCTTCATACAAAGACATTGTAAGGAGGATGTTTACTGAATAAGTATACTCCAGAGGCCAGATAAATTTACTTTGAAATTTTCTGAAATAGGGACAAAAGATTTGTTGGTCTTTGGTACTATTTCGAATACGATAAAGAAAAGGACAATAATATAAAAGACAGGAACGCAATGGAAATAACACTTTATTTCTCACAATTGGAATATGAATTACAATTCCTGACTCGTACAGAATTAAATTAAACTGCTGGACTGGTTTCAACAAATAAAAACTGCCGGACTGTTTTGTAAATAAAACAAACTGCCGGACTGTTTTAACAAGAAAAAGAAACTGCCGGACTGTTTTAAACAAACTGCCGGACTGTTTTAACAAATAAAAAACTGCCGGACTGGTTTTAACAAATAAAAAACTGCCGGACTGGTTTTGTAAATAAAACAAACTGGACTGGTTTTAACGAATAAAAAAACTGCCCGGACTGTTATTAAATAAACTGCCCGGACTGTTATGTAAATACTGGAAATTAAATTACAGGAAAGTAAATTACAGAATAGGAAAGACTGAAATGTAAATTACAGAAACTAAAGGTACTGGAAAGAAAAATACAAAAGGGAAACAGTACTGAAATTAAATGGACAGAATAATAAAGGACTGAAAAGTAAATAACAGAAATTAAAAGAAGAGGCAACTGCTGAGCAGTTTCCCTTAAACAATATTTCCCGAACCACCTTTAAAGGTTTCTGGTTTCGGGACTTTGTTCCCAAGGTACAACTTCTATCTCAGAGTGGCTCGTATGGAAACCGGCACCGAACCACAGGTCGAGCTGTTGGTGGTGCGGTTCTCTCTCACTAAGTGTATGCTTATGCTGTGAGTTGTGTGTATGAAGGTGTACTAAAATGAGAGGGGGATGGCTGCCTTTTATAGGCTCTACTGAAACCGCAACCATAAATCTTGGTCTTTAATTCTGGGAGTTACACCCCCAGAATCCGCTCAATCAATTCTGAAACCGCAGCATTTACTCTCATTCATTGCTGACGTTTCTCTTGCTGGAAACTCTAGGGACTCCTTTTGTATTTTATACAAAACTCCCTATTCGGGTTTGGACCCAAGACCCAAGACCCAAGACCCGAGACCCGAGACATTCCCCAAATCCCAAATCCCAAATCCCAAATCCCAAATCCCAAATCCCAAATCCCAAGCCCAAGCCCAAGCCCAAGCCCAAGCCCAAGCCCACGCCCACGCCCACGCCCACGCCCACGCCCACGCCCGTGCCCGTGCCCGTGCCCGTGCCCGTGCCCGAGCCCGAGACCCGAGACACGAGACACGAGACACGAGCGAGCGCGCGTGTGTGGTACACACTAATACTCTTAGGTGTATGTGGACATGTTAGTTTAATAACTACATGGGTTGGTATGGTATATATATTGTAAGATTAACTCTTAATCTTGCAATATGGGATTATACTAAATGGTTTTTCTCATTAACCATTTCGTTTTTCCAGATTTGAGCTTCCGAGGTACCAACTTTGAAGCCACTTTGTATTCACACCCATTCTCCGAATAGGTCATGTGATATACCGTTACGAAGCTCGTCACACGGGCTACTCAACCACGTTGATTACGGTATAAACAACTCAGCGCTGTTACACGAAATAATGACTCGAAGTTGGTCCAGTGACCATTCGGAAACACCCATGTTTTCACATGTTTTTCCAACAATCCCCCACATGAATGCAATTGGCTGAAAATAAAATGCTCCTAAATGCATAGGAGAGAAAACCGCAAGAGTTCACTGCATAAGGACAGGTAGCGCGCGCCTTGAACCTGCCGTAGTGACGTAAAATCTGATATGCTACTATTGGGTAGCCTTTAAGCCTTGAACCCTTTAGCGTTTGTGCATACCAGGGTAATGCGCACACAGTGTCCCCTCTACACCACTTACTAAGCCCTTTGGTTGTTGTCCATATTTGGCCGTGGACTGCCTTGGCAAAGTTCAACCGAGTGCTCTAGTGATTTAGCCCATGGCTCATCACATAGTATCGGCCATACACACTCGTCATAGGTGATTTCAAGTCAAGGGTGTCCTGACTCACCCCTCTCGATCTTCGAGATACTTGTTTTCATTAAGAGCCTCATGCTCACCCTTAAGATGGTCTAGGTCTATCACTCTTTCATCCTAGAAATGGGCTGGGAACTTAAGTTCCCGAGTGCTTTGTTCGGTCACCCCCACAGTTCGGTTTTCCCGTTGAACCCGACGCTGGAGAATCCAGTTCGGGTTGGGTTGCCTCTGAGGAGGTTTCCAGTTTAATGGGCTTCAACCCCATTCCCCTCGATGAAACTTCAACTCCTACCTGAGTCAAGCCTTTTGTAAATGGATCCGCTATATTGTCTTTAGATCTCACAAAATCTAAGGACACCACACCGTTAGCTAACAATTCTCTTACGGATTTATGTCTCCGACGAATATGTCGGGACTTTCCATTATACATATGATCCTGCGCCCGTCCAATAGCCGACTGACTATCGCAGTGCATGCTTATTGCTGGGACAGGTTTCGGCCACATTGGAATTCCTTCCAGAAAGCTTCTCAGCCAATCAGCCTCTTCTGTTGCTAGATCCAACGCTATGAACTCAGATTCCATAGTTGATCTAGCTATGCACGTCTGCTTGGATGATCTCCATGAGACAGCTGCTCCTCCCATCACGAACACATATCCGCTAGTGGATCGTGTACTGTTGGAATCCGAGATCCAGTTTGCATCAGAATACCCTTCCAGTACAGCTGGATATCTGGTATAATGCAACCCTCGGTCTGCTGTGTATCTCATGTATCTGAGAAGTCTCATGATGGCCTTCCAGTGTTCCTCATTGGGATTACTGGTGTACCTACTCAGTCTACTCACTGAGTTGGCTATGTCTGGTCTAGTACAGTTCATGACGTACATCAGACTGCCTATTATTCGAGAATATTCCAATTGTCTCACACTCTCCCCAAAGTTCTTTTTCAGGGTGGTTGAGATCTCTATCGGAGTTCTGGATGTAGCTCTACTATCTTTATCAAATTTGTCAAGCATCTGTCTGACATAGTGAGTTTGAGATAGCGCATATCCGTCTGATGTCTTGGTAATTTTCATACCAAGTATAACATCAGCGACACCCAAGTCTTTCATCTCGAATTTTTGTGACAACATTTTCTTAGTGGAGTTGATGTTATCAATACTCCCTATTATAATCATGTCATCTACGTAGAGGTAGACTACCACGTAGTCCTTTTCATTTCCTTTTACGTAGACGCATTTGTCACATTCGTTTATCCGAAAACCGTTTGATAGCATCACTCTATCAAATTTTTCGTGCCATTGTTTAGGTGCTTGTTTAAGTCCATACAAGGACTTCACAAGTTTACACACCTTGTGAGCTTTACCTGGAACCACAAACCCTTCCGGTTGTTCCATGTAAATTTCCTCTTCCAACTCACCATTCAAGAACGCCGTTTTAACATCCATTTGATGTATTTCCAGATCGAACAGTGCTGCGAGAGCAATGACTATCCGGATTGACGTCTTCCTGGAGACAGGAGCATAGGTGTCGAAATAGTCGACACCTTCGGTTTGTCTAAAACCTTTCACTACAAGCCTAGCCTTGTATTTCTCGATTGTTCCATCGAGCTTTCTCTTCCTCTTGAAGATCCACTTGTGTCCTAGTGGCTTACACCCGGGTGGTAGATCCACTAGTTCCCAAGTGTGATTTTGTAATATCGATTCAACCTCATTGTTGATCGCTTCCTCCCAATATTGGGCTTCCGGGGATGACATTGCTTGTTTGAATGTCGCCGGTTCGCCTTCTATCATGAAGGTTACAAAATCTGGACCGAAAGTCGTTTCCTTTCTAGCCCTTTTACTACGTCGAGGCTCTTCTTCTTCTTCCTCCAACGGTTCACTTGCCCCCACATTTTCCTCACTGTTTGACTCCTCAGTCTCTACAGTTACGGAAGACTTGCGGGGAAAGATCTCCTCGAAGAAAGAAGCTTCTCGAGCTTCGATGATAGTATCTGCATGCACATCGGGATTATCCGACTTGTGCACGAGAAAACGATAAGCACTACTGTTTTGTGCATATCCTATGAACACACAGTCTACCGTCTTTGGCCCTATTCTCGTTCTTTTAGGAAGCGAGACAAGGACCTTCGCGAGACAACCCCAAACCCTTAAGAATTTATAGCTCGGCCTATGGCCTTTCCATAGTTCATAAGGTGGTTTATCACGTTTCTTATGTGGTAGCTTGTTCAATACATAGTTGGCGGAAAGCAGCGCTTCCCCCCACATGTTCTGGGGTAACCCAGAACTTATTAACATAGCATTCATCATTTCCTTGAGCGTCCTATTCTTACGCTCGGCAACCCCATTCTGCTCCGGAGAGTATGGGGCTGTCGTTTGATGTATAATGCCATTTTCTGCGCATATCTGCGCAAACGGTGCTTCGTATTCACCGCCTCTATCACTCCTCAATATTTTAATCTTTTTATTGAGTTGATTCTCTACTTCGGTCTTATAAAGAGCGAATTTCTCTACCGCTTCGTCTTTACTTCTCATTAAGTAGACATAGCAGTATCTAGTACAATCATCTATAAACGTGATGAAATACTTTTTCCCTCCTCGCGTTTGTATAAACTTTAAGTCGCATACATCCGTGTGTATTAGACCGAGAGGTTCAGTACTTCGTTCAATATGTTGATACGAAGACTTGGTTAATTTTGCTTCAACACAAACCTCACATTTATGTTGTTTATCAAATACAAAATTAGGTAGTAGATTCAGTGATATTAATTTCTTCATAGAATTAGCATTCACATGACCTAATCTACCATGCCATAAATTAAATGAATCGCAAGAATAAGCAAACGAAGTTTTATTGGCCACTTGGGCAACATTCACGATTACATTATTCTTGGTACTGGCCTCAGCCTTAGTACCCTCAATAGCTAACTCGGCTTTAGGAGCCGGAGTACCAACATTTAATTTAAACATGCCGTTGGTCATATAGCCACGGCCTACATACATTCCGTTTAAAGTGATTACAATTTTTGCAGATTCAAATACAAGTTTAAATCCTTTGTTCACCATCACGGACCCGGAAACCAGATTCTTGCGAATTTCTGGCACATGGAGCACGCCATTCAGTGTGAGCTCCTTTCCCGATGTCATCTTCAGCAGCACGGTTCCTTTTCCTTCCACCCTGGAAGTAGCCGAGTTCCCCATGAAGCAGCTCTCATTGTCCACGGCCGTATAGGTCTTGAACATCCATTTGCTGGCACAGATGTGACTAGTGGCGCCTGTGTCCAGCCACCATTCCTTTGGGTTGCTCCCCACCAGGTTCACTTCCGAGACCACAGCACTCAGGTGCATATAGTCCTGTCCAGCATCATCTCCTCCCTCAGCCACATTAGCTTGAGCAGGTGCCCTCTTCCTCCCTTTCCCTTGGAACTTCCTCTTTGGGGGGGGTTTGGGCTTGTCGGTGCGCATCTTACAATCCGCGGCACGATGGCCCGGTTTGTTGCACACAAAGCAGTCTCCC
Source organism: Primula veris (assembly GCA_963682055.1). Lineage (NCBI taxonomy): Eukaryota > Viridiplantae > Streptophyta > Magnoliopsida > Ericales > Primulaceae > Primula > Primula veris. The sequence goes on along the minus strand of OY821746.1, from coordinate 33,317,660 downwards.
ATGAATTTCTTCTTGAGAGAGGCACCGACTCCGCTGTCAAAGCGTTTCCGCTTAGACACAGCGTCCTCAACCACATGGGCCTTGGCAACCGCGTTGCCTGCTCCGCCACCGCCTTTCCTTCCGGATCGGCGGTTGCTTTGCTCAACATTGAGCCTCTCAATGAGTCCCTCCAAGGTCATAGCCTTTCGCTTGTGTTTCAGGTAGTTTTGAAACTCTTTCCAAGAAGGTGGCAGTTTCTCAATCATTAATGCCACTTGGAAAGGTTCGTTGATAACTAGCCCTTCAACCTCAAGCCTATGGTATATGAGTTGGAGTTCCTCAACCTGCTCGATAACACTCTTCCCATCAGTCATCATGTACTCGTGAAAGTCCGTGACGACAAATTTCTTTGCGCCAGCGTTATTCACTTTGTACTTTCGTTCGAGAGACTCCCAAAGCTCCTTTGCAGAAGCCTTGGGCTCGAATACACTGAAGAGAGTGTCATCCAGAGCACACAGGATGTAGTTCCGGCATAGGTAGTCGCCGTGTTTCCACGCTTCCACCGCCGAAACCGTCTGCACGTCCTCATCGTCCTCGCTTAGGACGGGTGCAGACTCCTTAAGAAACCGGGTCAGATTAAGGGCAGTTAAATAAAACAGCATCTTTTGCTGCCAACGTTTGAAGTTGTTGCCCCTAAACTTTTCCGGTCTCTCCAGTTGAGAGGTTGGCAACATTGGCATCGCCGGTGTTGCCGGAGCCTTGCCCTTTGCCCTGGCTGCAGCCACAAGCGCTGCCTTGGCCGCAGCCTTAGCAGCAGCCTGTGCTGCGGCCGCAGCCGCAGCCATAGCATCAGCCTCTGCCGCAGCAGCGTCGGCCGCAGCCTTTGCCGCAGCAGCTTCGGCCTCAGCCTGAGCCTGAGCCCCCCCACTCGCAGCGCTCGCATTGTTATGGCTACTACCAATCACAAGTGCGCCCTGCACGTTTTCCGAAGAAACGGTGGGTATTTGATCCTCATTAGTCATCTGAAATGACAATATAAAACCGTTTAGTTTCTCGCAAGAAAACTAAATTCTTTATCGCAAATACTAATTATAACTTAATTAGATTGCTTCAAAAGAATAAAAACCAGAGAAAGAGATTCTAGCGTGAAAATCAAATCACTTTTGATTTCACTAAGAATTCTTTATAGTATTCTAGAATAAAAAGATCAAAACCAATTCGGATTTATTCTATGTGCAAATTTCAATTTCTAGTAAACTAGCAATGATTTTGCGAGAATAAAAACCGAGACGTCAACAACAATAAAATAAAAAAAAAGAAAAGTCCTTTCTTATTTCGAAAATAGAAAAACCAAAAAATGATATTGTTTAAGATTGTTGGTCTTTGGTACTATTTCGAATACGATAAAGAAAAGGACAATAATATAAAAGACAGGAACGCAATGGAAATAACACTTTATTTCTCACAATTGGAATATGAATTACAATTCCTGACTCGTACAGAATTAAATTAAACTGCTGGACTGGTTTCAACAAATAAAAACTGCCGGACTGTTTTGTAAATAAAACAAACTGCCGGACTGTTTTAACAAGAAAAAGAAACTGCCGGACTGTTTTAAACAAACTGTCGGACTGTTTTAACAAATAAAAAACTGCCGGACTGGTTTTAACAAATAAAAAACTGCCGGACTGGTTTTGTAAATAAAACAAACTGGACTGGTTTTAACGAATAAAAAAACTGCCCGGACTGTTATTAAATAAACTGCCCGGACTGTTATGTAAATACTGGAAATTAAATTACAGGAAAGTAAATTACAGAATAGGAAAGACTGAAATGTAAATTACAGAAACTAAAGGTACTGGAAAGAAAAATACAAAAGGGAAACAGTACTGAAATTAAATGGACAGAATAATAAAGGACTGAAAAGTAAATAACAGAAATTAAAAGAAGAGGCAATTGCTGAGCAGTTTCCCTTAAACAATATTTCCCGAACCACCTTTAAAGGTTTCTGGTTTCGGGACTTTGTTCCCAAGGTACAACTTCTATCTCAGAGTGGCTCGTATGGAAACCGGCACCGAACCACAGGTCGAGCTGTTGGTGGTGCGGTTCTCTCTCACTAAGTGTATGCTTATGCTGTGAGTTGTGTGTATGAAGGTGTACTAAAATGAGAGGGGGATGGCTGCCTTTTATAGGCTCTACTGAAACCGCAACCATAAATCTTGGTCTTTAATTCTGGGAGTTACACCCCCAGAATCCGCTCAATCAATTCTGAAACCGCAGCATTTACTCTCATTCATTGCTGACGTTTCTCTTGCTGGAAACTCTAGGGACTCCTTTTGTATTTTATACAAAACTCCCTATTCGGGTTTGGACCCAAGACCCAAGACCCGAGACATTCCCCAAATCCCAAATCCCAAATCCCAAATCCCAAATCCCAAGCCCGTGCCCGTGCCCACGCCCGTGCCCGTGCCCGAGCCCGAGACCCGAGACCCGAGACACGAGACACGAGCGAGCGCGCGTGTGTGGTACACACTAATACTCTTAGGTGTATGTGGACATGTTAGTTTAATAACTACATGGGTTGGTATGGTATATATATTGTAAGATTAACTCTTAATTTTCCAATATGGGATTATACTAAATGGTTTTTCTCATTAACCATTTCGTTTTTCCAGATTTGAGCTTCCGAGGTACCAACTTTGAAGCCACTTTGTATTCACACCCATTCTCCGAATAGGTCATGTGATATACCGTTACGAAGCTCGTCACACGGGCTACTCAACCACGTTTATTACGGTATAAACAACTCAGCGCTGTTACACGAAATAATGACTCGAAGTTGGTCCAGTGACCATTCGGAAACACCCATGTTTTCACATGTTTTTCCAACAAGATTTACGTCCTTTTCCTGCAGTTCTTCATGTAAGAATGGCGGATATAAACTTGGAATTAACTGAATATATCATTGTTTATAGTGTCTTAGTCTCTACCTTAACCGGGATTAATTTGGAAAGGCATTGACAAGAATGCACAGGACCTTGAAGTGCACATTTCAATATTTTGCTCAATTTTAGCTCTGCATCGAATTCTTCCTGCAACTTCTCAACCTGCACACACAACACAACAAGAAAAGAGAGGTGAGGATGGACATTTTTTCCCCTCACGACACGACTAGTTAGGTGTCACGCCAACACTAGACGTAAGCCTGAACAGTGCTTAATTAGAAGTGTTCCAAACGTATATTAATTCGGGGCACGTTTACCTCTTCCTCTAGTTCAACTTTTCTTTTCTTTTCTTGATCACTCGGCTGCATCAGCAAATCTTCAAACTTCATGGTTTACAACTATCGGTTTAAGGTTAGAAAATATCAGAAAAACTAACTGTTTAAGGTTAGAAGGTATATGTTTGACTTGGGTTTGTGGGGTAATTTTTGGTTGATTTCAAATATTTTTTAAGGTGGAGTTGTTTCAAGTTTAGGTATAAAACTTTCTTTAAGGTGTTGTACATGATAACATATGAATATTTATTCCTTGGTTTTTGTTATATTAAAAGGTCCTGAGCATAAGAATAACGTGAACTCAACTATACAATTTATTGAATATAAATTATAAAGGGGTGAGGACGTGAAACCCATAAATGGTTAAAACCTTCCCACCTATACACTAAAGAGGGACGTTAACTTAAATGTTTTCGAGTCATCGATTTTTATTTTTTTTGAAAATTATTTTCGAGTAGTCTATTATATACGTCTACTTTGTAAGTGTGCAAGTTGATTTTTCTCACGAGTAAAGGGAAACCTAATAGGAGACTATCGGGGACGGGGGCTACTGCACCCCCATGAGCCTGAAAATTGTGTTTTTTTATTTATTTATTTCTTGTCATGCGTTTTTAAATAAATTTTGTCGAAACTAATGATTTGACACCCACAATATTCTTATCACTTGTATTATCTGGCTTTGCCTCTACGAGTAAGTATGACGAGAGTCGCCTAGTACAATCCAGTTTTGTTGCATTGGATAAAAAGACTTTTTTTGTTAATTTTTTTTAAGATGAATATTTCAGCATCTTACGATGTTATCAAAACGATAATTTTTCCTTCAAGTAAGCGGATTCCATCCACGTAAGACGCCTTAAGACAACAAAGCTATATCAATACGATAAGTTAATTTTGCAGCTGTTAGATTGCATTACTAGAGATCATCGGATTCTATGGAGCAGATCGTTTTCATGTAGTTCTATCAATGGCCTTGTATATTAATGGTTTTCTAAACTAATCAAACCCGAGTCACCTCAACCGCAAACAAAGCTGCATGTTGAACAATTCCTACGATTTGTTTTACTAAATACTCCTCGTCTATTTAAACAGATATGTTTTGCAATCACTTACATGCACTAAACTAAGGCAAGTTTTATTCAATACCTCTGATTCGATCTCTCTATTCAAATATCTCGACTCTATTTCGATATACTTTCAGACCGCTACTTCATAATATATGGAGCGATAAATATGGAAATTTCAAGTTGTAAGTCTATTCTTGTACCAGTAAAATAAGAACTCCTTCATGAATCACAGGAGAAACTAAATAACCACTGACAAAGAAAATCCAAAATTTCCACAATTTAATGAAGAAACCATAACTACAATTTACAATGCAATTCCAAGTTTTCTAGATTTTCGAATTTAAACAATAGTACTTAATAAGGTACAATTAAAATTACGCGCATACACAAGTTCATAACTTAAAGATCTCCAACCCGTACGATTACATCCATAGCAGCTTCTAGCGCCTAGTGAAACTTGCTATCCTTCCATCCACCGTATTCTTCATTGTCTTCAACTTGCACCTAAATTAAGAAGAAACATATCAAATCAGCAAAATCGACCAACTATAGCGATTTTGTAGTAATAAATTTGTCATAGTGATGTATTCCATCCAGTGACGGAACCAGGAATTATAAATGAGAGGGGCCGATGTTCTGTTTATTTAATTTTTTCATAACCTAGACGTGCTTCTTTCGAACAAAAAAAAGATCTACAAAAGATAGAGGGGGCTAAATCGTGAGGGTACATACTTTGGGGGTGAATTTGACACCGACTTGAATTTCTCCGCAATATCTCTGATCACCGGCAATTATTCTGTATTTGCTAATACGTAACTCACCCACTCCTTTCTCCACACCAAGTGCCAAAAGTTCCTTCAAGTATATGCTACATAAACATAAGACATAATTAACTAGAGTTTGCCCAATCTTACACCCAAAAAAATGTAGAATTAGAAAAGCATTTGAAGATTTTTATTTTTTGACAAGATCATGCTCAATATTATTGTAAACAATTAATGTGTGCTAGTATAAGTTTTAATACATGCGAAACAAGGTTCGAACTTCGAATGACTAAAGGTGACGCCACGCAAATAAGCTACTACATAATCTACAACTCTTAATCGTGTGCCTAAACTATGAGTCTGGGGAAATTAAATAAAAGAAACCTAGAGCTTATAGAATAAAGAAATTCATCACAAATAATCTATAAGAAGCAGTGAAATATTTTTACTAATCGATGCATGGTGCTCATATTTGAAAAATGGATTGTTGAATGATAAAAGAGCATTTAGCATTAATTGAATTAGTATTCAAAAAACATCAAATCAGAAACACTCAATTCAGCATAAGTGTTTATTTGCCTTAAAGTAGTTAAATAACGTAAATTTTGTAAAATAAAAATGGGGTGTGGCTTAGGTGGCTTTGCCGATGTAGTCATCGGAAGAGAAGGTGTCTTTGTCCATGAGTACAATGTTAAGCTTGTATTCTCCTCCTCTTCCGGGGTATTCTGCCCTGAATGCGAATTTCTCATTCCATGTCGGATTGCTTCCTTCGCCTGCAAATTTTATTTAAAAAAAATATTTATTGACATGTTATATGTATAACAAGACATGTAGTTTGAGTCGAAGTTTAAAAAATAGCTGGAAACTACAAAACTCTTTTTCTTTTTTAGAGTTGAGTATTTAGTGAAGTTATGAAGAAAAAGAGTATGCATTTCTCGAGAAAATTAATACTGAACGAAACATGAAATCATGTTCCGTCCTTGTAGCCTTCCGAAAACAAAACAATTGTACAAAAATTTAAAGAAGCCTGGATAAGTTAATACTCGGTTCAGTGATATAGTAATACAGTAGAAACTCGATAAATTAATACTCGATTATTTAATAAACTCTCTAAGATAATATTTTTGGCCGGTCCCGACTCGGGGATAGGGTGCTAAATTAATAATTCGCTAAAATTATAAGATAATACATTTTGGATAATTTCTTTAGACCCCATATAAAATATAAATTAATAATTTCTTATATATAGCATATTACATGAATGATTTACGAAGGTTTCTTGAAAAATGACTCAATTGTCTTTTGATCTTGTGTGTATGATTTGTTTGTGTTAACCTATTTTGATCTTGTATTTATATAGAAAATATTTTTAATGTCCATAAAGTGATACATTGAACACAAGAAGCATAATAAGATGGGAGATTGAAAATTTCTTTCAAATTGGGCCCTTCATTTGATATACATGCATTGTATACAATAATTAAGTGGAAGCTTGAAAAGTGTTTGTAAACTAAGTATTTTACTATAAATTAATAAAATATTAATTAATATATAAATTAATAATTATTAATTTATCGATTAATTAATAACTCTTTTAATTAATAAATTTTGGTGGTCCCAAGTGTATTATTTTATAGAGTTTCTACTGTATTACTAATTTTTAAGCCGAGTGAGAACAAAAATAAGTTAATACTTGTTGCAAATCTTACTAGTTAGGTCTGAGTTCATTTCTTATTCTTTACTAAGTTAATACTTCTATGATTTTAAATAAGAATAAGTGAAGAATATAAATATTATGCATTTTGTGACATGAGAATAGTGACATTTAATATAAGTTCCCTTACGAATTTACAATTTTGGCAAGAAAATAGAAGCTAGAGAAAATGTGATGTCAACTACACACAACAGAAAAAACAATAAATATCAATGATAAGCAAATTAAATAAACTGTATTTATCTCATAGTTGAATGATTTTTATATATCAAAGTATAAAATTATAAGTTAACTAAGCTAGGTACTAGCAAGTGGTTAGTGGATAGAAAATTAAATTAATTAATTTTTTTGACCAAACAAGTATTACCCTTTTATTAAACACAAAATAAAGCGTTAATTCATCTGTGGAACAAGCCTCCACATCCGCTACTCCGATGTAAAACCGGTAAAACAAATAATTCCGATAACAAGATCACTGCAATGCTACTAAATACAAAGTCATTTTTTGTAGTAAGCTAACTTTAAAAGAGGAAGTAAAACTTCTCAAAGTATCTATTAGCTAGCAAATGACTGTCAATGATACTTAGCAATATTCACCCCCAAAAAATTAAATTAATTAAAAACCATATAGTCTGTTTTGCCCTTTAATTCTAGCCCTAGAATAAATAATGTTATGGCATATGAACAACATTTAGAGGTATTTATTAGTAGTTCGTATTTTTAGTTGTCTTACAAAACATTTCAAAATCAGCTGGAGTTTTGACTTTATTTTTTACTTAGGAAAATTAAGGAATATTTTTTAATTTTTTTTACTAAATGATCTAGAACTGAGTCCATATATTTTACCCCATATTTTATACCCAATTTCGTGTCCCGTTTATTTTTTTAACTCAAAATCGTTATTCAATTTTTTTTTTAAATACTACAATTACAATTAGACATGTAACAATACATTTTAATAATTTATTTCTTACGAAAAAAATCATGTTTTGTTTTGGAATTAAAATACGAACTAGTGTAAACTTATATATAAAATCCAAAAAAAATGAATGTAACTCAATAATATGCCATAATATTATGAAATATGTCTAGAATACGTTGTAAAAATTTATAAACATGCACAAAAAGTTTTTAAAAAAATACAAAATTTGAGAAAATTAGCTAAGGAGATGTGTAATGGGGTGTTGGACTCTAGAACTATATCAAAATCATGGTGTATTATTGGTATTAGTAGTGTTCTAAAAGACGCACATACGCGGTAGGCGGAGCCTAAACACCTAATAGATTAGGCGTATTAAGCGGATTGGATGCAAATTAGGCAGCGCATAAGCGGTGATTAGGCGCTAGACGATCAATTTCACATAAACTCCGCCTTGTCGGTAGGCGGAGCCTAAACGCCTAATAAATTAGGCGGATTGAACGCAAATTAGGCGGCGCATAAGCGTTGATTAGGCGCTAGACGGCCAATTTCACCTAAACTCCGCATTGTCGGTAGGCGGAGCCTAAACGCCTAATAAATTAGACGGATTGAACGCAAATTAGACGGCACATAAGCGGTGATTAGGCGCTAGCAGGCCAATTTCATCTAAACTCTCACTTAGTCACTTGTCCCATTTAGAACATTGGGTATTAATAAGTCAAAGTGTAAAAACTAGGCAAGCATTAGCTAGCAGATCATAGATTTAAGTGTAGACTTAATTAATAATCAACAACCTACTGTGAAAATATAAATGTAATATGACAACTATAATAATTACTTTTGTAGACAAATGCTACTACTTTTTTTTTTGTACTGCCAAAAGAAATTCAATATGACAATTAATTATGATTTGTGAGTTAGGTAAAATAGTAGTTGTATATTTTGGACAAATATACTACTATACTAAGTATGTGCAAACAATATTTATTGTGCATTTATTCTGTTATTTTGTGAATCTTGTCGGGGGCGAATTCAGGAATCCTGCATCTGACATACTAAAATTTATATCAACTACTAAATTAACTGTAATAAAAAATGAGGGTGTCAAATCATCGTGTTAACGTATTTTAGTGAAAATGCATGGTCAAAATTTTAGAAATTCACAATTCTCGGAATTATAGGGGTGTTGTCATCCCCAATGGTCTGGACTTAGCTTCCGCCGCTTGCCCCGGATATGGGTAATTAATTTTTGTAACGTATGACAAGTTGTCGTGGTCAGTTGACTCAGTTTTATTAGTAGGTTTCCTCAAAATCCGAGTTCGGTTAGTTCGTGCTAATTAGCAAATTACTAAAAATAATTACATTAAATATTAGCTTAGATATCCATAAACCATTTTTCTCCACTTTTATAGGTTGGTGAGTACTTGAAAATCCATCCATCAGAGATTCTTGCTTAATTCTAGAAAATAAATAAATATCTTGTAATTTCTAAACCTATAAATTAAGCTCTTGCTTATAAGTTCGGTAATTCGGTTTACGAGATGTCTTAAGCTCGGTATAAATTATAACCCTAGTCAAAAATAATGACCAAACTTCATTCTTCCATACATGCAGTACAATTTATCTTCATTTTTCTTTGAAATGTCTTGTTCATTTGTATGTTTATTACTTCTTTTTTTCTCATTGAATTATATTAATAATTATGAACTTGTTACATTCAAATGGAAACGAGCAACAAACTGTGCTGTTTCGTTATAAATGAAACATTTATAAATTATAGTATATCTTTTATATTTAACTAACAAGTAACCACATCCATTATGAGTATTAAGGAACGGTCAACTAAAAACCAAAATGTTTGGTTAATTTTTTAACTACGTACCTTTTGTATTAAATGTTTGGTTGCACTTTTTACTATATGACCTTGTTTGATTGCGATATTACATATACATATTTGAGACTATGAGTCTATCGGGATAAGTATAGTACTTGAAATGATGGCGGGATTAGAATGTTAATATCACCCCTTATGTATTCTAAGATGTGTGCATACTAGCTACTACAAACTACAAACTAACAACTAAGTTTGTTGCACTTTTACTATATAATATACTGTGTTAATTCCACTAAAAAAAGTTCAGATCACAGGCGAAAATAGTGACAGATTTGGCTTTCCAACGTCTTAATCGGTACGGCGTGTTGACGGATTTTAGCTTTAGTGAAAGATATTGTCACTTATCGACAGATTTGTCCGTCTCGGATTGCAATTTTTTTATTTTTTTGTAGTGTTCAACAAATGTAGTAATGAAAAACAAATATGGAATTATATATACCTCTAGCCACGGTGCTTTTGTGTTCTTGGTTCTTGTATTGAATCAACACATATGGATCAATTCCACCACCTATCATATAAATAGAATTAATATCTAATAAAATATTAAAAACTACAGAAAATTTAATTTTTAAGTTTAGTTTGAATGATTAAAGCAACAGATGAAAGATGTTTTTGTTTCAAAAATAAATTCATCCATCCATACATTCCTTATTAAAATTTTAAATAAAATTTAAAAAGAAGACATACTCTCAAAATTTTAAATGGGTTATAGTATTTTATAAGGTTTTTTTTTTTTTTTGATTAAAATTTTATAAGGTTCTTAATCTCGTGTAAGCATATTATGCTTATAATATAAATAAAGAAAGACTTTTCCAAATATAAAATAATAATTACTAGCTAAAGTTCAACTTACTTTTGATGTTGAAATGATTATCGAATTTCTTAGAAACAAAAATGAACAGAGGAGTTGCATTATGATATTTTCATAAATTTAGGAATTACGATACGCAAATATATATTTTTCGCAAATTGTCATTATTATTGAAAATAACAAGTGCTAGTACAAGATTCACTGCTTTTGGAATATACTCTAAAAGCTAAAAAAAAAAACAGAAATAGGCGCAAATTGTCATACAACTCAGACCAAACTCGTCCATCCCTTAGTAACTAAAACAATACAACCCAAATAAGACATAATTATAAACAAAACTCAAAACCAAATTCTATAAAAGGCCGTGAAATATTGTCGTGTGAGGTAAACGATTAGTCGAAGGACTAAATGGTTAAAGTACTAAGGGTTGCAAGTCGATACACAAATATATGTAAAAAGAATTAAAGTTAATTGTTTATAAAAAAAAGTACCTAAAAATTCCTTGTTTCTTAGACCTTTTGCACCTACAAGCTCAACCTCCAAAATTCCATTAGTCATCTCTTTCTTTCTTTATGAATATTTTCTTTTCTTTTTTCTCTTTCTAATAAATATTTGCTTCTAAAATGTTATGAGTAAATGACTAATATTTTGGTGGTTTTATAATGAAAATAAAGTTCAAATAGAGACTAACAACATGTCAACTGTCAAGGGTTACGTGCCATTTTCCTTATTAATTAAATAATAGTTAGGGTGGTTTTATATTACATAGATGGTGTGGTCCATATATTAGTTTGATCTCATTAGTCATTATGAAGTAATTTCATCCTTTTTTTTTTTTTTTTTTTTTTTTGTAAGGAGAGTAAAATTACTATATATGATTTTGAAATAAACGAGTAACAAATTACACCATTAACTATTATTTTGGTTTACACCAATGGTATCGTTCAAGTTTTTTTTTGTTTTGAGAATGACGAGTATCGTACCTCTCTAAGAAGGTGATAATTCGGTTCATTTTGTAGTTACTAAATAGAATTACGTTGATTTACTTAATTTTGTAGTTGAAGCTTTTTTGGAGAAAGCGCGCGCCTATAGAATATTTCGGGCCTCGGAGTTCGCCTAATTTTTCTTTTTTCCTTTAATGTTCCCTCGTATTGGTTTTGCTTTCTTCTATTTTTTCAAACTCTGTTACTTTCTCTCGGTTCTATTTTGGTTCCGAGTTTTAATAAAATTTTGATTATAGAAATGAAATAAAAATTTGGCGTTGAAGTTATTTATTTATTTATTTATGAATTGGACTTTTTTTTGTAGAAATAACATATACTCCATGGTTTCACTTTACTAAAAAAAAAAACATATACATATATGAGAATTCTTAATTTTCACATTTGGAACTTGTCATTAATTCCTCCTTGTCTTATACACATAATATTAGTCAGTAGATATGTTAATTTTCTAAGGTTACTATCAAAAAGACTCTAGAAGAATTATAAAATTAGGATTATAAAAGACTAGTAGTCTTTCACAAAACAACTTCTTTTAAACACTCCTAAATTGCCAATATTAGAACTATTCAACTTTTCAAAAAAAAAAAACATTAGAACTATTATCCCAATATTTTGAACCAATGATTTAAAGGGCCCAAAGTGAATTTTAGGCGAAATTTAAAACAAATCGCCTAATCTCCGCCTAACTATTATAGGTTTTCCCTTTCGTATACACGCCGTGTAATTTGTGTCCAGACGTGCATTTTAAAATACTGTTTCGAACTAATTCAAAAGTCTAATGGTAACTACTGATTCCATATTCTCTCTCCGTTCTCAATTAATTGCCATTTACGAAATTACGTACAATTTTGATCGGCTTATAATATGTATCAAAATTGTCGAAATGAAAAATTTCAAAACTATATCATATAATTTAATGTTTGAACTATATGATTAACTTTTAAAAAATTTCATTTCGACAATTTTGATACAAGTTATTGGTCGATCAAAATTGCACGTAGTTTCGTAGTGGACAATTAATTGGGAACGGGGTGAGTATCAGATTCTTCCCTTAGAGCTTGGTCAATGTACATTGGATCCAAGTTGATAGGACATGTCAGCTTAACCATTTATTTTTCTTTTTTTGCAATTTATTAACAAAAAAATGGTTTAAAAGTTTTTTTTTATAGATTAAACGGATCAACTATATTAAAAATATGGGAGAAACCCCGCCTGAAGGCAAAAACAAGTACACGAACGTCAACGGAAAAACGAAGGTTAGCCTCTAACAAGTTTGGAGCTTATCCTCTAAACACTATGATAACTATCTCTACGGGAATTAGAGAACTACCCAAATATATCAAGACAAGTAAAACTAGCTACAAAAGCTAGTCTACAACCCGCACTATCACAAATACAAAGCGCTAAATAAGTTATGAAGGATCTTCGCTATTCTTCTTTAAACCGCTCGTATGTTTGTTATAGCCTATCTTCACAAGTCTTATTACATGTGTATCCACCCATTCTAAAATAAAATGAGAATACATTCTTTCATATACTACAATAGTATTTTTCAATTTCCAAAATCGACCGTGGTCAGCACTGGTCGTAATGAGAAAGTACCCCAGAAATTTATATTTTTAGGATTACGTTTGTAACTAGCGTGTTCGAATTTGAACCAAACTTGTCTATTTAGCTGCAAATTTAAAGCTATTCATCTCTTTAAGTTTTTTTCTGGCCTAAATAAGCTTGACGAGCTATGCTACTCGCTATTCACAAAGCTTTTGAGACCCATACGATACGGATCAGGACTCTGGAGAAAAAAGAATTTCAGTATTCATAGAACTCCATTAACGACCACAATAGAAATGTATAGAAAGACTCTTGTTATTTAGATGGTAAATTAAGTTGTTAATCAAATGATAAAGCAAGTATATTTAAAAATTAGCAACAGTGTAACAAGTTGAAGATTGTTTTTTCTTTTAACAGCACACCCCCAAAACTATCATCAGACAAGTCGTAGTCGGATATAGAAAACACGAGCATAATAACTGTTGTTTGATTGACACAGGCTTAATATAGTTTCGCAAAACATAGATGACAATAAATCCCTAACATCACAAGGCCACACAAGTACATTTTAAACCATCCACAACTTCATTGTTTTAGGATAATATTATAAAATATTCCAAACGTTCTTCATGACCAACTAAACCCAAAGGTAACGAAGCTCTTGCAGATTTACCAAACCCCTCTTTAATCGAAAGACCTAGACCTAGATCCCGACGGCGATCTTGATGCGGGTCGAGGTGATCTCTTCCGACGTGGTTGGTCCTCATCAGAGTCATAAGCAGCTTTCCTAGACAGGAAAAGACAATAAATACACGTCAGATTTTAACATAAATCAGAAACACAGAGAATAACAATATACTAATAGAGCCGCCTGATCTTTGAAAACAAGCTTTCAACAAAAAAATTGCAGTTCTGTAATTATTGTTTCAGATTATTAATCCATAAATTAATTTTGCAATTCCTAATGAGCCATTTCAAAAGGAAATAATCCAATAAGCTCACCAGAATACTGTATTATTTTTAATAATTATCGAAAAGTTCAACATTTAGTTTCCGAGTTTCGTGTATGGTCTGCATATCAGTAAGTCAATAACCCATCAAGTTTAATCTCCTGAAATACTAAGCGCTGGCACATTTTCCCCTTTGATTTTAACTCCATGTCTTGTGCAGTCTATAAACCAAGCATAACCTCTTCAAAAAAAAACATTGCACCTGACTATAGATTTATTTTTTAAAACAAATGGAGAAAAAACAGTTCTGCTACTCATATTCAGATGCTCATTTCTAACTAAATTCAAGTCTCGTAATGCATTTCACAAAAGCACCAAAGAAGTAGCCATCCCAAAACATAATAGTCGTCAAAGGTTCGAGTGTTTAGGTTCCTAATCCAAAAGTAATATTCTGTTAAGGAAATAGCCTGCTTAAAATGACCCTTTAATTAGTTTAAAAAACACTCCTTCATCTGTGCCACGGGATAAGCTTACTTCTATTTTCGCCTCTACTGAAAAACTCTCAATTGGAACAATAAATTTACTTACCTTTTTGCTCATGTAAACCAACATATTTTTAATGGCGACTTAAAAATACAACCAAATTATTAAAATGGAGACGAACTCATAACGTAAGAATGTTTTCACTTACTCATTACGACCATTGCCATTTTGATCACCATTCTCATAACCAGGAGTATAGGATCTGCTATCCCGCACTTTTGGGGCAACTCTGGGAGACCTTAAAGGCTCATCAACATGCCTTCGATCTGAAGAATATGATTTGCGACCCCTCTCTTTTGGGGCATCTCTTGGTGACCTTACAGAGTCATCTGCATATCTTCGGTCTTCTGGGGAGAGAGAGTGATCAGCATTGCGTCTCGGAGCAGGAGAATATGACCTAAAATGATTTAAACAATTGTTAATTACAAAACGAAATCCATGCAGAATTATGGCAATTAGCACACTGAAATGTTTTCACAATTTAACTACACTGCAATTGGTATCAGACGTCTTTTCCAACCAAGATGACTAAAATCCCCTAGAGTTATTCCAAAGTATTAAATTTTCCCAACATTAACTTCTTATTTGTTTCCCCCAGAGAATAAAACCCATTGATCCGTTTCTCTCTTCTCCTTCTGTTACCTAACTACAACTCCTGATGACGTGTCTCCTAATCTTGTGAATTTCTTCCCCTATCCCTATCATAATTACCTTCCTGACTTGTTACATCTTTTCTCATCTAAGGGGTTTGAGGTTAAAATCATCCGTCATTCGTTTTTCTACAACAATAACCTTCAGATATGTTTTTTTGTTTTCTCAAAATTTGTTCTTTTGAGCTGAAAGTCTACAGGTTTGTATTTTGACATCATAATACATGGATTCTGCAACTGCGCACGGAATAGTTGTTGGGTTTTCTAGTGGTTGAGAGAGAAAAATAGAAAGGGAGAAATACCAATCTGGTTGAGGGTAGTCACGTTTTTGGGATGAAAAACATTCATCAACTGTAAGGAAAACTGAAATGTTTTAATTACTCCAAGGATCATCATCATCATGGCAGGGTGAGGACACAGCCTCCAGAGGTTTATTATTTTAACTAGTTTACAATATATAATGATGGTAATTTCTCTTAAGCGAATAAATGAAATCCACGTAATCCGGATCGGAAGATTTAAATTTCAATACACAAGTTGAGTTTGCGTATACAAAAAATCAACAAAATACTTGCCTAGAGCGATGACGACTACGAGAACCAGAAGGGCGGCGAGGAGAGGGAGAACGCGACACTGAACGGGAACGTGATCGCCCTGCAATATACAACAAAATTATACTGTTAATACTTCTGGACAAAGCATCATTTTGCCTTCCTAGAACAAAGACATCATGTCAGTTTTTAAAATTAAAATAAAAACACAAACGCCAACACACAATCATAATTTTTGGTAGAAGCGGGCAATTATTTCCTAATAATCTTAAAATATCTCCTTGTGTTTCATACTATCAAGACAGAAGATAATATGCGCACGAGGGAAAGTTGATCTAAACAAAGACCGAGTTATGTTCTGTGCTTATACAATTCATTATACCCCACCCAATAATCATATCATTGTCGGTTACCACTAAATGCCAAAATTCCAAACAATTACATGTGATCTAGAATATTATATGAACTGGATCAAACTTCATTTCGTGTTACGCAGTAAGTTAAACTAAATCATACCATAAGTAGACCGACGACCGCCATATCCCGAAGGACCTCTGTCCTCTCTGTCACAGAAAAAGAGACCCATAAATAAAATAGACAGGTCAGTATATCTAACCACGATACAGAGTGCTAATGTTTTGGAGTTGAAACCAGAGGTAAAACGTTCATGCACCACAATGGAACACCTTGTTTGGTGAACCCTCTTTTGTTTACTTTTCACTTACAAATAAAACAGGATGTTTCGCATATCAAATAAAAGGAAACTTATATTTAAGCAAGTTGATTCTTACTTTCCAAAAAACAGTAACCTTATAATAGATCACTAATCAACTACTTATCACCAATAGCAATTAAAAAAATAACATATATTTCATTTTTACATAACACACCTATAATAGGCTAGTTTGGTTGCAACCTAAGCTCGGGTTATTTGCTTCTCATTTAAAGCTATAGTGCAAGTGTGTTCAGCATAAAGCCAAGATTTCCTGGCCTAGAAAATGCTTAAAGTATTAAGCTATATCAACTCGGCCTTACCAATAGCAATTAAAAAAATAACATATATTTCATTTTTACATAACGCAACTATAATAGGCTAGTTTGGTAGCAACTTAAGCTCGGGTTATTTGCTTCTCGTTTAAAGCTATAGTGCATGTGTGTTCATGCATGTGTGTTCAGCTTAAAGCCAAGATTTCCTGGCCTCTAAAATGCTTAATGTATTAAGCTGGATCAACTCGGCCTTTCTCGCAATTCAAATAAGCTATGTTTTTCTCAACTCAAATAAACCAGCGTATTTACTTTAAATCCGAAACCAAACAGGCTCAATACTATAACTAGTCTATAAGTAATAAGAATCATGTCAAGATAAATTTTCCACCAGCTAGGAAAGTACTTTTGTATTCATAAGATACGAGCCTTACCTGGATCTGGTTCTAGTTCTTCTCCGCATATCATCAGGCCTTTTTCTACTCTCAGAAGCAACAACCACAGTAATTTCCCGCCCAGCAAAGATCTGCCTATCCATTTGATATTGCGCTTCAGCTGCCTCATAAGGATCAACAAACTCCACAAATGCAAAGCCACGAGGTTGCCTAAATACAAAAGTTAATATAAGTTTATATCAACAGTGCTGCAGCTTGATTTCTGCATTGACATACTGTGAATCGCCACTTCACCACTAATTTGGAGAAATGCTCAAAAATTACGTTACTCTAATTACCCTTTTTTTTTATTGTACAAGTATTTGCTGTCTTACCTTCTTCTCTAAAGTCAACAATGAAAGGCAACTTCAAAATATGCAATTCACTTGTAAATTCTTCACATTTGCTTGCTAATACGAGGCACTTGAAATCAACTCTGTCCCAATAAACTAATAAATCTTCTTAATGGGTCTTCAATTGTACAAACTACCTTCTTCCACATCAAAACTTCTATTGACTCTGTAACTAGAGGTTTTCTTCATACATTGAAACTCTTCCACTTGACTCTTAAAACCCTTGAGGGAGTGATAAGGCTAAGCATTATATGTAGAGCTTCGTCAATAAGGGGCTTGGGCTTGTTTAACTTCAAACCAAACAGACCCCCTGACAAACCAATTTAAAACATAATTGACAATGAATAGAGTTGAAATTCTCAGTAAAATATTTTTAAAATGTTTCTACCACCTAATAATCGACTGTCCTCCCAAGAGTAAACGAAGCAACGGTTTTTTAACAATCAAGGACAACCTCCAGGAACAAAAACTATGACATCAAACAGTTAAACCTATCATCAATTTCCACATACAATGCAACGTTTTTCACATATCAACTTAAAGGATTTTAATCCACAGCTGGCAAACATCAAAGAACTTTGAATCAGTTATTTTTTCTTAATAGAACACTTGATAGCTAGTAGTCAAGTAATCATGTACGAAAAAGATGAATGCTCCTGAAAGTCTTTCAACAGCTTGCAAACAATGAAGAACTTGGAATCAAATGCTCTTTTTCGCATTGAATACTTTACAGTATCAACCGTATCACTATACTCTCATCATAAAAAATAACCTACCATCTAAACACTAACCAATACACCCTCAATTGAACACCTTGCATGAAGCAAATTAGTCGTTTCAATCTCGATGACATCTATATTTTGAACACTTGAGACTTGTTTACTTAATGCACCAAAATAAGCATGAAATGTAACCAAAATATGTATTCTAGAATCAAACAGAAAAGTATAGGTAAACAGGATTATTTCGAAGAGGGAAAACAAACCAGCCCTACCTCTCTTTCTCTCTTTTGATTTTCTTAAATATTTACATTCATACAAAGGAAAAACATACACACTTCAGAATTCTATCATAATACTGTCAGACAGACACATGCTTTGTTTGCAAGTATAATACAAGTATACACTGTCCAATTAATTTGTAGAATCTGAATTCTAAACGAATTGGAGATGAAGAGAGGTCGTACATTAATACACAACTCAACCACATGCCTGACCCTTAAAAAGTACTCCTAGGCCATATGCTTATCATTAGTTCATAAATACAGAAACAAGTTTTTATGCTTATAACGATCAATGATGTAACTGCCATTTTAAAGAGACATAACGAGTTCCATGGAAAACATAAATGAAAAATCCACATCATAGCATCAAGCATTATAATTCAATGAGCAAATCATTTGATTTGCAAGTATCATATTCTTTGTTTACTCGAGTAGTCAACTCTTGATTATTAGTACAATCATTATGTGAATGCATGCCGTGCGTTCAACTTTTCAAGAAAAACATTGTATCAGTATAGCCATACATAAAACAAAAGCTACAAAACTCGCCATGGAATAAGTTTATCAGAACTACAACGTTGGACCGATATTAAAATAAAGAAAGAGATAAGAGATGACAAAGAACTCACCCAGAGTAATAATCTCTTGGAATGTAGACATCCCTGACTACTCCATATCTCTCAAACGGAATTCGAAGCTCATCTGGTCTGTTAACAGAAATAATAATCATATGACATATACAAAAATCATCCCAAAAGCAGACAGGATCATATGAAATATATAATTGCTTGAAAAAAATTCCTATTTCTTTTGTAAAGTTACCTGCAACTCAATGGAATGTTTCGAACTAAAAGACTACCACCATTTTCCTTGTTGCTTCTCCCATAACCACCACCACCACCACCACCACCATGTCCCCTTCGCGGAGGGCTATGAGCTCGACCACCACCACCATAACCTCTCCTTGGAGGACTGTAGTACGGGGGACTGTATCTCCTCATAATTATCCTAAGATAAATAATACAATCATGAGACGAACATTACCAATATATTGTATGGCATATTCAAGTGGGTAAGTGATTAGTCAAGATATGTATACGATATTCTTTTATTATTATGGGTAAAATATAGAATGATATGATATAATTATGTTCTAGCAGTTATAAGAGAGAGAAACATTAGCACACGTGCGATAGTGTTTGAATTAATGATAATATAAGCATATGTAGAAGTGTAAAAGGTATTCTTTGGAATAAAATAGGATTATCAATTAAATAATTTGTCATGACTTTTTACCAATTACGTATCATGAGGTAGACTTGATGCTCAGCATTTCCTTTCGATGTATTTATCCATATAATACATAATCCCAGGCTAGCGAAACTCAGAAGAATAAACGAGCTATTGACCTAGATTATTCTTAAATAGTTCAAATGAGTGTATGTGTGAAGTGGCTCGCCATATGCTTATTGCT
This sequence comes from Primula veris, assembly GCA_963682055.1. Taxonomy (NCBI): domain Eukaryota; kingdom Viridiplantae; phylum Streptophyta; class Magnoliopsida; order Ericales; family Primulaceae; genus Primula; species Primula veris. The sequence continues at coordinate 33,297,741 of OY821746.1, read as the reverse complement.
CGGCTAGAAACATAAATACAAAAATATATGAATAGTAAAAAGTATACCATCCACAGGCATACTAAAAAAAACGACAAATCAGAGTAAACGACCTTTCTTCTAGAAAATTCACCAGTTTGTCAAAGACCTAAGCCCCTTATCACTGTGAGTTATATGTATATTATATATATACTAGTAAAAGTTACCTACGCGTTGCGTGTGAGACGTGTAATGATATAAATATCGTAATATATTTTATTTTTAACATAATATTCAGATTTGGTATAATTTATTATAGTTATGGAGGTTAAAACGAATTATTAATTAATTTAGGCTACATCCGTAATTAGGATAATATAGTGAGGACAAATAGTTAATTAATTAGATTATGTATATTGGTAATTATTAAAATAGATTTGAGGGTATTTTTGGAAAAGTTGGGCAAAATTGGGCAGCCTCAACTTTTCTTGGGTTTGCTTATATTAATAGTATGATATGATATGATATATATATAAATAATGTGTGGATATATATATGGACTCCGAAATTAAAACCTTATAGGATCTACTAACACTGGCGGGGATTAAAGCACAGCTGAAACTAATAATCGTGAACTTAATGTTTGGTATCGACTAGGTCAATCCCATGCAAAAATAAAAACACGTATTATACCTCCCAATATCTACTCTCTCTTTCAAAAAGATTCTTTTTAAGTTTTTCTCATAGCATATATTTTGTGCGTTATCACAAGGAAAAGACATGTAACTGCATTACAATAAAACTTGATTGTTCAGTATAGGCAAAGCTAAGTATCATCCATAAAAAAAAAGATATTAGTCTTTCCGCCAACACGTAATAAACCCAAAAACCAAATCTATTAACAAGCGGAACCCTAAATCTGGGGACATCTCCAAGACAAAGGAACTTAAAGAAGCCAAATCATATATGAATTGTAGAAAACATATATAGTTTTATAATCAATAGAACCAAAGTCATTCGACCAACAAACTTCAAAATTAGACCATTGCCCAAAAGAAAAAGAAGTCAAAGCGATAGGCAACTAGCCGTTAAAAAGTTGCTTATTGGTATCTTTGCACCCCTTTTGCTATTTCGAAACAACTGAAATATTGAAACTTGCATAGAAATTTACAACCGATTAGTCCTGTCACCAACACCAACGAAACCCCTCAAAATCTCAACAAATAATTTTCTAAAATCAAGCCATTCTTTAAAATCGACAAAAGCTATATACTATAAATCTGAGCTCACCCTTTAATCATCAATAAAACATTATTCTGATTATCTTAACGGATAGAACATCGAGCCACCTTACGAGAAGTTGTAAATTATGGGTAACATATATATATATATATTCTTTTATCCAGCACAAAATAGATCCCAAAAATCAATTGGTTTAATCAAAACAATCCGATATATTTAATACCATTATCCAAAAAGTAAACGGAAATAGCACCACGGTATAAAATAACTCAGTATTCATGTATAAAATGTTCTTGAATAGCAAACCAAAACCAAAACTATGCTATAATCCAAAACAAACAAAGTAAAAACAATCACAAAGATCAACTAATACCTCTAAAAAGATTAAAAAAAACCCTAAATTAAACAACTAAATTAAACAACTAAATTAAACAAGTAAAACCCTAAAAAAATTGGCCCAACAAGTATTAATAAACAAAATTACAACTAATTTGCTATTTAACATAACAAAGACTATCATAATATCAATTGATACATTAAAATAAATCAATAAGTAAGCCTAAATCTTTAACAATAAATTTATTTTGATAATTTATCGGCCAACAAAAAATTCCCACCAATTCAACTTAATTATAACAGTAAAACCCTAAAATTAAAACTATAATAGTAATAAAACTAAATCAAATTGGAAGCTATATTATATGCCAATAAATTCCCCCAAATTTTACCAGTAAAACCCTAAAACTTGACAAACTAGTAATAATTTTACACTAATAACTTAATTTAACAACTGAATTTTCTAATTAAACATACCAAGAACTATAACCAAAGATCAACTGAAAATTTAAAAAAATAAAAAAAATAAAAAAAATCCAAAATAAAAGCTCAAAGACGAAATTGATAGCTCCGATTACCTTTACTTAGATTGTCACCGTTAACCTGATAAAATACGTATATAATATCTATATATATAATATATCTATATCTATATATATATAGAGAGAGAGAGAGAGATTTACGAACCCTAAAAGTGAAATATATTGAGAATAATGACAAAATTTGATCCCTTTACTTTTTTAATATACTCCTATTGCATCCCCACTTTTTAAATTATGTCATAAATAATAAGTAATCTCTTTTTAAAGATAACGGGTCGTATTGGTCTGGATTCATAAGTAGGGCTGAGTCCGATCCGGTTCGTTTTTTTGGCTAAACTGAAACCGAAATTGAGCATATTTATCGGTTCGGTTTTGGTCTTTTTAGTTTTTGGACCGAACCGGACCGGTTTTTTCGGTCCGGTTTCGGGGTTTTTCGGTTATTTTTCCGTTTTATTTTTGGTTTTTCGGTCTTTTTCGGTTTTTTTTTTGTCTTTTTCGGTTCAGTTTTATTGAAAACCGAAACTGACCCGAAATTTTTTCGGTTTCGTTATTTTTCGGTTTTTCGCCCAGCCCTATTCGTAAGTATACGAATTATATCAGAGTCGGACTCGAGAAAGTCAAGATAGCTCGAAATATATCACATTTGGATTCAATATATAGTTCCAATCCAATCGTCCGATGCGTACCCGCAAATTCGTTTCGGACCAATCCATGGGACTGTTTAATCCGTCTAACGTGTATATTTACAATTTAATTTGAGTATATATTTAAACATATAGTAGTATTTATTATTTGTGTAAATTTTTTAATAAGATTTTTTGTACCTATGTAGGTAATTGATACAATATTTCAATCACTTACCAAATAGATAGAAGCAGTACATTAACAATATGCAATCTTTGGAATTTTGAAACTAAGTTTTTTTTGCTTCTTAAGTAGATAATCACAATTATTTGTTTTTTGTTTGATATTTAACTTTTAAGTTTATATATATTGTTTTGGAGCTTGTAAAATACCGTCCAAACAGTTGAGACCGTGACGAAACCAAATTCGTTCAAACCGTACATTTTGGTCTTAATCGAACTTGATCTTTAAATGATCTAGATCAGATTCAATTTCTTCGGACCGTAACTCATCAATCAGACTTGATTTTTGCTCAAATCCGTTCGATCCGGACCGTTTTCATCTCTGGTTAAATTAAATGATGGATTTTCGAGATTCATTAAAAATCAATGTTTTAGGCTTCGACTAACATCTAATTTTGCTTAATCACCATATAATCTAGTTATATATATTTTAAAAATCTTTGTCGATTTGTATTTCCAGACAGCTTGTTGGTCGTTTGCATTCTATCTCCGTCTAATCTTGTTATAATTATGTTAATAAATTGATTAAATACTAATTTAAAAAAAAATGTTCCAATCCATTAATTTTTCCTTTCTAAAATAATAAAAATAAAACCTATGTTCCACGTTTTTTACATTTTTTTTGTCTACTCAAATACATATAAAAAAAATAAAAAATGGTAAAACTAGCAAATACGTATAAAATGCATTTTCTTTAATTTAATACATCATTTATTTATTTACCATCTAAGTAAACCATTGACATGGCATTTATAAGCTCTTTAATTCCCTTTCGAAAAAAAAGAATTACTCTACCGTCGTTTCGTTCTTCAGAGGTCTGCTTTTATTCAGGACTATCTCCGTAGATCCTGACATTTTCATGCTAAGTATCGTGATTAACAGCTACTGCCGATTAGGTAGAATTGACTTGGGTTTTTCGGTTTTCGCAAGAATGTTAAAACTTGGTCATGAACCTGACTTTGTCACGTTTAGTACTCTCTTGAATGGGCTTTGTCGTAAAGGTGATAGTGTGGGGGCTGTTAAATTCTTTGAGAAATCGTTACGAAACGGATTCGAGCCTGACTTTGGTCACTTATACTTACCTAATCCAAGGCCTGTGCAAAACGGGCCGAGGAATAAGGCTGTAGAACTTTTGAATGAAATGATTAAGAGGAATATCTTTCCAGATTTGTATACTTTTACCATTTTAGTCAATTCATTTTGTAAAGATGAAAAAATGGAAGAAGCTAGAGATATGGTCCGATTGATGATCTCGAGAGGAGTTGAACCCAGTGTTGTTACCTACAGTTCACTTATTCATGGGTATTGCTTTTCTGGATAAGTTGACGAGGCAAGAAAGGTGTTAGTCGAGATGGTGGGGAAAGGTTGTCAACATGATGTCATCACATACACTTCTTTAATTCAGGGTCTTTGTATTGCGTGTCGGTGGAAAGAATCATTGGAAGTTTTGAATGAAATGTCGAATACAAATGTTTTACCCGATAATCATACGTTTAGCATTTTAGTCAATGGTTTCTGTAAAGAAGGCATGTTGCACGAAACAAAATCTATAGTTGATTTGATGATCAATAGAGGAGTAGAACCGAATGTTGTTACATATAGTGCACTGATCGATGGGTATTGCCTTGTTAGACAAGTCGATGAGGCAAGAGAGGTATTTGATGAAATGAGGAGAAAAGGTTGTTCCCCAAATGTTGTCACTTATACATCGTTGATCCACGGGTATTGTAAGATTAAGAGAATAAACGAAGTCATTACTCTTTTTACGCGAATGTCAAGATCTCAACTGCTTGCAAATATAGTTACTTACAACACCCTTGTAAGTGGGTTATTCCTAGTAGGGAGACCTATTGAAGCATTACAACTTCTTGATAAGATGAAAGCTTGTGGTCAGAACCCTAATTTGCATACCTTTTCCATTCTTGTAAATGGACTTTGTGACAATAAACTTTTTGATGATGCAATGGCCTTGTACCATACGCTTGAAAAGCGTGGGTTAGTCCCTGATATCGTGATCTACAGTAACTTAATAGAAGCAATGTGTAAAGCTAAGAAAATGGATAGCGCTCGGAAGATTTACAACAATCTTTCCGAAAAAGGGTTGCAGCCAGACAATTACACTCACAATATAATCATCAAAGGAATCTGTGAACAGAAGCTCCTTGATGAAGCGATTGAGTTGCTAAGGAAAATGGAATGCGATAACGGTTCCCCTGACTTCTATTCTTATAACATAATTGCTTTGAAATTATTGAAAAATAAGGAGACTCTGAAGGCTTTGGCTTCTTCAAAAAATGATCGATAAAAAAATTACAGTAGATGCATCCGTTATCGAGTTCATTCCTGACTTATTGCGTACTCTTGAGCGTGACGACCACTCTAGAAAAATGCTTGAAAAGTTTTTCGGAGAAATCAAATCTTCCAAGTAAAAGATGAGTGTGCCATGGTAGAAAGCTGCTACTTTAATTTTTTTCCGGTTTTCGTTGATGCATCTTTTTTTCTCTAAATTTAAATGTTTGCGGAGTCAATCAGTCAGTTTGAAGTAAAAAGATTGTCGAAGCCCAGTTGGATTACTGCTTCTTGATGAGATGGTAGTTTGACACTGTTAGATGGACTAAGCGACCACTGACAATTTAATTATGCACTGACATCTAGCAGCAGACATGTAATCGTTTTTCACTGTTATTTTGGTTTCGATACTATTTAGAAAGAGATAGGTAGACAAGTTACTACGCATATCTCAATCCAATAGGGGCCTCAGATTAATTTTTATTTTATTTTTTTGCGGATTTCCATTGCAAATTATAATAGTAGCTATGATTTTTTTTTACTCGTATGAACAAAATAGAAATTTCTTGATAATTTTGTGCCCTGACCATTTTAATGAAATGTTCAATATTGAAAAGGATTTTTTTACGTTTTTCAATAGAATTTAAAGAGTATTTTCACAACTGGGGATGATGAAATTTTCATCAAGTTTGGCATGGGTTTCATGTGTTTTAGTAGATACAAATTTCATTACTTCAGGTGGGTTATGAAGTCCCAGCAATGTTTTAGGTGTATTCCGTTTCATCTTTTGAAGTCCTTACAATTTTGAGAGCCTAAGACTTGTTTGGAATAACAAAAGCTTCTCACGAAAATTTACCAGAAACTACCTTTGATAGTAATTACAAAATTTAACTGACAACCATATATAACATGCTCAGATAAACAGTGCGAAACTACAGAGTAAAAAGGCATGAGCAGCTTCGACTTAAAAAAAATAACACCCAGGATTTCTCGATTCGCCAAAGTATTACTTTTGCTTCTTCAGCTTGTGTACGGAGCATCCTGAAATTTACCCATTTTTTTTTTAAATTCACTAGAGCTAACATTAGTAAATTTCAACACTTAAACCCCTGTAACCAAGTTTCATGTCCACCACTGCAAATAATTGAGACTCTTACCACTGTTTTTTATCGCAAGCAAGCTCAGATTTTCCTTTGAAGAACCACGAGGTTTGTCTTTCTCTCAAATATTTGTTACAGTTGTTTTCTTCGAAATAGTTTGGTAATGAAGTTTCCTTGCTACTATAATTGGTTTCATTACCATAGGATAGAAATTTCTTTTGTTTTCGATTCCTCTGACTCACTTTAACCATTTCTTGGTCTTTGATTTGCTTCTTTGTATTGTAAAATAATGATTTCAACCCCTCGGATTTTCTCTCTAACCAAACAATTTCTTCCTCAATTGTGGCTAGTTCTGCAAGAAGTACTTGCACCTGCATCAATAATCATTTTTATTTCAAGTGTGTTACCTAAGGCATTTGCCAAACTAGTGCCTCATTTGTCACTTTCACTTTCTCGGACTCTTTGTCCATATATCCATTTCTAGAAAAAAGATTAACAAAGTTATGCTTTTTTTTCCCATTTTTTGCTATCAATGTTCCACTATGTTACTCCACAGTCCACAGACCAGATTAATTTTCTTGGAAATCTTCTGGAATAGTATATTAGGGACAATAGATTGACGTCCTTTTCCTGCAGTTCTTCATTTAAGAATGAATGATATAAACTTTAGAATTAACTGAATCTATATTGTTTACAGTGTCTTAGCCCCTACCTTAACCGGGATCAGTTTAGAAAGGCATTGGCAAGAATGCACAGAACCTTGAAGTGCACATTTCAATATTTTGCTCAATTTTAGCTCTGCATCGAATTCTTCCTGCAACTTCTCAACCTGAACAAACAACACAACAAGAAAAGAGAGGTGAGGTTATATGGACATTTTTCTCCTCATTACGCAATAGTTTTTCCAACACGACTAGTTAGGTGTCATGCCAACACTAGACGTAAGCCTGAACAGTGCTTAATTAGAAGTGTTCCAAACGTATATTAATTTGGGGCACGTTTACCTCTTCCTCTAGTTCAACTTTTCTTTTCTTTTCTTGATCACTCGGCTGCATCAGTAAATCTTCAAACTTCATGGTTTACAATTAAGGAAAAATCAGAAAAACTATCGGTTTGTAAGCTTAGAAGGTACGCGTGATACACAATATATATATGTATAAAAAAATTGTAAGTGTGTGTTAGATATGTTAGTTAAAGTTGGTTAAAAGAATGGAGCAGACAAATGGGAACTGGTGAGTGTAGGAGATGTTTGACTTGGGTTTGTGGGGTAATTTTTGGTTGATTTCAAACAATTTTTAAGGTGGAGTTGTTTCAAGTTTAGGTATAAAACTTTCTTTAAGGTGTTGTACATGATGATAACATATGAATATTTATTCCTTGGTTTTTGTTATGTTAAAAGGTCCTGAGCATAAGAATAACGTGAACTCAACTATACAATTTATTGAATATAAATTATAAAGGGGTGAGGACGTGATTATTAACTATAGAGTATATAGACCAAAGAGGGTTAACTTAAAAGTTTTCGAGTCATCTATTACATGCTCCTACTTTCGTAAGTTTGCAAGTTGATTTTTGTCACGAGTAAGTATGACGAAAGTGGCCCGGTACAGTCCGATTTTGTTGCATCGGTTAATAATACTTGGTATGTGATTATTTTGAAGATGGAAATTTCAATATCCTACGATGTTATGAAGACGATATTTTCTTCTTCAAGTAAGCGATTTCCATTTCACGTAAAACGCCTTAGACAACAAGGCTTGGACTGTTGTAATACATAATCTAATATTAATACGAAAAGTTAATTCTGTATCGGTTAAATTTCATTACTTGAGATCATTGGATTCTATCGAGAGTAATGTATTTCTAAATTATTCAAACCCGAGTCACCTGAACCGCAAACCAAGCTGCTGAACAATTCCTATTTCTTAAATAATATGTTTAAACAGATATGTTTTGCAATCATTTACAATATGCACTAAAAAATTATGGTTTGATCCCTTTATATTATATGGAGTAATATATATATATATGGGATTTTTCAAGTTTTAGGTCTATTAATATTGTACCAGTAAAATATGAACACCTTCATGAATCACAGGAGAAACTAAAATTACCATTCACAAAGAAATTCCAAATTTTCAATAATTTAATGAAGAAACCATAACTACAATTTACAAGCAATTCCCAGTCTTCCAGATTTTCCAATTTCAAAAACATACACAAGTTCATAACATAAAGATCTCCAACGGGTACGATTATCATCCAGAGCAGACTTGTAGCGTTTAGTAGAACTCGCTATCCTTCCATCCACCGTATTCTTCATTGTCTTCAACTTGCACCTAAATTAAGAAGAAATATATCAAATCAGCAAAATCGACCAACTATAGTTATTTTGTAGTAATAAATTTGTCATAGTGAAGGTAATTCATCCAGTGCCGGAACCATGAATTATAAGTGAGAGGGACGATATTCTGTATATTTTTTTTTCATACCCTAGACGTGCCTCTTTCGAACAAAAAAATATATCAACAAACGATAAGACGGGGCTAAATCGTGAGGTACGTACTTTGGGGGTGAATTTGACACCGACTTGAATTTCTCCGCAATATCTCTGATCAGCGGCAATTATTCTGTATTTGCTAATACGCAACTCACCCACTCCTTTCTCCACACCAAGTGCCAAAAGTTCCTTCAAGTATATGCTACATAAACATCGACATAATTAACTAGAGTTTGCCCAATCTTACACCCAAAAAAATGTAAGATAATACTCCATAGGATTAGAAAAGCATCTGAAGATTTTTATTTTTGTCAAGATCATGCTCAATGTTATTATAAACAAAGTGTGCTAGTCTAAGTTTCAATGTATGCGAAACAAGGTTCGAATGACCAAAGGTGACGCCGCACAAATAAGCTACGACATAATCTACAACTCTTAATCGTGTGCCTAAACCATATGGGTCTGTAAAAATTAATTTACAGAAACCTTGAGCGTAATTATAAACAAAAATATTGTTAGCAGACTGAACTAATTAATCGATGATTACTCGCATCTGAAAAATGAATTGTTGAGTTAATGATAAAAGAGCATTTAGCATTAATTGAATTAGTATTAGAAAACATTGATTCACCATAAGTGTTTACTGTGTTTATTTGCCTTAAAGTAGTTAAATAACGTAAATTTTGTAAAATAAAAATGGGGTGTGGCTTACGTGGCTTTGCCGATGTAGTCGTCGGAAGAGAAGGTGTCTTTGTCCATGAGTACAATGTTAAGCTTGTATTCTCCTCCTCTTCCGGGGTATTCTGCCCTGAATGTGAATTTCTCATTCCATGTCGGATTGCTTCCTTCGCCTGCAAATTTTATTGAATCAATAAAATTAATTGTCATGTCATACCTGAGTTGAATTTTACTCATTTACCTAAGTATAAAACATACTCCATCATGAAAATATGTTTCATCCTTGTAGCCATTCGAAAACGAATTTCAATCAAACTACAAAACTCCTTTTCTTTTTTAGAGTCAAGCATGTAGTGGAGTTACGAAAACATGTTCCATTCTTAAAGCCATTCGAAAACGAAATAAATGAACGAAAAGAAGCCTCGATAAGTTAATACTTGTTCAGTGACATAAGTTTATGAATTTTAGAAGAAAAATAAGTTAATACTACCTATAATTATAGCCTGCAAGTCTTACTAGGTTTGAGTTCATTTCTTATTTTTTTAGGTGATTAGTTCATCTCGTGACAATTGGATCTATTTCCGTCACCCTAATTTATAATAATTGAAGGAATATATTTATGAATTTTGCGATAAACAGTTTTTTTATTTATTAAAATTTAAATATAATGAGGGCATAGTTGAAAATTCGTTACTTATAGTTTTTTTTTTTGCAGCTACATCTAATATAAGCCTTCTAATAAATTTTATTTTTCGCATGAAATCGGTTGCTAAAGAAAACGTAATATTATCTCATAGTTGAATGATTGTTATATATCAAAGTATAAGATTTAATTTTGGGTAGCAGACAGTAAAAATAAATTATTTAAAACCATGTATTTTTTAGTAATTTCTAGTTGTCTTTCATTCAATAATTTTTAGTAATCTCTAGTTGTCTCTCATTCAATAATCACAATTTAATATGTATTTTTTAAGCAACCAAACCATTTATTTAAACAATTTACTAATATTATGCACACCATATATAAGTACTCTTGCCTGCCAGCTGGGGTTTGACTTTATTTTACCTTTAAAAAAATAAGGAATATTTTGATTTTCTTTTTTACTAAACAAGAATTGTATATCAAAATCATAATGAATTATAGTATTTAATTACTGGTAGTGGTGGATATATATTTTAGTAAGTCAAAGCTTAAAAACTGGTAAGCAAGCATTAATTAACTAACTAAACAGATCCTATATTTAAGTGTAGACTTAATTAATAATCAACAACCTACTGTGAAAGTGTAAATGAAATATGACAACTGTTATTAATTTTGTAGTCAATGCTACTACTTTTTTTTTTTGTACTGTATATATGCATCATTTAATTATACCAAAAGAAAATCAATATATATGAGAGTTATGAGTTAGGTAAAATAGTAGTTGTATATTTTGGACATATATACTATGTGCAAACAATATTTGTTGTGTATTTATTCTGTTATTTTGTGAATCTCGAAGTCACGAAACATGTATGTGCCGGAGTGTTAAAATTTACATCAACTAATAAATTAAGTGTATTAAAAAATAGGATGTTAAATAATTGTTTTTAACATATTTTAATGAAAATATATGGTCAAAATTGTAACGTATAAGTTAATTGTTGTGGTGACTTGAATCAGTTAGTCGGTTTAAAGGTTTCCTCACAATCCGAGTTCGGTTAGTTTGTGCGAATTAATTAGCAAATTACTAAAAATAATCACATTAAGTATTAACTTAGATATACATGAACCTTTTTCTCCACTTCATAGATTGGTTAATTCTAGTAAATTTATCTATTAGAGATTCTTGCTTAGTTATAAAAAAAAATAAAACATCTTTTATTTTCTAAACCTACAGGTTAAAATTTGGTTATAATTAATTGAGTTCCGTAATCCGGTTTATGATTCTATGAACTATCTTACGCTCGATATCTATTACGGAGTATAACACTACAAAAAAATACCCAAATAACGACGGGATTAGTGACGGTATTTTTTGTTACGAGCTTATTAACGACGGTTTTTGTGACGGCTTTGTGACAGTTTAGTCAATTTGCGACAGATTTGTGACAGCTTTTTAAATTAGCGACAGGCTTGTGACAACTTTTGACTCTCACTAAATCAAACATTATTTTGTAGTGATAACCTAGTCGAAAATAATGACCAAACTTCACTCTTTCATGCAGTACAATTTACCTTTCATGTTTCTTTTAATTAAATGTTTTTGTTCATAATCATTCGTATGCTTATTAGGTTCATTCAGCATCGTATATATACAAATGATAGAAATGAAACTTTTATAAATTACACTATATTATTTATGCATATATAACTAACAAGTAACCACATTTATTATGAGTATTAAGGAACGGTCAACTAAAAACAAAAATGTTTGGTTCATTTGTTGAACTACGTATCTTTGTATTAAATGCTTTGTAATTAATGTGTGCATATATACAAGCTACGTAAATTTGTTACACTTTGACTATTGTGCATTTGTGCTAATTCAAATTATTGAAATACTAGTATATATTTTCAAATTATTAATTTGATATTATGTAATTATGTAAAATAATATTGTATGTAAATATAGTGTAATTATGGAATTAAATTACCTCTAGCCACGGTGCTTTTGTGTTCTTGGTTCTTGTATTGAATCAACACATATGGATCAATTCCACCACCTATCATATAATTATAGTCACCCAAAAGAATATAATTAATATCTTAAGAAAATAATTAAAAACCATAGAAAATTTAGTTTTTAAGTTTAATTTGAATGATTAAATTAAGCAACAGATAAAAGATGTTTGTTCCACGATATATATAAATTCATCCATGCATACAAACCTTATTAATTCAGTCTAGAGCCAATAAAATTAAAATGGGTTATATTTAATAAGGTTTAGAGCCAATATATTTCATACTCTTAAAAAAAAAACTTTTCCCCAAAATATACAACTAAAACTAAAATTAATTAACGATTTGTCCATTTAGAGCGCGACTCGTGTACATTACGCCCATTCAGGACTTTTATATTTAATGATTAATTGACCAATTCTTAATCAGTTTTAGAAACAATTGATCAATGCTTAATTAAATTTTATAAATTGACCGATCCCTAAATAGTTTTTTTTTTATGAACCATAGTATCAAATTTCTTAAAAACAAAAATGAACAGAAGAGTTGCATTACGATATTTACATAAATTTAGGATATAGTACAAGTATAAATATGTACAAAGAATTAAAGTTAATTGTTTTTAAATAAAAAGTACCTAAAAATTCCTTGTTTCTGAGACCTTTTGCACCTACAAGCTCAACCTCCAAAATTCCATTAGTCATCTCTTTCTTTCTCTATTAATATTTTCTTTTCTTTTTTCTCTTTCTAATAAATATTTGCTTCTAAAATGTTATGAGTAAATGACTTATATTTTGGTGGTTTTATAATGAAAATAAAGTTCAAATAGTGACAACAACATGTCAACAGTCAACGGTTTCCTCCCATTTTCCTTATTAATTAAATACTAATCCATCTGTTTTCAATTAATTAATCATTATAAAAATACGTGTAATTTTAATAGATCAATAACTTAGCCGTGTAATTTTAACCGTGCAATTTTCGGAATGAATTTTTTTTAAAGCTAATAATATAGTTCAAACATTAAATTTTATGATTTGTTTTGAAAATTTTCATTTCAACCATTTTGATACATTTTATTAGTCGATCAAAATTACACGCAATTTTGTATAAGACAATTAATTAGAAAGTAAATGAGTAATAGTTAGGGGTGGTTTTACATTACACCAATGGTGTGGTCCATATATTAGTTTGATCTCATTATAAAGTATAATGTTACGGGTATAGTAAAATTATTATATATGAATTTTAGATAAGAGGGTAATAAATTACGCCACGACTGTTATTTTGTTTTCTCATATTTTATTTGAAACACATGGTTCAAGTATTTTTTTTAAAGACTCGGTTCATTTTGTAGTTACTATTTATGAGAATTATGTTGATTTATTTGATTTTGGAATTGAATTTTAAAGTTTTAAAATTAATTGGACTTTTTTTTTTTTTTTTTTGTAGAAATAACATATACTCCATGATTTCATTATGCAAATAAAAACATATATTATTATACTCCATGATTTCATTAATATTCACATTTGGAACTTGTCATTAATTCCTACTTGTCTTATACACATAATAGTACTAGTCATTAGATATGTTAATTTTATACTATTACTATTAAATAAACTCTAGAAGAACTATTAAATTAGCATTATTTATGTATACAGAAGCTTTCTTTTCTGACTAGTAGTCTTTCAGAAAACAACAACTTTTTAAACACTCACAAATTCCCAATATTACAACTATTCAACTTTTTCTGTTTATTAAACAAAATAAGAGGAGGTGACGGTAGTACTAAAAATGTTTTTTCAAAATAAAGTTTTTTTTAAAACGTAATTTTTCAGTTTTTGTAATTAGTTGGTTACCGGTTTCCGGTCAGTTTTGTAAAACTTTTGAATATCTAATAAAAGTTGGTCCGGTGCTTATTAAAAGAATAGAACTATTCAACTTTTCAAAAAAAAAAAAAAAACTATATTTTAAACAAATTTAAGTTAAAAGAACGTGTTTTTAATATATATTCCATGAAACATAAAAAAGAGTAGCCGTCAATATATTCTGGAATTTTGAAAAATTCAGAGTCTAACTACGATTCAATAGATATTCTTTTCAAGAGTTTGCTCAGTCAATACAATACATATTTTTTCAATTTGATAAAAATACAAAACTGACAGCTTGACCATTTCTTTTTTCAATTTATTAATAAAAATACATATTTTTTTCAATTTATTAATAAAAATACATATTACCAAATAACCTCAACCTGTAATAATTCGTAATTAATTTTTTAAGATCTCACCTTAGAAAAATATACATGTAATAAACTTGTAAAATTATACATAGTGTTTATACATGTAAATAAACCATTAAATAAATTTTACATCAGTTTTCATTTTTCTAGTTACATATACTCGATTTTCTAAATAATTTTGTACTTAATTGATTTTTTATAAATTTATGAGTTTATTATATCATGATTTTCCACCTCTTTTAATTCATGTTATCGTGTGTTTACCTAATTAAAGTAAAAAATATGTACTTGTCGCTTAAAAATTTGTGCTAGTTGGTGAAACAATTTATACATTTATCTTGTATTATAAAAAATATATATTTAAATAAAATTATATTTTTTATATTCAAACCTCCACTAAGAATAACATCTATATATTGCTATTTTTTCTGGTCCCGAGTTTATAAATGCATAGAGGTTCTACCGTACCTAAATAGTAGGGAGGTGCATCAAATTCCCCCATTTGGAAGTTATCAGGACTCTCCATCCGTTTTCACGATTCCGAATGAATTTTTTGTTACGTTTTTTTTGTATCAACATTTAATTTTATTTGGAAATTGTTTGTTCAAAAAAATCTGTAAAATTTTAACTTTTATACATTTTTTTGTCTTTTAACTATTTATTTGGAAATTTATAGTTTAGTAAGGCCAGAAAATACAAAATAAATAAATATAAAAGTTAAAATTTTACATATTTTTTTAACTGGCATTAGCACGTATTTTTGTATTTTGTTTAATTTTCGTAACACTACGTTTATCCGTTATAATATATTATTACTTTTTACAAATTTCTCTCATGTTCTATTAAAAGAAAATTAAAATATTACCCTTACTTATCTTTATAAAAGGTTTTAGTTAAATGAACATTATGTGAAAAATCTCATGTGTTCATCTTGTTAAGTATTCGGTTCGTGATATATGAACAACTTTTTTTATATTTAAAAGGTAAACATGAAGAAAGCTCTTTCCCGTTTCGTTTCACTTTATTATCAGCCTTAACCACCACAACGAATGTGTGTGAAGAAGTTAAAATTAAAAAAAAAATTATTATTTTTAATGTCATTTATTTTCTCATTACTATAGTTACTTTTCTTAAGGTTATATGTCGTGTGTCAAGATATCCGTTTAAATCATGTTTGTCTGAGTTAAAAATTGTTTAGATTGTTTCTTGAAGAATGAGCATTGTGTAAATCAATAATACTAATGAGGCAGATACACTCAACTAGACTCTCAACACATCAGTGCTTGATGTAAATTTAAAATTTTATTTTAACCCCGAAATTTAAGAGTATGTTATTCGGCCATATATTTAATATTTTTAATTAATATTTAAGTTTATGGTAGTCTCAATTATGGTTCTATAATATTATATTTGAGTTTTTATTTTGTTGAATCGTCAAATAAAATATATTAAAATCATTAAAATTTTAAATATTTAAGTTTATGGTAGTCTCGACTAGGGTTTCATACATATTATATTTGAGGTTTTATTTTGTTGAACAGTCAAATAAAATATACTAAAATCATTAAAATTTTAAATATTTTTAATTAATATTTAAATTTAGTGTAGTGTCAACTAGGGTTTCATAAAATATTATATTTGAGGTTTTATTTTTGTTTTGGTTGGGTGTCAAAGGAATTCTAAAAATTACATAAATGACTGTCTGGTATTCAGTCTGGTTGAGCCAAAAGAACGTCAAATTAAGGGTAAACAAAGGTAACCTGTGAACGGGGGTATACGATGACCTTCGATAATGTTTAATCATATTTTTTTTTTAAAAGTTTATACACGACATATATTTGATGGTCGCCAGGCAAAGTACTCTTAGTATATATGATGTATGAGATCATATCGACCGATACCTTAATATGACAGTTTTTACGACCTTGTTTAGTTGCGAGATTGTTAATTATGGGAACTAGAAAATAATTTGGTTGTAGAATTCATAACAGTCAAATAAAAGATAATGACTACGGAATTATAAATAATTAAAAGGTAGATCACAGTACCGATGTGTATAATTATATCACATTATGTTATTCTTAAGATCGTTACAAATGGACACTAAATTGAAGACCCGATTAACAATTCCCCGGAATAAGGACCAAACTATACTTATTGAAAAATTTCCTTTCTAGCTATTTCATCCTAGTACTATTTAAGCACTTGGATTCTATCTTAACATACATAAAGTTTTTTTCTTATAAAGTTTACTTACTTGTTTGTTAAATCAAAATACTAGTACGACCCATAAACTAGCATTTCACCACTTTGACACAAGGTTATAGAAGTCGTTAGGCATTTCCCGGACGTTTCACCTCTGAGTAACCGCCTAGCTGACTAATCGGTTGTGATTTTTTTTATAAATATTTAAAGTATATACGTAGCTTCAAGTTGAACCCGACTAATCGTATTAATCGTTGACTAATAACATTAATCACCGACTAATAATATTAATCACTGACTAATCCGACTAATATGTTTTTTGATCCGACTAATTATCGACTAATCTGACTAATCACCGACTAATCGATGTGTTGACCTCCGTTCTCCTTATATCACAAAAATGACTTTGTATTTAGTAGCATTGCAGTGATCTTGTTATCGGAATTATTTGTTTTACCGGTTTTACACCGGAATAGCTGCTGTGGAAGCTTGTTCCACAGATTAACGTTTTGTTTGTGTTTAATAAAAGGATACTAGTTTCTTGAAAAAAAAAATGTTGACCTCCGTTGACTTCTCCACCGACTGGTATTAGCCGAGCGGATGGGTAACAACTAATCGGCCGACTAATCCGACTAATATGTTTTCGACTAACTGGTTTGATCAGACTAAACAGACTAATCCAACTAATCGATGTGTTGACCTCTGTTGACTTTTCCACCGACCAATGTAGTCTGACTAATGTAATTGTAGCATACAATTAATATTGAGCACAACGGGTGTGACAAATTAGGTGATAAAATCCCAAATATCATGCGCATTACAAGCATCAACGGCAACTTGATAAATATAGTAGGAGGGAAAATAATCTCATATTCTAAAATTACAATATTATTTTGTCCCCAACTCCCCCATACATTTGTTGAAAATTTTATTTGCTATACATTTTTTGATAATATAGCATTATAAGGTCTAAAGTTATAAGGAGTAGTCGATAGGCGATAACAAAAGATAATAAGTTATGGACCTTACGGTCCATCGGTCATCATCTAAAATAGTTTTAATATAACAATAAAATTTCTAATTTCTCTATATCGCTTTTTTCCTTTCTTTCATGATCTTTAGAGGTTGTAGTATAGCGCTAGCGCTCCTATAGAGGTTGGCTTTTCTGTTATCAAAGAAAACGAAAGCAAAAAAACCAGTGCGTTTCATATAGATCGAGACTTGTAGTTTTCTTTTTTACTTATTCCATACCGGGAAGAATTGCAGGAGATCGCTCGATAACACTTCTTCTTATTTATTTATCAATGATATCCGACGATCAAGAAAATTCTCGTGAAACTCTTTCATTTCATATCAATTAGAACGGATAGGAATTTTTTTCTTATTTCATAAATCAGAAGAATTTTTTAATAAAAACAATCTCGATATCAGATATGAATTTACTCAAAAATTTGAAAATGATATCTGAAAATAACCACACAGATACACGTAAATTTGTGAAAACGGGATTATGATCGAAAAATTATAAATAGATTAGGAGGAAAAAAAATTGGGTAAGAAAACTTAACAGAAGTATTCATTTCTTACCCAATTATTTTTCCACCTAATGTATTTATAATTTTTACTATACTATAAAAGTGTAAAATAAAGACTTATAACGCTGTGAATTCTATTCGGTTATCGTTTTTAAACGGAATGACTAGCTTGGGAGTCTGACCCATGCATCATACATTGTTACTATTATTTTAATAAAATGGACATGGTATTGATTAAAAAAAAAATTCAAGAAGACTTATTTGATAGGTTTATGAAAATCAAGATCAAATTTGATTAACTAATAAAATATTTGGAGTTTTTCACATATTTAGTAGCTCAAGTGAGGTTTAAAGCTAACTCTTAATTTTATTTTCTCAATCTCCTAAAATAAATTCATATTTTGTTTTTCAATTTCATTTTATTCTGATTCTCAATTAATATTCTTTTTCAGTTCTAATAAATACTCAATTCTCCATAATTTACTTCACTTTATTCCCCCATTTACAGAAATTGAATTAAAAGAAAAACCCAAATCTTATCTTTTTCCCATTTCTAAATAAAACCCAATCCATTTTTATTTTTTTTTCAATTTCACTTTCTTCCCCCATTAACAAAAATTGAACTAAAAGAAAAACCCAAATCTTAATTTTCCCATCTTTAATCACCATCTTCATAAAAATCAAATCTTTTCCTAATTTCAGTTTATGTAAAAAAATTTTTTAATAAAATAAAAATAAAAAATGGGAAACTGCATGTACAAGCAAGGAAAGGCCTGCTCGGGTGTCGCTCCGTCCGACTTTCACAGCTCTCCGCCAACGGTGCGTATCTACGGAGACGCCTCATTCGGTATTATGGTGAACTATCTTAGATTTGTT
This sequence comes from Primula veris, assembly GCA_963682055.1. Lineage (NCBI taxonomy): Eukaryota > Viridiplantae > Streptophyta > Magnoliopsida > Ericales > Primulaceae > Primula > Primula veris. The sequence continues at coordinate 33,278,707 of OY821746.1, read as the reverse complement.
TTGAGTTTTAAGCCAGTGCGGGTCGAGTTTGTGGCGACTCAGTCGCCACCTGTCGTTGAGTTTGGGTCCGAAACGGTGTCTGGGTCGATAGATACATTTGTGAATTATATCGACAACAAGTTTCCTAACCCAATCTTGCTCAGGTCAGTTTGTTGTTTGTTTTTTTGTTGATTTGGGATTTTTTTTGTTACTTTCTCAAATATGTGTACTTTATTGTAAATTCTATGTGTTGGTGTTAGTGTTACTGATTTGGGATTTATTTGTTAGTTTCTCAAATCTGTGTACTTAATTGTGAATTCTCTGTGTTGGAGTTAGTGTTACTGATTTGGGATTTATTTCTCAAATCTGCATACTTAATTGTGAATTCTCTGTGTTGGAGTTAATGTTACTGATTTGGGATTTATTTGTTAGTTTCTCAAATCTGCATACTTAATTGTGAATTCTCTGTGTTGGAGTTAGTGTTACTGATTTGGGATTTATTTGTTAGTTTCTCAAATCTATGTACACTTTGTTGTAAATTTCTGTGATAGAGTTTACGTACTGATTTGCGATTTATTTGTTAGTTTCTCAAGTGTATTTACTTTGTTGTAGATTATTTTTTATTCTGTTAGGCAATCTGTTATGCTGCCTGATAAACCATGGGTGCGTTTGGCGTCGGTTTTTTTGTTGTCAAAAGGCTACTTAAATAAAGCAACGAGAAAAAGGCATGATTTAAATGAATCACCATGTTGTGTTTGACACCACCTCGCTTTTTTTAATTGCTTATAAGTGAATTCGAAGTTTTTTCCCTTAAAGTTAAGTTAATTTTTTACTTATTTTAACTTATAAATGACTTGTAAGAAAACAAACAAATTTTATTAGAAATTTCTTTTTTGAAAACTTTTATTTGAAAAAGCTAAAGAAATCCCATATTCTTACCTTCTCTGTGTTTAGTTTTCTTTAGAATTTTAGACCCAAAAGCTAGCTTTTTATAAGAGAAAAAAGCTAATAAACCAAACATCCATAAGTTTTTTTCAATAAAAAACTCATAAAGCTAAGAAAAAAAGCAGTTGCCAAACGTGCACTATATATAATTGTAATTAGACAGATTATAGTATGAAAAATATATAACTAGTTTTATGATTTATGGATTAAGCAACCACTTGGCTCCTTCTCTATGTACATGAATGCTATAATTCGTAAATGAGGGTGCTGAAAGCACTTTAAAATCAAAGCAATTAAAATGAATTATCATGACTATGGAGGGTGCTACCACTTATTTGTGTACATTACTTCATAGTGTATTGATGGTGACAAGAAAAGGTGACATCCCTCATATATGTGGGAAAAAATATTTGCTATCGCTGTGTAATTTAGTGTACAGAAGTGTAGTTAGATTGTTACGCATGCAAAATTGTGATATGTGTAATGATTAAGACCAGCACTAGAAATGGAAAAAAGCAAAGTTTTGTATCTGGTATGTGTATCCAGACCAGTCCTTTGTATAGCACTCTTATGAAGAAAAAAACAATTTCATGTTACCATTTGTCTCTTTCAATAGCCCTCGCCTTGCTCAGCCTAGGCCCCGCAAAGGCATGGCCCCCCAATTGATACTAGGCGCTTTGATATGGGTCAACCCAAGGTCAATCGGGTGAGAATAGGTGAAATTTGTTGTCAAAATACGTTAATCGCTAATCAAGATTTCCACTTCAGATATGTCTTTGAATACATATTTATGTTTATTTTGGTATATGTTCGACTGCACGTAGTATATGCCATTTGTTCAATCTTGATAGTATACTGATAAACTAATGATGCATACATGCTTAATTTAGATTGTTAACTAAATTTATGTCATCTATATTAAATGAGAATCCAAAAAAACCCCCAAAAATGTTAAAATATGGATTTCCCCTCTAGGCCCCCAAGCCTCACCTCCCGCCTTTTGTCCGCTTAGAGACTTTTGAAACCTTGCTCTGTGTGAAGATTCAAAATTTTATAATATTATTGATGGAACTGGAAATATGGTGGCAATTAAGTTGATGATATGCTTTTTGTAATGACAGGGTTTGTGACGAGACAGTTCCGCCAATAGTGGAGGCTATCGTCTTGCATCATAGGAGTTTGACGTGGCACTTGGAGAAGCTAGCGAGGTGGGCCGATGACCTGATGGCACGAGGAGGAGAGAAGGGGAGTGGGGATCTGATGAAAGGGAGTCCGAGGATGGAGGTGAAGAAATTAGGGAGAAGCTATTCACAGCTATTGGAGGTGATGTTAGAGCATGCTCAGATGGAGGAAAGAGTCGTTTTTCCCATCTTAGAGAGAGCCGATCGAGGTATGTCTTAGTTTTGATATGCCTGTTATGTGAATTGTGATCTAAAAGAATTTGGATAAAATCTTTGTTGTGCATTTACCGACATACTGAGCTTCGCATCCGATATGATATGAACAGGCAATGCGATTCTTAAGGTCCTGTCTAATGTTCTGATACGTGACCTCATGGCTAAAAGAATCTTTAATATGAGCTAAATAAATTTACGAGCATGTCAGGATTTTCTTTCATTTGATTTGTTAAGCATCTGTTGTGGAGAAACTTCCTCTTGAAAATGTAAGAACTTTAGTTGTTGGTGTTGCAGCTTATTATAAGCTCACCATTTGTTGGTTTTTTTGTTGAAAAGTTGGAACAGATTTTGTTGTCCAACTAAAGAACCGTAGTTTTCTGGAGTTTTTACGTGTAAAAGCTAGATTCTTTAAGCTGGATGAGCCAATTTTTTCACAAATCTCATAGTTTTTTTAGCTTAATAATTTTTAAAGCTGCAACCAACAAGCTGTTAGATTATTATTTAGCTAGTGCATACAAAAAATTAACCATCACAACAACCCTAACCCACATCTGCCCCATTTTCAGAAACAAATCAACCATTACAACAACCTGATGAAGCAATTATTCTAACCACTGACCAAAAATTAGACCAACTCCAGGCATTACTACAAATGAGTTTGGCTGACAAAGAAAAATCAATGCAGATAAATGAAATCAGAAACGACATCAGGAAAGTCAAATAAAGATACAAAATATATTTGCTAGTATTATTATTTTTCAATTTTGGTGTGAAAGTATGTGATATATCGTATTGGTGAAGAAATTACTTGCTTCAAGTGTGGTACTGATGAACTAGTCTTGCTTATGGTTTCTAAGATGATTGTTTGGTTTCTAAATACAAACACTCCAAAAATATTAAAATCCATAGTTTCTGAAAATAATCAGAAACCTTGGAACCTTTTCCGCTGTTGAGGGAAAACAAACTACGTGAACTTGAAACCTAATATTGTTGAAAAGATGGACTGTATTTGTTTGCCCATCTAAAAACCTGAGGTTTTCTGGAATCTGGATTTCTGCCCTGAAAAAGTCAGAAACTTCAGGTAAATAAACCTAGCTTTTTACTGAATCCAAGATATACAGCTTCTTTGGTTAAAAACTGAAACCAGTTAGTTTATCGTCCAGTTCGTACATACATCAGACAATTACCGTGTAAAAAATCTAAAATCTTCGACAGAACAGCCAAAATGGAGATACTGGATTCCAGTAATTGCTTTAGTTGGTATTTTTATATTTCATATAGAAATTATTTAAGTTTCAAAATGGTGAAGCATTTGACTGCTCCTCGAATCTCACTGAAATTAATTGGGTGCATCGTGTGAGAAAAGGTAAATCGTGCCCTTACATTGCTTTCAAGGTGAAGTCAAAATATGAAGACTGCATTTATTTCAGAATTTTCAAAATACAAGGCATTGGCTTCAATTTTTTAGTACTCAGTGATGGGTCTGAACCCTGATGGCAAATTGCCTTTATTTTACATCGTTCGCAGTAAACTTCTCTCGTCACCAGTTAGTTTTAGTTTTTACCTAAGTAGAAACGAAACTTGAACTTTTCTAAGTTGTTCGGCATTTCTTGAGGTACCCTAATGTGAAATTATTTTCTTTTTCTGGTGCTTTGCTGTGTAGTCAATCATACTTTTCCAATGAAAATGCTGTAAACTTGTTGTTTCCAATTAATTAATATAAAATATCCGGTTCTCATGTGGTACAACACTTAACAGGTTTGTGTAAAATGGCGAATGCGGATCATGCGAGAGATCTACCTATTATGAATGGGATTAAAGAAGATATTAAATCCATAGGTGTGATTAATTCGGATAGCTATGCCTACCAAGAGGCTCTCTTTAGCCTTTCTACAAGGCTGAAAACATTACAGGTGAGTATTTGCAATAAATTTTTAATTCAGTGTGACACCTAGAAAAGCTAACCAATTAAAATAATTTACGAATGTATGTTGATAACCACTTAAACCATCATAGAGAAGAACTGAAGTATCTTATTTAATAGAATGGAATTTCGTCCCTGAACCTTAAAAAACTGCAGCTGAAAATGGAAATGGGAAGTCTTCACTTGCAGAAAATTTAAAACTGAGTTGACGCTTATGTATGTTTTGAGTAAGATAATATCAATATGTATTTCACATCTCTTTCATCTGGGTAAAAAATAATTCCTCTAGTTGCTCCCCAGTGCATTACAAGATACTTGCGATTTAAAAAGGCAATGCCTATAAGAAAGGACATGTAAAAGTAAGTAATGTGCTTTCAAAGTAAGATTCAATGTAAGAAGCAGCAAAATTAGTATAAGTAGTGTGTTACTTTTACTTTGTCTATCGACACCAAAGCTTTCCACAGATATACTGATTAGGCATCCAACCACCATCTGGTTATAAGTGAAAGAAACAAAAACTATATTTGTTAGTGCAAAACACGTACAAAAATTGATCATGAAAATAAGAGATGATTGTTTTCTTCAAAGGTAATCGCTAGGTAGTAATTACTATATGGGCATATGAATGTTTTCAATATCAACTCTCTGGAACTGTTAGAACCAGGTGATAATAGTGTCTAGCACATGCTTAGAGGACTTTCTTTTCTCAAGTTTGAATGATACACAGTCTTTTCTTTACTCTTCGATAGTGGCGTATTTTCCTTTCTTTTTTGTGCGTGTTAAGCAAGTCTTTACTTAAGTTTTATTGATGGAGCTGTTCTGTACTATTGAAATTCATTTTCATTTCATTTCTACTTTTCAAGGGGGTTATCTGGACATTGTATATAAGTTTGAAACAACCTGGTGGTCGAAATTAAGAAAAATCATTTTTTGAATCTTGATTTTCTTACCAGGAAAATTGCAAAGAACACTTTGAGGAAGAGGAAAGGGAACTTTTGCCTCTAATCAAGGCAATGGAGTTGAGTAAAGAGCAGCAAGAGAATGTTTTTGAGCAATGTTTAGGTGCAATGCAGAACACACATTCCCACCTGTTCCGCTTCTTTATCGAAGGCCTTCTCCCTCATGATGCCCTCCACTACCTCGACTTGGTCATTAAAAGTAGTGACGAGGAACTTACAGCCTCAATTCTCTGTATGATCACCGAATAGAGATCTCAGCGGATGGTTCTTGTGTAGAGAGGCAACTCACATTGACCCACTCGTGCTATTAACTAAAACCCCCTCGACTAATTGACAGTATTCTTTTTGGGATTGTTTGTTTTGGTTTGATTGGAAAGTCTTTTTTCTTTTTCCTTGAAGGGATTTCGAAAGTCTAATTGGTAATAATGTTTGTTCACGATGTAAATGCATGTACAGCATCATAATAAGGGAGAGCTAGGGAGATTATGAAGACATATTTTTGGTTTGTAACTAACTAGTAGCCTTTTCTATCAGTACGTACATTTTTTTTTTCTCTTTCGAACTTAATTGTAACAAAATATTGTATATTGTGTTGCATCTAATCTCCTTGGTAAATTTGAAATCTCGGGTGTGGAGCCAATTTTCTTACTGTATTCTGGTCATATGCTTTCATTTAGTGTAAGGCCATACGCTCTCGGATACCTTAAACCATATAAGATTTATGTTTATTGCTTTGTTTTTTCCCCTTCTTTTTCACAAACCTTTCCACCAAAAGTAGCTCAGCTATTCTCGATTATCCGCATAATAACCGAGTAAAGTTCCGAATGCTCATTGAAGAAAGTTACATATAAGATCAAATTACTTTTCAACTTGTCTTTGTTAATGTTTAATTACCAACTTCATTATGAATACGATAAATTATGCTAATTGAAGTCGATGGTTTACATTCTACACAGCAAATAAATATCTTAAAGTACTGTTTTAATGAACTTGGTTCAGAAGTGAGCTGAGAAATGAGTAAAGTTGAAGGTCGTCATACTGTCGTAGTAAATTTAGCAATAGTTTTCCGGTCAAGAAATTATATCTTTTTTTAAACTTAGATATTGAATAAAATAACGGATAAACGTAATGTTACAGAAAGTTTACAAAATACAAAATACGTGCTAATAGCGGTTTTATATAAATAAATCGGCCAACAAAACTTGGAAATTGTGTAAATAATTTGTTTGTCACTTAAATAGGGAATAAGGTCAGGGATGATGGGCGGCGGCACATTGGTGCAGACGGTCATTTTGGGTTGGGTAACCTGTCGAACCGACTGGAAGCAAGAGGTAATCTTTTACGTGTAGCTAAATTACGGTTTAGTGTACAAATCCTTTTTGCTATATTCGACCAAAAATTAACAATAGTGTTCGAGAGAAATTATGTCAAAAGCACAATAATGTTAAGGGGAATGTTATAGAAATGTACATTGTTTTGGAATTATTTGTTATAATTTGTAATCGGTGTGTAATATATTCCTAGACTTTTAATTGTTTTTCTTTTTTCGGCATGGGAACATTTTGTTTGCTTTTAATTCTCAGGTCGAAAATGCTTTAATAACCCACATGATTAAACAAGTTAGACCACAGTGGTATCAACGATTGATACACAACTTTATATAGATTTTTGAATATAAGTTGGGAAAAAACATATTCCATGAAACAGCAAAATCGCTCACACGCCTCACTGAACAAACCATAAACTTACTTTAAAAAAAAAAACAAACCATAAAGTCAAAAATGATGAAATTACAATCGGAAAACATTTGGTCATGATGAAATTACATCGGAAAACATTTTTATTTTTTTTAAGTATTTATTAATATTAATAACTTATAAATTGATAAAACAAAGAATAAATAACGGCATATCGTACAAATACCTCACACCACTCCTCCGCCAAAAAAGCCTAGTATGGAACAAAGTTCTATTTGACCTTCGTAGTTTCGGTTTAAGCTTAATAAATTATAAAATCTCTAGAATTGAAGCAATGAGATGTTTCGAAAGAGGGTTAAGATTTGTTGCTTTCTTACTAACTTTTTTGATTTTAAAGTTGTACTCCTAATATATTGCTAACCACACGTGACAAAAATCGTTACTTAATGTTGATATTGGAAAATTGGCGACTAATAATAAACCAAGCCAAACATGCATTTTAGGGGTCAAACTCACTAACATATATCCCTCCACTACTATTTCCCATAAATTTTATGCAATAGGTGTTATTATCCTCTAACTTTTATATAGTGTACGACATGTAATTTTTAATCATCAATTTATTTATTTTCACAATTATATATATTATATCGTATGTTTTATTTAATAAATTTAAAAGTGAATATCAGTTTCCAATAAATAAAAAAAAAAGAGTTAATCCCATCTCTCTATTTCCAAAAGATAAAGGACCGATTAAACAATCTTCAAACTAATGATCCATTGTTGTACCAGTAACTTTTAGGTAGACTCGGTCTACCATATAAGATTTATTATGTGGTGTAGCAAACCAATCATATGTATACACCTGTCATTTATACATATCAACATAATACAATTGAAACATTATATTAAAATTATCCCTATCATATTCCCACTACTTTTCTCTCCTTCCTATATTTTTTGAAAAAAACCTCTTTTCTATTTTTTTTTGGAAAAGAAAACTCATCAACGTAGATCAAATTCTTTGATCTAAATTATCAAGATTCACTTTATTTTTTAATAAATAATAATAATTTAAGCTTTATTAAATAATGTTTTTTTATTTATCTTTTAGGATAAATCATGATGGTGTAATTATTTTAATTTACATTTTCATATAGAAAATATTTATTATGTAATCGAAAACTTGTGAGAAATAAAATATAAGAATTAAAAAAAAACTAAAACAAAAATTATGTAATTATAATTTCGAAAACTAAAACTAAATTTACAACTCAATAAAATCTCAAATATAATATTATAAAACTCTAGTTATAATATTATCCTAAATTTAAATATTAATTAAAAAATTAATGATTTTAATATATTAAATTTTACGAAACATTACAACACAATAAAAATCCAAATATAATATTGCAGAACCCAAGTTGAGACTACCCTAAAGTTGAATATTAATTAAAAGAATTTAAAAAATGATGATTTTAATATATTTTATTTGTCGGAACATAATTTAATTAAAGAAATTATATTTAATGCATCATATGTTACAAGATATAATACAATTAATACTAAACCAATTTATTTTTATAATACCATGATATATAAAATATATTGTGACAAAATTAATGTCTAACATGTAGTTTTTTATTTATACTAATATTAATATTTGAAAAACAAAATTAATAAAATATATATGGGATGATAATTACCAAGTTATTTGGTTGTAAAAATTGTTTTTTTTTTTTTTTTGCCACACTATAAAAAAATACTCAAATAGCGACGGGATTAGTGACGGTATTTTTTGTTACGAGTCTATTAACGACGGTTTTTGTGAGGGATCTGTGACAGTTTAGTCGATTTACCATTTTTCGGAGATTTTTAAATTTAACAACAGCACATACAAATAGCATGTGGTACTGCGGGTCAACTTACTCATTGTTGTACCTCCTCTCTCTCTCTCCTAAATAATCCAAAAAACTCTCTCTCTCTCCTAAATAAGCCCCCCCCCGCGAAAGGGACATGGCGGTGGTGGTTATGGGAGAAGAAAAAAGGAAAATGGTGGTAGTCTTTTAGTTCAAAACATTCCGTTGAGTTGCAGGTAGCTTTACAAAAGAAAAACAAATCATTCTGTTTTTGGAACCCATTCTACTCTTACGGAACTGTACTTTGCGATTTTTTTTTTTTTTTTTTTTTTTTGCATACTTGTTGAAATATAATAGCTATTTCATCTTATTTAGACCTCTGTTTCTCTTTCTATGTTGATTTAATTCTTGTTTCGTAGCTTAGTTTTGGAATATTGAGGTTATTGAACTAATTATACTGGATATCAAACTGCTTTTAGTTGTTATTTGTTGTTTAAATTTGTTTGCATTTTTTGTTGAAATATAATCTCCGTTTCTTCTTATTTAGACCCATGTTTCTCTTTGTATGTCTATTGAATTTTCTGTTTTGTTGCTTAATTTTGGAAAATTGAGGTTATTGAACTGATTGTACTGATCTGGAACTGCTTATAGCGTTTTTTGTGTGTGCATATATGTTGATATATAATCTCAGTTTTATATGATTTAGACCTGTTTTTATATTTTTATGTTGATTTAATTTCTTTGTCGGTGTTCAATTTTGGGATATTGAGGTTGTTGAACTGAATATGGAACTCGTTTTAGAGATGATTTGTTGTTCAAATTTTCTTTTCATTTTGTTGAAATATAACATCTGTTTCATACTGATACGAAACTGCATTTAGCGATTTTATTTTTTCCTTTGCATATTTGTTGAAACATAATCACTTTTTCCGTCTGATTTAAACCTGCAGTTACCTTCTTATTTTAATTAAATTTCTGTTTCGTAGCTTGGCTTTGAAATATTGTGGCAATTGAACTGATTCTACTCATATGAAACTGCATTGAGCGATTATTTGTTGTTTTTTTGCATACTTGTTGATATATAACCACTGTTTCATCTTATTTATACCCTTGTTTCTCTTTCTATGTTGATTTAATTCTTGTTTCGTATCTTAGTTTTGAAATATTGAGGTTATTGAACTAGTTTTACTAATACGAAACTGCTTTTAGTGATTATTTGTTTATAATTATTGTAGATATTATACTGATCCTCTATTCTTGATTTCACAGACAACAAAGGGTAGCTTATAATCTTCGCTGCTTCAGTAAAGTTGCCTTATCACAATTATTTCCCCCAAAATGGGATTTCACAGCAGACAAGGTGTTTGATGAAATGACTAAGAGCCAACCTTTGCCTTCAATTAGTGAGTTTAATCAGCTTTTCATTTCCCTTGCAAAAAGCAATAAGTATTCCAGGGTTGTTTCGTTATTCAAACGTATGCTTTTATTCAAGACTAACTCCGTCGATCCTAACATTTTCACGCTAAGTATCGTGATTAATGGCTACTGCCGATTAAATAGAACCAACTTGGGTTTTTCTGCTTTCGCAAGAATATTGAAACTTGGTCATAAACCGAACTATGTCACGTTTAATACTCTCTTGAATGGACTTTGTCATGAAAGTAATATCGTGGCGGCTCGTGCATTCTTTGAGAAATCGGTAGTATACTTAGTTACGTATACTACCTTAATCCAATGCCTATGAAAAGAAGGCATGGAAACAAAGGCCGTAAACCTTTTGAACGAAATGGTTAGTAGGGATACTTTCCCAAATGCAATTACCTATACCATTTTACTCGATTTGTATTGTAGAGACGGGATGTTAGATGAAGCTAAAAACGTGGTTGAACTAATGATCCAAAGAGGTGTCGAACCAGACTCTGTTACATACAACTCGCTCTTAAATGGGTATTGTTTAAATGGACAAATTGACGAGGCAAAAAAGGTGTTATAGTTGAGATGGTGGAGAGACATTGGAAGCCAAATCTCTTCACATACAATTCTTTAATCCATGACCTTTGTATTGCAAGTCGGGGGAAAGAAGCAATGGAAATTTTGACTGAAATGTCGAATGCAAATGTTTTAACCGATAACCGCACGATTAACATTTTAGTTGAGTGGTATTGTAACAATGGCTTGTTGAGCGAAACAGAAGATTTCATTGATCTGATGATCAGTAGAGGAGCACAACCTGATGTCGTTATATATAATACACTTATCAATGGACATATCCTTATGATACATTTCAATGAGGCTAGAGATGTATTTTATGAAATGAGCAAAAAGGGTTGTTCTCCCGATGTTGTTTCTTATACTTCGTTGATCAAATGGTATTGCAAGTCTAAGAAAATAGATGCAGCCATGGCTCTTTTTCGGCAAATGTCAAAATCTCAGCTGGTTGCGAATACGATTACTTATACCACCCTTTTAAGTGGGTTATATCTAGTAAGGATACCTCGTGATACATTATTGCTTTTTGATGAGATTGAAGCTTCTGGTCAGAAACCTAATTTGCTTACCTTTTTCGTTCTTATAAATGGACTTTGTGATTATAAACTATTTGATGATGCAATGGCCTTGTACCATACGCTTGAAAAGCATGGGTTAGTCCATGATATCGTGATCTATACTAACTTAATAGAAGGAATGTGTAAAGCTAAGAAAATGGATAGCGCTTGGAAGATTTACAACGACCTTTCCGAAAAATGGCTTCAGAGAGGTCGTTGTAAAGCTTCCAAGTATCATTTATTTTGTTAGACTTGCACATTCCTTCAATTAATTTACTGTAGATCACAATATCAGGACTACCCCATGCTTTTCAAGCTTATGGTACAAGGCCATTGCATCATCAAAGAGTTGATTGTCACAAAGTCCATTTATAAGAACGGAAATGGTAAGGAAATTAGGTTTCTGACCAGAAGCTTTCATCTCATCAAAAAGCAATAATGCATCACGAGGTCTTCCTACTAGGCATAACCCACTTAAAAGGGTGGTATAAGTAATCGTATTCGCAACCAGCTGAGATTTTGACATTTGCCGAAAAAGAGCCATGACTGCATCTATTTTCTTAGACTTGCACTACCCTTTGATTAACGAAGTATAAGAAACAACATCGGGGGAACAACCCTTTTTGCTCATTTCATAAAATACATCTCTAGCCTTATTGAAATGTGTCATAAGGATATGCCCATTGATAAGTGTATCATATATAACGACATCAGGTTGTGCTCCTCTACTGATCATCAGATCAATGAAATCTTCTGCTTTCCTCAACAAGCCATTGTTACAATACCACTCGACTAAAATGTTAATCGTACGGTTATCGGGTAAAACATTTTCATTCGACATTTCAGTCAAAATTTTCATTGCTTCTTTCCCCCCGACTTGCAATACAAAGGCCATGGATTAAATAATTATATGTGCTGCTCTAGCTAACAGGTAGGTGACAGTCAGTCCTTTACTTGGTTTCCTTTGCCTGTCTTTTTCAATGCTAACAAAAGCTAATTATCAGGCATCTGATGGTAGGGTCCGTGAGGCTACTATGACTGCTCTAAAAGGTGTCATCAAATATGCTGGGAAAAGTGTTGGCAGTTCCACTAAAACTCGTGTATACAGTCTTTTCAAGGAACTAATATACGATGACGACAAGCAAATTCGAGGTTCTGCGTCGAGAATATTCGGCATTATCTCGCAGGTTGAGGTTGATCTTTGACGATGCTTTCCTACATTTTTTTAGGGAAAATATAATATTTGTAGACACCTATCATCTATCGGTGATACTAATAAAGTTCACCCTTTAGTGACCAATCTACAAATTATCAAACTCTTACTATATCAACCTATCAAAATCACATTTAGTTACCAATTTGCACAAAATCGAGCAACCAGTACATCTACCTATCAAAACTTACAATTATCTGAAAGCTTATTTTTAAACGTTGGTGTACATATTGTCCGACTTTTGCAAAGCGGATTTCTACACCAAATTGTTTTAACATTCCTTTCAAAACTATTGCTTTTAAGTTATTTATTGGTGTTGATGTATTACTAGTTCGTATTTGTATAGATTAGTGTTCAAAGATGAAATTTTCCCTCTTTTAGTGCAGAACATGGTTTTGTATCATTAGCTATAATGTGTTCCGAGTTAACTGTGTTCAGTTGTTCCTATGTCAAAGTAGGGATCCTTGCAACTTATACTTGTGTTGCGCTGTCACATTGATATTTATTTGTGAAATTGCAGTACATGGAAAAAGATCAAGTCTCAGAGCTACTTGAGGAACTCTTAGATTCCCTTCCCTCTCTTCTCCTAGCTGGCCTGTTAGGCACGGAAGCATACTCACCGTCTCTTCGATTCTTAGACACAATTCCTTGGTCATTTGTTCGTCCACTTTGTTTTCAAGTATTTTGGAATCAGTTAAAGCTAGTCTGAAAGACGAGAAGGTATTATCATTATATTTTTTCTGAAATGGGATATAATTTGTTGAGACATTGTTTTGTTGCTGACAAGATTTCTCATGAAGTTTCCTATTCGTGAAACATCAACGAAAGCTCTTGGAAGGATATTACTTTATCAAATTAACAACCAAAGCTCAAACTTATCTGCGCTTACGGAAATTCTGAAATCGTTAGTTTCGGCCTTGCAAGATGACTCCAGTGAAGTTAGGAGGAAGGCTTTATCTGCTATCGATCAAAGTATTATTGAAGGTATGTATTCTTTCTATCTCTCTCTCTTAAAATTTAAGGAATTTTTATCTGCTTCTTAGCGTTGCAATTTCATGACAGGCTAATCCCAGAGCTATATCAAATCATGTTTCAATTATTGGCCCTGCTCTTGCTGAATGTTTAAAGGACGGAAATACCCCTGTTAAAGTTGCTGCAGAAAGATGTGCATTGCACTGCCTTCAATTGACTAAGGGTATGTACTTCAACTTCTTTCATGCGAGCATTTTGATTGTCTTTTGTAAAGGGATCAAAGTGAAATCACATTAAACGAGAAAACAAACTGATTTCTAGAGAAATCAAAGTTAAATTATAATATTTTTCTCATAAATTCTTACAAGTACACCAATACATATATATAGGCCTATTTGGCTTAAACTTAAAACTGCGGGTGGTTATTAGCAGTTACTTAAACTGCTCCATTTTGAAACATAGATGCTAAACACGTGGCATCATCTCATCCCACCCCTTCTATTTGATCAAACGGCTAATAACAGACTTAATTAAACTAATCCTATGGCTACTGATACTACATCGTTCACATATACATACACATAAATATTACTAGTATATATAAAAACAAACAGGCTTCTTTCATCTCTTCAATTAGAACCCTAGATTATCCCACGTTGTCGTAACATTGATGATGACTGCAGCTCTTCGATTAGCAAAGTATTATCACAAATTCCCTCCTCCTTTGCTATGATCTTGTCCTCAAGATTAGGATAAATATTAAGAATTTTCTTAAAGTTCTCCCAAGTTGAGTCTTCTACTGTTTGGCCTCCCCATTGAACTAATATTTCCTCCCAAACTCTAAGCCCTCTATTTTTTTGTCTGATTTGTAGGATTTTGACTGGAATTGGTTTGAGCCTTCCATTTAGATCCGATAGTGGCAACTGAGGTAAAACTCTTGATTCATCCTTAATGCTTAATTTAAGTTGGGAAATATGAAATACCGGGTGTATCCCACTAGTTGGTGGTAATTCTAATTTGTAGGCTACAGCTCCCACTTTTTCTGTGATTTTATAAGGACCAAAAAACCTAGGTGCTAATTTTTGATTTCTTCTTCTTATTACACTTTGTTGTCGGTAGGGTTGTAATTTGAGATAGACATAATCACCCACTTTGTAACATTTATCCACTCTGTTTAGATCTGCATTTTGTTTCATCCTGTTCTGGGCCTCCAAATAATTGGTCTTCAAAGCTTGCATAATTTCCTCTTTTGTTTGCAACAACTCTTGTATATCTGCTTTATGCTCTTTCGAGAGAAGATAATGACTTAATTTAGGAGGCTCATAGCCATACAGTGCCTTAAAAGGAGGCATTTTGATTGAAGTATGAGTAGTGGAATTATACCAAAACTCAGCCAAATAAATCCACTTTGCCCAATTTTTAGGATACTGAGATGTATAACATCTTAAATATGTCTCCAAAGACTTATTTACAATCTCAGTTTGTCCATCAGTTTGTGGATGAAAAGCTGTACTTAAAAGTAGCTTAGTTCCCGGCAAATGAAAGAGTTCTTTCCAGAAATCACTTGTGAAAATAGTGTCTCTGTCTGAAATAATTTTCTTTGGTAATCCATGGAGTTTAAAAATATTTTGTAAAAACTCGTTTGCTAACTCTTTTGCTCCAAAAGGATGTTTCAGTGGAATAAAATGAGCATATTTAGTTAGTCTATCCACAACTACCCATATGCAATTGTAATTTTTTGAAGTGGGCAAACCATTAATAAAATCCATGCTTATTTCAGACCAAGTCTGTTCTGGCATTGGTAGAGGTTGTAAAAGGCCATAAGCATTTGTTTTTCCATATTTACAGGTTTGACACACCACACAAGAATCCACAAACTTTTTTAAATCTTTTTTTAATCCTTGCCAATAAACTTCTTTATAAGCCAACAACAAAGATTTTTGAAAACCAGTATGTCCATTGACAGGATCCTCATGCAAAAATTGCATAAGTTTTAATTTGAGATCATTATTATTTGGAACATACAACCTCTCTTTGTAAAATAATAGACCATTAATCCATTTAAAATTTGTAGCTGCTAATACTTCATTGGCTATTTGAAAACTTATTTCAGCTACTTTTTGATCTTTTTCATAACAGTCCATGATCTCTTTTTTAATTTCCCAAATTGGGGTAGAAATAACAACTGACATTAGTTGACCCTCATTAACCCTAGATAAGGCATCAGCAGCCTTATTCAAAGCACCTTGTTTATAGTAAATTTTAAAGTTATAACCTAGTAATTTAGATAACCATTTTTGTTGACTAGGTGTGCTTATTTTTTGCTCTAACAAGTATTTTAGGCTCTGATGATCCGTATTAACTATAAACTCTTGACAACAAATATATGGTCTCCATTTTTGTATTGCCTGGACAAGAGCATATAATTCCTTTTCATTAGTAGATAAGGTTAATAGTCTACCTTTTAAAGCTTTACTAAAAAAAGCAATAGGCCTTTTTTCTTGTTGTAATACAGCTCCTACTCCTTGCCCAGAAGCATCACATTCTATTGTGAATGTCTTATTGAAATCCGGCAAAGCTAAAACTGGTGGAGAAGTGACAGCTTTTTTTAAGTTATTAAAAGCAATTTCAGCTTCCCTGCTCCACAAAAAAGCATCTTTTTTTAAAAGCTCAGTAAGTGCTCTTGCTATTCCACCATAATTTCTGATAAACCTTCTATAATACCCTGTTAACCCTAGAAATCCTCTTAATCCCTTTAAATTTTTTGGAACAGGCCATTCTAACATGGCTTTTATTTTGTTTGGATCTGCATTGACACCTTGATCAGAAATTAAGTGGCCTAAGTAGTCAATTTCTTTCTGAAAAAATTTGCACTTAGAGCTCTTTGCAAAAAAATTGTGCTCACTCATTTTTTTAAGTACAGCTTCTAAATGACATGTGGTCATCATTAGTTTTACTATACACTAAAATGTCATCAAAAAAAACTAGCACAAATTTTCTTAAAAAAGGTTTAAAAACTGAGTTCATTGCACTTTGAAAAGTTGCTGGCGCATTAGTTAAACCAAAAGGCATAACCAAGAACTCATATTGTCCTTCATGAGTTCTAAAGGCAGTCTTGGACACATCATTTGCATGCATTTTGATCTGGTGATAACCACTTCTTAAGTCCAATTTAGAGAACAATTTTGCTCCATTTAATTCATCAAGCAGTTCATCCACCACCGGAATAGGGAATTTGTCTTTGATAGTGACTTTATTAAGAGCCCTATAGTCCACACACATCCTCCAAGAACCATCAGATTTTTTTACTAAAATGACAGGTGAAGAAAAAGGAGATTGACTGGGTCTTATAAAGCCTGACTCAATTAATTCCTTAACAATCTTTTCTATCTCATTTTTCTGGAAATAAGGATACCTGTATGGTCTAACAGAAATAGGATTTGTTCCTTGAATTAATTCAATTTTGTGCACATGTTCCCTCTCAGGTGGTAACCCTTTCGGCTCAGAAAATACTTATGGAAAACCTCTCAAAAGGGGTGAAATTTTGGAATCTTCAAGAGAGGAATCATTTTGCACATTGGTTGAATATAATTGTAAGATAAATCCTTGTTCCTTAACCATTTTTCCTTCTAGAAATTGTATTTCTGCTATTTTAGTGTCGTTATTTAGGCCTTTCAAACACACTTTTTTATTACCATGAGTGAATGTCATGGTTAAGTTTTTAAAGTCACAATTTATCACTCCTAACTGGCTTAGCCAATGCACACCTAAAACCAAGTCATAACCCACCAATGGTAATAGCAAAAAGTCAACTTCAAACTGATTTTCTTGTATTAGTAATTTAACTTTTTCACAAGTCCCACTACTCTTAATTTTATCACCATTAGCAATTTTAACTTCCATAATGTCACTTTGTACATTAGATAATTTTAATAGTGACACCCATTTTGGGTCAATAAAGTTGTGTGTACTCCCTGAGTCTACCAAAATACTGACTTTTTGCCCTTTTAATTTGCCCACAAATCTAATAGAAGTTGAGTTTGTAACCCCAGTAATGGCTTGTAATGTGATTTCAGCGTTTTCACCAACTATATTTTCATCAATTTCTTCAACACTTTCTTCATTAATTTCATTTTCAAATTCTTCAACATTTTGTAAAAGGAATATTTTTGGTTTTACACAAACATGCCCTCTAAACCACTTCTCATCACAGTTGTAACATAAATTTTTTTGTCTCCTATCAGTTAATTCATCTTGAGTGAGCCTCTTAATAGGCGGTAATTTAGTTATAGCAGTAGTGTTGTTGGTCTTAGAAAAAGTGGCTTGATTATTAGGGGCTTGGCTTTGAAATGTTCTAAAGTTGGGCTTTTTTTGTAAGTGTAATTTTTCTTCTTGGTACTTTGCAATAGAAAAAGCTGTTTCAATAGATTTTGGAAAAAGCATTTTTACTGTTAAACCTATTTCCTCCTTTAATCCACAAATAAAATAAGTCAATTTGTGTTCTTCACTTAAATCCTTAACTCTGTTAGAAATAATTTCAAAATCACTTTTGTATTCTTTAACAGAATTTCTTTGTTTAAGTTTGATCAGTTGGTCTAGTGGATTTTCATTCAAGTTTTCACCAAATCTCTTAGTCATTTGATCACATAAATTATCCCATGAACTGATTAAATCAGATTTCTCTAAATTCTGATACCAAACAAGTGGTTGTCCCTCAAAGTGTAAGTTAGCAATTTTTATTCTTTGAGTTTCTGGTGTTTGGTAAAGACTGAAAAATTGATTGGCTTTATATACCCATTCAACTACATTCTCTCCATAAAATTTGGGAAAATCTAACCTGATTGTTCTTAGGTTGATGTGATTGTGATCTGAATCTAGGTTGTTGGATCCGTCTCCCATAGTTGGCTTGCCAGAATTAGAGTTTTCAGAATTTGATGAAGCATTCCCCTTGTTCTTCTCGTTAGAGAGAGAAATTTGATGTAACTGCTGGTTAATTTGTTGTAGTTGGTGTTCGAAAAATTTGGATTTTTCTTCATTGATTAATCTCTGTTCTTCGAGGGAATTTTGCAATTGTGATTGTAACAGAACAAACTTTTGATCTGCAGTAAGGTTAGGTTCAAATTCTGGTATTGTATGGCCTGAATTTGACGCGCTTGTAGTGTTTTTGGATCGTTTTCCTGTCATTTAGGAACCGCTCTGATACCAATTTGTAAAGGGATCAAAGTGAAATCACATTAAACGAGAAAACAAACTGATTTCTAGAGAAATCAAAGTTAAATTATAATATTTTTCTCATAAATTCTTACAAGTACACCAATACATATATATAGGCCTATTTGGCTTAAACTTAAAACTGCTGGTGGTTATTAGCAGTTACTTAAACTGCTCCATTTTGAAACATAGATGCTAAACACGTGGCATCATCTCATCTTTTAGGCTTTGAGATCTTAACTCTTGGTTTTTATTTGACACTGTGCTTTGCCAACTTCGTTTCTTGGCAATTAGTTTCGTTCACGTTTTTAAGTGTTTTTGTTGGCCTTTAGAGGGTGAATAAAAAGTATTCCCTTTACCTGTTCAGGTTCAGAAAATGTTCAAGCCGCACAAAAATTCATCATCGGCTTGGATGCTAGACGACTGTCCAAGTTTCCTGAAAACAGGTGCGACGCTTTTTGTTTTTGTTTTTAATGGCACTATTGGCATCCAACTTTTCTTCTACCATATTAGATCACCTCGTAGAAATTATCAGCCAAACATACATGTTGGCACTCTTTTGACATTCAAATATGGGTTAATATATATTCGGCATGGTCCCTTGAAATTTACTTCTTAGACTCTTAAGCATGACTTGGAGAATTGTTTTATATAACTACTGGCGGTAGGTTTCTTCTTTCAAAATGAAGTTGCATGCTAATTGATGCTTGTTTGGCTCATTTGTTACTATTTAGTTTTCCGTATTCGATACATGTGTGTATTTCATATTTGTGGCTAATAGGATGTATAACAGTGGAAGTTTTGCGTCTGAGAATTTTTTGTTTTGTAAAATGCAGCGATGATAGTGAAGACAGTGAAGATGATGCCGTAGCTGGCTGATTGATTCCTTTGCTTTGCTGTGGTTCCATAGGAAAATTAAAATCTATTTATCCCCACAGGATCGAATCATTTTTCACACCAAACCATCTTTATGAAGTTTTTGGCAGTGGGGATTTACCGGTACCTATTTTTGTGGCATTTATAGTATTGTTGTATAAAGATTATTGAGGAATGTACCCTATAGTTTGTACTGGGTATTCTGTTCAAGGGAATAGATTCGATGTCATGGCTGGGGAAGTCTTTCAATTTTTGTATCAGTTTTGCTACACGAGGGTTATTGAACGCAAGAAAACATTGTAGCGCATTTTTGCAAATAGATAGTAATTATTATCGTATTATATCTCTAATCATAATTTCAGTGGTGGGTTCATAGTTTCTCTATCCTGATCTTTTCTGTGCCATGAAAAATCGTTTCATGACTTCAGTTTTAATTTTTGGCATCGAGTCTTTTCTAAATATTGGCAGAAATTATTGCACGTTACTATCAACTTCGTAGGACAATCTCTGAAAATTGGGAAAACATTAGGTACTGTACAATCCATCTTAAAATACACACTGTTCATATTTCATGTCGGTTCTACATTCTCCCTCAACAACATTACGATTTTGCATATGCTAATTTATCATATATATGGGGATTTTTGTTTTCATGTAAGAAAGGTCCTAAATGAGAGTGGATATCTTATAAGTCCTCAACGGGTGATTTTATTAGTGCGTGGGGTGGTGGCTTCAAAGCCATGTCCCCGTTAATGGCAGAAGCGTGGACGATGAGAACGGATAGCTTGTATTTGGGCAAAAGAGAACAATCAAAAAAGGGTCAATTTTGAGTCAGACAACTCGGATGTAATCAAGCTATATGCAGAAAGTCTTTTATTGAGCGTCCATGGGAGATCTAAGTTATCATCGGAGACATTCACTCTCTTAAGGAAGATATGGATTGGAGGTTCGTATGGATCCCGAGATCGGCAAACAAACCGGCTAACTGTCTAGCTCGTTATTCTCGTATTAATTCACATGTTTTGTATGCTTTCAAATTGCCTGAGTGGTCTTTGATCGGCTCGGATCTAACTCCTTCCTAATGTTAATATATGCATACTTCCAAAAAAAAATACATACAAGTCCTCATAATCATGTTCAACAATGGTTCAAAACAACAATCATGGGCCAAATTACGAGTCTAAAAAACTATAAATGTCATGCTTATATTACGGTTTTTCATGCTAATTTGTACTTTATTATATATATGGAGATTTTTTTTTTCATAAGAAGGGTCCTAAATTAGGGTGGATCCTTTTAAGGTATAAATAGAGTAAATTAAACCAATTACGTATATTCAGAATAAATGGACGAGCAATCAGATCCTGCTTCTTTTTTCTGACTGTTTGTATATTATATATCATGAGAGGACATGATCATTGTTACATCCGAGGCCGCCCTTAACAAAGAAAAACCTCGTTTCTTTGTAGTTTATGGTGTATATAAAATCATTTTTACATCCGCTCTTGATCTTATGTGGAGTTTTTTCAGTTTTTAAGTTAAACTTATACATCGGAATCCGGAACAGTTGTACAGCTTAATTTTTGTATCATTGTTATCAAGAACTCAAAAAATTTGAAGCTAAAGAAAGTACGTAGCAAGAAAATTCCCATGTTAAGAGAATACCAATTTACTGTGTATATTAGCAAGAATATTATCAATTTAAATATTTAACACCCTGCAAAATAATTAAAAAGAAGTTCCTAGTTTCACTCACAATTGATTGTAACTTAGGGTTCTTATTTTCAAGATAGTGTCTCTGTGATCTTACATTATAGAAAACTCTATTCAAATTGATCACTGCTGTGTTTTGCATACCAGTAAATCACTATTTTTAAAAAATATCACTGAATGGATTCCTGAAAAAGATATAAATTATTAATATCTTAAACAGGCAAATATGTCAACATACCGGAAGACCTTCTTATCGAGGTACTATCAAGATTACCCATCAAAACTCTTGGTCGTTTTAAGTGTGTTTCGCAACAATAGAGAAGTTTGATTTCAACTGATGTCCCGTTGGAAAACGTCCCTATTCTTTTGTTTTTCTCTCCGATGGAATCAAATTTCCCTTTTGTGACAATCAATAACGAAATCCTGGAAAATCATGTGCCTATGCCAATAGACAAAGATTTATCAGGAGATGAATAATATATTAGGGCCCATTCTTCATGCCATGGATTGATACTTGTTCAAATTGAAAATGATTTCTTTTTGTGGAACCCTCTTACAACGTTCTTTAAAAAGGTTCTTACGATTGATGATTCGATTATCAAACACTATAATGATGCGATTCTATGCTTTTGTTCTGTCAATAATAACTACAAGGTAGTGAGTATCTCATCGAGGCATAGAGATATCTATGTTGCCACTTGTGGGGAAAGAAGTTGGAAAAAAATAGAAAATACTAATTTGAAAAACATGTACGAGGGACCATTTTTCGAAGGATATAGACATTGGATTAGCAATTTGCTCTCTACACAAGAGGGTATAGTTGTTTTTGACCCGAGCATGAGTAAGTTCATTGAGCTAGCAACCCCACAACCAAAGAGGGAAAAACACACAACTTTCTTTTTTTTAGGAGTTTTGGATGGGTGCCTTTGCATAACTCGTTCGGAAGAGAAAAATGATTGCAATATAGAGTTACTCGTGATGAAGGAATACGGAAATGGGAATTCATGGGAGATCAAATTTATTTTTTCGCAAGCCCATTGAGATCGATACATACGTACATTTTCTTAATATCAGGAAGTCCAAGTGATTTGTCCTTCTGGTCTTGGGAGTTTGTTCACAATGCTTCTGTTTTTCGGTTTACACCACTCTTTCAATTTACTGATGGTGTTAAACTGTCCAAATGGGTAACAGAAGTAAGCTCAAATGATAATACAAATGCAAGGTTTCAAAAGTCGCAGATAGATGAAATTGGGACATAGATGTAGAGCCGGTGGGTCTAGGCCGAGCGTACGTGTGACGATCTAAGTAGGAAATGGACGGTATTTTGACATACTGTTTTTTTTTTTTTGTATTTTCGTACAATAAACATGGTGTAAATATAAGAAACAACCCAAACTAGGTGGTCATGATCTATTAATTAAGTTACTATTACATGATCAAAGTTCTAAAAAAGTTAAAATAGGAACATTCGAACCACGAGAGAGCAGCCGAATACAAACCAAAATATCCATAATTGTGCATTCAAAGATAAACTTGGAGTGCAAAAAATATTCCTCGATCTACATATTATTTAACTAGCATTTCAGAGTTACTTTTTCTTTTAAAGCACGTATTCTTCATGTCATGGATTGGTACTTGTTCAAATTGAAAATGATTTATTTTGGTGGAACCCTCTGATAACATTCTTCAAAAAGGTACTTACGGTTGATGATTCAATTATCAAACACTATACTGAAATGAGTTTACGTTTTTGTTTTGTCAATAATAACTATAAGGTAGTGAGTATCTCATCGTATCGAGCGATAAAGAAGTCTATGTTGCCACATGTGGGGAAAATAGGTGGGAAAAGATAGAAAATGCTTATTTGGGAAAAGCGTATGATCGGAGGATATAGACATTGGATTAGCAATTGGCGCTCCAAACGGGAGGGTATAGTGGTTTTTAACCCAAGCATGAGTAAGTTCATTAAGATAGCAACCCCACAACCTAAAAAGCGGAACACGCACAACTTTCTTTCTTTAGGAGTTTTGGATGGGTGACTTAGCTTAACTTGATCGGTAAACGGATTTTCAGATCTCATGTGCTTCCAATAATCACGCACCTCGTATAAAATATAACTAATAAAGACTAGGGGGGAATTGAATGATACAATTACTTGCTAAATAGGTCTAGTAAATTGTAGCTTAATTTTCCCTAAAAAGTATCAACCCCTTGAAAGAAATCAAAGAAATGGGTAAGGGAGTAAAAACTTCCAGCTAGTTTTAGACTTAAGGGACTAAATTGTTCCAAAGGAAATTACTAAATATGGACAATTAGCATACCCAATTAGTATTACATGTGTGTGCGTGCGTGTGCGTGTGCGTGTGCGTGTGCAGGCTTGCAACTGTTCTAATATAATATGGCTAGTTGGCATGAAACCATCACTCTACGAACAGTTTTCTAATCTGGGAGTAAATTGTAACAATTGAAGCTATGCAATGAACAATTAGAATTCATATGCTTGCAAGAATGTACCAATTTCCAAATTAAATTTAAACAGGAAGGACTATATATATAGTTCCAGTTGAAGCTACTTAGGAACAATTAATCAATTTAACTTGATACTAATTATCTGTACAGCTACTAGGCATGCAATTATCAATTTACATAATACTTTTTTCGATTGATTTTGGGACTGATCAGGCTATGTTTGATAACATATTTTGTGCTCCAAATCTATTTTAAGAATCCACTGAAAATCAAAGATTTTAAAATTCTGAATTTTTTTAGCGTTTAAAAATATGGATTTATTTTGTGTTATCTCGTTATTTATTTATATTTCCCTCATCTCCCCCTCTTAAAAATTATATTCGCAGGCCTATTTTGAACCATATATCTGGCATTTTTGGAAATCCAAATTTCCAAGTATTTAAATTTAGATGGCTTATACTTGCGGCATCTGATTCGGAAACAGGCTTTGTTCTTATAAAGGCTACTTCGCAGAGTTTTCACAGATTAAAGTCATTAAAATTGGCCATCAGCTATATCTATTCTACGATGAAGTTGATCTGAACAAAGCAATAGTAGGTGGGTCTTGGCAACATGATTTTGGATAAGAGGGTTGGCCAGAATTCGGCTAAGCGATTGATGAAAACATGTTACGCTCTTCTGGAAAATAATCATGATCTTCACAAACTCCCAATTATTAAGAAATAACCCCCAACTTTCTAACACATGACAACAGCAACGAACAAAAGAATGACAAGAAAAATACACTTAATATATACGGATGGACATGTAATAAAAGGAATCCCATATGAATTCTAAAGCCGAAGAACATATGAAAATTCTGGTTCAAAACACTGTACAAAATCCTACTATATATACCCATCTCTTATCCTCTCTTCTGAACGAAATTAAACAAAAAATATGTTATACAAATTTTCGGTCAGGACGGTATCAATCATACAGAAAATTACACCAGCCTTCATATGTACAAAAATTACAAGTTCATCTCAATTTCGAAGACGAAAAAAGAGCAAAGGAGGGGCTGAACTCACCAAAAGCTTCAAAACCAGCCCAAAACACTCTTGCACCTTGTAATTAATTTTTATAATCCCAAAATAACTTCTCTTTTTTTCCCTACTGTTTTTCTGAAATTTTTAAAACTCAAGTTAGCATAAAATCATATTTGCTCGAGCAAAAAAGACCCGGAGACACCAAAAGACTCTGAGATCAAGGCAGCTTCGGCAATTCTCAAAGCCATGGCGGCTTTATAAGTTGCCACATCAGCTTTCTCCATTAGATGCTGGGCTTTATTGCGCTTCTCGATAGCAGCATCTACAGATCTAGCTGTTGCAGCTTTAGCTTCTTCCACCTTCAGCAAGGCCTTCTGTTCTTCCACTGGATCTGGCTCAGGCACCACCACTTCATGAAAAAAAAAAAAAGTCATTATTTTTATCTGTTATATACGAGCCAACAGCTGTACCGAATAACGAATAACAATTTACAATAGTATATATAGCATTCAAGCAACCGAAAGCTAAAAAAAAACTAGTACTAGGGAAAAGTAAGTATTTGCATAGGTTCTCGGTGACCAATCAAATAAAACAAAAGGCAAAACTCCAAATTTACTCCAAACCTAGTGATATCAGTTCCTTGTCTCCTCCCACTCACAACTATGTACTTATTTTTGTATCAATTGATCTTGTTTAGAAACTAAGTATATATCTATTAGTGTAAACAAAATGCATGCAAGCTTAAAAAAGAAGCAATGTGAAAGTAAAAAGATACAGTATATCTCTTTCTCAAGTGCAGAAAAAGAAAGAGATTCCAACAGCTTGCAAAATAATGCAACGTTTGGCGTAGGAAAATGAAGCAGCTCATCCAACATGAAGAATTGGTTTCTCCTTTCATATCTTTTTAGGACAAATTATCACATAAAAAATGCTTGATATAAGGTGAAAAGGCAAGGGACGTTACACAATATACATACATGGTACAGCAGTCAGCTGCTTTGTTCTCTCAGACCGGCTAGGCTGTCGTTTAAATGACCTTTTTTTACGTATGAAAGGCTTTGATATCAGTTGAGTTCTCCTTGGTTGATACAACTGTACAAAATAAGCATAACCACCAAAAGCGTAATCAATAAACACCAACAGAATGTCAGAAACTCAACTATTGCAAAATATAGCCTGAATTCAATTGAATAAAGATCAATTTTGAGTACAAAATATCAAAAACAATATACCTGAAAAACCTGAACAAGTGCAGAACGTCTTTGCTTCCGTTTTCTAATCCAATAATTATAAACAGCTTCGACAATTTCCTTTCTTTCTAAATGAAGACACGAGTCCACTGCCGCTTTTTTAACCGAATAGTCCTCTGGATAACGGAAAAAACCTTTCTCTAAAGCATCAATAATCATCTCAAAAGTATCCTCAGGAAATATATCCCAATGCTCATTGCTCAATGACGAAATATCATTAAGCTTTTTAACCCACTCCTCATCCTCAGTGTCCATGTCGTAAATTGCTGTACTTTTCGCCAAAGCTCTAGATAACTCTCCGTCTTTAACAGAGATATACGAATCTGGCCGAGTAAAAGTCGCATTATTTGTTTCCGCATAGTCAGGAACTTCTTGGACACCAGGAACAGGAATTGCATTAGCAGGTAAAACACGCATATTTCGTTCAGAACATTCTTTGTAAAGGTCCTTAAAGATCAACCAATCACCCCTATCAGGAAACTCCAACTTCCAATTATTGTTCTCCTCTCTCCATATGATATCATGAGTAACACGGTTAATACTACTCGGTCTCATGATATTTCGAGCGTCCAAACAATATACTGTATTGCCATCTTTTTTTACTGTCAAAGACCACTTTTTTTCAGTTTTTTCAAGTTTGATAACAGCTCCTACTATCCTATAACACTTGGTCGATTCAACAACCAAAACATTTCCTGAACATGAAGATGAACCAACTTCCTCAGTCAATTCAACCACAGACGACTTCATTGGAGAATTTGAAATATTTCTCTTAGTAAAAGTGAGATGCAAATTCGATTTCACAGGAGCTGATAATGAAAAGCTGTCATATTTAAAACTTAACAAGTTAGAGAGACGATTGTCGTTCGTCATACGTCCACGAAGAGGATAAGGACTTCTTACTCTTTTGGACCTGAGAGAACTTCTCCTCTTTTGGATACTACGAGTAGTGATACCTGATTTAAATTGGACAGATCTTATATTTGTCCTAGGACCTCGTAATGTAATTTTTAAGGAACTCTTTTTCTCAGGATTAACATCTACGGGCGTAATATTTTGAATATCCAGATAATAATTATCTACAGATGTGGATATATATGGTTCCTGTTGTATAATTTGGACCATTTCTTCATCCAGAACCATGTTATCATCCCTGACAACTTCGGTGTCCACAGGGATTCGGGGATATGAAAGAAGAAATTTAGGCAAGCATGAAGATCTGAGAAACAAGGTTGTGTGTAAGTAGATGAAGCATGACGGCAGTGCAGAAAAGTCCACAATAAACGAGGGTATATAGCAACTTGCTCCGAAAATTTTGCAAACCCCAGATCTTTTATTCCCCGAAGTATCCTGATAGAACGAATGAGAAAATAAAAATAAAATTAATAGCCGCATCCATGCATGGTTTTTGATGATAATGCAACTGAATTTCGGCTCTGATTTAATTCATATACAGACTAAAGTAAAGTCAGTTCAAGAAATATCTTATGACAAAGGACCAGGGGAGGAATTAGGTACCGGCTAAAAGTGGCTAAAGCACCCCCCATATTGAGAAAACACTTAAAAATTCAATATATTTTGGTGAATTTTTTTAGATTATAGGTTTTCAGCACCCCATAATTAAAAAATAGTTTACATATGTAATTCGGCCTCACCCACATCAACTTCCTTGTTCCGCCACTAACAAAGGTTATAAAAAGTGCTTAACCGCCATTATCGGAAATCAGTGTATATATAAGTAGGTATGTTGATTTGTGTCAGCACAAAGAAGAAAGAAACTAAAAAAAAATAACAGCCTGAGAGAATCACTCAAACTAATAGAAGTTCTAAATGTTAGAAATTCGTATTGGACCAAAAATGCATACATCTTTCAGTTTATTTCATACACATAATATGCATAATGTTTACCTAGCACATTCTCCGAGATTAACCACGTCATTTTAGAGCTATGATGTGTCACAAATGCCATTTTCCTATTTAATCACTTACGTAACATACTAGTCATGCATAATTTATACTAAATAATAATGATGTATCATGTAACAATAACATAGATGTTCTCTTCAGATAGCAATAGTGGAATTCTAAATTACGCATATGATTTATTAACATCGTACAAATAAAATCTAAATTCAAAATAATGCATACGGAAACTCACTCTCAAAAACCGAATGCCAAGAGACGAGTAGACACGAGAAAAGCTCCCATCCATTGCAAACACCGAAAAACGCGACAAATCGAGCTCCGCCCTCGTCATATACCTCAAAACCGACTCCAAAAAACCGCCCAAAACACCGTTCCCAACACAAGACAACTCGACCAAAACACCGAACACTCTATTTCCTAAATTCCTCCTCTTCCGAACGTAAAACTTGCCAAACTTTTTATCCTCACTAACACCGCTCCTCTTCCTTTTCCTAGTATACACTATCCCCCACTTCTTTTCACTAACTACAATATTACTCCCATCAATCCTAATTTCATCCAATTCAACCACATTCTCATCTTTTTCAAGGCTTCGGGAGCCTTCAAGAGCATTGATCCAATCCGCCCCGCCCGCACCTCTTGCGGAAGCCGCCTTGATATGTTCGGTCTCACGAGGGGACGACGTCATCACACGCCTACCTGACCTCAGCACTCGGGCCCCAAACACCCTCCTCGTTGTCCTCCTCATCCTCACCACCGGCATTGGACACCAAAAAATATCACAACTTTTTTTACCGCTTCAAAAATTTTACAATTTTTTTTACCGGTTCGATTTTTTTTTACCAAATCCGAGTTCAACCCAGTTCTAGAAACCGCTTTTTTAACTTATTTAAAGCAAATACTTACCCCTTAGCTTATTAAACCGGTACAAATTTGACCCAGTTATGAAAAAAAAAACACAGCCTTTGATATAATCGATTCGACACCAAAATCGACTCGATCCAACTTCGACCCAGTTTCTAAAAACCACTATTTTAGCATAATTAACGCAAATACTTATCCCTTATCTTATATAACTGATACCAATTTAACCCAGTTATGAAAAACAGATTCTTGGTAAAATCAAAACCGGTACCAAAATTGACCCGATCTGAGTTCGACCCACTGAAATTAACCCTCTAATCGTCACTAAAAATCGATTTTTAAGCCGATTTAATAATATTCGAGTTGACCCAGTGAAATTGACTCGGTTTTCTCTATATACACAAACCCATATTTATAATTGAAAACGTTAATTTAAAATCCGATTTGGGTTTTTAATTAAACGAGATCGTAGATCGGAGTTTTTGCATAGAGATTTGACGGAGAGAGATTTGGGAGAGAGAGAGAGAGAGAGAGAGAGATTTTGCTGCGGAAAGAGATACGATTAGGGTTTATGAAAGAGAGTTTTTAAGTGAGTAATTTATGTGGACCGTTGGATGGGAATTGATGGACGGATGAGATGTGTTTGGTGAATGGGGACGGTTCAATATTCATTGTGGCTTTTATTTTATTTTTTATTTTTTTGTAAGTCCATATTTTATAATATTTATTAATCACTTCCATATCTTTTGTATAATTTTTTTTTAGTTTTCGTGTTTTTGGATTTTTATAGACTTATAGTGATAGTTTCTTGATATTGAATTGCTTACAATGAATTGCCCATTTTGTTTAGTCACGTTGTTAAATGGGTGGGGGTTCGGTTTATTCACCACCTTCATAGCTAATTTTTTTTTTTTTTAATTATCTGAAAGAGAAATCGTAATCTGATAAATTAGAAACTTACCTTACAACACAATAAAACTCAATTAAAAATAATATGGACTCTGGTCTCGACAAAATAAAAGTCCGCATACAATATGAAAACATTTTTTTCTCATTCGATCTATCGACATTACATAACTTATATTGAGTAGTTATTAAGTGTTACCGATTCTCTAGTTTTTTTTTTTTTTTTTTTTTAGATTGGGAATTATAGTGTGGGACGATAGTTTTTTAAAATATTGAATTCATGTTGGTTTGATGCACGTAAATTTATGATAAACGTGTTCTGACTATATTAGCTGTGTATCTATGTAAAGTATTCATCTGTCAATATTAGATGCTAGTGTAACTTATTACTTTATTATTTTAATCCGTTAGTTGTTTTTTAAGCTCACTTCGTTTTTTAAAGTTGAATTACTATCTCATGGACCAAACACCAACTCGGGGTTCTCCATAAGTATTTATTTTAGATCGTAACCTCTGCCATAGCTAATCATCCAAGCATCCCAAGCTCGCAACGCCGATGTTCATGACAAATTCTTCTTTTTTGTTATCGACAAATTGACAACAAAGCTAAATACATTAATCACGTATGTAAGTTAACTCTTAGCCATATCTTATGATACATATTTTAATTAGATCAAAGTAAATAATTGTTTGTTTATTTGAAAACTCTTAATAAATTTAAGAGTAAGTAGAAAATTGGTAGGGACTTTTAATGTTATTCCAACTTTAATTAGAGAAAATTAGGAGGGAGAAAATAAAGTGGGCGCGGATATTTTTGCAAAAATTGAATACAAACAAAGCAATAAAAAACTAAAAAAACCAAATTATTTAAAAAAATAAGTACAAATTTGCCATTGCTTTCACAGCGGTATCTGTACGGATAATTTGTTACCGGTCAATTTTTAATACTACTTCCGTTCCTAATTACAAATTGTCGGTTACGAAACTATATAAAATTTTAACCGGTTAATAATTTATATTAAAATTATCGGAAACAAAATTTTTAAAAGTTAATCATATAGTTTAAACATTAAATTATATGATTTAGTTTTAAAAATTTGCATTTGAACAATTTTGATACATGTTATAAGTCGATTAAAATTGTACGTAATTTCGTTGAAGATAATTATATGGGAACGGAGGGAGTAATATTTTTGTTCATACTTTATTATTCTAATAATATTTTTAAGTATAACTCACCTTAATAATTCCAAAAACAGCTTTTAAGCTGTTTTTTTTATAGTTTAATATTATGTTTTTACTTAATAATTCAAACAAATACTAAAAAAAAACAAAACAAAAAAATAATAACAACTTTTAAGTTAAAGTTGTTTTTTTACACTTTAGTATCTTTCAAAAGGAGATTGTAATATATATATTTTTAGCTTAAAAACAGATTTAAACTCTTTTTTATATTGTAATATCTTTCAAATATTTTTTAATCTTAAAAACAGTTTTTAAATTCTTTTTTATTGGATCGAATGATTAGAACTTAAAAAACTTAAAAAAATTTAAACACATAATCTTAGTTCAAAAAATGTTATGAAATATGATTTGTCCATAGCTAATTGGTGTGAGTAACATTGATATCATATATAGGCCCAGTAACAAATGGGCCAGGTGTAGCATTGATACCTTAGTCCCATTAGTACTCGCTAAAAAAAAAAATACCGGAATTAGTGATGGTATTTTTTGTTATGAGCTTATTAGCGACGGTTTTTGTGACAGTTTAGTCAATTTACGACAGATTTGTGACATATTTTTAAATTAGTAACAGACTTGTGACAGTTTTTGACTCTCACTAAATCAAACAATATTTTGTAATGATTGTCATTTACACTGCCTATCCAATTTTCTAAAACTAATAGTAACCAAATATTTCACTTTTCAGCTAGATTTATATTTTTGGGGAAACTATCATCCAATATACCATTTTGAAGAATATATAGTCAATAGTATTTTGCAGTCTTTAATATAGAAAAAAAGAAGAAGGAAAAACGTCAACATATTTAGTAATTCTATGCTTACACTACAAAATAATGTTTGATTTAGTGAGACTCAAAAGCTGTCACAAGCCTGTCATTAATTTAAAAAGCTGTCACAAATTTGTCGTAAATTGACTAAACTGTCACAAATCAGTCATAAAAACCATCGTTAATAAGTTTATAACAAAAGATAACGTCACTAATCCCGTCGTTATTTGGGTATTTTGTTATAGTGTTAACACAATCGGCCATGCACTTAGGCTGCCGTCCGACATCTCACCATTTCGAGGTCGCTTTTGTAGATTGAGTATTTCAACATTTTAAGTTATTTTCTTGGTTTATTGAGACATGCATTTCAACAAACTGCAGTTTTCTTGTAATTTTTTTTTTTTTTTTTTGCTCACGTTTCGTTCCTAAAGAATACGAAATATAACCCTATCTTCGTAACATTGGGATTCAAAACTATGTGTGGGTGGAATTAATCGTACTATTTCAAGCATACTTTAGTCATGAATCAAAATGGTTTTTTGAGCTCATATAAGAAATTTAAATTAAGTTAAGCTGTTGAGTTTAGTAAGCTAGCTAGTTTGTTAATTTACTCTCTTACACTCTAAAATAATGTTTGATTTAGTGAGAGTCAAAAACTGTCACAAACATATCGCTAATTTAAAAAGTTGTCACAAATCTGTCGCAAACTGACTAAACTGTCACAAAACCGTCACAAAAACCGTCGCTAATAAGCTCGTAACAAAAAATACCGTCACTAATCTCACTACAAAAAAATACCCAAATAACGACGGGATTAGTTACGGTATTTTTTGTTACGAGCTTATTAGCGACGGTTTTTGTGACGACTTTGTGACAGTTTAGTCAATTTGCTACAGATTTGTGATAGTTTTTTAAATTAGTAACAGACTTATGACAGCTTTTGATTCTCACTAAATCAAACATTATTTTATAGTGTCTTATTATTTGAGTATTTTTTTTTTAGAGTTAGTTTTTTCCTTTTGTTTTCATTTGCTTTGTGTTTCCTAGTTTTTACTGATGTTGCTTTAATTAATTTTCATTCATTTGTCAAAATAAAAAAATAAAGCTTAGAGGGTGGCACTGGCACATGCCTTTTATAGGATTACATCTACTAATTAAAAGTCTAAAACTAATGAAATGTTTATTTATTTATTTTATTATATATAAATGTTGTTGCTCTTAATCTTTTATCGCGCCAAATTCCAGGTTGTTTTTATGACGATGAAGAGTGTTAGACACCCGTAATAAAAATTAAATGGATAGGGTAAATATTACTAAAACGAAAAAAAAAAACGGTTTTAAAAATTTCTTCAAAACCAACTCGAAAGTATTAAAATTAAAGGTTGAATGGAAGAAAAGTTGACGGTGGACCGACTAACACTACAAAATAATGTTGATTTTGTGAGAATCAAATCATGTCACAAACCTGTCACAGAATGACTTTTCTGTCACAAGTCTGTCACAAATTCACTTTTCTGTCAAAAACCCGTCACAAAACCCGCCGCTAATAAGCTCGTCACAAAAAAAAACGTAACAATTCCCCTAGTTATTTGTACATTTTTTGTAGTGTAAGTTCAGTTTCTTGTAAAGTTTATAATTTTCTTAGTTTTCACTTTTCGTGTATGTTTTTTCCAAAAACTATTAATAAAATCAGAGGGGTTCCCTCAATTTTTTTTAAAATATTTATATCTAGGACTGCATGTGATAGAACACAAAAATCAGACCCGAATATTTTATTCGGGTCATAATCAACCCACTTTATAAATGGGCATCCAACGCTTAAATGGGTCATCTCATATTGGTTGTAGTGATTGAGGGGCTACAACACAAAGCCCAAGCCCAATCAAAGGGGGACCCTTGTCTGAGAAATCCCTGGGATGAAGACATTTGTCACTATCCTAGAAGGCGCAGTTGCCTATAAATAGCCCACTACCCCTCCTAGAAAAGGACCAGAAAATCTATCCAAAAAATATAGAGAGAAGTTAAGAAAAGAGAGAAACTAACCAAAGCATATCACTTCAAGAAACAAACCGAGAAAAGACAGCCGAGCATCGAATAAAAGAGGAGAAAGATCAAGACGAGGGATTAAATAGTTATATCGAGCATAATCGTAAAATCGGAATACGAATCCGAACAAGTGTAATAGTCCGAACAAGGACAAGAATCCGAGTCATAATAAAGATCAGGAAGCATCATTTATTCTCGGTCGATTTGTCATTTTATCTTTGTTGAAAAGCCTAACGCAACCGACCAAAGTTATGGCTTTATCAAATGGCGCCGTCTTCGGGAATCATCTAGTTCCCAACTAGTTTAGAATTCGAATACCAATACTCTGCCAGACGAGCGACAATGGTTACCAATGTAGAGGAAACCCATCCCGAGATAGTAGAAACCAATAACCAAAACACGCAAATTAGCCAACAAGACCTCGACGATCTACTCGCTATCCGCGACAGATATGAAGCTATCCAATCCGGAAACCAACCAACAAACTCCTACGCAAACCAAGAACAACCGGTCGAACCCCCCCGACATTTCATCGAAGGAATTGTCGACGAACACATTTCGTCCTCGGATGACGAACAAGACGTGCCCGTATTAAGGCGTGCACGAAGACGCTTAACCGGGTCCCAAGCAGGGCCGAGCTCAAGAGTCCCTTTGCCCACGACCTCGGTCAACTCTGGTGCCCGTTTACAAACGGACGAGGCTCATCAGTTTGGCATGCCCGAGGATCATGTACTCGGACAGTCGCCACGACTGCCGACTAATTCTCCGAGGATGATTACACCACCCACGGTGGAGGTACAACATGTCGTTCCATTAGCCGATGAAAGGAACTACACACAGCTACAAGCTCAGCTGGCGGCATGCATGACGGCCATGACAGCGGCCGGCATCGTATTGCCAGTTATCCAACCCAACAAAGACCCACGCCATGAAGTGGAAGATTCTGCCTACAGGGCCGCCCTGGAGGCAGCGGGTCGGCGAACCGATACAAGAGTCCCCCACCAAGGGGGCAATGTCCCAATAACTATCGTCCATCCGAACACACATATGGAACGTGTCCACACAAACACGAAGGACGATAGATATCCCGATTACAGGATCGGGGAGGGATATGGCCCACCACCACATCAGGAAGGATACCCTCCCCCCTACCAAGTCACGGATGACGCGTTCCAACAGGCTTGGAACGTATGCCAAGAAACCCCGTGTGCTGAACAGATCACGCGGTACCGCAATCCTATGGGGTTCGTCATCCCCGAATTCAGGCTCTATGATGGAAAGAGTTGCCCTATCGACCATCTGAGGCACTACAAGACGAAGATGGAAC
This sequence comes from Primula veris, assembly GCA_963682055.1. NCBI lineage: Eukaryota > Viridiplantae > Streptophyta > Magnoliopsida > Ericales > Primulaceae > Primula > Primula veris. The sequence continues at coordinate 33,243,585 of OY821746.1, read as the reverse complement.
TGTGGAGTGACGACCATGCACTGATGTGCAAATTTTTCAAAAACAGCTTGGGTCAAGAGGCTTCGTCATGGTATCATAACTTACCACGGGGCTCCATTAGAAACTGGGCAGAACTGCTAAGAGCGTACTCCACCCGGTACGCTGCTCATCGAAAAAAGAAGGTTAGTATCGAAACCCTTCTTAAAATGACGATGATGCCAAATGAAAGGCTCAACGATTACTGCATACGTTTCATCGACGTAGCAAACCAGATTCCACGATACGCCAATAATATAGCCATCCAAAATTTTATCAATTCCATCCCTAATGGCTATTGGGCGAGAAGGAAGTTCATAGGCAAAAACTTCCCGACCACTGATTCCCTGCTAGCCTATTGTACCCACCTCACCGATAAAAACGACGAACTGCGTTTCCTAAACCGAACTCTACCAAGAAGAGAGTCGGTCCGTGAGGCACAGGTGGGTCGCAAAAGAGTTAGAAATAGCAGGGGAGAAGCATTCCAACCGACCAGAAAGGGCAAAGAGCCCGAGGTCCATAGCAGGGGAGAGCGACCACGAGCACTAGAGCCTAAACCGCTCCAGATTGCATACCCAACACCGACCAACGAACATAAACCGCTCCAGCTCACCTACCCGATGCCACCCAAGCCATTTCAACAGGTTCGGCCCCAAGAGAGGGAACTCCGAAACACTTTCGGACAGGTCGAACTGCGATACACTTTCAACCTGTCTGCTGAAGATATCCTCAAGGAGATATGCAGAGAAAGTTGGTATTCCCGACCACAACCGATCATCTCTCCCCCCAGTCAGAGAGATTCCAAGCTCTTCTGCGCATATCACGAGGATCACGGCCATCTCACTGAGCATTGCCGTAACCTACGATGGAGAATGAACCAGTGGGGCGATGCAGGATACCTAGCCAAGTTCATCAAAGGAGCTGGGAATAAAGGCAAACAACTGGCCATCGAGGGATCTGACAACCGGCAGGGCAAAACGATCAATGTCGTTCATATGTCACGACCCAAGGGCCCAGGCGGGGAACGATCACGACAACGGCAGCTGGCCCACTTTAGCCAAGTAGCCAAGACATCACAGGCGTCGACGTCAAAACGACAATGCACACCACGACGATATCCGCCCATTTCTTTTTCGGATCTTGACGAAGAAGGGGTGATATACCCCCACGGTGACGCCATTAACCTCCGTGTTCAAATCGGCCTAGACACAGTCGGCAGGGTACTTGTCGACCAAGGAGCCTCTTGTGATATCATGTACAAAGAGCTTTTCGACAAGATGGAACTCAAGCTGCAAGATCTTCAGCCTACCGATGTCACACTGATCGGATTCATCTCCGAAACGACCAAACCTTTGGGTAAGATCGTCCTCAGTGTCACAACAGGGTCCATGTCGGTTCCCGTGGAGTTCTTAGTGGTCGACGACCATTCTGGGCACAACGCAATATTGGGCCGACCTTGGCTACATGCCATGAAGGCCATACCCTCGACCTATCACCAAAAGGTCAAATACCCGAATGATAGGGGGGCGATCGAGACAGCCAGAGGATGTCAAGAAGATTCAAGACGCTGCGAGGACATCACCGCGACCCTCCAAAAACAACGAAGCCCTGTGGAACAACCCACCAGCACAAAGAAGCTGATCAGCCAAATATCCAAAGCCGAAAGGGTTGTCGAAGAACAAGTAGGAGAGACACTTAGGAAGGTGTATATCCCGGATATGGACGAGGAGCACTATTTCCTCCTCGGCGATAACCTTCCAAAACAGGAATCCGAGGAGTTAGAAGCGTTCCTTTTCAGCAACATTGATAAATTCGCCTGGAGCCCTAAAGACATGCCGGGCCTAGACCCCACTACAGCATGCCACCACCTAAGTGTAAACGCCGAGTACAAGCCAATAGCACAGAGAAGCAGAAAAGTCTCGGTACAGCACAGAGCAGCTATAGTCGCTGAAGTACAAAAGCTATTGGAGGCTGGAGCCATAAGGGAGGTTTACTATCCAAAATGGTTGTCCAACCCGGTCGTCGTCCCTAAGAAGAACGGGAAGGAAAGAGTCTGTATAGACTTCACCAACCTCAATAAAGCCTGCCCGAGGGACCACTTTCCCCTTCCGAGGATCGATCAACTGGTGGACGCAACAGCAGGAGCGGAACGGATGACCTTCCTTGATGCGTACTCAGGATACCATCAAATTCCCCTCGCCTGCGAAGATCAAGAAAAGACTTCATTTATATCGCCTTTGGGAAATTATTGCTACACGGTAATGCCTTTCGGTCTACGCAATGCGGGGGCAACATACCAAAGGATGATAACACGGGTATGTCGAGATCATATAGGGAAAACAATGGAGGTATACATAGACGACATGGTCGTCAAAAGCGAAAGAGCCACGTCCCACCTTCAAGATATCAGGGACGTCTTCCGAACGCTGGGCCAGCACAAACTGAAACTCAATGCGAGCAAGTGTGCATTTGGCGTCAGCAAAGGGAAATTCTTGGGGCATATGGTTAGCCGACGAGGAATAGAGGCTAATCCCGATCAAATAACAGCTCTACGAAACCTAGCGGCGCCCAAGAATAAGAAACAGGTACAAGAGCTCACGGGAATGATGGCCGCGCTGAGCAGGTTCATTAGCCGATCCGCAGATAAGGGACGGTCGTTTTTCGAATCGCTCAAGAAGAATAGAAAATTCGTCTGGGACCCGGAATGTGAAGTCTCATTCAACAATCTCAAAGAGTACTTGAGGACACTGCCACTGCTGGTAAGGCCGAACAAAGGAGACATTCTGGCATGCTACCTAGCAGTTTCCACTACAGCTGTGAGCGCAGTCATCCTACGGGAAGAAGGTCGCGAACAATTTCCGATCTACTTCGTCAGCAAGACTCTGGTCGAAGCCGAAACACGTTATCTACCCTTGGAAAAGCTGTGCCTGGCATTGGTCGTCGCAACCAGGAAGTTGCCACACTATTTCATAGCTCATCAGGTCCGGGTATATACAAAGTTTCATATTAAAGAGTCACTTCGACGGACGGACATTAGCGGCCGAGTTGCCGCCTGGGGGGTCGAGCTATCCCAATTTCATATCGAATTCGCGCCCCGCCATGCCATAAAGGGACAAGTCCTGGCCGATTTCGTCGCAGAATTCACCGAAGGCTATGACGAGCCTTTGGCACTCTCTCCCCAATCACACTGGCAGATACATGTCGACGGATCAGCCACCAAGGACGGATCAGGAGTAGGGATCGTCCTGAAATCTAGAGAGGGAGCAATCATCGAAAAAAGCATAAAACTGGGCTTCCGAGCTACCAACAATGAGGCAGAATACGAGGCCATGATAAATGGCATGCTTATTGCCCGGTCCCTCGGATGCTCCCACTTAATTGCCAGCTCAGACTCCATGCTCATTGTCAATCAAGCCATCGGCGAGTACCAAGCGAAAGATGATAGAATGATCCTCTACCAAGAAAAAGTCCAAAGCTTGATGGCCACCTTCGAACAATGCGAGTTAGTAAGAATCAATCGCACCGAGAATGCACATGCTGATGCATTGGCCACCCTAGCCTCGACATTAACATTGACCGACTCCCGGTCGATCACAGTGGAACTATTGCCGACCCCGAGCATAATGAAAAGGGTAAACCGGGTGACATCGATACAGTACGAACTAGGTTGGATGGAGGACATGACCCATTATCTGCGAAGTGGAACGCTTCCGGTCGATAAGATAAAAGCGATGAAGATTGCAAGAAAATCTCCTCGATTCTGGCTATCCGAGGATGATAAACTATACAAATCCAGTTACCGGGGACCACATCTACTGTGCGTCCCGACCGAGCTACAACTGCCGGTCTTGGAGGAAATCCACGAAGGATCCTGCGGAGCACACATCAAAGGGCGATCCCTTGCAAACAAGGCAGTGACCCAAGGATATTGGTAGCCCTATATCAAGCGAGACGCCGATGCATACGTCCAACGATGCGACAAATGCCAGCGATTCGCCAAGATACCACGGCTCCCATCATCTATGATGACCCCGGTATCAGCACCATGGCCGTTCGCTCAATGGGCAATCGACTTGGTCGGTAAACTCCCAAGAGCACCTGGGAATGTGGAATATCTGATCGTTGCGACTGATTATTTCACCAAATGGGTCGAAGCGAAACCCCTCCGAGAAATCAAAGCCAGCAACGTCAAACAATTCATTTGGGAATACATCATAACTAGGTTCGGTATACCGTACGCGATAGTCGCCGACAACGGAACCCAGTTCAAAGATGCCAATTTACAGCTATGGTACGAGGAACTCGGTATCCGAAAATTCTATTCGACGCCGACATACCCACACGGGAACGGGCAAGCTGAAGTGTCAAACCGAACAATATTAGACGGCATCAAGACCACCCTTGAACAGGCAAAGGGGAGGTGGCCCGAGCGGCTACTCAACGTTTTATGGTCGTGCCGAACTACACCCAAGACGGGCACCAAGGAAACCCCGTTTAGCTTAGCATACGGTGTTGAGGCCATCATACCGACAGAGATCGGACTACCCACGCTCCGAACGACGTTGGTCGAGCAGGGAAATAATGAACAAAGAATGAGAGAAGAGCTCGACATGATAGACGAGAAACAAGAGATAGCGGCCCTTACCTTAGCAAAATACCAACAAAGCGTAAAGCAAACCTATGACAAGAGAGTAAAAGGATCTAAAGAATTCATGGTGGGAGAACTGGTGCTGCGACGAGTGACGGTCTATACCCGCAACGAAATACATGGCAAACTGAGCCCTACCTGGGAAGGCCCATACGAAATCGTCAAGCGAACAAGTCCAGTCTCTTACAAAATCAAAAGCGTCCTGTTCGCCAACAGCCGCGGGGAAAAGAATTCTTGGAACGTGGCTAACCTAAAGAAGTACTACGTATAGGCAATGCTCCGAATACAAGTACAGGTGATACCTTACCTCTCTTGCTTAAGGGCATTATCTTTCTTCTTTTGAATGAATAAAATATATTATTATGCTGTCTACTAATACTATGAAATCCCGTAAATGGCGTGTTACCGAAGGAACGTCTAGGGATACTATGAAATTCCCAACATGGCCGAAGTGCCTAGGAATATTATGAAAGTCCGTAAATGGCGTGTTACCGAAGGAACGTCTAGGCATACTATGAAATTCCCAACATGGCCGAAGTGCCTAGGAATACTATGAAATCCCGTAAATGGCGTGTTACCGAAGGAACGTCTAGGGATACTATGAAATTCCCAACATGGCCGAAGTGCCTAGGAATATTATGAAAGTCCGTAAATGGCGTGTTACCGAAGGAACGTCTAGGCATACTATGAAATTCCCAACATGGCCGAAGTGCCTAGGAATACTATGAAATCCCGTAAATGGCGTGTTACCGAAGGAACGTCTAGGGATACTATGAAATTCCCAACATGGCCGAAGTGCCTAGGAATATTATGAAAGTCCGTAAATGGCGTGTTACCGAAGGAACGTCTAGGCATACTATGAAATTCCCAACATGGCCGAAGTGCCTAGGAATACTATGAAATCCCGTAAATGGCGTGTTACCGAAGGAACGTCTAGGGATACTATGAAATTCCCAACATGGCCGAAGTGCCTAGGAATATTATGAAAGTCCGTAAATGGCGTGTTACCGAAGGAACGTCTAGGCATACTATGAAATTCCCAACATGGCCGAAGTGCCTAGGAATACTATGAAATTCCCAACATGGCGTGTTACCGAAGGAACGCCTAGGAATACTATGAAATTTATGTGCAGGTACAATGCAAGGAAGTATTCAGGTCCACTTTACGACGGCAATGCAATATATATTGGCTACAACGATGAAGGAGAATCAATCTAAACAACAAAACATCAACAAAAAGCATCTCCAAAACAGGAATAACGAAATAACAAATGATTTGGCAAGGAAAAACCGATCCGATCAATTAAACAGCAATACGGTAATGGAAAGGTACAAAACAGGAATAAAGAAATCACATATATAATCCTCGCCCGCATTACGGAGGCAACAAGAAGATCAACGGCACTAAAGAGATTCATTTAAGAAGAACTACTGCAGGAGGAGCACGACGGTAATTGACCGAGCTCAATCTCTTCGTCGTCCGTCGTTGTATACCCATCAGACTCATCACCATCAAAACGCTCCTCAGAAATGAGGGCATCAAAATTGGTCGTATGAGCCCCAACACAAGTCAGCGTCTCAAGCCGCGCGTTGAACTCGGCTTCTTTGGCGGACTCGTGAGCATCCGAGGCCGCTTTACGGCGATCATCGTCAAAGGAGAGGTCACGGCGAGCTTCAATCACAGCTGCGGAAGCATCGTATCTGGCGCGTGACAAACGGAAATACTTCACCAACACGTTGGCCTTGGTCACAAGCAACTTTAATTTGCCGAAGTACTCGCCTTTTGCACGCCAATATCGATCCAAACGACGCTCCTGAACCTCAACAGCATGCTCGGCACGGCGAACATATTCTCGAAAAGAGGCCGCCTGTGTTTTCAGCTTGGTCCGCAGTCGAGCACATTGGTCGGTCAATTTGACATTTTTGCTCATCAAAACAATGTAGGGCCACCTGTCAGGCACCTCACTAGCCGCACCAGATGAGACCTCGTCCCGGGCAGCACCAGTAGGTCCTAACCCCGGGTTAACTAGGCATGGAGAACCAGCCTGGTGCGACGTAGTAGCATGTGCCTATAAAAAAAAGGGGGGGAGGAGAAGAACGAGAAGAGATGAATAAAAAAAAAAAAAAAAAAAAAAAAAAAAAAAAAAAAAAAACGAGAAGAGAAATTTTTATAACAAGATACAAAGAAAACGACAAAACAAGCTATTTTATTACTCCGACAACCCCTCAGCAGACGCCGAAGTCTCTACTACATCGGCAAAATGAATTTCTCGCAATGAATTAATTTGCGTCCCCAAACGCTCACGAATGACCGCCTCGATTCGGTTCAAAGCAACAGTGGTTTCAGTCACCCCGGCCTTCGCATCAACCATGCGCTCTGCCCGGGATACACCACTCATTCCTTTTATAAGCTCAATCACCTCTAAAGCGCGAGCTCGGGCCCAATACGCTTTGGCAAAAGATAGCAGCAGGTCCGCGTCCTCGAAAACGGCCCCAAGGACCAAGTTCAAGCTCGTCACACGACCTCGGGCTTCATCACGCGAACGTCGTAGGGCACCGAGAAGTTCCTTCGCTTTACCCTTATTTGCCGTGTAATGGGCGGTCTTTTTACTAAATTTCTCTCCCAAATCACGTAACCGGATCGCCAGGTTGGAAATATGAATATTCAGACCCTCGATTTCCTGATAGGCACAAGTCAATTTCGCGGTAAGGGACGCGTTAGACCTTTCCAAATCCTCCATTACGTCACCTACACTACGACTAGGCGAGGTCCAGACCACCATGGCAAGGGGGTTATTAGGTACCTGACAATATTTTGTTTTCATATCCTTCAAAATATGACGACCATCAAAAGAAATTGACCCAAGCAAGCCCAACAGAAAGAAACCATAACACTTATATTATCACTCCCCCAAAAGAATCTGTTTCTAGATACAAAAAAAAAAAAAAAAAAAAAAAAAAAAAAAAAAAAAAAAAAAAAAAAAAAACAATGCCAGAAATATAGTCAAGGTTCCACCTGAGGAGATGTTGGTGGGGGAACAGTAGAATCCGGCCGAGGAGAAGACGCGGTCGACATAACTTGAGGACGCAGCGCTGTCGAAATTGTCTGCCCCGGTAGCCGCGGAAGCTCTTCTTCACGAAGATTCGCCCAGTCCAAGGGTTTCGGCGGTGCACCATGCGGACACGGGTACACCAACTCCGACCACGCCCTATCCGACAGAGGAACATTCGCGAAGTTGAGCGCCCGCACATGAGCACAGTATACAGAAAAGTTGGCCATCATCGCTAATTTTTTCCGCTCCTCCGCCTGTGCCGTTTTCAGGGCAGACACCTTAGCCTTCTCGGCTTCCACATCCTCAGCCAGGAGCAAGTTCTCCTCCTCTACTTCGCCGTACTTAGCGGCCATGCTCTCTTTTTCCTCCCTCAATTTCTCGACCTCCTCGGTCAGGTGCAGGAAGTCCACCGACAGTTTGTCATAATTCTCGCCCAGGGTTTTCTTCTCGGAGACCAATTTCTCCTTATCGGCCTCAAGATTATCCTTCTCGGACACCAACTTCTCTTTCTCAGCCCCGAGAGCTCCCAGCTGATCCCGTAGCGCCACGGCACTCACAGCAATCTGCACTTTAACACATTAGTTTCCAAATAAAATACAAGTACCCAACCTATATAGTGCAATACGAGCCCCACATACCCTCAGCGCATCCGCATGGACCTGCTCTATCACTGACATTGTAGGTTGGGCAGATAGCTTTTCTGCATTCTTAAACACAAGGGGTTTCAGAGCCGTATAACCCATCTTCAGCGTTCTCGGTTGATCCAGCAGTTCACCCCTACATCGGTCAATGTACCGGGTCATTGCAACCCCATCCACCGACCCCTTCTCTGATCCGTCAAGAGCCTCACCCTCGACACCCACCACATCATCCCCGGCATTCTCTTCGCTGCCTTCCCTCCCCACCCCCACGCCCTCCTCCAACGGCTCAATCTCAGGGGCCCTATGCTCGATCTCTTCCTCATTACGGAGGGGCGAGCACACGGACAACTCTATCGGACCCTCGGTGGGGATAGGCGAGATGACCGGCAAAGTCATCGTACCATCTCCCATATTCGTCAAGAGGTTCATATATCCGAATACATCGTCGACCGACCCCTGAAACACAATAATACCCATAGATCGGGCAAGAGCGAGGGTAACCAATTGAGAAGTCAGTAGCTGAAACAAGACGACTAATAAAGCAAAGCACTAGCGAACCAGATGACAAACCAAAAGACAAGAAAATCATAATACATATACACATACCTCGCCCGGAGCAGCGTCATCCTCGGCGGTATCCCCTTGAGCAGCGGCAAACACCCCCTCGCCCGAGCCAACGTTAGCATCTTCCTCGGTAACCGACGTATCAGTTCCCCTAGCCCTCTTCGTTGTTTCAACGACAGGGTCAGCTGCGCGACGCTTAGAACGAACAGCTCTTTTCCCAAGCCGAGTAGCACACCGAGCCTGTACCACCTTTAAAAATTCCTCCTCGGGCTCTTTCGGGATCTCGGGTGCAGGATTCCCCTTGGTCACCGACCCCATAGGGTACCCGAGCAACATGGGAGCCGTACGACTTGCAGGATCAGGCGTAGGTCCCGGCCCCCACCATTTCCAAAGAGCTAACAAAGCCTCTACATTGGGAGCGCCGAGATCTGGCATAGTGGGAGCATTGGTAGCCGGTCCAGGAATCTGGTGTCCCGGACAAGCCCATTCACCAGACGCAATAACAATACCGAGATTGCGCTCTTTGTTGGTATCCGGCAAACCGATAACGAGCCGGCAAAAGGCACGCAGAGTCTTCAAATACGAGCTGCGACGCTCAAAGCTCAGACTATAGACTCCAAAGACGTCCTTCAGTTCAATCGGTATTCCGGACAACTCCGATAGCCTTTGGATACCATTCAGAGTACGGTAACCATTTAGGGCCAGTTGGGCCGGAGCAATTTGGACGGCCTCAAAGAACGAGGCCACCCAATTTGTAAAGGGCAGTCGAAGACCCCCAGTAAAGAAGGCCGACGACCGCACAGCTACCTCGCCGGCGGGAACAAATCCCAGCACCTCCTCGTCCGATATAGGAAGCCGAATATGTACGTTGTCGGGTATTCCGGCGAGTTCCTTAAAATCCTTCTCCACGAATGTGCCAACTTGGGCCACGCTTTGGGTCAAAATTTCCTATACAAAGATCATCAACAGTCCATCAATATACTAACCAAATACACAAACCAGAACCACATCAGTAGAACGAGAGCCACCCCCCCCCCCCATGCACATTATATCAGAATCATCAGACATATATAGCTAACCTGAACCATATACCAACGACACACCTATGACCACAACGACAAATCAAATACAACTCCTAAAAGCGGGAAGGGGGGAGAACGAAAAATCACTTACCGTTATCATTTTGAGCAAGCAAGCGCGAACAGCAGCAAGTCTTCCAACAAAACCACGAAACCCTAGATCAAGCGGCCGAACTCTTTTCTTTTTTGGCGGGAAAAATATGCTTTAGAGAGAGATCTTTTCTTCAGCGAATTCTGTGATAAAAATAAACAGGACTACTTGGCACAATAAAAAGGAATGGAGTCACAAAAGGAATAAAATAATAACCGTCCTTTCGTGTACCAGAGGTTCGCCCCTTTTCCAACCATACAAAAGTCAACAACCGCTGCTCTTTTTAACATTTCAACGCTCCAGATTTCGCCACGTCAGCGCATATCCCACTACCCAAGGCAGTTCACATCATTACACCTAAATAAACGGCCAGTGGACCCTACCACGAAAAGCTTCCCACATACGCTACCAATATTATCACACAAAGAATGTCCCCCGATAAAGTTCCTCGACTCCCAACCATTTCTTACCCAAATGGCATACCGAACAAGGTGAACGAAGACCGTTTCTAGCTTAATGGCAGGGAGCATCAAGTCTAACAACGCTCTTCGGGGGGATAACCGGGCACATTGTTCGATGTATGCTCAGAAAAAAAAAAGAGAAGCAAGCAGGAAATAAAATAGGACAGAATCAAATGCAAGACAAGTTTTATTCATCCACAAAGGGGGAAACACAAACAATACAACAGAAAAAGAAAATACACACATCCTACTTTTTCGAACTATCCCCCATAGCAACATCCCTCTTCGCCAAAAGTTCCTCCAGACGCTCATTCTCCCTAACCAAACGAGAAATCGCCATCTCAGCCTGTTTTAAGGCGTAAGACTGAGACTCGCATTTTTGTTCGGCCTTGAAACGGGCAGTGCCCTCCTCGTCCCAATATTGTTTAAGCCTCCTCGCTTCAGTCCGAGCACATATGAGATCATGTTTCAGCCATGACATCTCAATTTCTTTTAGTTGAAGAGGAGTCAAATCCTCCTCCCCAAAGCCAGGGGGACGAGGTAGCAAAAAGGTAGGCTCCTCTTCCATAAGGATTTTCTTTTTGGAGGCAGACCTAGTGATGGGAGCCATCTCACGCAAAAGCAAGTTAGAAAACAAGAAGAGGTAGAAATTGATAATGAGATACAGGCAATAGGGAGCATTTATAGAGAATCAGAAGGCACAAAATACGAAGAGTTCCAATGGTTCACAAGACAGGCACGAGATACGAAAAGATACAACTGATTCATTAAATACAGAAGATAAAACACAAATGGCAAAAGGGGAAATACATAAGAAAACCAGCCCAATCTAAGGATCAATGGGTGGAAAAACCGAACTGCCAGACCGAGAGAAGGCAATACGAGCAGAACAATTCAGCCTAGCTTGATAGGAATCGTTCATGGCGACCAAATCGTCATTCTCCGAGGAGAGCCTATTATTTTCCGAGGTAAGAACCCTGACGCGTTCCACGAGCCGAGCATTCTTTACCATTAGGTTAGCGAGGCCCTGAGGAGAGTTGTCAAACTCATCTTGAGAATGGTCCCAAATTTCCTCGGCATCATACCAGGAGTTGGCCAGATGGTTTCTCTGCAGCAACAAGTGATCGAGCTGGCGACTCAGTGCCGAGATCTCGGTCCACTTCACCGTCTCTTCGGGATAAGAGCCGAACAGGCTCAAGGCCAAAACGCCATACTCTTTCTCAAGCCTTGCCATCCGACTGCGGACCCGAGATACCTCAGTATCCAAGCCCTTCATCTGAGCATGATATCTCACCACAGGTCCAGACATTCTGGGAAATTGTTTAGTATGGAAGAAAATAAAGGGCTAAAGAAGAGAGAAGCAAAACGAAAAAAGAGATGATAAACTACCCAAGAAAAGAGGGTACTTATAGAACGAAGAGTATGATATTTTATAACCTTGCTTGGGAAATTGCATATTTCCTGACATGATGTGGGAGGCATGTGCATTTCCTGACCTACTAGGGAGCAGGCACATATGTTTGACAGTGATGGGGACATCTATTGACATCTGAGACTACAGTGCAGAAGAGATAAAGACGAGATATTCAAAGATCTAGATCCCAGACAAACAACAAACCACACGTACGATATAAAAAGAAAAGGGCAAAAATACTTTTCATTAATGAAGATGGAATACATCATTATCTATTACATCGAGGTCTATTACATTGAGGTCTATTACATCCGAGATAAAAATCTATTACATCGAGGTCTATTACATTGAGGTCTATTACATCCGAAAAAGATCTATTACATCCAAGAAGAGCTAGTACAGAAGATCAGGCAAAGGATCAACTATATCAGCTGACCAAGTGAGCAGGAGACGCCAAAAAGAAAAAGTAAGAAGAAAGAGAAAGGAAAATCAAGAAGAGGAAAAGAAGAAGAATGCAAGAAACGAAGGAAAGAAGCATAAAAAGAAAACAAAAAGGGAAGAAAGAAGCGAAGAGGAGGAACATAAAGAAGAAGTGATAAGAAAGAAGAGTCAAAAAGAAAAATGACAAAAACCCTAGATGTAACACAAAACCCTTAGGATCACAGGGCTGATTGTAACATCATAGTGGTGCAAAAAAAAAAAAGAAAAGAAAAAGAGTGACGGGAGAGAAGATGAAGAAAAAGAAAGAGGAGGCACAGAAGAAAAACAGATGAGAAGAAGATTAAGAGATGAAGGAGACAGACAAATAAAAAGAAAGTCAATAAAACAAAAAAGAAACGGAAAAAGAAAAGAATAAAAAGAGAGAGAAAACAGAGTATAAAAAGAAAATACAAGAGAGGAAGAGGAAGAAATGATGGAAACGGAGAAATAAAAAAAAAAGAGGAAGAGGAAGAAATGATGGAAACGGAGAAATAAAAAAAAAAGAGGAAGAGGAAGAGATAGGAAAAGAAGGGGAAAAGCAGAGAAAAATAAAAAAGAAGGGAGAAGGTTAGGGGGAAGTCGATCGGTATCGATGAGAGGGCCCGGCAGAGACATCCCTGTCCCTCAGTGTCGGGTTCCCCCTTAGCATCTCATTCTCTTCGACTAAAGCCTGACGAGCACGTCGGCAGTAAGCCAGTTCGGATCTTAGCCAAGTTAATTCCCGAACCATCTCGGTATGGTGATAACGCATCACCTTCAATTCCTCCTCGGCATCCCTCAACAGCCTTTGTACATGGTTATAGGAGGCCTCAAAGGCCTCCACTTGCAAAGCTAATGCTGATGGGGTGAAAGGACCAGACATCTTAGGGAAATTATAAGATGAGGGTCTATATATGGGGGAAAATAATATGATGAGAATTGTGGATGTAACCATGCTGTAAGCAGGTATTTATAGATCAAGCGTATGAGGGCTGGTATTGAGAGTCGCAACCGTTCGCCAATGGGTATTCAGAAGCAACGGCACTCAAAAGAGGTGACTGTTCAAGAGAAACGTTTGGATTCCCAAAAGACTCTAAAAAAGCGTGAGTAATTAAAAGCCACACCTGTTCAAGAAACGTTTGGATTATTACCAATATTTAAAGGGGGTAAGTAATAATGGCAGCAAAACACGCGTCATTTTTGGGAAGGACGGCGGATCGAATAAATATCCCAGATCTTCTGCGCAAGGCTCAAGAAAGCCTTGGTGATTGGGATTTTCTATGCACAAGGCTCAAGAAATCCTATTAGTCCCTAGATATAAAGAGTAAGGAGGTCCAATGGATAAGATCAAACGCCAGGCCCAAGAAAAGCATTAATGAGGCCACAAGCGTGCGCAGTCAAAATAAATTGCATTGGGAAAGTAATTCAAATATAAACAAGAAAAAGAAATCTTTATTAATTGGTTGATACTTCGTTACAGAAGAAGCACAAAGAGGAAATACAATGAAAACAATAAAATCATTTCATAGAAGGGCCCGCTTCGTCATTCGGCTTCCGTTTCGACCGAGCATACACTTCCTTAAGGGCCAATTTGTAAGCCCTTTTGGAAGCGAGCTGCCTATCCCTGGAGGCCTCGAGCTCTTTGATCCGGGCACGAGCACGAATACTGTCAAGCAAAGACCTTTGGTGCTCCTTCTCTAGGGCATCCAATCGCTCGTCTAGTTCGGCGGCCCGACGAGCTTCCACTGACAGCCGGGCAACCCTCTTTTCGAGATAACGCACCTTCTGAACTTCCTCTTCCAGACGGGTAACGTATTCAGGAAGGTTGTCACCATACTTTTCAAGAGGAGAAGCCATTTGCTCGTTAGTAAAGAATGAACTGCACAAAAGATACTGGGACAGTCCCCTTTTATAAGAAGAAACAAGGAGTAGGTCAAAGGTCATCTCGAATAAATACAGCCTCTTGAACTTCCCAAGAGCATTAAAGGCGAATTAACCACAGTTCCAAATCCAATTAAAGTCATCCAAAAAGACATCAAGAAGATAAACAGACAAGAACAAGGAAAGGGAAATATTTTATTAATTCCAAAAACTTCGATTACAACTGAGGAGAAGACTCCCCATTCAAGAGAAATTACGACAGAAATTACAAAAGACTAATTATTTCGAGGAAGAGCCTTCTTCATCGTCATCCGAACTCGGTTTGGACCGAGCATGCAACTCCTTGAAGGCAAGCTTATAGGCCCTTTTAGCCGCCTTCTGCTTAGCCAGATTAGCCTCGAGCTTCTTTATATGCTCGAAGGCCCAATCCCGATCGGCCATCGTCACATGATGATCAGAATCCATGTCAGACAACCTTTTCTTATAGTTTGAAACCTTGGCCACGAGTTTCTTATTCGCGGTACGAGATTTCTTGATTTCCGTTTCTAAATATGAAATATAATTAAAGGAGCTCTCACCAGTAGAATCAGAAGAAGCCATTATGTCAAGGACAAATTAGTAGTAAGATGCCTAATTGTGGAGGGAGCACACCCCTTTATAGGAGTTTTCCTCGAAAGAAGATATTAGGATAGGAAACATTAAATGTGCCCCCCTGGGAACCGTCACGAGTCTATTGCATTTCTCGATGAAGCATTTGGAAAAATAAGACCGAAGTAACGTTCTCGACAAACCGAACATGACTCCCCCGACATGGAAACCACGCCGAGGAAGTCAGGGAGCACTTGATAGAACACAAAAATCAGACCCGAATATTTTATTCGGGTCATAATCAACCCACTTTATAAATGGGCATCCAACGCTTAAATGGGTCATCTCATATTGGTTGTAGGGATTGAGGGGCTACAACACAAAGCCCAAGCCCAATCAAAGGGGGACCCTTGTCTGAGAAATCCCTGGGATGAAGACATTTGTCACTATCCTAGAAGGCGCAGTTGCCTATAAATAGCCCACTACCCCTCCTAGAAAAGGACCAGAAAATCTATCCAAAAAATATAGAGAGAAGTTAAGAAAAGAGAGAAACTAACCAAAGCATATCACTTCAAGAAACAAACCGAGAAAAGACAGCCGAGCATCGAATAAAAGAGGAGAAAGATCAAGACGAGGGATTAAATAGTTATATCGAGCATAATCGTAAAATCGGAATACGAATCCGAACAAGTGTAATAGTCCGAACAAGGACAAGAATCCGAGTCATAATAAAGATCAGGAAGCATCATTTATTCTCGGTCGATTTGTCATTTTATCTTTGTTGAAAAGCCTAACGCAACCGACCAAAGTTATGGCTTTATCAGCATGCATGATCCAATGAATGTGAGATTAGAAATTGTGTTAATTAAAGAAGTTTTGTTGAAGGACCAAATTATTTATCATATAAACATAAGCAAGACTTGTTAGAATATTTGGTGAATTTGATGTAGACCAATTTGATATAAAGAACTAGCTAAATTTATTCGTAACTAAATAGTCTAACACCTAACGTAAACATTTGGCAAAAGGAAAGAGACAGAATATATATAGTTTGTTTAGGATCAAATTTGAAGAGACACATGTTTGCTAAATAAAACTGTTACAGGTGCACATCTCACGACGGCAATGACCATGACATCCATATTTACACTGGGACGGAATTAATGACAGAGTTTGCTTACCAACGCTCTAATTGGGGATGAAATCACGACGGATTTCATTTTCTCTCATAGATAGTGTAATTTAACGACAAATTTATAACAGATTTGGCCGTATCTGATTGAATTTTTTTTTATAGTGTTAGTCTTTTTTAATTATATTAATTACATGTCTTTGTAATTTTAAAAAAGTTAAAGACTTCATCCATTTGGAATCGATTGTCATGAGTGTCTTTTGTTATCATGTGTTTTTTTAGTGTAGTTGTGTATGCATAAGTGGAGATATATATATGAATTCAGATTTTAAAAAACATGAATTCGGATTTTAATTATGAATTTCTTCACAAATTTTTTACTGGTGTTTTTGGGTAAGTCATCTATTTCATAAATTGAAGAGCATGCATGTTGATTGTATATATATACATGCCCTAATATTTCAGCTGTTCTTTGATTTTAATAATTAAGCTGATACTTTATTCATGTTCAATTTGATCCCCATTATGGCATTATTTGATTTGGGCAAGTGCAAGATGACATTTAGATTTGCCAAAAATATTCTGACTATAGTTTTGTTTTTGAAACGATCATATGCCTCATCGTTGAACTGTACTCGGATAATTTTCCCAACAAAAAAAAAACACATGATAACAAAAGACACTTATGATTATTTCTCCGCGAAAATTGTGTTTCCCCAATCCCAATCACAATTAAACTTGTATTTACGTTCCAATTGATTGCACAAAGAGGGTACAAAAGAAAAGGCACATGATCGTAGTGATGGATTTTTCTTCCAATGTTCTACTCTAGGACGGAAAGCTGACGGTTTCGGGTTTTACTTACGACTTAGTTCATTACAATTTGCAACAGATTGGTATCATACATATATAATACTATGAATTTATGAGTAATGATCAGTAACTCGAGCAACAAACTCTAATAATAGATATATATGTTGCCGGAATTAATAGTTAAATTTCGACTTTGCACAATATAGACGAAACTAATTTGGACAGTAAGCTAAAGAAATGTAGTAAATGTAACACTACAAAATAATGTTTGATTTAGTGAGAGGCAAAAACTGTCACAAATCTGTCGCTAATTTAAAAAGTTGTCACAAATCTGTCGTAAATTGACTAAACTGTCACAAAACCGTCACAAAAACCGTCACTAATAAGCTCGTAACAAAAAATAGCATCAATAATCCCGTCACTATTTGAGTTTTTTTTTTTTTTTTTATTTATTGTTTAACAGTATTGGTTTCCTTTTGAGTACCAAAATTCATTGACAAGGATTGCTAATAAGAAGAGAGGCTAGGCTAGCTCCAATTAAATTTCAGGTAATAGTCAAATTAATTACGATTATGACAACCTAGCTAATCATATTAATTGTTGGACATGGACCACATGGTGTACATGTATATAATTAGGCTAACTATTAGAAATCCACCTATCCACACATATGATGTGTAAACAATGACAATTGTGTATTATATTCGGTAGCTATATATAAATAAGGTAACATACAAAATAATGTTTGATTTAGTGAGAGTCAAAAGTTGTCACAAGCCTGTCGCAAATTGACTAAACTGTCACAAAGCCGTCACAAATTGACCAAACTGTCACAAAGCCGTCACAAAAACCGTCGCTAATAAGCTCGTAACAAAAAATAACGTCACTAATCCCGTCGCTATTTGAGTATTTTTTTGTAGTCGCATACAATATATATAACGAGTTACAACAATGGTTAAAGAGCCTAACATAGCTAGGTTAAGAGTTTGCTTCTACATTGCTTAAGTTAGTTTCTTTGTTAATGTTAGTGTTTCATAAAAGTGTCGTTTTAATGACACGATGGTTATGTTAGAGTATCTCAAATCGTGTTGCTACATTTTGTTTGTTAAGAGCTATCACATGAACGAAAAAATGTTTTTTAATTTACACCGTCACATATTATAATTAACTTATTTTTCAACACCACAATGGTATTGTTAACTTAGATACAAAAACCATAAATTTAATGTGTTCTCAATTGGAAAGATGAAAAACTTATCAAATGAAAAGATGAAAATTATTATTATTTTAATCTAAGTCTACACATCCAACATATGAAAGAGTCTATTTAATATACTCATTAAAGCCATGTTTCTTGTTAAAAATGGAAATAGTCTATTTAATATACCCATTAAAGCCATGTCTTTTTGTTAAGAATGGTGCTACAGTTGGCGAAAATGTTAACATCTGACCCAAACAATCACTAAAAAAAAATATACAAATAGTGACGGGATTAGTGATGGTATTTTTTGTTACGAGCTTATTAACGACGGTTTTTGTGACAATTTTTAACTCTCATTAAATCAAACATTATTTTGTAGTGAATGACTGATGTGTCATGTTCTAACAAGTCTATCGTGACTATAAAAATACCATTATGCCATGTTCTAACAAGTCCATTGTGGCTATAAAAACACCATTAACTTGTAGTCTGACATTAACAAGTTTTTTATAGTTATATCAACTAAGTTAGCAATTAGTTGGCGTTAGTCTTTACGAACAATGCTAACCGTAATATGACGGTTAGCAAGTGAACCCTATAAAAAAAATACATAAATATCGACCTGATTAGTAACGGTATTTTTTGTTACGAGTTTATTAGCGACGGTTTTGTGACTGTTTTATGACAGTTTGGTCAATTTGTGACAGATTTGTGACAGTCTTTTAAATTAATGACAAACTTATAACAACTTTTTACTCTTACTAAATTAAAAATTATTTTGTAATGAAGGTGACTTTAGTTGCAATTAATTTTTATGTTATTGCTATTTATGGCTCATATATGACATAGTGCTTTCTTATGGTCATCGTTTTGTTTTATATATATGGCTTTATTATTGGCCTCTATTGCTATTACTTTATTGGTTTGAATATATTACTTTCTTATTGATTTTTTTTCTTATTTTTTTTGAATATTTACCGGCTATAATTATTAATTATAAATGAAAACAAAAAATAGAAAAAAAAGATTCATTTATATTTTTTTCAATTATATCTCTTTAAACTACCAAATAAACAATTAAATTCCCAAAAGTTATAATAACTTGAAAAACATTTTAAAAATGGTATTTTTAACAGAATCATGAAATCGCTATCTTTTGAAAAGAAATTATTATTTTTAATATTTATCAGTAATTTGAAGATATAATTAGCCTAATTAATTGTTGGCCCGTGTGCTAACCTTAGAAGGGGGGTGAATAAGGTTTGGGCGATTTTCGCCTAATTAAAAACTCTAAACAACTAACACCCAACTTATGCAAATTCTAAACTTAAGCGTTTGATATACTTTAATGAAATGCTAGTAATCCTAAACGCAAGCAAGAATATAAGCAATAATAAAGTTGCGGAAAGTAAAAGTTTAGGGAAAGAAGATGACACCAAGATTTATAGAGGTTCGGCAAACGGCCTACGTCCTCTCCTCGGTACTACCGAGTAATTCACTATAATTCTTCTTTCGGATTTTACAAACCCTATTGAGCTCAATCGACCGATTGGCTCACCCTCTACCCGGGGTTTCTACTCTTGATACAAGTGCAAGAGTACACGTCTACGAGTCTACGACTCCCCCTCAATTTATGAGTACCCGAATGAAAAACCTAGAGCTTTTAAGCTTCACTTGCTTACAAAGCCTCTACCCGTTCACTCGCTCACAAAAATTGAGTTTATAAAACAATCGATACAATTTTTGTTACAAAAACGTAACTACACTCACTATTCTAATTGATTCTTAAAAAGCTAATTGGTGAGTTGTTGATGATGATCGAGCTTGAATCTCTTTCTTTTTGATTTCCCTCTTTCTCGAATATATTCACCAAAATGGTGATTTTAGGGTTTTTATGAGAGAAGTTGAAGGATGATGTTATGTATTGTAATTGGTGATTTAGGAGAGAGATTGGGGTGGTTTATATAACAGCAAAGTCTGTTTTTCTGGGTTATGACCGTTGAAGATATAACAGCTCTTTTCCAGAATAAGCTGAAAAGCTGTTTTCGAAAACTGCAGAAAACGATCGGTCGTTTTCTACAGTCGATCGGTCGTTTTACAGAAAACGATCGGTCGTTTTCTGAAAACGATCGGTCGTTTTTATACTGGACTCACTGGAAGAAATTGGATCAAAAACGATCGGTCGTTTTTGTCCAGTCGATCGGTCGACTGTAATCCTGGTCCCGTAAATCTTCGAATGCTCATAACTCCTTCGTTTTAGCTCCGATTCTGGTTCCGCTTGAACCTGTGGCTTCGTTTTTCCGAGCTCTATCTTTCTGGCGTTCTGCAATTTACAAATTCTCTTTTTGGAAAAAAACAAGCATTATATCATCGAAATAGAGAAATCGTAAAATCATTAAAAACATAATCAAAGTTATAATCAAAATCAATTATTGAACCCCATGGTTCAACATTAATTATATATATGTATATATAAAGATATTGTTATTTAAACCTTTAAACTTTGACCAAATCAACTACTTTAATTAATTATTGGATTGAAGAGTATTATGGATTTCATGTATTTCCCTTCGTATATAATTCACTCGTTTTTGTTAATTATTTTATTAAGTTTTGCCGGCCTAATTCCACTCTCTTCAAAAACCTTTCCTACACACACTTCCAAAATTCCCCAATCATCCCCCCTCCCTCCCCTCTCTCTCTCTATATATATACACACATGACCAATGACGCCCGACGCATGGCGGTGAAACGTGCCGCGTCATTTAATGGTGTGACCCTAAGTGACCTTGTGTTTATTCGTAGGCTCGGGAGTGGCGACATAGGGAGCGTATTCTTGGCTGAACTAAAGTGTGCTAGTGGGTACACATTTGCGGCGAAGGTTATGGATAAAGAGGAGCTAAAAAACCGAGGAAAAGAGGGTCGGGCGAAGGTAGAAAGGGAAATACTAGAAATGCTGAATCATCCGTTTTTGCCCACTTTGTATGCCACGTTGGAGTCGCCTAAGTGGGCTTGCTTGCTCACCGATTTTTGTCCCGGTGGTGATTTGCATATACTACGACAACGCCAGCCGGATAGGCGGTTTCTTGAGAATGCCGTCCGGTTAGTTATATATCTCCTAATGTGAAATACCATTCTTTTGTTACACTAGTAAAATTCTAATATTGTATTGTAGGTTTGAAATATTTGAATAAACCAGTTAATCGGGTTAAGTTTTACTATCTTAGGGTTACAAACAGTTGATTGATTGCAAAAAAATAAAATACCCCATAATTTTTGAAATCAGCAAAAAAAATTCTATTTTGTAATTAAAATTACGATAAACAAAAAAAAAGGCATATATATATAGTCTATTTTTTTGGTCACATCTATGAGAAAGCCGTCCTGTTAATTGTCTCCCCCCCTTGACATAATGCCCTTTTTT
The DNA here is from genome assembly GCA_963682055.1 of Primula veris. Taxonomy (NCBI): domain Eukaryota; kingdom Viridiplantae; phylum Streptophyta; class Magnoliopsida; order Ericales; family Primulaceae; genus Primula; species Primula veris. The sequence goes on along the minus strand of OY821746.1, from coordinate 33,222,121 downwards.
TGGTACACTTGCAAATAAAATATGTACGATAATCAAAAGTATAATTAATAAAACAATGATTAGGGTAAAATACAAATTAGTGGCTTTCATGAGAATGTTGGGTGAGTAGACACTTTCATTAGAAAGCGGACGGCTTAGTTAAATAAATATTAAAAGATATTAAGCATGATTAATTCGCAAGGAATACATAATGTTAATGTAATATGTTATAAAGAATTCTGGTAATCACTTATGATTTTTTTTATTTTTTATTTAAAACAAACTTTATTGATTACCAGAATCACTTATGATAAGAATTTTAGTAAGTAGGATGCACATTAATGCATTTTCTATATACCACAAAAAAGGTGTCGACATACGAGAATTGTGATGGATTTTTTTATGGCAAGTTTGACGGGTTTTTGACATGATAGGCAGTTTTGTGATAATTTTTAATTTTCTCATAAAATCAATATTATTTTATAATGATAATAATGTCAATAAAAATGTTAAATATTAGTCACTTTCATGAGAGTTCCCCCAAGTCTCTCCCCTCTCCCTTAGGGTACATTAATTACTAGATTATACTAATGAGTAACTAGATATATATATATATATATATATATATATATATAGTTTCAACAAGTATTTTATTTATTAAAGGAGAGAGGATTTTTTGTTATGTTTATCCTTAATAAGTTTAGAAAACTTTCTTTGTAATGTTAGAAATAGCTTTTGTTAAGATACTGTGGTGCCTACTCCCAATTTCTATGGGAAGACCGAGCGCGGACACGACAAACTTTGTAGTCTCCGAACATTTTGAACTTTGGCAATATACATATTTACTCTACAGATATAAAACAAAATTCTATTTTTTTTTGTTAAGTAAGAATTCCATTTGTTATTCGTATTAAAGGCAAGATTAGCAGTTGATTTTTGGTGTTCATTGATCTGTATTTCAAATCACTAAACAGCCGAAAATTCGAAGGAATACATTTTGTAAAAAAGAATGAATTGATTTATCACTGTTTCCCAATATTACATATTACCCAATTACAAAGTAAAATGAAAGACTAGCATAAATTAAAAATGGTAAAACTGAACATTTTAAATTTAGTGTAACAAAAGAAATCAACCTTAAATTTTAAACTTCCATTGCTAGCAAATTTACATCTTTCTGGATGTCCCTTTTACAGATTTTATGTGTCGGAAGTGATTGTGGCACTAGAGTATCTTCACATGAAAGGAGTAGTGTACCGTGATCTAAAGCCTGAGAACGTCCTCGTTCAATCCGATGGTCACGTCATGCTAACAGATTTCGACCTCTCCCTAAAATGCATTGCCTCAAAAGTGACAGCCCAAATCATTTCATATGAAAGCAAACAAATCGTTCGCCCATCCAACAATTACTACAAGTCATTCATCAGATCTTCATGCATTTTGCCCGACTGCATCGTGCCACCTATACGGTGTCTGAACCGAAAAGACAGGCAACGAAAGAGAAGAAATAGCCTCCGAGGCTCCTATGAAATCGTGACTGAGCCAGTTGACGCGAGATCCATGTCCTTTGTGGGGACTCACGAGTATCTAGCACCCGAGATCGTGTCTGGGAAAGGACATAGCAACTCTGTCGACTGGTGGACCCTAGGCGTGCTTATGTACGAGCTGTTATACGGTGTTACACCATTTAAAGGGGCGGACAACGAGTTTACCCTGGATAATATCCTGGCCCGGGAACTACAGTTCCCAAAGGAACCTATAGTTTCGGGTCAGGTCAAAGACCTGATCACCAGACTTTTGACCAAGGACCCTACGAAGCGAATGGGGTCCATAATGGGAGCCACGACAATTAAGAAACATGCCTTTTTTAATGAGGTCAATTGGGCCCTACTAAGATGTGCTCCCCCACCATTTACTCCTCGGCCGGTTGTTTACAAAAAATATGATCCCGAAGAGGAAGATTGTTCTGAGGCTTCAATTGAATATTACTAGTTTCAAAGTGTATGCAATATACAAATGCTACCAGATTCTTAAGTAATACATGGCCTGCATAAAAAATGTTTTATGTGTTATGATATATCAAACAGTAAGTTTCTAGGTAAGAAAAGAACAAGAAGAAGACCATATAAATGTTAACATAAAACATATATAGATGAGGTACGACCATTCACCCATCACCCATGTATAATTGTGTATGCAAGGCAAGGTCTATTACTACTAAAAAAAATGTATCAATCGGAGACGACCAAATCTGTTGTTAAATGACCAAATCTGTCAGTAAAGCAAAAATCGGTCGTCATGCCGTCCCCGATAATTAAGACGTTGGGAAGCAAAATCTATTAATATTACCGTCAACAATCTGAACTTTTTTTGTAGCAACATTAGCTGTCACGTAGCCACCAAGCCGGATGACCAAACCTAAACAATCACACCTAAACACGAAATTCATCCCTCTATTAAACACTAATTAACCTGAAGCACTCATTCCAAACCCGCTGTCACTTCTACATCAGTTTGTATAAGCTACTCGGTTTGGTTTAGTATGGTTGATGGCGTTATAGCAGAGTTCAACTATCAACACCCTTTGCTATCTGATGAGAAAAAAATGCTTTGGACCGCATGATAGTATTTTGAATAAAATCGACACTTCTTGAGACGGCCTTTTTCTAGAGGTTTTTCTACTCTTAGCTATGTGCGGTGGTTTCGATCGCCTGCAAGTTTGTTGACTCTAGGGTACTGTTTGTTGTGTAAGTGGTATTTAAAGCTGGGACACTAAAAGCTGAATATAAAACATAAAATCCAAACAAGAAATAACTTTTATTTCTGATAACAAGATTGAAATGCAATAAGTTAAACTGCTCGCCTAAAATGAAATGAAATGTAATGAACTGAATTAATACAGTGGAAAAGTATGACGAAACTGAATTTAAAGTATCACCAAACCTCAAATGAAATATGAAAATTTACATAATGAAGTGAACTGCAATGAGAGAAATCAAACGACTGCACATGGATATCACGTACGAGAGAACAATTTAACTGTAACCTGTTAAACTCAAGATAACGCTGATATTATAGCCATTGTTCGTAAGTGTCCAAAACCAACAATGTCAAAGGATTACTACTCGATATTGTCGTAGTACCATTTGCAAAACTAATTTGGATTGATAAAGCTACCAAATAGGGTTAATCCAAATACGAAATAAAAGTAATCACTTCGCGTAATGATTATGACCGAGCGATTAATAATAATTAATACCTTATTTGCTCAAGAGATCTTACACGCCCATCACGTTAGCCCTAGATATCTTGTACAATTATTATTGGGGAAAATAACCTAAGTTGAGGGTGTTTATACTGTGACAATTCCTTTTATTTTTATTTTTTTGATCAGTTGAAATAAAAAAAAAGCTCACTACTCCTTATCTCATATCATGGAAATAAGGGTTTGAAGTTTATTTTCTCGAGAGACGAGGGCATCCGGGAAGACAATCCCAATTTTTTCACCCTAACTCTTTTAGAGATATGATTGAAGGTTTCATACAGTGAAAAAAAACTCACTACACTTCCAACGAAGTCCAAGTACCGCTAAACGTCGGAGAAAATCAAAATTGTATATCCTTATAACCAACTGTTCAATGTCGGACATGCATTAGACTCAACTTGGCAAAAAATAAAAAATAAAAAAATTAAGACTTGTTGTTTTAAGAAAAATCGTCACTTGCCCGCAAACAGGGGCTGCCAAAAATATATTGGCATCCCAACGACGAATTTTTCTGGCACGCAATTTCTTTTTTCCTGTCATAGAAAAAAAAACATACTAAAGAAAACAAAAATAAAATAAAATAGAATGATAACATAACATTTTATTTATTTTTGGAAGGCAAGCATTAACAAAAAACACAAAATAACTTCTTGCTAAATTATAACATGATAAAGTAACACTATTCTTGTTGCTATATGAGTGATAATCAACCAAAATGGTCTCTATATACGTAAAAAATGGACTGTTCTTTAACTAGAATTTTTTTTATAAAAATTATCGATTAAAGCGACAATTTTTTTCCGCCTCAACTGGGTTCCGTCCACAGAGACTCATCTTGTCTATCAGTGGGCTGCCCTGCAAAGAAACTCTAAAATTTTATTTTATTTTATTCAATTTAAAGTTGTAACAGTCCAGTTAAGTATTTTAGTGCCAATGAAACCCTAATTAACATAGGTACGTACCTACTTTTTTTTTTAGGTTTTATCACGTGGGGGCTTTAGTAAGATAATCGGAAGTGAGGCACCTAGCTCAGAACCACCATGACTCGAACTTTTTATATACATTATATCTATTCAAAATAATATAATCGTTTATTTAAAACTCAACTAAATAAAAAAATAAAGCAGTAAAAAACAACTCAGGATCATTATACATATATATACATCTCAATATACATAATTTTCATAAAAAATCTATATATTTATAATTTTCATAAAAAAATCTATATATAAATCAATATCGTCCATCTACTACTTTGTTTATTTATTTATTTTGAAAGTTTTATAGGTTTATTTTTTATTAGTTGAGTTTTAAATGAACGATTAGATTATTTTAAATATATATAATATATATAAAGAGTTCGAGTTAAGATAATCAGATTAGTAGTTTTTTTCTTCTATTTAAGGCATTGAAAATCCACCTCAAAATCAGAAAACCACCTGATTAAAATAAGTATCTTCTAATTTCAAGCCTCCTATCTCTTCCCCTCTCTATTAAAAAAATGCGGCCAAATGACTCAGATTATATTTATCTATGTTTTAGGCGATAATCATGGTATATCTTAATCTGAATTTTTTTTTTGTTGGCTTTTACATAATGAATTTTTAAAAATATTTTTTATTTTAAGCACTCTAGTCTATAGATGACCATCAATTTTTTTATTTTTTATAATCATAATCACTGCATTTATGATGACTGATTGTTTATCATTTGTACTCTAATTTTTTTTTTTAAATTCGTAATCATTTTAGCTTTCAGTATATGTCTCTCATCTAAGAAATATGATCAAAACCCTAGAAAATAAGAATTTGATTTTCGGGTGAATTACTTTTATTTGAAAGCAGATTAAATGTATTTTAGGATTCTCTATTTTGTTTGCGTTTTTATTGTGTTGTAAAATTAGTTTTTAATTTATTAAATCATCATTTGTCTTGTATATAATAAAAGTAGAAAAAATAAATTAGTTATTGAATATGGACCATCCATCTAGCCCTCCATTTTAATTAGTTGTTTAATTTAATTATAGAATAATCCTGAATAAAAATATATATATGCTTGATTTGAATCAAAAGAAACACGTTATTATTGGGATGAATGAATGATATTAGTATGTTTTTAATGAAAAGTATTAATACTTGTTTTTCTTGCTAAGCTATATAATAATCTTACCATAAATCATAAGATGCTAGATTAAGGAATTAATAGGATCTCAATAAAATGATACTATCCATGAATAAGATAGAAGTATTAATTTATGGATTATGGTTAAACAATGCCCCTGAGGACTTGTTAGCCGAACCGTTTAATCATTATACTAAAAACATGTATGTAGCTTGAAGTACTAACCAAACCTATAATTTTTTCTTGGCCTACTAGCTGATTCTGCATAACTTGAAAATTATAGATCGTTACAGACTGTGTATTTACAGTAAACATAATGCACATTTCTTTTTGATTGGCAGACTACTTAAAATTTAAATATAAAATTGTTCTGGGAATGAGTGAAGCGACTGTTGATAGGAGATTCAAACTGATCGGTGTTCATTTCATTTCAGAAAAAAGAAGCCCTGGTATTGCTATTTCTCTCTCTGATATTAATTTTCAAATTAGCTTGTATTCTCCTTTATATTTTGGCTAATTTTGCTATTGTGTCGTTATGGACTTCTAAACCAACTTTGTATGAACTGCGATCGAGTGACCTTTTTGTTGTTTGGTTTGTAGTTGGTCTAAAATTCAAAATCCTAGCCGAAACCTGCTTCCAATAATAACCATAAGGGTGTAATCATGACAAGAAGAGGAAGATGGGCCTGAACTAAGAACCCCTTTCTTCACAAACCAAAGGGGATCAGAATTGTCAAAATATTACCCGAAAGCAGATTGAGGCCGGAGGGGGATGACATGGCGTGAGAACGGGTGGACCAGGCTCAACTCGCGGTCTAGTGATACGGTCAGTACCCTTAGTCTCAGTAACCCTCTTATCTTTTGTTTCTACAGGAAGAGAAATTTTAATACCTCCAACACTTCAAGGAATTTTAGACTTGTTTTCTTTTTTTACTAGGCCAATGCTATTTCATAAATTTCCTTGCATGCAAGAGTTAAATTGTTTCCATACTTTGTATGTTTAACTCCTTTTGGATGATTGCAGTGTGCTGCTATAATTTTCATAGTTGGAAAAAAATTATTAGAAAAATACAGACGGCAGGTCATTATAATATATATAGAGAGATGTTGAGAGAACCCATCAAAAACCTTCATTACCATCTCTTAATTAGGGCTAGAACTTGCATCCCAATCTAATCATACCTTTCAACAGCACTGGAATATCTTCAATCTTCAGTTTTTTATTTGGATTCCCATTGTAAATAAGTTCTCTGAAACCATTTAGTTATATGATGCAATTAATGGTCTCTCCGACATTTATTATAAAAAGAACGCCGAGACTCTAATGACTTTTGGTTTTAATATTAATTTTGTTAAATTAGGACAGAAAATGATATTTAGTGTTAGTTTTTCAATTTTCTTTATGTTAGGTAAAATATTAGTTACAAGTACTAAAAGGTTAACATTCCAAGTATACACTGATCATGAATCGAGCATCTAACGGATGAGAGGAACTGTGCAATGAGAGAGAAGCAAATTCATCTACGGTTCGAGGCACACTATTAGTAAGAAATCAGCATTGTGTATTTACTTTCACTAAGTGAAATATTATTAGTAATAGCCTAATAGGGAATTACAGCAATCATTCTCACTCCTCATACTTAGAGAGAAATTTTGAATTGGTCCCAATATTTTGACCAGAAGAAACGATAACTCAATTAGGGGAATCAAATGAAAATCTGATCCAAAATATGGGAACTATTGATGTTTTTTCACCTGTATTAATATGTACCTCCTTCGCAGATACCATGTCGAACAGCAATGAGGGGAAGCTTTCCACTCAATGGCACATACTTCCAGGTCAATGAGGTGAATCAGAATATCAGATAACTCTCATGCTAAACTTAATTCAGAAAATGAATAAAGTTTTTTTTTCATACTAGCCAGAGATAAAGTTAATTAAATATTAATACACTAATCTATTATCAGATTTTGTTAGTGGACACCAACTTATAAAAGTTAGCAATTAAAACCATAACCTAACCCTTTTTTTCTGCTTTTGTACACCACATACAAAAAGAATCCTATCTTGGTAACTAGGAAATGAAAATATATGATAGAAGAATGTTCAATAGCGAATAAAATGATAGAGATGGTGTCGAAAATATCAACTTTTCTTAATTAACTGGGGTACCTATGATATGTTTTTCCTACTGGTATACAAAGTGTGCTTTAGTGTACTGAGTTTTGTTAGATTTGTGTACAAGATTGAATTAGATAATATGTTAGTTTACAGAATAACATATTCCCCGCAAAATGACGATAGTTCTTTAGAAATATGAAGCAAAAACATAGTTAGACCCCCACTTTGTCGAGAAACAGGCATTAAGCTATTACTTAACAGTGTTAAAAGGTCAACATTCCAGGTATTTGCTGATCATGAATCGAGCCTCAAACCAATTGATGTTCCGAGGGAATGGCTGTGGAGTTTAGAAACACGCACAGTGTTCTTTGGGACCTCAGCAACATCCATCTTCAGAGGTAAATTTTTAAAATCTAATAGTTACAATTGAAAATTCTACTTTTAGTTAATGCCTTACAATGAATGTTCTACTATCTCAGGGATGACGACAAAAGAAATCCAAAATACCTGCTGGAGAGGTAAGGCAGTCTATATGTTTACTCATTTATTGCCAAAACACTAATTTTCAAACAGAAAAAAGAAACATGTAAATGTTTGATTATGCGATTTCACTCACTCAGAAACTAATTTGAATTCTTAAATTAAAAACAAACCTGGAATACCGATTCTAGAAAAGTAAATCTCAGTATACAAGAAAATAAGATAGCATCTAGTCAGGAGTCTATAAAGATAACAAATTAATAGCTTGCCTAGTACGAGTATGATTTCAGGGCGTTTTAATCTGCTGTTTGAAATGCAAAAGAAAAGACAGTATTTCATTTAATACATTTGATAGAAGCAAGGTCTTTCAGTACAGTCAAGTGTGTTTCTACCACTTTTATGATCTTCATACATTCAAATAATATGCCACTTTTTGTCCAAGGTTAATAGATTGGATACCCCTTGTTTTTTGTCTTCCTTTTAAACACACTGTATAATACTGTCTAGGATTACTGTTGAAGATTTAGTTCGACATAAATTACTGGAGTTAATCTGGTGTTGAAGATAATTTAGTGATATATGGTTTAGAAGTTCAGTTAAAGTTTATCATGACGGGGATACAATTGAATGAAATTAATACTGTAAAAGGAAACATATTTTCGATGGTTTTGCTTGTGATTTCAATGTCTTTCATATTATCACTAGCAAAATAGCACGCATTATCTCATGCGGCATTTTTTTCAGGATTTGTTTGTGTAAGTGGGTTTGACAGGAAGACAAGGGCACCTCGACCTCTTAACCGAAATTTGCATCTTACCCAGAACAAGACGGGTAAGAAAAGAACTGAAGCTTAAGAGAGATATTATAACCAGATAGGTGCTAACGGTGTCATTGCAAGAGACCAAAGATTTCAAGCTTTTTAAGCAAATGCTTGATCAAAATTTTTGTCGAACGAAAAAGTTTAATTTTTTGAAGGATGTACCTTTCTTGAAAGAGAATGTTTTAGAGATGGGCACTAGTTTATAGTTTATGGAGTAAATGATTGAGGTTATAATAGTTTTAAATTAATGCTCAAAACTTGAGTCATAGTTTTCAATAAAAGACATTCCTATTTGTTGTACATTTATGATATATCATTAAAAGTTTAAAATATACCTGTTCTTATTTATCGCTGAAAGTTTGTTTATTTTTATTATTTGAAGTATATGTCCAAACTTAGTTATTCACCAAACACACAGTAAAACTTTTGAAGAGTAAAATCACTTATATACCAAACATTAGTTTTTTGGTATAAAGTTATTTTTTAAAAGCCATTTTTGTAACAACACTTGTACAAAATGCACTTTTATAAAAGCACTTTTTCCCAAACGCCACCAAAATCATTACATTGTGATCAAGCTGACTTAAAAAGGTAATGAGATTATTTATAAGAAAGGAAAAAACTGTGCACAAATTGGATAAATGCCACTTTTCGAGACATGTTGAAAATAGTTTTTCCGCCAATAACTTGCTATCCTCACTGCACTGACTTTGAAAACTCTTACATAACTCATAGCCAAACAATGATTTTGGGATATGAAAGATAAGAATACCAAACATATATTACTCCTATTCACTCCTCAAACGATCTTAAAGCTCTACGTGATGAAAGAAGTACTTAATTCTTTTAGCTTACATATTGGTGCGACCTCTGAAACCTTGAAGAGTATCAAGTTTTTCTTCTATCAGTGACATAATTGCTAATGTGAACATTACTAAGTCGGATCTTACATGAATGTTACTGAGAGCGAAAGTAGCCAAAAGATCAGCACTCAATAGCTTGAAGAGGGAAATCAAAATACGACTTACTTCTTTCATAATGTTGGTGAAAAGGAAGAACAGAATCATCCACCGAGTAGAGGGTATACAAAATATGACGGTGTGATACCCAAGTTGGGTTAAACAGTCATTAATTTTCAAAGCTCATGGATCGACAAATGTTTATCCCAATTGGGAAGCCCATAGGTGCATTATACCAGGGGCTAATCGCATTCACTCGGAAAGTGCTCTTAATTGCCAGTTTTCAACATCAGTGCTAGGTTTACAACCCAATATGTCTTTTATCGAAGAAACGTGGCATATATATAGTTGTCATGAACTTATTGAAGAAATTATTATGTTTGTTGGCTTGAATCCTTATTAAGCAAGATAACGATGCTATTATAGCCATTGTTCTTATGTGTCCAAAACAAACTAGGCCAAATGATTACCGCTCAATATCATGTTGTAATACTATTTACGAAAATAATTAAGAGTAATCACCCGGTACTAATTAAGAGTAGAGTGATTATTGGTACCTTATTTGCTCAAGAGATCTTACAGGTTTATCGCATTAGATATAGGCATCTTTTACAACTATCATCAAGGCAAATAACTTCTTTAGTCGAGGGTGTTTTAAAATACTATGTGAGTGAAGTTACTAAAGGCAATCCTTCTTATCTCATATCATGGAAATAAGGGTTTGAAATGGCACATCCTGATAAAGCCAATCCCAGTTCTTACCTTTTAACCCTTTAGCAATTTGTATGAATACATAATAGAAAAGCTCACTACTTCTGACGAAGTCCAAGTTCCGGTAAACATCGGAAAAAATAAAAAAACATATACATCAACAAACACAGTGTCACGCATGCATTTTAGTCTCACCCTAGGTTGTACGGGTACTTCAGATTTTTTTTTTCCTGCAGTAGCCGGTACAGTACGTCAAATAAAGTAACCGGTACGGTAAAAGGAGTACCGTTGACCTTTTCATTGTTTGACCATCTCGGTACGGCTTGGCTACGGCATGGGTATGTGATCGATACGTTTCCGGTACTTTTTGGTATGGGTGAGAAATTTTATTTTACTTTTTTTTTTTCATAAAAAATTATTAAAATATAAGATTATCAATATAATAATGTGAAATTTTTATAATTAACAAGTGTGATGAATTCAATTTAATTTATTTAGACACTAGTTATGAAAAATTATATTAACATTAACTAAAATATCCGTATACAAGCCTAAATTGTACTAAAATTATTTGTTAATTATGTTATTTTAAGATCGTAAAATTTAAATTAAATCTTATATATAAAAATAAGTAAAATAATTTATTGACGTACCTTTCCCGTATCGTATCGAAAATTTTCAACTTTTGTCATACCGCCGTACCCTTATCGTACCGGGTACAGTACCCGTACCTGTACCCGTGCAATCTAGGACTCCCACCTTAGCAAAATAGGATTCTACAGACTTGTCGGTTTTTAAAAAAAACTACTTCTGCAAATTGGGTCGGCCACTAGAGATATAAGTGTACCTCAACAGCAAAAAATAAAATCACCCATGCTTTTTTATCCTGTGTCATAGCAACAACAAAAAAAACATATTAAAAAAAAAAAACAAATAAGAAAATAGAACCGATAACCTAACAAAATTTCGGACCTGAATTAATATTACAAGCCATGAAATTAATGGCTATACCAAAATAATTGATAAAGTAACACTATATTGTAGATATATGGGTGGTAATTAATAGAAATGGTCTCCACGTATAAAACGGCATGACCGTTGTTAAGTGTAAAAATAAATAAAAAATTAATATTTTGCATTGTTTTTTTTTTTTTTCCTGCCTCAATTGGGCCGCACCCCTAGAGGCTTGTAATTTAATTTGTATATAATTATTTTACTAATTTAAAAGTTGTAATGATCCAGTTAATTCTATTGTCAAAAAAACCCTAATTAACGAAGGCACCTTAATTTTGCTACGTTTATCACCTTGTGGCAGCTTGAGAGGCAACCAAATAATACTTACTTACTTAGGAAATCATAATAGTTTTTTTTTTTTTCTATTTAAGGCATTGAAAATCAACTTTAAAATCACCAAACCTCGATCAAATTATTTACCCTAGCTAATATCACGCATCCTTTATTTTTCTATCTCTACAAAAAAAAAATGCGGCCATTGACTCAAATCAGTATATCTACCTCAAAAAATCATGTTTTTGGCGATAATCATGGTACATCTTCAACCTTAAAAATCAAAACATGAAAATGATTTTTTTTTATTGCCTTTTTCATAGTGTTTTTTCTTATCTTTTTATTTTATGCACTTAGATTACTGATTGTTTGTGATCATATTCACACTGATCATTTTTTGTTTATCATAATCGCTACTCTATATATGATGACCGATTGTTCATCATGTGTACACTGAATATTTTAATTTGGTAATCATTGTAGCTTTCCGTTTGTTCTCATCTAATAAATACTAGCGAACATGCCCATACGATACGTGGTGAAACGTGTGAATTTATGCAACACTATAAAAATACGTAAAAAAAAGAAACAATAACAACTCTGTAGTATTAATTTGAAAAATAAATCAAATTAATAAGCATTTAAAATCAAAAAATAGAATAAAATAAGGATTGTACCCTTAAGAGAGATAAGGAGAACAAATAAAAATTTAAAAAGTTTTAAAATAAATAGAATGAAAACATGTAGTGGGCGGATATAGGCAGTTATACTACTTTTAGAATTTCAAATTTCAATTGTTTTTTTTTTATATCTTCTCTTTCGTTAATGTGTAATTTTTTAAACTATTAAGATTTTTTTTATATAAATAATTGTTTTAATACTTTATAAACCCGATTCACATAAATAATAGTATGATGATCAAAACCCTGGAAGATAATAATTTGATTTTCCGGAGAATAGTTTTTATTTGTAATCAGATTTAGATATATTTAAATCTATGAGCATATATGTACTATATATCCAAATCTAACCCGCAGATAAATCTAAAAGAGATTAATTTATAGATTATTATCATTATACTAACATATGCGCGCAGCTTGTATCACATATTAAATCTACTGTTTTTCTGAGCCTACTAGCTCATCTAGCATAACGTGAAAATTATAGATCGTTACAAATTCATGTATGTTTGGAGTGGACGTAACACATATTTCGTTTTCCATTGGCAGGTTACTTAAAATTTAAATTTAAAATCGTTCGGAGAATGAGTACTGAAGAGACTGTTGATAGGAGATTCAAACCGATCATTGTTCATTTCATTTCAGAAATAAAAACCCTGGTATTTCTATCTCTCTCTTTATATGAATTTTCAAATTAAGTTGTCTTCTACTTTATATCTTGGCTAATTTTCTATATATTATGTCGTTATTGAACTTCTAAGCCAACTTTGTATGAACTGCGAGTGACATCTTTGTTAATGCAGTTCACTCATGAAAAGTTAACTTGTTCTTTGTTTTGTAGTCGATCTAAAATTGAAAAAAAGAGTTTGATGGAAGCTACTGTGATTAACCATCACTATAAATTACAGTAGTTTTTTTTTTTTTTTTTTAAAACAAACCTTTATTCATAGCAACCAAAGTTATTCATGGGTTATTCCCCCATGATGACATAAGCCGGCCAAAGTCCGATAAAAATAACATGATGTGCAAGCAACTTCTACATTAAATAAAATAGGAGATTAAAAACATGATTTAAACTTCAATGCATCTTCATTTCTATACTTAAGTCCTCATCAGTTGTACTTCTCATTTGCAAGTAACATCTTTGTACTCAGAATTGCCACACTAAGTTCCATTTTACCCAAAATACTTTCGTTTACTACCTCGGTTGCACTCTATGACCTCTCGTTTTCATAGAATGTTTCTGCCATTTCAAGTCTTAGTTATCACTAGCTCCAAAGTCTGAGTGAGTTTCATCCCCATCCATAGAAGAATTTTCATGATTTGGTATTAATGAAGAGTCAATATTATAGTGCCCCATTAGATCATCTAATGTATGATTATATTGTACATAATTAGGGAGATCATCTAAATTACAGCAGCTTCTGTCAGCAACAATCACAAAAAAAAAGGCAAACCATAGATTGATAGGCCCATGATCGAAGTCTTAGGATACCCCCTCGCATTCTATTTTCATCACAATCTTAACAAACTTATGAAGACTACTCATACTAAAACACATCAGGTCATGTTTCAAACTTGCAATCCCAGCAAGTATTCAATATTTCTACCAGATTAATAATTATCTAGGGTTATTATACAAATAGAAGGTAAAAGTGTAAAACCTAACCAATGTCATCACAATCTTAACAAACTTATGAAGACTACTCATACTAAAATACATCAGGTCATGTCTCAAACTTGCAATCCAAGCAAGTATTCAATATTTCTACCAGATTAATAATTATCTAGGGTTATTATACAAATAGAAGGTAAAAGTGTAAAACCTAACGAATGTCATCACAATCTTAACAAACTTATGAAGACTACTCATACTAAAACACATCAGGTCATGTCTCAAACTTGCAATCCAAGCAAGTATTCAATATTTCTACCAGATTAATAATTATCTAGGGTTTTAAGTAATCTGTACTAACATCACAGGCCGACTGAAAACCTTATTTCTACATCTTGTATCTCATTCTCTCTTTATAACTTCATATAATTGTTTACAACAGCTTCCCCAAAATCTTCATAATACCACTTCCAAGTTCTTCAAGAACGGTTTGTCTTCAATTCTACATAAGCTACTAGTCTCTAATTCTTTATACTTTGCTCTAAATAGTTGCATTAGAGATGAGATTAATGGGAGCGGCCCATGCATATTCAATTTTTATTTTCAGATATGGGAAACGGGACTCTAGGTTTTAAAGCATTTGATCAAAATACATTATAAACAATTTACATTTTCGTATTTCTTATCAAAAATATCGCAACCCCCAACGGTTAGTTCATGCACTAAGAGCAACGATGGTACAATATATAAACTAGCGCCAGTTTACAATTGAGAAAGGCCTCGTTAGGTTGTAGTATTTTTAATACTGGGACTAGAAAAGGCATCCGGGATTGGCACACTACGATGAAATGGGGAGAACTTATTGTAGATAGTTATAGTACCGAGTAATATTTGTTTGGGTTGGCCTATTGCAAATAAAACATTAGACTAATATATGTATATTACAAATTTACCCTCGTTCTCATATAAACATTTGTTTACAAAACCCAATACAGAATTAATTATCCTATTTAAAATATAGTTAAACAGAGTATATTCAGAATTTTAGATAATTTAGTTTAAAGTAAGTGGTGGATCAATCATTTTAACCGGTGTATATTTATACATTCATAAAAAGATCACTAAAGATATTCATTCCTATCAAATAACATATAAATATACAATTCGAGAGTCTTATATGCCTGTGAAAAAAATTGTTTGTATATGTGTAAACAAACATTCTTGTGAAAATATGAAAAGAAAAATGTGTAATAAAGTTGTCATATTGGATTTATTAAAAAAAAAATATGAGTATACAGTACTACAAGAAAAAGTTAAGATAACAACAATTTAATTTTTTAAAACTGTTAGTAAAGTGAGTGTCGTTAAATTTTAACATGCTGTTGTCAACATGCTCAGAAGCCCGTATAGTCAACATGCTCGCTCACATGCCCGTCGCTTTTTCTACATACAGGTTCTATTGGAGCACAAGTAGGCTTGACGGTTTCGTCTCTAGTAATATGCTAGGAGACGAAACCAACTTACCAGGCTTTATCTTGAAATTTCTTGTTAATATGAGGGGTGCACATGCTCAAACTCAAAGTCCAAGCGAAATTTTTGCTGTGAATTTGACAATTAACAAGCAGGTTGTTGTTCTGAAAAACGATTTCCAGAATTGGATTCGTTGGTATGATTTGCAGAAGAGATTGAGCCCGACTTTTGAGAATGACTTTGTTGAGGCAATCAGTAGGCCCTTCGCTCAACAATTTAATGAATGGGGAGGTATATCAAGGACGTGATTTAAATGACACGTGTCCTGTATGTTTGGAGAGATTTGGGTTGGGCTCTCGAGTGGCTCGTTTACCTTGTAAACACATTTATCATGGAGGTTGTATCGTCGAGTGGTTGTCTAATATGAAAGACTTATGTGCTCTGTGTCGGAGCAACTTTGCTGCAGACTTGTTTATTGGGTCGTGGTCGTGAAATATTGCGAAATTGAGAGCTGGAAGACATCAATTTTATTTTTAATTTTATTTTAAAACTTATTTTTCCGTTTGGGAGAATTCGCAGAAAATGCGATTTTTTCCTTAAAGTTTATCTTTTAGTTTCCTTGAATTTCTGTTTTTTTTTTGTCATTTTTAATTTATGATTGAAGTTCAATACAATTTGCGAATGTTGCATTAGCATTGGGTCAGTACTCACTATTCCTGAATTTTTAATTTAAAGTATACATTCTGATGTGGTATACTTGGTTTTTTATTTCTACCCCGTTTTTTTGCATACTCAATACGTTCCATTTTAATAGGAGATTATGAGGACTAACAAAAACTAGAGAAATATTATTACTTTGCTTTTTTATCTATGATTATTTTGCTTTTTAGCTTAAACTAAGTTCTTTGCTCTTATCTTATGAAATGCAAACTTCGGTAAATAATAAATTATAGTAGTTGTTTGTTCGTAGGGGTGAATAAAGAAACATCAAAACCGAACAAAACAGAGATATAGTATAATCCCGTTCCGTGTCGGTTCACAAGTATGAAAAACGATACAAAACCAAAAACCGTATTTGTTTGACGATTTATAGCTTATCAATTTGTTTAGTTGAGTTGGCAAAGTTGGGTATTTCTATTCCACACACACCTCTCTATGTCTAAATATTATACCCCTATTCTTTTACTCTCTTTCGTACTCACTTGTTTATTTTCACTCAAATTCTAAATTTTCACAATTTGTTCCGCAAATTTATAAGATTTTATATTATATTGTATTCAAATTTTAAAACATTTGGACATAATATTACTTTAAACAATTTTTCTAAGATTTAATGTTTAATATACACTAAATTACATATTTATTCCAAAATAAATTGCGTGTGGATTTTATTTTAAAAATAATTATTGAAATGTATTGATACAAGTATTATAGTAATTGTATAATTTTTTTCAAGTTAAATTTTTTTTTTTTGGATAAAATAACCAAAAAGACACATAAGATAGAGAATATGAAATATAAGATTTGGACTCTCTCTATGCCTCTTTCTTTTGGTATTCTAAGATTTTTTTTGTAATCAATTTTGCTACTCTAATTAATTAACTGATCTACAATTCTACAAACAAAATTCACAACTCAATTAATCATAATTCGTTTCCTTTTCAAATAGTTCGTAACACGTTTCCTTTCAAACTCAATCTGTTGAGTTGTTATTGACGTTGTGTATTTACATTTTAGTTTTTTTTTTGGTTTAAAATGTATTATTATAATATAATTTTTAATCTTTTAATTTTTTAATTTCTTTTTTCTTAAGAAAACAGAAAACCCAAAATTGAACCGAAACCGAACGGTTTCTATTAATCAACAAAATAATGTACATATCTACTACATGCATCGCTAATCTAATTAATACTCCTATATATTCCACTTGGGTAACAAGGGAAAACAATCAAACGGAAAATAGTAGGTATTTGCTTCATGTCAATACAATTTTCTCAAATTGTATACACGTAATTGTATTATAATTGATAAATGTATTGTTAGAATCTAAAAAAGCAAAAAAAAACACGAAATATTAAGAAATATATAGCCGCAATGAGAATGGTAAGTAAAAAAAACAATTCAAATTATATAAATTATATGTTAGAAAGCAATGATGAAGACCAAGGTAACTTCCTTTTGAGTATCATGTTCCCGAATGCGTTATTTAATTTTTAGGACTTCTTTTAGTTTTCTTGTGAGAGACTATTTTAGTGTCCTTATTTTTCTAGTTAACAGTGGAATTTTAAGCTTGAAATTATTTTCTTGAATGATTAAAGATCAAATGAAACTAAGCGGGATTAAAAGATTATTCATTTGAAAGGGTATTTCGTGAAAATAAAATTTTAATTATAATTGATAGAGCTAATGTTATAGAAAATCAACAAAATAAACGTTAAAACCAGTTACAAATGAATAAATTATCCGTTAGAGCGCATTAGAAAACCGTCAACCATCTATTTTTGTATAGTGAAAAAGAGTTGTTGTCTAATAGATAATAGAGTCTCAGCTGGTGACACTCGCCTAACCGACGTTAAATCGACTGACAGTCTGTCCAAAATCTCCGTAGTGCGCGAACCAAAACTTCCAGTCGACTTCAAGATAAAAGGGCAAAAAAGGAGGCCGTTTGATACGCAATGCCTTTTGTATTTAGCCAGCTTCCAATTCTCGACTTTATGCGTTTCCACGCCAATTTCGGATACAGAAGGTAAGAACGAAAAGAGGGAGACAATAGACACGTCTAACCATATATCACAACTTCGATCACATGATGATAAAAGAATATCATCTGATTTCAAAGAACCATAAGCTAAAAGATGACCATTTGAGGGGTCAAATGTGCAGTCTTTTTTTCTTTCTATTTTAGCCTATTTGGCTATGAGTATTTCTATTTTGATGTAGGGTGAAGTAATATTGCCATTTTAACCTATTTAAAAGCGCGTAGGTCGGATCGTTTCAAAAATAAATAGGACGCTAGACAAGCCAATGCTTCAACTTTTAGAAAAATTAAAAAATACGGTTAATTGAAAATTGCTTCATGAAAACAAAACTATTTAATGATTTGTCATCCTATAAAATTTACAAATAATGCCTCGTAGGTACCACTTTTCAACTTCTATTACCACTAGGTATCTAATATAAGTTATATTCCTCTTAGATACCACTTTATATTACTATATATTTAATTATTTTTCTATTTTTCATTCCCTAAACTTTTCTCATGCGTTATAATCTCTCTCTCTCTCTCTCTCTCTATATATATATATATATCCACGTTGCCATTAGCGACGATCCCTTTTTCGACGATCTCTTCTCCGACGGTCTTTCTTCCCTTCCTAAAAGTCGCTGACCCATGCTTTGAGAGTGCTAACACAATTACCTCTTAAAAAATTAAATATTTTGATTCTGAATAAAAATCAAATAAAAATAAAGGTAGAGATATGAGGTATTGTAGTCCGGCAGGCGGCATGAACGCTACCCACAGTCGAATCAGAGATCGATTTATAGTTTTAAACCCAAGGAACGATAGGTTTTGATACCATGTGAAAAAATAAAAAAAGAGAAATATAATTCTCATTGATAATTGTTGAGGAGTTGTACTCCTCATTTTAGAGTTACAATACAAAGTAATCAATTATCAAATATT
This sequence comes from Primula veris, assembly GCA_963682055.1. NCBI lineage: Eukaryota > Viridiplantae > Streptophyta > Magnoliopsida > Ericales > Primulaceae > Primula > Primula veris. Next base: position 33,202,927 of record OY821746.1, on the reverse strand, counting down.
TTGATTCTGAATCAAAATCAAATAAAACCAAATCAGTGTAAACCACAATATAATACTAAACCATAAAACTTAATTCCATCATATCTCTCAACAATACCTTATGAAAGTCCATACGGGAACTAAAGCACGGGTCGACTTTATTACATTGTAGGGTTGTTGGTGGCTCGATGCAAACAGTCTCGCTGTGTCCAACAAATACAGCTCTAGAGCGATCGAGTGCGATATACCAGTGTAATGTAAGAGGATGTGAGCCGGCACTAGTGCCCAATATAGGAAAAATGCCAACAGACCCATGCAATACGTACGAGTTTTATCTAGCAGAGTATGCAAAGAAATCTTACAGGTTTCCCAGGAAAGGGCTCGTTATAGCCCGGTTGATATCGGAATTCTATTATACAATTAGATTTCATGCTTTGTATAATCGAATTCCGATAGCAACCGGGCTATAATGAGTCCTCTCATGGAAAACCCGTAAGATTTCTTTGCACACTCTGCTAGATAAAACTCATACGTATTGCAATATCCGTCTGTTGGTATTCTTCCTATATATTGGGCACTAGTGTCCGCTCACATCCTCTTACATCACACTGGTATATCGCACCCGATCCGTCTATAGCATAGAACTTGTTTCTGCTGTAAATAATATCTTTCGAAAGGAGCATTACAGGTTTCTATTACCATCCGGGTTGCCAAAATTCTACCCGAAACCTGCTTTCAAAAATAACCATAAGGGTATAATCACGACAAGAAGATAAACATGGGCTTGAACTAAAAACCCATTTCTTCACAAACCAAAGGGTTCAGATCATTGTCAAAATATTCCCTGGAAGCAGATTGAGGCGGGAGGGGGAGGACATGGTGTGAGAACGGGTGGACCAGGCTCAACTCGTGGTCTAGAGATGCGGTCAGTAGCCACCCCTTGGTCTTAATAGCCCTCTTCTTTTATGTTACAATATTTGTGACAGAAAGTGAGAAATACAAACTAATTTAAAATTGGTAAAATGTCAATGTAACATCCCGGATTTTTATAAATGGTTTTATTTACGATTAAATTAATCCAAAAACATTTTATACAATTTTTAGCCAAAAACCGAAACTCTTCCGAAATTTTTTATTTTAAAAACCTGTTACTAATTTTATAAATAAAAAAAGCACCCAATAGATTTGTTTCTAAAGATTTGTTATTTTTGAACAGTAAAATAATAGTTTTGATTTTTTGTTAACTTTTAGAACTCTGGGGACCAAATAGTTCGTTTTCCCAAACTCTCTCAAAACAGTTTGCTAAACCTGTTTTCAGCACACTTTTCAAAACAAAAGAACCAAAAAACAAAGAGAGAAAAGAGAGATTCCAAAGCTTAGGAAGAAGAAGAAGAAGAAACCACCATTAGAGAATTTTTACCGGAAGCATCTCCTCTACGCACTAAGGTAACGGGGGTTATCCATTGTGACTGCACGGGGTGTATGTTAGGGTTAGATCTTGCGTTTTATAAAATTTGGGGGTTTTTATTTTGTCTCAATTATATTCTATTAAATTGTTAATTGAGTTTTATGTGTTGCTCTTTTAATTCACTTATTTGAATTTAAGAATTGGGAATTTAGACATATGAATTTCGAATTAATGAGAATATAGATGAGTTTGTGTGTTTTTATGAGTTGTTATGTGTTATTATAGTTGTTGATGAAATTAGGTAAATTTATGTTGAATAAAGATGAGTTGTAGTTTACGCATACAAGATGTTTGTTAAAATGCCTGAATGAGATTATATGTTGTTGGACTTGTTTGGCAATCTGATTTTTGGGAGAATTGATACTTATGAGTTTGTTGAGCTTTGTTTGGCAAGAAATTAATTGATAGCTATAAGGCTTGTTTGGTTAGTTGTGATTCTAGTACATATGCTTATGTGTTTGGTTGAATTGCGTTAAAGTGACATTTGGGAATGCTAGTATTTTGAGAATGTGATTTTGTTGAGAATTGTGTTAATTGAATGGTATAATATTATTGGCTGATGCCTTGTGATTTATTTTATTGGCAATGGTCTATGTCTCTTCCTATACCGGGGATATAAGACGAGCCGAGAGGTATAGAGAATGACTCGTCTTACGGACTGGGACGAGTGGCGTGAAAAGGTCCTAGTGCGCATTTTAAATATTTATTTGTTAGCAATGGTCTATGCCTTTCCCTATATCGGGGGCATAAGACGAGCCAAGAGGTATATGGAATGACCTACCTTACGGACTGGGGTAGGTGGCGTGAGAGGTCCATGTGTGTTATTTTATATGTTGGCAATGGCCTATGTCTCTCCCTATACCGGGGGCATAAGACGAGACGAGTGGTATAGGGAACGACCTACCTTACAGACTGTGGTAGGTTGCGTGAGATGTCCATGTTTGTTATAGATGTGTGTTGGAGTTACTTAATTTATTTCGTTGTATGACTTTATTACATTTCTTTTTATACGTTGTTACTGTAGTTGTTGTTTGTGAGTTCTTCCATTTATTGGATGGAGTGACGGTATCTTGTGTGGTGCCGCCCCGTCTACGTATGTGCGTGGGACTCACCGTTACAGTTTTGTTTTTCAGGTACAACTTAGGTTGAGACATTTGGATAGGAGCATTAGCGATGTATCGCATGGGCTCGGACCTTATTTCAGTTGCTTTCTTTTTACCTAAACTATTTTTGAGATTGTAGTCTACGGTCAATTTACATTCGTTTGGTATTCTTTTTATATATATCAGTTAAAACCATTTTGTGTTGTAGCCGCGTTTGTCAAACATTTTTATTCTATTCGTATCATGGTCACACCTTGATGTCTATGTGTAATTCCTATCCGCTGTTCTAGTTGCAGTTTTGCAGTTAGGTTCTAAGTGAGGTTGCAACCACAGTTAGAACCCAGTGTATAAATGGACAGAACTGTAAAAAGTTAAATGTACGTAAATGAAATCACACGCACATTTAACAACGGAGTTCACCTAACTAGGCTACGTCTCCGGGGCACTTACCCAGATTATGATATTATAAAAAGCTTACAATATAGGACTCAAGTCTTAACGAAAAACACTTAGGCTCCCTCTAGGTTTTTCTGCCTATCTCTATATTGCTCCTACTCTATAACTATCACTTATAAATCAATGGCATCCCACCATTGTTTTCTTTTTAAAGCTCACGTGTATTCTCTCTGGAAAATAAGTTCTTTATAATTTAGAACACACACATTTACAAGCTAACTTATCAACTATATAAGCAAGTAAAAACAATCTTCAATCTTCATATCTTTTGATTGCTTTTTGTCTTTGTTGATTGGCTTCAATCTTCCCATGCATAGCGTGATACTTCAGCGTTGATTGACTCCAATCATCATTGGTTGATACCTGTTTAATAGCCAGCTTGATTGTAGGAGTTAACATTATCATATAGTTAGGAATCATTTAACAAGATTATATCTTGATAAGATATCTTTTATGTAAAACATTAACTCCTGATTTTATTCAATCTTTAAACATATCATACTGATTTGATAAGGAACAAAGATTGAAACATGTGATAAAGATTAGTGTAAGAATAGAGATATAGAAATGTAAATGAAACATAACTAATATCTTCATACCTTTTAGGAAATCTTTCCTTACCACTTTGATATTCTCATTTAAACGCCTATTAAACTTTTAGAATCATATGAGAATATATCCTGCATGCTGTAGAGTCAATTAACAATTAATAAATAACAGCTATGCAGATTCACAGAACTAGACAGAATACTGCTGAGTAGCAGGTTGGAACTGTGGTTGCAACTGAGGTTGCAACTAGTACTTGAAACCTGTTACTACTGACTTAGTAGGTTGCAACTGAGGTTGCAACTGGTACTTGGAACCTGTCACTATTGACTTAGTAGGTTGCAACTGAGGTTGCAACTGATACTTGAAACCTGTCAATTCTGTCTTAGTTCTTAACAACAGTTAGGATTTATTTAGTGAAAAACCAATAGAAAATAAACAATATTTAGACCAGAAATCTGGTCCTAACACTATGTTTTTCGGATTTTGGGACGTGATAGTTAACATTACATGATAATGAGAATGGCTCAGGAGTTTGGAAACACCTACAATGTTCTGTGGGACCTCTGCAACACATCAATCTTTAGAGGTGGATAATTAGTCTTCACTAGTTATATTTCAAAATATCCCTATTAGATAATGTCTTACAATTAATTTTCTACTATCTCAGGGATGACAACGACAACATCAAAGGAAATCCAAAACAGCTTCTGGAGAGGTAACATATTTTAAACTTTTAGTTATTTATTGCGGAAATATTATTCTTTGAAAGATTTTCTTGTGTGTGTAAAAGTTGATTATGTGATTTCCACCAAGTTAAGATTTGCAATAAAAAATTAAACATGGATAAAGGATATGTGCCATGTGGTACTATGCGCTTTGGACTTTGGAGTCTATCAGACTTGGGAATAGGTCATATGAATAGCAACTCGGTGTACAAGAACATAAGATAAACGTAGTCAGGAGTACATAATTTTTAAAAAATTAATAACATATCAATGTCAAGTATGATTCAAGGAACTTCCATTTGAACATTGGTAGACAGAGTTCTTTGAGTATGTTTATTGTGTTTTTACATTTTACCACTTCTATTGTCGTAATGCAATCAAATTATTTGTCCCTTTATGACCAAGATTGATAGATGGAAAACTGTTGTAGTCTTGTGTCTTCGATTTCAAATACGCCGTAGAAAAAATTGTCTTGAATTATTGTTATCGATCGTCAAAGCATATTTTCGAGATGTTACATGGATACTAATTTTATTTATAGTTTCCAATCAGAAGTTTGTCTTCATGACTAGCTAGGATACACTTAGAATCAGATCTTTACATATTTTGCATGATATAATTTATTGTGATTTCACCCTTCTTTTTCTAGCATTAGCAATACACATCAATTTCATCACAAATTTTTTGCAGGATTTGTTTGTGTAAGGGGATTTGACCGGAAAACAAGGGCACGTCAACCTCTTAACCGAACTTTGCATCTTATACCTAGAACAAGACGGGAAAGAAAAGCAATGAAGCTTAACAGAGAAAAGCATGTATCTTTTCTTGAAATAGAATGTTTTAGAGATAGGCACTAGTTTATATATAGTTTATGGAGTAAATGATTGAGGTTATAATAGTTTTATATTAATGCTCAAAGCTTGAGTCATAGTTTTCAATAAAAGACAGTGTTAGGTAGGGAGGAGAAGGAAACGTGATTTGTAGTCTGGAATCTTATTCCTATTTGTTGTACATTTATGATATATGTAGGCAGCCAGAAGTCAAATAATAACGCAAAATATTATTGAAATGTTTCAGATTGAGCAATTTTTAACTTCTAACAAATTAGTAGACTAAAATACTCATGGAGTCTCTTTCTCTTGTCCAAACAATAAATAGTATGAATAAGTTTAGGTAACTTCAATATTTGCTGTGAAACCGGTGCAATTTGAATTATCAGCTGCTTGTTTAGCCATAGCACTTCCAAGCCGATTTTGTTTCCTATATACATGACTTGAGCTTGCACCAGCATATACATTAAAGGGCAAATATCTCATGAAATTCAAATTTTAACCTTTGGAAATTAACTTTTCCACATACCAAATTTTAGGAAGTTGGAGATTATTATTCAATATCAATGTTAAACAACCTAAACTATAACAAATAAGTAATGCATTTTTAGTTGTCGTGATTTTTGCATATTTATTAGTATTTGTCAAGAAAATGCAAAGGCGAAACAACCTTTCTTCAACAGGTAATTCGACCTCGATTTTCAAATTCAAAACCATCAATATTTAGTTTATGTAAACGTTGATCAAACAATATCACATCTTTTAAGTTTCCCACCCCAATTCCCCTTCACAGGCATGCTTAACTATTATAGACCAACTGACCAAGTAGTACTTATGTTTACCTTCAATATAACAAGTTTTTTTAACAAAAGCTTGTTCAGTACTATCTAAAATAATTTGACCAGGGTTGGGATTTGATATTTTTTTTAGTAAACTAAGCATATATTACCACCAAACAAAACAGGAACATAATTAACTTACTGCACAAGCGCAGTAAGCTTTAGAAAGCAAAATACAACAACAAAATAAATATTATTTGAATATTAAAAAAAACAAGGAAAAGGGAAAAAAAAAAGAAGGAAAAATAGTTCCAGCCTAAAAAAACTCTCTTGCTCTTGCTAAAAAACCTTGCTAATACAATGGGAGGTTGATGATGCCGATGATTCCAACCAAACTTCAGCCTCTTGTGATAATATTTGAAACTTCAGGCCAAAATACAATTCAGAATGAGAACTGCAAATGTAGTATTGAGCTCTTTTATCAGCTTGCTAATACTCTTAGTAATGAGACCGCTGCTATCACTTTTTTTGATGTAAAATTCCCTATAAAACCGCAGATGTACAAGGAGCGCAATAGCAGTCAGCCTCCTTCCTTTAGAATTTTCAAACTCATGAAGACAACAGATAATGTGCATTGAAATAAAATAAAGTACATGCCTGATTAAAATAATTTTAGCCCAAGCAGATAAAGAGTTACTCTTCCTACTAGCTACGTTCTAAGTTATTTTTTTTTAATTAAGGGTGTCATACATGATGGAAGTTAATCTTGTTATTTACTATACTTGTGCACAAAGAAAAAAGAAAGAAAAAATAAATCTTTTATAGTTTCACACTATTTTTTCTATTACATCTAAATTTCTTTTTGCATTTATTAGGAGTGTTATTTTTAAACTAGGATTATGTTTCATGTTAATAACATATTTAAACTTCTCAAATGAAAATTGTTAATAAAAAATGACCTTGTCGCAAAATAAAAAAGATATGTCGTGAGATTCGGGATCAAGCTATCCCGACCCTATGTGATTCCGAAAATTCGGTTCCCAAAAAATCCGGGTCCCGACTTTTGCCGGGTCGGAGTCAAGATTATTTTTTTCACTTTCAAAAGTAATCGGGTCGGTATACAAGTTAAGTGTTTACGGGCCGGGTTCCGACCCTAATGCACCCCTAAATATAATCATACATTATCTATTATATAAACAAAAACGTACCATCAAAAGTTATATTATAAAAAACAAAAAAATTCATTCATTACTCCTATCTATTTTCTCTCTCTCTCCTCCTTTCACTCTCTCTCTGATCTCTCTGCTTCTCCTTCTTACTCTCTCCGATATCTCTATGCTCATCCTCCTCCATCTCAGTTCTCTCTCTCTCCTCCCTCTTTTTTTGTTGTTGATATTTCTCTCCTCCTCCATCCCTCTCTCTCCTCCCTCTCTCTTCGATGGAGATTGAGACGGTGAAATCCGTTAGAGTGGACATTGAGAATGTAGAGTTAGGTTGAAAACTTGAGGTTGATGCCGATGGAGATGCGGTCGTCGAATGAATGGCCCACGACGACGACATGAAAGTTCGAGATCAGGGGACGGGTAAGAGTTGAATTTCTTTACTAGTGTATAAGATTGAAAAATAAGTGTATGAACTCCGTAGATTAAGGGTATGAAGTTGGAAATTTTGTATATGAATTATATAAATAAATATATGAATTATGTAAATTGTGGTATCAATTTTACGAATTAGGGTATGAACTTTTAAAATAAGTGTATGAACTTTTGGCATAATTTTATGAAAATATATAAATTAGGGTAACAACTTTTGAAATAAGTGTATAAACTTTTAGAATAAAGGTATGAAATATACAAATTATGATATCAAACTTTGTGTATGTTTTTGTTAATTAGAAATTTTTTAAGTATGTTTTTGTTAATTTAGTTTCCAAAGTAGTATGTTTTGTTAATTTAGTAACATCTTGGTTGACATTCATTCTAGTGCTTGTCCAAATAATGCTCATCATATATATAATGTAATTACAAATTACATAATTATATGGGTTCATTGTATTAAACTAAATGTATTCGAAGTTTTATGATGAAGCGAATCATGGTATAAACAATACAAATTAATTTTACCTTTTTCAAGAAAAATAAACACAAACAATATATACTAAATTATCCTAATTATTTTTGTAAATTTTGTGAATTAATACTTTATGATATTGATTAGACCACATGTTCATAACGGGGATTTTAAAAAAATCTTATCCTATTAATCTAGCTTTTGATTTAATACATTGACCCAGAATTGCTATTTTTGAGAGAGTAATATTTAATCATTTATATAGGTTTTAAAGCATGTAAGTTATTTTTGCCATCAATGACAGAGATTATTACACAGTTATTGATCGAAAGTTTTAAAAAAACAAAGAGAGATAAGGAAATGAAAGTTTGATGTATTAATTTCTTCTATTAAATGTATACATAATCACAACCATAATTGGTATTCTCTTTCTCTCTATAAATATATATTAATATATCTTTCTTATCCACTTTTCTCCATATTTTTCATTTTCCCACCTTTAGCTTTTTTATTTATCTTTAAGAAATATAATAGAAGTCAAAAGACTCAAAACTGATTTTCTTGTTAGAGTAATTATCCCACATCATCTAAATAATAATCGAGCCTGTGGTTTATAAAGAGATATCCATCCTTACCATTACAAGGTCTTTTAATGGTAAGAAATATGGATTCTAATATGGTATCAGAGCGGGCCTAGCGATGTTGGGCTCACCTCCACCCATTTAATATGTCCGCTCGTAAGACTCTTGAAATGTCGGGCTATGAGCGAGGGGGAGTGTTAAGGTAATTATCCCATATCGTCTAGATAATAATCGAGCCTGAAGTGGGGTTTGACTTGATGAGCTGAAAAATTATAGATTTGCTTGGTTTGGGGAAATGGGTTTGATTAAAGCTTTGGTTTTGTTTTATAAATTATGATAGAAAACTAGATGGGTTGTTACAATATTCTAGATTGACTTGGTTTTTGGAAAGAGGGTCTTCTTAAAGATTTGATTTTGTTTTGAGGGTTATATATATAAAATAGATGAGTTACTGAAAAATTTAGAAGTTGCTTAGTATTGAGGAAAAGGGTTTTTCTTAAAGATTTGAATTTTTTTAAGGGTTATATAGAAAATTAGATGTGTTGCTGAAGAAATCAAGATTGCTTGATTTGGGGGAAAGGGTTTGATAATTTAATTTTGTTTTGTCAATTATAATAGAAAATTAACTGGGCTGCTGAAAATTCAAGATTTTGTTTTGTGGGTTATAGATTAAAAAAAATATGGGTTCGAAAAAAGGACTATTTTCTCCAAAAGATGGCCCTTTTGGTAACATTGCTGCACAAACCTTTAGTTTTCGTGAACTTGCAGCTGCAACAAAGAATTTTAGACCAGAGTCTTTCTTAGGGGAAGGAGGCTTTGGTAGTGTTTATAAAGGGAGATTAGAGAGCACAGGGCAGTTGCTGTCAAACAATTGGATAAAGAGGTCTGCAAGGTAACAGGGAGTTTCTTGTAGAAGTTCTTATGCTTAGCCTTTTACACCATCTTAACTTAGTGAACTTGATCGGTTATTGAGCTGATGGGGATCAATGCCTTCTTGTTTATGAGTTATTGCCTTTGGGATCTTTGGAAGACCACCTTCTTGATCTTCCACCAGATAAAGAACCACTAGATGTCATTTAATTTTTACATCACTTGTATTTAGGGTTAGGGGGGAAAACTTACAAATCCCGATCCGTCCCGCTCCCGACCCTATTTTTTCCGACCCAAAGTTGTCTCGTCCCGAAAAGTCAGGATTTACCCCGACCAGGCGACTTTATGGATACAGATAGGGTGTCGGGATGAATTCCTGATGAGTTCCATCCTAAATTTTAAATAAAAAAGAAAAAAAAATTAGTACCAAAATAACATTATGTTGGAAATTTATTTATGAGTTAAATGAAATTAGATATCCCAATAGTTATATGGGAAGTTGGAGATTATTATTCAATATTATCAATGTTATACAACCTAAATTATAACAAATAAGTAATGCATTTTTGGTTGTCGTGATTTTTGCATATTTATTAGTATTTGTCAAGAAAATGCAAAGGCGAAGCAGCCTTTCCTCAATAGGTAATTAGACCTTGATTTTCAAATTCAAAACCATCAATATTTAGTTAAAGTAAACGTGTGATCAAACAATATTACATCTTTCAAGTTTCCCACCCTAATGCCCAGTCACAGGCATGCTTAACTATTATAGACCAACTAACCGAGTAGTACTTATGTTTACCTTCAAAATAACAAAAAAAATTAACAAAAACTTGTTCAATACTATCTAAAATAATTTGACCAGGGTTCGGATTTGATATTTTTTTTAGTAAACTAAGCATATATTATCACCAAACCAAACAGGAACATAATTAACTTACTGCACAAGCGCAGTAAGCTTTAGAAAGCAAAATACAACAACAAAATAAATATTATTTGAATATTAAAATAAAACAAGGAAAAGGGAAAAAAAAAGAAAAATAGTTCCAGCCTAAAAAAACTCTCTTACTCTTGCTAAAAAGCCTTGCTAATAAAATGAGAGGTTGATGATGCCGATGTTTCCAACCGCACTTCAGGCTCTTGTGATAATATTTGAAACTTCCGGCCAAAATACCAATCAGAATGAGAACTGCAGATGTAGTATTGACCTCTTTTATCAGCTTGCTAATACTCTTAGTATTTTTTTTATATGAATGGTGGGGAAAACCCACTTTTTTTAATGAGATAAAAAATGGGAAAAAAAACCCCACAACAAAAATTAAAGGTCTATTACAACTTAAAGTAGATAATAATAGGACTTGAACATAATTAAAGAAAACTTGAAAAATCTGTCTTCTTCTCAAATCTTCAAAAAAACCACACACATGATGAGAGAGGAAATTCACCGCTTCCATCCTGCCTCCTTCTTCTCTAATCCTCATCACGCACCTGCCTCCTTCGTCTTCTCTAATCCTCATCACACACACGGAGGTAAGGTACCCACTCTGTCTCTATCTTTATTATTGCCTTAAGTTTCTTTGGAAATTCGTTGATGTTGTCTGAAACTTTCATTTCACAGGTATAACCAATTTTTGCTAGTAGATCTGCACCAGTATTGCCTTCGCGTTCAATAAAATTCAGAAGATAAGTTTTCTCTTGTAATAATTGTTGAATTTTGTTGATAGTAGAAGAATCGCTTTCTAATATCAAATGAGTAGCATCAATAATTTGAATTCCAAAAAAAATAGCTTTAGGTTCAACTTCTAGCCCAGAGAGACTCTCAATTTTTTTATGAAACCCTAGAACAAAACCCCCAAATTGATCTCTTAAAAGACCCCCAATACCACTTTGATTTGAATCCGAGATATAACTGCCATCTGTATTTAACTTCATGTATCCACTAGGCGGGGTTAACCCTTTTACAACCTTAATAATTTTTTTAGCATTAACAGCCTTAAGAGAGTTGATATTGTACCAACTCCACTTATTAGGAAAAAACTTATTTTTGGCAGAGCTTTTGTGAATTTGTATTTTAATTTCAGATTTAATATTATGCTCCCTCATAAGAATGCCTTCAAATTTACTAGAGCACCTTCCTCTCCAAATACACAAGAGAATGAAAATAGGTAATGCTTTGCAAATAATATTAACCAACTTGCTATGCTTAGTGCTATCCATAATCCAAAAGGCAATGCATCTTCCTCTAATAGACTTAGCTGAGTATTTTATACCATGAAGTTCACCAAAGTAGTTCCAAATGGACTCTGCTATGCAACCTTGACTGAATAGATGTTCTAAATTTTCCTCTGTTTTTTTGCAGCAATCACATCTAGAAGCTAGCTGAACTCCCACTTTCTGTACCAACTCATCAACTGGGATAGCTTTGTTGAACACTCTCCAAACAAAACATGAGACTTTCAAAGGTATCCAACTTTGCCACATCATTGTATAGACCAGACTTTTAGGAGATTTGTCTCTAACTAAATCCCAAGATGATTAAAAACTAAAATCCCATGTCTCATTCAATTTCCAAATCAACTTATCTGTTATATCTCCTTGATGGTCTAAATTAGAATAAAAAAAATGTCTGCTATCTAAAGAAATATTTTGGCAAATAGCTTCTCTATCCCAACCACCATTTTTTAGCAGAACACTAAGAGCAATATTAGAGTCTATATTAGACTCTTTTATTGGTCCATCACCTGACCAATTCTCTAAGTTAACTGATAAGTCATCCTTTCCAATTAGCCATCTCATTTGTTGCTCAACAACATCTCTAATTTTCAACATTGTAGCCCACATATTAACTCCCCTTTTTTCCGTGACTTCATTAGGATATAATTTCTTACAGTATTTAGATTTCATAAATGTTGACCACAAGTTGTTTTTAGTTTTAAAATTCCACCAAAGTTTAATGGCAAAAGCTTCAGAGATACTTTTAAAAGTTCTAACACCCGAACCACCTTCTTCCAAAGACCTGCATATATTTTTCCACTTTACCCAATGGAATTTGTTTTTCCCTTCTATATTACCCCAAAATAAATTAGCTAGTAGTTGATCCACTTTTTTGATCACTTGCAAAGGGGGGTTCATAACAGCTAGTGTATAAACTGGCATTGTATTGAGAACATATTTTATTAGAGTAAGCTTACCTCCAATATTTAGATGTTGAGTTCTCCATCATGATATTTTCTTTCTAATCTTCAGAATCAACTCATGGAACATAATGCATATCTTATGTCCTGCATACAGTTTGCATTCTAGTTAAGTAAAAGGGGGCTTTTTGCTTTTAATATTCAGCAACTTGCTAATATCTTCTTTTTTCTTTTCTTCCACTGCTTTAGAAACATAGGCAAAGCTTTTATCCAGACTTATTTCTTACCCAGAATCATCATTCTATTGCAATAAAACTCTTTTAAACTCTTACATGATGGAAGTTAATCTTGTTATTTACTATACTCATGCACCAAGAAAAAAGAAAGAAAAAATTAATCTTGAGTGTGTGATACTTTAAGTACTTGGAAGCCAGAAAAACTTTTCTTAATAAAATTGCTTCATCTCCAAAATAAAACAAAAAAAACTTTGTTTAATCTTTGCCAAGAAGCAACTTAGTACACACAAGATTCGTTAATTTTCCGAAATTCTTTTTACCTATAATAGAAAAGATCTGAACGTGTCATTAACAAAGAATAAATATGAGGGATTAAGGGTGACATCTGGGTAAATTCTTATTCAAGAGGACCCAACTTAATCCATCAAAACTTTATGTTATGTTTTCGGCAAAACTAAATGTGTAAGAATGATAAAACCTTTATTAATTAATAATGTCAGAACCGTGAAATTTTACAATCTAAGGAGTTATGATTTGGTCAATAAGTTAATAACCTATTAATTTAAAGAGGGTCGTGTGAACATGATTATAGAAATAACATATTGGTTGACATTCATTCTAGTGCTTGTCCAAATAATGATCATCATATATATAATGTAATTACAAATTACATAATTATATGGGTTCGTTCTATTAAACTAAACGTATTCGAAGTTTTATGATGATGAGAACCATGGTATAAATAATACAAATTAATTTTAATTACTATCTTTCAAGAAAAATAAACACAAACAATATATACTAAATTATCCTAATTATTTTTGTAATTCTTGTGAATTAATAGTTTATGATATTGATTAGACCACATGTTCATAATGGGGTTTTTAAAAAAACCTTATCCTATTAATCTAACTTTTGATTTAATACATTGACCCTAGTTGGGAGCTAAAGAATTGCTATTTTCGAGAGAATCATATTTAATCATTTATATAGGTTTTAATGCAGGTAAGTTATTTTTTCTATCAATGACAGAGATTATTAGACAGTTATTGACTGAAAGTTTTAAAAAAACAAAGAGAGATAAGGAAATTAAAGTTTGATGTATTAATTTCTTCTATTAAATATATACATGAATCACAACCATAATTTGTTTATATATGTTATCTTTCTATTAATGTATACATGAGCTCCTTCAATTCACATGCCATCAAATAAAACCTATCAATCCTCCATCCACCAAACATACCTACAATATCCACCAAATATATTACTTATGTTCTACTCTTCAATATTAATAATTAACATGAATGAAAATAGGTTCTCGTTCAAATGTGGTTTGATCATCTCTATTAAGTGTTTTAAAGATGATTTATAAATTTAGGTGTCAAGATAGATATATATTTATATAACTTGATAGTCAAATATGACTTTTTTTCCCCATGTTTAGCAGATAATTACATTTCTTTTCAAAAGAAGTTCAAGAACGGAAAACAAGACTGCTTGTAGAAGATTCATGGTGATCGGTGTTCATTTCATTTCAAAAAAGCGGCCATGCTTTCCCAAAATCGGTATGATGACTTAGGACCCACAAGTATTTAGTTTCTGCAACATGTTTGCTATTTCTATACATGTCATCGAATTTTTACATCACTTGTATTCAGGGCTGGGCAGAAAATGTTACAAATCCCGATCCGTCCCGCTCCCGACCCTATCTTTTCCGACCCAAAGTTGTCCCGTCTCGAAAAGTCCGGATTTACTCCGACCAGACTACTTTCGGGATACAGATAGGGTTAAGGGATGAATTTCTGATGAGTCCCATCCTAAATTTTAAATAAAAAAGAAAAAAAAAGTAGTACCAAAATAACATTATGTTGGAAATTTATTTATGAGTTAAATGAAATTAGATATCCTAATAGTTATATTAATTGTTCTTGTTGGTAAAAAAAATTTAACGAAGAATCTTCTAAAGAGTGGGTTGAGACATAGACCCACTACCTGTATATAAATAACCATGCAAGTACAGTATTTGGATAGGGAGAATGAATCAAATCCTTCGAACATACATAAGTAAGCGAACATCAAATCCACGAAAAGGAAAAATACATGGCAAATAAAATAACTAGTAAACGAGACAAAAACTATACATCATGCCCTAATATGGGGAGTCCCCAACCTATCTAATGTTAAAATCCTGCCAATACCATAGGGTAAATCCCTTCTATGGGAGAATGTCTGAGAAGCTCGCCGAGCCCATGCCTGATTGGCCATAAAGTCAGCAGCCTCATTTGTCTCTCTAAAGACATGTGGAACCAAGATATCGTGTAACGAACACAACTAACGAATACAAGTGATACTGTAACTACGCTCATAAGGACCAATAGTCGTCAAAGTAATCCAAGATGATAATGTCGTCGAATCTGTCTTAACCTCAATATGTTGAAAGCCCAAAGATATCGCTAGCTGAATGTCTAAAATGACCGCCTGAAGCTCTGCGTAGATAACCGGTATAGGGCCTAAGAACTTGCCAAATTCCCCCCCAAAAAAGGATGGGCCCATATCTAACGAACCAAGTCTAAAAAGGCAGGATGTCTAGTCCAAGCATGAAGAAACTTTAACTGAGACCCGACCCACACCCCCCCCCCCCCCCCCCCCCCCCCCGGGAGTGCCAAGTTCGAAAGTCAAAAGCATGCAAGTGTGGTCTGAACCAGAACGTCCCAAAAAAGAGACGCTAAAAGCGCCAAAAGAGAAACCCCAATGGGGGTTCATGACCACTTTGTACAAACGGCCCGAAGTGGACCCATTTGTTCAAGTATAGGGGTTGCCAATAAAGTCGGCATCCTCCAACCCGCATGCTAGCAACTCGTCGTTAAATGAATCTACGCTAGCATGACACACTGGTCTACCCCAGGAATTTCAGCATGAGCATGGACAACATTGAAGTCTCCCCCCAATAGCCTAGGGAACACCATCAACAAGATGTGAGACATCGATCACGTTGTCCCAGAGGGACTCACGACTCTCATGAAAATAACTAGCATATACGTAAGAAATATAAAAAGGGCTAGGTACCGACGAATGTCGAACACTACAATAGACAACCTGCCTATGTTTGCTAACACCAACAGGTCTATTCGATTTTCGGGATATTTCGCTAGTGGCATCATGAGGGCTCTTCCATAGGTCATGTGCGTGTTCTAACAACATGTTACATTTTATGGATTGTTTAGAAGGCGCGCAATGCCCACAGATTCAGCAACGAGGCCCGAGATGAGTACCGACATGAGACTGTAGTTTCGAGGATCATTTCAGACCTTCAGTTTCTAGGCATCGTGGTTGGTTTCCATCCATGATAGGTGAGAGGAGACACAGACGTTAGTTTTGTGTCCAACCTCCGGGTCATTTCTCATAGAGCTCGTCCCATTCGTTTAGTTTCTTGGATCCGACCCACGCCGGGGAGGTTCAAATTAAACGTGGATGAGTGTTCAAAGGGAAACCCGGGGCTTTCAGCGGCAGAAGGCGTTCTACGAGATCACCAGGATTATATTTTGGGGGCTTTTGGAAAGTTCTTAGACCAGAGACCGATCATCTATGCAGAGCTTCAGGAGGTCTTTTTAGGTATTCACCTAGCAGTCTCTCTGGGCTTTCAGCATATTGAGGTCGAGACAGATTCGATGACAGTATCTTCTTGGATTTCTTCGAAGACTCTTGGTCCTTGGAAGCATAGCTACACTATCTCGCATATTCGTGGGTTGTGCTCATTACACGATATCTTGGTTCACCACGTCTTTAGAGATGCGAATCAGGCAGCTGACTTTATGGCCAATTGGGTGTGCACACATCGGGCTTCACAAACATTCTCTCATAGGCGGCATTTACCATATGGCATTGACGATATATTGACCTTATATAGGTCGGGGACTCCCCATATTAGGACCTGATGTATAATTTTGTCTATTTTACTAGTTTTTCTTTTGTCATGTATTTTTCATTATCGCGGACTTGATGTATTATTGTATATACTCGGAGAGTTGGATTTTATGTCCCCCTCCCAGCATTGTACTTGCTGTTGGTTTCCGTATACGAAATAACAATTAACAAATAATAAAGGACTAAAAGATTAAATAAACAAAATAGTGTAATTTTTATTAATTCAGAATTGAAAATGGAATTAAAGATTACAAACTATACGTACTGAATAGTAATTAAAACAAACATTAGTCAGATCATTATTAATTAATAATCTGACAGACTGAATTGTATTAAATAGAAACTGCCGGACTGGAAAGTATAAACTTAACAGCCGGACTGTTCTGATTGAAAATTAAATTACAAGACTGAATTGAAACTATTCTAATTACAAAAACTAGTTATAGAATTGAAATTGTAGAACAAAAACAATACTTTAAGGAAATTACAGAAAGTAAAAACAGAATTGAAAATTACAGCTAAGTACATCAAATTAAAATACTGAAATAAAAGGGATATAATGTAATTGCGGAATTGAAAAGACGAGGCGACTGTTAAACAGTCTGCCATTAACCGATATTCGCCGAACCACCTTAAGTTTCTAGTTGCATTGGCACTTAATTCAGCAATCGAAACTGCTGAATTAATGGTGCAATTATTCTCATTTAATTGCATCAGTTACAAGCTTGCTGAAATTTTGGGGACTGTTTTGTTATTATAAATAAACTCTTAGACTTTCCTGGAATCAAAATCGGAACCTTCCCCAAGGCCCAAAGCCCCATGCCCCATGCCCCAAGCCCGCGACCCATGCCCATGACCGAGACCAAGCGAGCACGTGCACATGTGGTGCTCTTGCCTACACACACCTATGAGACTACCCACTATTACCACTCTCTAGTGGTGAATATCTATATAAACTATTCAAAATACTTTTTACTCTTTGATGTGGGATAAACATTTGGATGGCTTCCCCACCCCTTTATTTTCCTACTCTCTTCCCAAATTCCATATTTCGTCTCTCCATGGTCCAACTTCGGAGCCAATTTCCATTCACACTCATTCACCGAATAGGTCATGCGATATACCGTTTCGAAGCTCGTCATACAAACTACTCAAACCATTTGAGTACGGAGTCTAAACTTTAGATTCTTGGTATGAAATTTGACCAAACTTTTGGACTCGTGATCAATTCAAAAAACCCCATGAAACATGGTTTTTTTCCAACACTTTCATGGTTATTTATATAAAGGTAGAGGTCTATGTCTCAACCCCTTTTGAGGTTTGAAAAAAAAGAGTACAAAATGGTCAGACCAAAATATCCATATTTCCCCTGAATAGAAGCAAAACAATGATCCAACCCTAAGAAAATACGTAACGGATCCAAATCATCGATGCTAAGGAAAGACTCCATAATACAAACTAGAGTGAGTCTATAGTCACGAACGAGCTTCTTAAGCCATATTTTTGCCAAGAAAATGCTATAATGTATCCAGATTTGACTCGTCTCACATTGTCCACCCTAATCCATCTGAGATACTCGAATACCGAAATGCTTCACATTGTCCACTCTAATCCATCTGAGATACTCGAATACCGAAATGCTTTGTGACGTCTTGCTGCGCTTTATATATATCTGCATACGTGGGTCCTCGTATTTTTGCTCAACTTTCTTAACTTCCTTATAAGCATCTTCACTAATCTATTCAAGATGAATGGAATATGCTTTAAGTTGAGAGACGATACTAGTTTTCATAACAATAGGTAGCAATTAATATGCACTACAAAAAAAGGTTACAATCAGAACCACCAAATCTCTTAGAAATTTGTTACTATATGATAATATTTGTCAGTAAAACTTAAATCCGTCACCATGCTGTCTCCGATTAGGGGGTTGGGAAGTCAAATATGTCACTATTTCCGTCTTCGATCTAACCTTCTTTGGTAGAGATGGGAAAATGTTGCTAGTCATCATGACTATTTAAAAAAACTTTTTTATATTATCCACCAGGTAAAAACATCATAAAATAAAAGGTGAAACAATACATTCATTCAATTCACTCTGTTGGAAATGTTACAGAAACTCAAAAAGAGCAATGATACAACAGGGAATGGAAAGTTAAATATTCAAACACATATTCTCCCATATGGCAACTAATTTTACGTTTTTAGGAACCTTTAGAAGATTCATCCGCTGCAGGTAAATCATCATCGTCATGGTAGATGTTTTCTACCATATTCTGCCAGATCTGAAGAATATTATCTTCAGCCAATTAAGTATCCACCCAATCTTCTCGTGCATTCCATGAGTACTCTGAAATTTTACTCATATGTGGGTCATCTTCGCATGAATGAATAGCAGCTAAGGTGGGTCATCTTTGCATCCTCTAGAGTTTGTTCTTTGTCAATCCTGCTAAGATCCCAGACCATAAGTCTCCTCCCAGGACAGCAAGAAGCTAAAATATTAGTCTCGTTCTTTGGACTCCATCTAACTTGAAACGCCTCCTCTTTGTGACGATCGAAGGTATGAAGAGCAGTAAAAATCTTCCATATATCAAATAACTTCACGGTCTTATCTGTGGACCCAGTTTCCACAACCCATTCATTGAAGGAACTGAAAACTAAGCAATGAACCTGGCTTTGATGAGCCATTACAGATTGGATAGGCTTGGTATGTGATGGAGTGTGGAGATCTCAAATGTGGAGATATTGGTCATCACTAACAGAGCCAAACAAGTATTCATGTCTCATATGCCACGCTACATCTTCTACTACACCTTCATGGACCTTAATTATTTGCATAGCATCGAAGGACTTATTATTAGGCATCGCATTAGTGTCCCACAAACAAATTTAGGCATTATCATAGCCACTCAATAAGTGACCCTGCTTAAACAAACTCCACGATAAACCATATCCCTCTGTGTTATGACCCCTCAACCCTAAATCTGGATTACAAGTTCCATCTAGAGGAGGCTTAGATGAATGTTTGGTATAATCGAATACATATACTTCTGCACTGACGGTCTTGGTGGCAATTATAGAGGGTTTTTAAGGTATGTAACATACCCAGTTTACTTCCCCATCATGATTTATTTGCTGAATGAAGGGCAATCTATTACTATTCATAATCTTACCTTTGATAGTAATAATAAATGCATTACATAAATTACCGTTCAGTAAAATAAATGGGTGAAATTAAAATATGGAGTTAAATTAGTTTTCTTTTTGGTAACTTTGGTTTTCCCAAATTAATGTAGAAGCTCAACATTTTTTTTTTTGTAGAAAAAAACTATGCAATTGGTAATATATACTAATATTGTAATTTATTCAATAGATGTAGTTAATAACTATTAATCACTATTTTAGTCTTTACAAGATTACTTAGTCTATATGGATCATGTATCTTAAATAATCCTCATAATTTATACATTTATAGTTTTTAATATAAGAGAAATTAAAATGAAAAATATACTTCAATTAAAAAACTAATTTAACTCCATATTTTTGTTAATTTCACCCCTTTATTTTTACTAAACGATAATTTATGTTTTTCATTTATTAGTAGTTTTATTATCAAATGCACGATTATGAATAGTAATAGACTGCCCTTCATAGTGCGCATCTAAATCAGGATCGTCCAATGGAAAGGTCCATATAATTCATCAAATAAATGATGATGGGGAAGTAAATCGGGCACGTTTTATGCCTCAAAAAACCTCTATAATTGCTACCAAGATCGTCAGTGCAGAAGTATATGTATTAGATTATACCAAACATCCATTTAAGCCTCCTCTAGATGGAACTTGTAATCCAGATTTAGGGTTGAGGGGTCATAATTCGGAGGGATATGGTCTATCGTGGAGTTCGTTTAAGCAGAGTCACTTTTTGAGTGCCTCTGATGATGCCCAAATTGGTTTGTGGGACATTAATGAGATGCCTAAGAATAAGTCCTTTGATGCTAAGAAAATATTTAAGGTCCATGAAGGTGTAGTAGAAGATGCATGTAGCGTGGCATATGAGACATGAATACTTGTTTGGCTCTGTTGGCGATGACCAATAACTCCACATTGGGATCTCCGCACTCTATCGCCTACCAAGCCTATGCAATCTGTAATGGCTCATCAAAACGGGGTTAATTGCTTAGCTTTCAATTCCGTCAACGAATGGGTTGCGGCAACAGGGTCCACAAATAAGACCGTGAAATTATTTGATCTTCGGAAGATTTCTGCAGCTTCATACCTTCGATCGTCACAAAGAGGAGGTTTTTCAAGTTGGATGGAGTCCAAAGATCGAAACTATTCTAGCTTCTTGATGTCATGGGAGGAAACTCATGGTCTGGGATTTTAGCAGGATTGACGAAGAAATAACTTCAGAGGATGCCGAAGATGGCCCACTTGAGATGCTATTCATTCATGGGGGTCATACGTGTAAAAATTCAGATCACTCATGGAATGCACGAGAAGATTGGGTGGCTGCTACTGTGGCTGAAGATAATATTCTTCAGATCTGACAGATGGCAGAAAACATCTACCATGACAATGATGGTTTTCCTGCAGAGGATGAAACTCCTAAAGGTTCCTAAAAACTTAAAATTAGTTGCCGTATGGGAGAATATATGTTTACATATTTAGCTTCCTATTCCCTGTTGTATCATTGCTCTTTTAAGTTTCTGTAACATTTCCAGCAGAGTGAATTGAATGATTGCATTGTTTGAATTTTTATTTTATGATGTTTTATCTAGTGGATAATATAAAAAAAATGTTTAAAAAACCATGACGACTAACAACATTTTCCCATATTAATAGCTACGTATTGTTGTGAAAACTGGTCCCCCCTCAACTTAAAGCGTATTCAATTCATCTTGAATAGATTAGTGAAGATGCTTATAAGGAGGTTAAGAAAGTTGAGCAAAAATACAAGGACCCACGTCTGCATATATAAAACGCAGCGAGACGTCACAAAGCATGGACGGTTTGGTATTCGAGTATCTCAGATGAATTAGGGTGGACAATGTGAGATGGGTCAAATCTGGATACATTATAGCATCTTGTTTTTTGCCAAACCCATTCTTCGAAAATCCATGGTTGTCTAAAGCACTCATAATTGATGAATATGAAAGGACGAGAAAGGGTGTGGGTATGAAAATCGAATGGAAAGAGAGAATGGTTAATCCTGATGAATTTATTATTACGAGTAAAAGTTGAAGGGCACAAAGGGGTGGCCCCAGAAAAAGCTTTCTTTAGCAGGTTTAGTAGGAGTGAAAGTATCAAATTAAGGACGTTTGGGGTTCGTTTTTCTTTCAAATATTGTTAATTTATGAGACTAATGAAAAATAAAGATAGAATTAGTTCTACTTGCTTAAAAGCTTAGTGTTTATTTTTCGATTTATTCTTATTAACTTCAGTTATTTTACTTATCTTGAATTGTGTTTTTCAATGTAAGAATTTCCTTGGATTCAAGTTGGTAGTTTAAAAAAATAAATTAGCTAGTCGCCCCTCGTCAGCCACAAAAGGTCCGGCACTAAAAATGTTTTAGGGACAACAAAATTATATGCACGCGGCTACGCTAATATATCCACACCTTAGAGTTTTTTTAACATAATGAATTATCCTTTACAGCCATACTTCACCACAAATAACAAAAGTCTTACACAGATGTATCCGATATCAAAATTCACGTAAAAAACAGAAACCCCATGGGGTATAATGTTGCAAACAACCCACTCCAAATTTGAAATGGTAACATTTCCATGGTTAGAGTGGTGTTTATAGGTATAGCTAGCTATCGTGAGAATTGAACTTCGGATGTTTTCACTAACTGCTGAACTTGTGCTCTTCGATCCTACATCCAAGATTCCAGTTTTTAGTTTTGGAGATAATAAAACCAACCGGGAAAACAGGTATACTCTCACAATTGCATCCCCTTAATTATAGCGGATTTCGATTATACAGATGTCAGTACGAGCGCATATATAATTAATGAGCCCAAATTGTACGTACTAGTCTCTTGGAGGAGCATCATGTCAGGAACCAAGTTCCAGGTAATGAAATGTGGTTTCCCAGATGAATTCCAATAGAGACGAGACGATTCAAATACCACCTTTTTCTCCTTTATAGATTCAAATACCACCAAGAAGAGGATCGTGGCGTTATTACAGAGTTTTTACATATGTGGTCCTTCTAGTTGCTGCTTTGTCTAATTAAATTTGTGTAATTTTGGGTTCTCGCAAGTTAGTACGTTAGTTATATTTATTTTCATTTTGATTCCCACTTTTGGGGAAGTTGTAATTGAATCCTTTGTTTATGAAATTATTGTTTTCTTAAAGCTTAAATTTGATGGATAATTTCTATCTTGTTATGTCGTTTAGTATACTTGACTGTTCTTTTTTAAAATTAGTATACCTCATTTTCAATAAGTTGAAGTATATATGTTTTCAAATTAGCATACCTAATCTTCTTTTTATAAAATAAATTTAATTTTCTGATAATTTTTTTGGATGTTTTTTGTTTATTTAAAGAGTAATACTTCAGAAGGTTAATAATTGTATACTTTTAAAATTTTGTTTTAAGAAAAGTAAAAATAAACATTTTTGGTGATTATTACTCCACTAAAAAATACATTAATTGTTTCATTAAAAAGTTAAGGTCGAGTAATTGTTTTTTGCACACCACCCCAAAATCCTCCATAATTCTAAAAAATACATGGCTGCTACTTTATTGCAAAGTCCTCCATAAATGAATAAATATTTGTAATTACTGTTTAATGCAAAGTCCATTAAGTATATTCTACATTAATTGATAGGAATTTTAACTTGACATTGCGAATATAGTGAGAGAATTAACCGTATTCGAAGGTCTATGATGAAGCAAGCCATGGTATAAACATTAATACAAATTAATTTTACTATCTTTCAAGAAAAATAAACCCAAATAATATATACTAAATTATTCTAATTATTTTTGTAATTATTGTGAATTAATACTTTATGATATTGATTCGACCACGTGTTCATAATGGGTTTTTTTTAAAAATCTTATCCTATTAATCTAACTTTTGATTTAATACATTGACCCTAGTTGGGGATTGGTTTTGAATGCCCTGAAAAATTCAAGGCAGCCTGCCTTGATTTTTCAAGACAGCAAAAACCAATCCGGTTTGGATTCATTTAATATATTTTTTGCTTTATTAATAGCTGTTAGGTTTTAGTATGTGACACAATCAAAATAATAGTGTATTAGATTCACGATTGTGTTAATCGTTCGGTGTTCATTGCAAAATGCACTATTATTTAGAATGCGTCAACCAATAGTATTTTTTAGTTTTAATTTTAAATTAATTTTATGATAGATATTTTTGGGTTCATTAACATGTGTTAGGTTTTAGTATTTTTTTAGTTTTAATTTTGAATTAATTTTAGGATAGATATTTTTGGGTTCATTAACATGTAATAGGTTTTTAGTATGTGACACATCCTAAATAATAATGGACTAGATTCACGGTAGTGTTAATCGTTCGACATTGATTTCAAAACATTAAAATAAAAATATAACATACAAAATTACATATTTTTGCTGCCTAAAAAATTCAAGGCAGGCTGCCTTGAATTTTTCAAGGCAGGAAAAATGGATCCCTAGTTGGGAACTAAAGAATTGCTATTTTCGAGAGAGTAATATTTAATCATTTATATAGGTTTTTAAGAATGTAAGTTATTTTTGCCATCAAATGACACCGATTATTACACAGTTATTGATAGAAATTTTTAAAAAAACAAAGAGAGATAAGGAAATGAAAGTTTGATATATTAATTTCTTCTATTAAATGTATACATGAATCACAACCATAATTGATATTCTCTTTCTCTCTATAAATATATATTAATATATCTTTCTTATCCACTTTTCTCCATTTTTTTCATTTTCTCCATAATTGATAAAAAAAAAAAACTAGATGGGTTATTACAATATTCAAGATTGACTTGGTTTTTGGAAAGAGAGTCTTCTTAAAGATTTGATTTTATTTTGAGGGTTATATATATAAAATAGATGAGTTACTGAAAAATTTAGAAGTTGCTTAGTATTGAGGAAAAGGGTTTTTCTTAAAGATTTGAATTTTTTTAAGGGTTATATAGAAAATTAGATGTGTTGCTGAAGAAATCAAGATTGCTTGATTTGGGGGAAAGGGTTTGATAATTTAATTTTGTTTTGTCAATTATAATAGAAAATTAACTGGGCTGCTGAAAATTCAAGATTTTGTTTTGTGGGTTATAGATTAAAAAAAATATGGGTTCGAAAAAAGGACTATTTTCTCCAAAAGATGGCCCCTTTGGTAACATTGCTGCACAAACCTTTAGTTTTCGTGAACTTGATCGGTTATTGTGCTGATGAGGATCAACGCCTTCTTGTTTATGAGTTCCTGCCTTTGGGATCTTTGGAAGACCACCTTCTTGATCTTCCACCAGATAAAGAACCACTAGATTGGAACATGAGGATGAAAATAGCATCTGGTGCAGCAAAAGGTTTGGAGTACCTTCATGACAAAGCAAACCCTCCCGTAATCTACAGGGTTTTTAAGTCGTCAAATATTTTATTAGACAAAGAGTATCATCCAAAGCTATCGGACTTTGGGCTAGCGAAACTGGGCCCAACTGGAGATAAATCCCATGTTTCGACAAGGGTGATGGGAACCTATGGATATTGTGCTCCTGAGTATGCGATGACTGGACAACTCACTGTAAAATCAGATGTTTACAGTTTTGGAGTTGTTTTTTGGAGCTTATTACGGGCCGTAGAGCGATTGATGGGAGCCGCCCCCCGAGAGAGCAGAACCTCATCATGTGGGCACGTCCCCTATTCAATGACAGTAGGAAATTAATAAAGTTTGCATACCCCCGATTACAAGGACAGTTCCCTATGCGTGGGCTTTACCAAGCCTTAGCTGTAGCTTCTATGTGTATACAAGAACAAGCTGCTGCTAGGCCCCTCATCGGTGATGTGGTCAAAACACTATCTTATCCGGCTAACAAATCATATGATACAAAGGATGACAGACGAAAGAAAGATGACAGAGGAGGGAGATTATTGAGGAATGAAGACGGGGGAGGTTCGAGTCAGAAATGGGATTTCAAAGGGTCCGAAAAAGATGATTCTCCGAAGGAGACTGCAAAGATGTTGAATCGGTATTTGGAGAGGGAGAGGGCGGTCGCGGAGGCGAAGCTATGGGGAGAGAATTGGCGAGAACAAAGGCGACTAAGTGCTCAAGATAAATGATACTAGATGTTTGTAAGTTTGTTTTTTATTTGAAGCTTTTGATGCTCGGATGTAAAAACTTTTGGTTCCTACTTTTATTTTCATTTTGTTTTCTACTACAGAACAGAAAAAATGTAAATCACATTGTGTGAGAAAGAAAAAAAAAGGTTTATAAAAGACATAATAAAACTTGAGTTCAAAAAAAAAAAAAAAAAAAGAATCACTACCATAATTTACAATTAACATTAATGAAAATAAGTTCTCGTTCAAATGAGGGTTGATCATCTCTATTAGGTGTTTTAAAGATGATTTATAAATTTAGGTGTCAAGAGAGATATTTATATAACTTGATAGTCAGATATGATTTTTTTTTCCATGTTTAGCAGACAATTACATTTATTTTCAAAAGAAGTTCAAGATCGGAAAACAAGACTGCTTGTAGAAGATTCATGGCGATCGTTGTTCATTTCATTTCAAAAAAGCGGCCTTGCTTTCCCAAAATCGGTATGATGACTTAGAACCTACTAGTATTTAGTTTATGCTACATGTTTGCTATTTCTATACATGTCATCGAATTTTTACATCACTTGTATTTAGGGTTGGAGGGAAAAACTTACAAATCCCGATCTTTCTCGCTCCCGACCCTATTTTTTCCGACCCAAAATTGTCTCATCCCGAAAAGTCAGGATTTACCCCGACCAGACTACTTTCGGGATACAGATAGGGTATCGGGATGAATTCCTGATGAGTCCTGTCCTAAATTTTAAATAAAAAAGAAAAAAAAAATTAGTACCAAAATAACATTATGTTGGAAATTTATTTACGAGTTAAATGAAATTAGGTATCCCATTAGTTATATGGGAAGTTGGAGATTATTATTCAATATTATCAATGTTATACAACCTAAATTATAACAAATAAGTAATGCATTTTTAGTTGTTGTGATTTTTGCATATTTATTAGTATTTGTCAAGAAAATGCAAAGGCGAAGCAGCCTTTCCTCAATAGGTAATTAGACCTTGATTTTCAAATTCAAAACCATCAATATTTAGTTAAAGTAAACGTGTGATCAAACAATATTACATCTTTCAAGTTTCCCACCCTAATGCCCAGTCACAGGCATGCTTAACTATTATAGACCAACTAACCGAGTAGTACTTATGTTTACCTTCAAAATAACAAAAAAAAATTAACAAAAACTTGTTCAATACTATCTAAAATAATTTGACCAGGGTTCGGATTTGATATTTTTTTTAGTAAACTAAGCATATATTATCACCAAACCAAACAGGAACATAATTAACTTACTGCACAAGCGCAGTAAGCTTTAGAAAGCAAAATACAACAACAAAATAAATATTATTTGAATATTAAAATAAAACAAGGAAAAGGGAAAGAAAAAGAAAAATAGTTCCAGCCTAAAAAAACTCTCTTACTCTTGCTAAAAAGCCTTGCTAATAAAATGAGAGGTTGATGATGCCGATGCTTCCAACCGCACTTCAGGCTCTTGTGATAATATTTGAAACTTCCGGCCAAAATACCAATCAGAATGAGAACTGCAGATGTAGTATTGACCTCTTTTATCAGCTTGCTAATACTCTTAGTATTTTTTTTATATGAATGGTGGGGAAAACCCACTTTTTTTAATGAGATAAAAAATGGGAAAAAAAACCCCACAACAAAAATTAAAGGTCTATTACAACTTAAAGTAGATAATAATAGGACTTGAACATAATTAAAGAAAACTTGAAAAATCTGTCTTCTTCTCAAATCTTCAAAAAAAACACACACATGATGAGAGAGGAAATTCACCGCTTCCATCCTGCCTCCTTCTTCTCTAATCCTCATCACGCACCTGCCTCCTTCGTCTTCTCTAATCCTCATCACACACACGGAGGTAAGGTACCCACTCTCTCTCTATCTTTATTATTGCCTTAAGTTTCTTTGGAAATTCGTTGATGTTGTCTGAAACTTTCATTTCACAGGTATAACCAATTTTTGCTAGTAGATCTGCACCAGTATTGCCTTCGCGTTCAATAAAATTCAGAAGATAAGTTTTCTCTTGTAATAATTGTTGAATTTTGTTGATAGTAGAAGAATCGCTTTCTAATATCAAATGAGTAGCATCAATAATTTGAAGTCCAAAAAAAATAGCTTTAGGTTCAACTTCTAGCCCAGAGAGACTCTCAATTTTTTTATGAAACCCTAGAACAAAACCCCCAAATTGATCTCTTAAAAGACCCCCAATACCACTTTGATTTGAATCCGAGATATAACTGCCATCTGTATTTAACTTCATGTATCCACTAGGCGGGGTTAACCCTTTTACAACCTTAATAATTTTTTTAGCATTAACAGCCTTAAGAGAGTTGATATTGTACCAACTCCACTTATTAGGAAAAAACTTATTTTTGGCAGAGCTTTTGTGAATTTGTATTTTAATTTCAGATTTAATATTATGCTCCCTCATAAGAATGCCTTCAAATTTACTAGAGCACCTTCCTCTCCAAATACACAAGAGAATGAAAATAGGTAATGCTTTGCAAATAATATTAACCAACTTGCTATGCTTAGTGCTATCCATAATCCAAAAGGCAATGCATCTTCCTCTAATAGACTTAGCTGAGTATTTTATACCATGAAGTTCACCAAAGTAGTTCCAAATGGACTCTGCTATGCAACCTTGACTGAATAGATGTTCTAAATTTTCCTCTGTTTTTTTGCAGCAATCACATCTAGAAGCTAGCTGAACTCCCACTTTCTGTACCAACTCATCAACTGGGATAGCTTTGTTGAACACTCTCCAAACAAAATATGAGACTTTCAAAGGTATCCAACTTTGCCACATCATTGTATAGACCAGACTTTTAGGAGATTTGTCTCTAACTAAATCCCAAGATGATTAAAAACTAAAATCCCATGTCTCATTCAATTTCCAAATCAACTTATCTGTTATATCTCCTTGATGGTCTAAATTAGAATCAAAAAAATGTCTGCTATCTAAAGAAATATTTTCGCAAATAGCTTCTCTATCCCAACCACCATTTTTTAGCAGAACACTAAGAGCAATATTAGAGTCTATATTAGACTCTTTTATTGGTCCATCACCTGACCAATTCTCTAAGTTAACTGATAAGTCATCCTTTCCAATTAGCCATCTCATTTGTTGCTCAACAACATCTCTAATTTTCAACATTGTAGCCCACATATTAACTCCCCTTTTTTCCGTGACTTCATTAGGATATAATTTCTTACAGTATTTAGATTTCATAAATGTTGACCACAAGTTGTTTTTAGTTTTAAAATTCCACCAAAATTTAATGGCAAAAGCTTCAGAGATACTTTTAAAAGTTCTAACACCCGAACCACCTTCTTCCAAAGACCTGCATATATTTTTCCACTTTACCCAATGGAATTTGTTTTTCCCTTCTATATTACCCCAAAATAAATTAGCTAGTAGTTGATCCACTTTTTTGATCACTTGTAAAGGGGGGTTCATAGCAGCTAGTGTATAAACTGGCATTGTATTGAGAACATATTTTATTAGAGTAAGCTTACCTCCAATATTTAGATGTTGAGTTCTCCATCATGATATTTTCTTTCTAATCTTCAGAATCAACTCATGGAACATAATGCATATCTTATGTCATGCATACAGTTTGCATTCTAGTTAAGTAAAAGGGGGCTTTTTGCTTTTAATATTCAGCAACTTGCTAATATCTTCTTTTTTCTTTTCTTCCACTGCTTTAGAAACATAGGCAAAGCTTTTATCCAGACTTATTTCTTACCCAAAATCATCATTCTATTGCAATAAAACTCTTTTAAACTCTTACATGATGGAAGTTAATCTTGTTATTTACTATACTCATGCACCAAGAAAAAAGAAAGAAAAAATTAATCTTGAGTGTGTGATACTTTAAGTACTTGGAAGCCAGAAAAACTTCTCTTAATAAAATTGCTTCATCTCCAAAATAAAACAAAAAAAACTTTGTTTAATCTTTGCCAAGAAGCAACTTAGTACACACAAGATTCGTTAATTTTCCGAAATTCTTTTTACCTATAATAGAAAAGATCTGAACGTGTCATTAACAAAGAATAAATATGAGGGATTAAGGGTGACATCTGGGTAAATTCTTATTCAAGAGGACCCAACTTAATCCATCAAAACTTTATGTTATGTTTTCGGCAAAACTAAATGTGTAAGAACGATAAAACCTTTATTAATTAATAATGTCAGAACCGTGAAATTTTACAATCTAAGGAGTTATGATTTGGTCAATAAGTTAATAACCTATTAATTTAAAGAGGGTCGTGTGAACATGATTATAGAAATAACATATTGGTTGACATTCATTCTAGTGCTTGTCCAAATAATGATCATCATATATATAATGTAATTACAAATTACATAATTATATGGGTTCGTTCTATTAAACTAAACGTATTCGAAGTTTTATGATGAAGAGAACCATGGTATAAATAATACAAATTAATTTTAATTACTATCTTTCAAGAAAAATAAACACAAACAATATATACTAAATTATCCTAATTATTTTTGTAATTCTTGTGAATTAATAGTTTATGATATTGATTAGACCACATGTTCATAATGGGGTTTTTAAAAAAACCTTATCCTATTAATCTAACTTTTGATTTAATACATTGACCCTAGTTGGGAGCTAAAGAATTGCTATTTTCGAGAGAGTCATATTTAATCATTTATATAGGTTTTAATGCAGGTAAGTTATTTTTTCTATCAATGACAGAGATTATTAGACAGTTATTGACTGAAAGTTTTAAAAAAACAAAGAGAGATAAGGAAATTAAAGTTTGATGTATTAATTTCTTCTATTAAATATATACATGAATCACAACCATAATTTGTTTATATATGTTATCTTTCTATTAATGTATACATGAGCTCCTTCAATTCACATGCCATCAAATAAAGCCTATCAATCCTCCATCCACCAAGCATACCTACAATATCCACCAAATATATTACTTATGTTCTACTCTTCAATATTAATAATTAACATGAATGAAAATAGGTTCTCGTTCAAATGTGGTTTGATCATCTCTATTAAGTGTTTTAAAGATGATTTATAAATTTAGGTGTCAAGATAGATATATATTTATATAACTTGATAGTCAAATATGACTTTTTTTCCCCATGTTTAGCAGATAATTACATTTCTTTTCAAAAGAAGTTCAAGAACGGAAAACAAGACTGCTTGTAGAAGATTCATGGTGATCGGTGTTCATTTCATTTCAAAAAAGCGGCCATGCTTTCCCAAAATCGGTATGATGACTTAGGACCCACAAGTATTTAGTTTCTGCAACATGTTTGCTATTTCTATACATGTCATCGAATTTTTACATCACTTGTATTCAGGGCTGGGCAGAAAATGTTACAAATCCCGATCCGTCCCGCTCCCGACCCTATCTTTTCCGACCCAAAGTTGTCCCGTCTCGAAAAGTCCGGATTTACTCCGACCAGACTACTTTCGGGATACAGATAGGGTTAAGGGATGAATTTCTGATGAGTCCCATCCTAAATTTTAAATAAAAAAGAAAAAAAAAGTAGTACCAAAATAACATTATGTTGGAAATTTATTTATGAGTTAAATGAAATTAGATATCCTAATAGTTATATTAATTGTTCTTGTTGGTAAAAAAAATTTAACGAAGAATCTTCTAAAGAGTGGGTTGAGACATAGACCCACTACCTGTATATAAATAACCATGCAAGTACAGTACTTGGATAGGGAGAATGAATCAAATCCTTCGAACATACATAAGTAAGCGAACATCAAATCCACGAAAAGGAAAAATACATGGCAAATAAAATAACTAGTAAACGAGACAAAAACTATACATCATGCCCTAATATGGGGAGTCCCCAACCTATCTAATGTTAAAATCCTGCCAATGCCATAGGGTAAATCCCTTCTATGGGAGAATGTCTGAGAAGCTCGCCGAGCCCATGCCTGATTGGCCATAAAGTCAGCAGCCTCATTTGTCTCTCTAAAGACATGTGGAACCAAGATATCGTGTAACGAACACAACTAACGAATACAAGTGATACTGTAACTACGCTCATAAGGACCAATAGTCGTCAAAGTAATCCAAGATGATAATGTCGTCGAATCTGTCTTAACCTCAATATGTTGAAAGCCCAAAGATATCGCTAGCTGAATGTCTAAAATGACCGCCTGAAGCTCTGCGTAGATAACCGGTATAGGGCCTAAGAACTTGCCAAATTCCCCCCAAAAAAGGATGGGCCCATATCTAACGAACCAAGTCTAAAAAGGCGGGATGTCTAGTCCAAGCATGAAGAAACTTTAACCGAGACCCGACCCCCCCCCCCGGAGTGCCAAGTTCGAAAGTCAAAAGCATGCAAGTGTGGTCTGAACCAGAACGTCCCAAAAAAGAGACGCTAAAAGCTCCAAAAGAGAAACCCCAATGGGGGTTCATGACCACTTTGTACAAACGGCCCGAAGTGGACCCATTTGTTCAAGTATAGGGGTTGCCAATAAAGTCGGCATCCTCCAACCCGCATGCTAGCAACTCGTCGTTAAATGAATCTACGCTAGCATGACACACTGGTCTACCCCAGGAATTTCAGCATGAGCATGGACAACATTGAAGTCTCCCCCCAATAGCCTAGGGAACACCATCAACAAGATGTGAGACATCGATCACGTTGTCCCAGAGGGACTCACGACTCTCATGAAAATAACTAGCATATACGTAAGAAATATAAAAAGGGCTAGGTACCGACGAATGTCGAACACTACAATAGACAACCTGCCTATGTTTGCTAACACCAACAGGTCTATTCGATTTTCGGGATATTTCGCTAGTGGCATCATGAGGGCTCTTCCATAGGTCATGTGCGTGTTCTAACAACATGTTACATTTTATGGATTGTTTAGAAGGCGCGCAATGCCCACAGATTCAGCAACGAGGCCCGAGATGAGTACCGACATGAGACTGTAGTTTCGAGGATCATTTCAGACCTTCAGTTTCTAGGCATCGTGGTTGGTTTCCATCCATGATAGGTGAGAGGAGACACAGACGTTAGTTTTGTGTCCAACCTCCGGGTCATTTCTCATAGAGCTCGTCCCATTCGTTTAGTTTCTTGGATCCGACCCACGCCGGGGAGGTTCAAACTAAACGTGGATGAGTGTTCAAAGGGAAACCCGGGGCTTTCAGCGGCAGAAGGCGTTCTACGAGATCACCAGGATTTTATTTTGGGGGCTTTTGGAAAGTTCTTAGACCAGAGACCGATCATCTATGCAGAGCTTCAGGAGGTCTTTTTAGGTATTCACCTAGCAGTCTCTCTGGGCTTTCAACATATTGAGGTCGAGACAGATTCGATGACAGTATCTTCTTGGATTTCTTCGAAGACTCTTGGTCCTTGGAAGCATAGCTACACTATCTCGCATATTCGTGGGTTGTGCTCATTACACGATATCTTGGTTCACCACGTCTTTAGAGATGCGAATCAGGCAGCTGACTTTATGGCCAATTGGGTGTGCACACATCGGGCTTCACAAACATTCTCTCATAGGCGGCATTTACCATATGGCATTGACGATATATTGACCTTATATAGGTCGGGGACTCCCCATATTAGGACCTGATGTATAATTTTGTCTATTTTACTAGTTTTTCTTTTGTCATGTATTTTTCATTATCGCGGACTTGATGTATTATTGTATATACTCAGAGAGTTGGATTTTATGTCCCCCTCCCAGTATTGTACTTGCTGTTGGTTTCCGTGTACGAAATAACAATTAACAAATAATAAAGGACTAAAAGATTAAATAAACAAAATAGTGTAATTTTTATTAATTCAGAATTGAAACTGGAATTAAAGATTACAAACTATACGTACTGAATAGTAATTAAAACAAACATTAGTCATATCATTATTAATTAATAATCTGACGGACTGAATTGTATTAAATAGAAACTGCCGGACTGGAAAGTATAAACTTAACAGCCGGACTGTTCTGATTGAAAATTAAATTACAAGACTGAATTGAAACTATTCTAATTACAAAAACTAGTTATAGAATTGAAATTGTAGAACAAAAACAATACTTTAAGGAAATTACAGAAAGTAAAAACAGAATTGAAAATTACAGCTAAGTACATCAAATTAAAATACTGAAATAAAAGGGATATAATGTAATTGCGGAATTGAAAAGACGAGGCGACTGTTAAACAGTCTGCCATTAACCGATATTCGCCGAACCACCTTAAGTTTCTAGTTG
Source organism: Primula veris (assembly GCA_963682055.1). Taxonomy (NCBI): domain Eukaryota; kingdom Viridiplantae; phylum Streptophyta; class Magnoliopsida; order Ericales; family Primulaceae; genus Primula; species Primula veris. Next base: position 33,168,648 of record OY821746.1, on the reverse strand, counting down.
CATTGGCACTTAATTCAGCAATCGAAACTGCTGAATTAATGGTGCAATTATTCTCATTTAATTGCATCAGTTACAAGCTTGCTGAAATTTTGGGGACTGTTTTGTTATTATAAATAAACTCTTAGACTTTCCTGGAATCAAAATCGGAACCTTCCCCAAGGCCCAAAGCCCCATGCCCCATGCCCCAAGCCCGCGACCCATGCCCATGACCGAGACCAAGCGAGCGCGTGCACGTGTGGTGCTCTTGTCTACACACACCTATGAGACTACCCACTATTACCACTCTCTAGTAGTGAATATCTATATAAACTATTCAAAATAATTTTTACTCTTTGATGTGGGATAAACATTTGGATGGCTTCCCCACCCCTTTATTTTCCCACTCTCTTCCCAAATTCCATATTTCGTCTCTCCATGGTCCAACTTCGGAGCCAATTTCCATTCACACTCATTCACCGAATAGGTCATGCGATATACCGTTTCGAAGCTCGTCATACGAACTACTCAAACCATTTGAGTACGGAGTCTAAACTTTAGATTCTTGGTATGAAATTTGACCAAACTTTTGGACTCGTGATCAATTCAAAAAACCCCATGAAACATGGTTTTTTTCCAACACTTTCATGGTTATTTATATAAAGGTAGAGGTCTATGTCTCAACCCCTTTTGAGGTTTGAAAAAAAAGAGTACAAAATGGTCAGACCAAAATATCCATATTTCCCCTGAATAGAAGCAAAACAATGATCCAACCCTAAGAAAATACGTAACGGATCCAAATCATCGATGCTAAGGAAAGACTCCATAATACAAACTAGAGTGAGTCTATAGTCACGAACGAGCTTCTTAAGCCATATTTTTGCCAAGAAAATGCTATAATGTATCCAGATTTGACTCGTCTCACATTGTCCACCCTAATCCATCTGAGATACTCGAATACCGAAATGCTTCACATTGTCCACTCTAATCCATCTGAGATACTCGAATACCGAAATGCTTTGTGACGTCTTGCTGCGCTTTATATATATCTGCCTACGTGGGTCCTCGTATTTTTGCTCAACTTTCTTAACTTCCTTATAAGCATCTTCACTAATCTATTCAAGATGAATGGAATATGCTTTAAGTTGAGAGACGATACTAGTTTTCATAACAATAGGTAGCAATTAATATGCACTACAAAAAAAGGTTACAATCAGAACCACCAAATCTCTTAGAAATTTGTTACTATATGATAATATTTGTCAGTAAAACTTAAATCCGTCACCATGCTGTCTCCGATTAGGGGGTTGGGAAGTCAAATATGTCACTATTTCCGTCTTCGATCTAACCTTCTTTGGTAGAGATGGGAAAATGTTGCTAGTCATCATGACTATTTAAAAAAACTTTTTTATATTATCCACCAGGTAAAAACATCATAAAATAAAAGGTGAAACAATACATTCATTCAATTCACTCTGTTGGAAATGTTACAGAAACTCAAAAAGAGCAATGATACAACAGGGAATGGAAAGTTAAATATTCAAAGTTTCAAACACATATTCTCCCATATGGCAACTAATTTTACGTTTTTAGGAACCTTTAGAAGATTCATCCGCTGCAGGTAAATCATCATCGTCATGGTAGATGTTTTCTACCATATTCTGCCAGATCTGAAGAATATTATCTTCAGCCAATTAAGTATCCACCCAATCTTCTCGTGCATTCCATGAGTACTCTGAAATTTTACTCATATGTGGGTCATCTTCGCATGAATGAATAGCAGCTAAGGTGGGTCATCTTTGCATCCTCTAGAGTTTGTTCTTTGTCAATCCTGCTAAGATCCCAGACCATAAGTCTCCTCCCAGGACAGCAAGAAGCTAAAATATTAGTCTCGTTCTTTGGACTCCATCTAACTTGAAACGCCTCCTCTTTGTGACGATCGAAGGTATGAAGAGCAGTAAAAATCTTCCATATATCAAATAACTTCACGGTCTTATCTGTGGACCCAGTTTCCACAACCCATTCATTGAAGGAACTGAAAACTAAGCAATGAACCTGGCTTTGATGAGCCATTACAGATTGGATAGGCTTGGTATGTGATGGAGTGTGGAGATCTCAAATGTGGAGATATTGGTCATCACTAACAGAGCCAAACAAGTATTCATGTCTCATATGCCACGCTACATCTTCTACTACACCTTCATGGACCTTAATTATTTGCATAGCATCGAAGGACTTATTATTAGGCATCGCATTAGTGTCCCACAAACAAATTTAGGCATTATCATAGCCACTCAATAAGTGACCCTGCTTAAACAAACTCCACGATAAACCATATCCCTCTGTGTTATGACCCCTCAACCCTAAATCTGGATTACAAGTTCCATCTAGAGGAGGCTTAGATGAATGTTTGGTATAATCGAATACATATACTTCTGCACTGACGGTCTTGGTGGCAATTATAGAGGGTTTTTAAGGTATGTAACATGCCCAGTTTACTTCCCCATCATGATTTATTTGCTGAATGAAGGGCAATCTATTACTATTCATAATCTTACCTTTGATAGTAATAATAAATGCATTACATAAATTACCGTTCAGTAAAATAAATGGGTGAAATTAAAATATGGAGTTAAATTAGTTTTCTTTTTGGTAACTTTGGTTTTCCCAAATTAATGTAGAAGCTCAACATTTTTTTTTTGTAGAAAAAAACTATGCAATTGGTAATATATACTAATATTGTAATTTATTCAATAGATGTAGTTAATAACTATTAATCACTATTTTAGTCTTTACAAGATTACTTAGTCTATATGGATCATGTATCTTAAATAATCCTCATAATTTATACATTTATAGTTTTTAATATAAGAGAAATTAAAATGAAAAATATACTTCAATTAAAAAACTAATTTAACTCCATATTTTTGTTAATTTCACCCCTTTATTTTTACTAAACGATAATTTATGTTTTTCATTTATTAGTAGTTTTATTATCAAATGCACGATTATGAATAGTAATAGACTGCCCTTCATAGTGCGCATCTAAATCAGGATCGTCCAATGGAAAGGTCCATATAATTCATCAAATAAATGATGATGGGGAAGTAAATCGGGCACGTTTTATGCCTCAAAAAACCTCTATAATTGCTACCAAGATCGTCAGTGCAGAAGTATATGTATTAGATTATACCAAACATCCATTTAAGCCTCCTCTAGATGGAACTTGTAATCCAGATTTAGGGTTGAGGGGTCATAATTCGGAGGGATATGGTCTATCGTGGAGTTCGTTTAAGCAGAGTCACTTTTTGAGTGCCTCTGATGATGCCCAAATTGGTTTGTGGGACATTAATGAGATGCCTAAGAATAAGTCCTTTGATGCTAAGAAAATATTTAAGGTCCATGAAGGTGTAGTAGAAGATGCATGTAGCGTGGCATATGAGACATGAATACTTGTTTGGCTCTGTTGGCGATGACCAATAACTCCACATTGGGATCTCCGCACTCTATCGCCTACCAAGCCTATGCAATCTGTAATGGCTCATCAAAGCGGGGTTAATTGCTTAGCTTTCAATTCCGTCAACGAATGGGTTGTGGCAACAGGGTCCACAAATAAGACCGTGAAATTATTTGATCTTCGGAAGATTTCTGCAGCTTCATACCTTCGATCGTCACAAAGAGGAGGTTTTTCAAGTTGGATGGAGTCCAAAGATCGAAACTATTCTAGCTTCTTGATGTCATGGGAGGAAACTCATGGTCTGGGATTTTAGCAGGATTGACGAAGAAATAACTTCAGAGGATGCCGAAGATGGCCCACTTGAGATGCTATTCATGCATGGGGGTCATACGTGTAAAATTTCAGATCACTCATGGAATGCACGAGAAGATTGGGTGGCTGCTACTGTGGCTGAAGATAATATTCTTCAGATCTGACAGATGGCAGAAAACATCTACCATGACAATGATGGTTTTCCTGCAGAGGATGAATCTCCTAAAGGTTCCTAAAAACTTAAAATTAGTTGCCGTATGGGAGAATATATGTTTACATATTTAGCTTCCTATTCCCTGTTGTATCATTGCTCTTTTAAGTTTCTGTAACATTTCCAGCAGAGTGAATTGAATGATTGCATTGTTTGAATTTTTATTTTATGATGTTTTATCTAGTGGATAATATAAAAAAAATGTTTAAAAAACCATGACGACTAACAACATTTTCCCATATTAATAGCTACGTATTGTTGTGAAAACTGGTCCCCCCTCAACTTAAAGCGTATTCAATTCATCTTGAATAGATTAGTGAAGATGCTTATAAGGAGGTTAAGAAAGTTGAGCAAAAATACAAGGACCCACGTCTGCATATATAAAACGCAGCGAGACGTCACAAAGCATGGACGGTTTGGTATTCGAGTATCTCAGATGAATTAGGGTGGACAATGTGAGATGGGTCAAATCTGGATACATTATAGCATCTTGTTTTTTGCCAAACCCATTCTTCGAAAATCCATGGTTGTCTAAAGCACTCATAATTGATGAATATGAAAGGACGAGAAAGGGTGTGGGTATGAAAATCGAATGGAAAGAGAGAATGGTTAATCCTGATGAATTTATTATTACGAGTAAAAGTTGAAGGGCACAAAGGGGTGGCCCCAGAAAAAGCATTCTTTAGCAGGTTTAGTAGGAGTGAAAGTATCAAATTAAGGACGTTTGGGGTTCGTTTTTCTTTCAAATATTGTTAATTTATGAGACTAATGAAAAATAAAGATAGAATTAGTTCTACTTGCTTAAAAGCTTAGTGTTTATTTTTCGATTTATTCTTATTAACTTCAGTTATTTTACTTGTCTTGAATTGTGTTTTTCAATGTAAGAATTTCCTTGGATTCAAGTTGGTAGTTTAAAAAAATAAATTAGCTAGTCGCCCCTCGTCAGCCACAAAAGGTCCGGCACTAAAAATGTTTTAGGGACAACAAAATTATATGCACGCGGCTACGCTAATATATCCACACCTTAGAGTTTTTTTAACATAATGAATTATCCTTTACAGCCATACTTCACCACAAATAACAAAAGTCTTACACAGATGTATCCGATATCAAAATTCACGTAAAAAACAGAAACCCCATGGGGTATAATGTTGAAAACAACCCACTCCAAATTTGAAATGGTAACATTTCCATGGTTAGAGTGGTGTTTATAGGTATAGCTAGCTATCATAAGAATTGAACTTCGGATGTTTTCACTAACTGCTGAACTTGTGATCTTCGATCCTACATCCAAGATTTCAGTTTTTAGTTTTGGAAATGATAAAACCAACCAGGAAAACAGGTATACTCTCACGATTGCATCCCCTTAATTATAGCGGATTTTAATTATACAGATGTCTGTACGAGCGCATATATAATTAATGAGCCCAAATTGTACGTACAAGTCTCTTGGAGGAGCATCATGTCAGGAACCAAGGTCCAGGTAATGAAATGTGGTTTCCAAGATGAATTCCAATAGAGACGAGACGATTCAAATACAACCTTTTTCTCCTTTATAGATTCAAATACCAATAGAGGGTGGGAATTTCTCTCTCCTCTCTGGGCCAGGAAAAAACGAAAATGAAGAGGCAAGAAGAGGATCGTGGCGTTATTACAGAGTTTTTACATATGTGGTCCTTCTAATTGCTGCGTTGTCTAATTAAGTTTGTGTAATTTTGGGTTCTCGCAAGTTAGTACGTTAGTTATATTTATTTTCATTTTGATTCACACTTTTGGGGAAGTTGTAATTGAATCATTTGTTTATTTTTTGTGGGATTTTTCCCCCATTTTTTGCAATAAAAAGCGGGTTTTCCCCACCAATTATATATATAAAAAAAAAGATTTAAAAACTAATGTGTAGAAATTTAGTTTCATATTGAAGACATAAATTGAAGGCAATATAATTGCTCAACACACTTGCAAACATTTCTCATCTCTCTTAATACCCCCAATACAACTAATTTAGTTAGAGATTTGAAACAACCAGTACTGAACCACCTATGTTCAGAGAGATTTGGCTACAAGAGCCTTATAAAATTCCGAGAGGCCTATTTTTGGCGAACCTGTGCCAAATTCTCGAAGAAAATGATTATTTTTAGCGATGCTACACACTGCAAGCTTGTAAGATTCAGGGATAAACATAAAATAAGTCACTGAAATTATTGTTTTCTTAAAGCTTAAATTTGATGGATAATTTCTATCTTGTTATGTCGTTTTAGTATACTTGACTGTCACTTTTTTAAAATTAGTAGACCTCGTTTTCAATAAGTTGAAGTATTTATGTTTTCAAATTAGTATACCTAATCTTCTTTTTATAAAATAAATTTAATTTTCTGATATTTTTTTTAGAAGTTTTTTGTTTATTTGAAGAGTAATGCTTCAGAAGGTTAATAATTGTATACTTTTAAAATTTTGTTTTAAGAAAAGTAAAAATAAACATTTTTGGTGATTATTACTCCACTAAAAAATACATTAATTGTTTCATTAAAAAGTTAAGGTCGAGTAATTGTTTTTTGCACACCACCCCAAAATCCTCCATAATTCTAAAAAATACATGGCTGCTACTTTATTGCAAAGTCCTCCATAAATGAATAAATATTTGTAATTACTGTTTAATGCAAAGTCCATTAAGTATATTCTACATTAATTGATAGGAATTTTAACTTGACTTTGCGAAGATAGTGAGAGAATTAACCGTTATTCATCTTTATCATATACGTCAACCTAAAATAAAATCACTATTTAATTCCTACACACTTCAAATTTTGTTTTTTCCTCTTAATTCCTATAATCTAGAGTCAAAGTTTTGAAAAACTTTCAACCAATTTTTTGACTGTTTTTCTTTTATAAGCAACCACTTTTTTACTGTTACAAATATGTATATGCATGTTTTTCTCTCTCTTTCCATTTCTTTTATTGTCAGGGCTTAATAAAGCAGACAAATGAATAAAACTTTGGAGGAGCATCTAATCCTCCAAATAAAAGCCCTAGAACGTGAGGTAATTATATATATATATATATATATATATATATATATATATGTGTGTGTGTGTGTGTGTGTGTGTGTGTGTGTGTATTCTAGTAAGTCAGTATATAAGAAAAAGAGTAGAATTATAAAATATTTTAATTTATTTCATCATTCTACTCATTTATAAAGGTCTAGTATTTTTTATAATCTCACCTTTGTACTTTTTTTTTTTTTTTGTACATGTGCTTATTGGATTTAGTAAAGTGATTCGTTTTACAAATTATATAATATACACGGTTCAAAAAGTTTCCTTTTTTTATCATCTTTGGGCTATAGATGGATATATTAATATAACACATGTTCATAGATATTTTGCCATTTCCAAAAAAAAAAATAAAAAAAAAATGGTGGAATTTTTTGTTTTAATTGTGATCATGGTTTACTCAGGGAAGTTCACATGTATAATTTAATGGTATATTCATCTGAGTGATCTAACCTCTAGGATCATTTAGTAAAAATTGATTCTAGACCAAACCTAACTTCAGTATATTAATATAACTGTTGTTCTATATAAAAAAAAATCTTCTTCTTTTTGGGAAATTAGCCTGAATTAAACACCAGAGCAGACCTGCCAGAGCAAAACAGGCCAAAGTAGTAAATATTACAAATAACCTTAAAGAGCTGATTCATTTATAAATTAAGAGAAAAAAATAGGAAAATTACCTAACAATGTTTTGAGAGCTAACAAATTGTTGAGAGACACTCCAGGAAGCTCGAGAGTTTGGTAAACCTTGTAGAAATAGCACCAGTAAGAAAACCGATCAAAAGACAGTAAGATCTCAGAACTTGGTTTTTTAATACAAGAGTTCGAGAATATATATATAAAGACTTCTAAAGCCATACTTAGCCAACCAGCAAACATAGCTCCCAAAAAATGGTCCATCTGTTGAAATTATAAGTTGTTTGGTTTTATTTGGTCCATTAGTTTATTTTTGTTGGGCTAATAAGTTTTTGGGGCTTCTATGTAATTAGAATAAGCTAGCCCAATTTCTAGATTATTCTACAAGTTCTAAAATTATCTAGAATAGTCCTTGAGTAGAATATTATAAAAAAATATGCTTAGAAAATTCTAGAGACGATTTTGGACCGTCAGATTGTTTTGATCTCCACCGTTGTTTGTGGTGGAGAAATAGTATAAATAGGTGGTACTTCCACCATTTGTATAACAACCAAAAAAAAGAAGAAAAAATATATATAAAAAGTTTTTTTCCCATTTTATATTTCGGTTCGTGTGTTTTCGTTTTTAGCCTTCCCGATCCCTTTAAATACTTTCCAACAGTGGTATCAGAGCCTGTCGGTCCCAAAATGGCCGGAGGTATGACCCCCTTCATCCCCACACTTAAGAAGGATTTTTACGATAATTGGAACATACGAATGAAAGTGTTCCTCGGTTCCCAAGACGTATGGGAAATCGTAGAGAGTGGGTATGACGAACCTGGAGTAGGCGCCACCCAAACTCAAGCCCAAAGGGAGACGTTGAAGGAATTGAAGAAGAAGGATCGGAAGGCTCTCACCATCATCCATCAAGCTTTGGATGAAGTGATGTTTCAAAAGGTGGCGTGTGCAACCACGAGTAAACAAGCGTGGGATATCTTGGAAAACTCTTTTAAAGGAGTTGACAAGGTGAAAAAGGTTCGACTACAAACCTTACGTGGTGATTTTGAGGCGTTACGTATGAAAGCCTCTGAATCGGTTGACGACTATTTTTCTCGAGTTCAAACGGTCGTCAATCAAATGAAAAGATGCGGAGAAGATTTAGATGACACTCGTGTTGTCGAAAAAATTCTACGGTCTTTAGATTCTAAGTGGGATTATATTGTTGTGGCCATCGAGGAATCTAAAGACGTAGAATCTATGACCGTGGATCAACTTTTGGGCTCGCTCCAAGCCCATGAAGACAAACTCAACAAAAGAGTTGTCAAAGAAGAGCCGCTCGAACAAGCTCTCCAAACGAAGTTTAGCATGAACAAGAAAAGTTTTGACAACCCGAAAAGCCAACGAGGAAGAGGCCGAGGTCAAAGTTATGGCCGAGGTGGTTACAACTATTTCGAAAAGGAAGAAAGGAGACAAAACTCTTACCCGACGAGAGGCCGTGGAAGAGGGGAAAATTTTAATCAAAGTGGGAAACCGATGTATGATAAATCTCAAATAAAATGTTATAATTGTCAAAAATTTGGTCATTACGCTTCAGAGTGTAGATCCGGTTCTAATAAAGTTGAGGAAAGGTCCAATTTTGCTAAAGAAAATGATGAACGGTCTACACTTTTATTTGCGCATAAAGGAAATGAAAATGGAGAAAATAATACGTGGTATTTAGACACGGGGGCTAGCAACCATATGTGCGGAAATAAAAATATATTTACCGAGCTTGATGAAACGGTAAATGGGGATATATATTTTGGTGATGAATCTAAAATTCCGGTAAAAGGAAAAGGGAAAGTTTTAATCCAATTGAAAAATAGAGAAAATGATTTTATCTCAAATGTTTATTATGTGCCAAATATGAAATCTAATATTTTGAGTTTGGGACAACTTTTGGAAAAAGGCTATGATATCCATATGAAGAATCTTAGTCTTTTATTGCGAGATAAAAATGGAAATTTGGTTGCAAAAGTCCCGATGTCGAAAAATAGAATGTTTTCGTTGAAAATAAATAATGGTGGGGCTAAATGTTTGAAAGCGTGTTTTAAAGAAAAAACGTGGCTTTGGCATTTGAGATTTGGCCATCTTAATTTTGGGGGATTAAAGTTGTTGAGTAATAAAAATATGGTGAAAGGTCTACCCCATATCGATCATGTTGATGAACTATGTGAAGGATGCTTGTTTGGAAAACAACCGAGAAAAAGTTTTCCGAAAGAAGCAAGTACAAGAGCTAAAAGGCCGTTAGAACTTGTACATACAGATATTTGCGGCCCTATTAAGCCAAGTTCTCTCGGAAAAAGTAATTATTTTGCCCTTTTTATTGATGATTTTAGTCGAAAGACTTGGGCTTATTTTTTGAAACAAAAATCCGATGTTTTTGATGCTTTCAAAAAATTTAAAGCACTTGTTGAAAATGAAAGCGGCCAAAAAATAAAGGCTATGAGATCGGATCGAGGGGAAGAATTTACCTCGAATGATTTTGAAAAATATTGTGAAGAAAATGGAATCTTTCGTCCTTTGACGGTTCCTTATACCCCACAACAAAACGGGGTTGTTGAAAGAAAAAATCGATCTCTTTTAAATATGGCCCGTAACATGCTTAAAAGTAAAAATGTTCCAAAAGAGTTTTGGGCCGAAGCGGTTGATAGTGCGGTTTATCTATCGAACCGTTCCCCGTCTCGAAGTGTTTGGGGTAAAACCCCCGAAGAAGCATGGAGCGAAAGAAAGCCGGTTATATCTCATTTGAGAGTTTTTGGGAGCATTGCGTATGCTCATGTCCCGGACCAAAAAAGGTCCAAACTAGATGATAAAAGCGAAAAGTTTATTTTCATCGGTTACGATTCGAGGGCGAAAGGCTATAAGCTATATAATCCGGACAATGGGAAATTTGTCGTGAGCCGAGATGTTGAATTCGATGAAGAGGGAACATGGGAATGGTACAAAACGGATGAAGACTATGATTTTTTCCCTTATTATAGCGATGAAGATGATGAGCAAGTTGAAAGAGAAGAAGAGCCAAATACTCCACCTTCATCACCCCAATCACAAGGCCAAGTATCCCCGATTGATGAAAGTTTGAGCGAAAGACCACCGCGTTACCGGACCTTACAAGAGTTATACGAGGTAACCGAACCTATTGATAATATTACTCTTTTTTGTCTATTTGCGGGGTGTGAACCTATAGGTCTTGGAGAAGCAATGCAAAATAAAAATTGGAGGAATGCCATGGATGAAGAAATGAACTCGATAATAAAAAATGATACATGGGAATTGGCGGATTTACCGAAAGGCCACAAAGCTATTGGCGCTAAGTGGGTTTATAAGGAGAAAAAGAATGCAAGAGGAGAAACCGAAAAATATAAAGCAAGGTTGGTCGCAAAAGGATACAACCAAAAGGCCGGCATCGATTATGACGAGGTATTCGCTCCCGTAGCCCGTCTTGAAACTATAAGATTTTTAATTTCTTTAGCCGCTCAAAATAAATGGAAAATAAATCAAATGGATGTGAAATCGGCATTTTTAAATGGCAACTTAGAAGAAGAAGTTTATTTGCAACAACCACCGGGTTATGAAATTAAAGGGCATGAAAATAAAGTTTTAAAATTGAAAAAAGCGCTTTACGGTTTAAAACAAGCCCCCCGAGCTTGGAATACTAGGATTGATAAGTATTTCCAAGAAAATGATTTTATAAAATGTCCCCATGAGCATTCTCTTTATGAGAAAATGGATAAAAATGGTGATGTGTTGATTGTTTGCCTTTATGTTGATGATTTGATTTTTACGGGAAACAATCCAAAATTATTTGAGGATTTTAAAAGGGTAATGAGTTGGGAATTTGAAATGACGGATATTGGGCTTATGTCGTATTACCTTGGAATTGAAGTGAAACAAAACGAAAAGGGAATTTTTATTTCGCAAGAAGGTTATGCAAAAAATATTCTTAAAAGGTTTAAAATGGAAGGGTGTAAGCCGATAAATACGCCGGTGGATTGCGCTACAAAGTTGTCGAAATACTTTGAAGACGAAAGTGTGGACCCAACATTTTTCAAAAGTTTAGTTGGAAGCTTACGATACTTAACTATTACGAGACCGGATATTTTGTATGGAGTTGGTCTTATAAGCCGCTATATGGAAGCTCCAACTTTGATGCATTGGAAGGCCGCGAAACGAATCCTCCGTTATATAAAAGGTACGGTTGATTTTGGGTTGAATTATTCGTTTTCTAATAATTTTGAGTTGATTGGCTATAGTGATAGCGATTGGGGAGGCGATATAGACGATCGAAAAAGTACTAGTGGATTTGTTTTTTATATGGGGGATACGGCTTTTACTTGGAGTTCGAAAAAACAACCCATCGTGACACTTTCTACTTGTGAAGCCGAGTATGTTGCCGCTAATTCGTGTATTTGCCATGCAATTTGGTTACGAAATTTATTGAAGGAATTGGGGATGCCACAAAATGAAGCGACAAAAGTATTTGTTGATAATAAGTCCGCGATAGCCCTCGCTAAGAATCCCGTGTTCCATGACCGAAGTAAGCACATCGATACGCGCTATCATTTTATTCGTGAATGTATTGAAAGAAATGATGTTGAAGTGAAGTATACGAAGTCCCAAGATCAAGTTGCGGATATTTTTACAAAGGCGCTCAAGTACGAAGACTTTCGAAGATTGAGAAATTTGCTCGGACTTACCAAACAAGCTTAAGGGGGAGTGTTGAAATTATAAGTTGTTTGGTTTTATTTGGTCCATTAGTTTATTTTTGTTGGGCTAATAAGTTTTTGGGGCTTCTATGTAATTAGAATAAGCTAGCCCAATTTCTAGATTATTCTACAAGTTCTAAAAGTATCTAGAATAGTACTTGAGTAGAATATTATAAAGAATATGCTTAGAAAATTCTAGAGACGATTTTGGACCGTCAGATTGTTTTGATCTCCACCGTTGTTTGTGGTGGAGAAATAGTATAAATAGGTGGTACTTCCACCATTTGTATAACAACAAAAAAAAAGAAGAAAAAATATATATAAAAAGTTTTTTTCCCCTTTTATATTTCGGTTCGTGTGTTTTCGTTTTTAGCCTTCCCGATCCCTTTAAATACTTTCCAACAGCATCTGCTTCTGCCCTAATTGGTTAAGTAACTAGCTAGAGTATCAAATATAGAAGAAATAACAGTATTTATTTGGTATACCAGCTAGAGTACCAAAAATTACTTTATTTACATTGATATGTTGTTTTTTCAGTAACCATTGTTGAATGATACATTTTAGTAAATACTCCCTTCTTCTTAACAAAAGTAAGTGATCCATTCCTGAATTTATGAATACTTGTGAGGAGTATTAAAATTTAATTGATCACTTATTTTGGGACGCAGAAGTATATAGCCAGTAAGAGGGAAAATTCAATTGTAGAAAAGAACTTCTTATCTGATATTTTTTAAAGGATTTTGAATTTTTATCCTTTTCTTTGATTTTACGTTGTTAGACTTAAAGATGTATTATATTACTCAATTGTGAAAATAATATTTCTTTCCTAACAGCGGTCATGAATGAATGAGTTGGGGCAGTCGCCCATATGCGAGTATGGATTAAATAACTCTCCAGTTCGTAGATCAAAATTTGATTATTTTTTAGTATAATGTTTTATTGAATTTCCTTAGGGGAATGTTTTTATATTAATGATGTAAGTATTGATATTATATTTCTTGATTTTTTTCTCTTAGTATATATTTTAGTGTATTATATCTATTTGTATAGACTAGCCGATATGAAGCAATTTACATTTGACCTTTCCATCAAACTGCTTCGGTAACTATAAAACGTTAGTTTCTGGACAAGTGAACTAACAAATAAATTTTGAAATATTGCGAGGGTATACATAGTAGGTGGTCTACCCATGTTTATGTTGAAATTTACAGTTACATTTCTAAATAAAAACAAATGCGCGAAAAGAAAACCTTATCTTGATAATCAAGACAAAGCCAAAACTGGATAAGTATTTATGAATTCTTCTATAAGATTTATGTGTTGACGCCTTGGAGTGCGTCTTAGTTGCAATATTCTCTTGATTAATTTATAAGTTAGCGAACTGTTGTAAGGCATTAATTTTAAGCAATTGTTCGACTTTCTTATCCCTTTTTGGTTAATTTCAATTATGTGAACATTCCATACTTGAGATGTGAACTCTTTGTATTTGTTTATGCTTCATTTTGGGGTTCAAATGTTTTTTTTCTTCAATTGTGCCTCATAGGGGTTGATCGATGAAAAGTTACACCTTTGCCATTCTCTGAAGGAGGTTAGCGGGCCTTTTTTTTTTTTAGAGTTGATGCACAACTTCCTCTCTGATGTTCGAATAGGCTTACTTGAGATGACAAGGACCCTGTATGTTTTTCCTAATTTTATCCCATGGTTGTTAAATTGACTCATCTTAGTTGTTGGTCTTTGCAATACCAGTTTCTTTTCGGGTTTTTTGTAGGAATGAACCAGCTGGTGTGGATTATAATCGTGTGTTTCAGTTGTTTATCAAGCTTAAAGGAAGTGTAGGCTGGTATTTTTAATCTATCCATATTTTTTTCCTTTTTAACTTTTACTATTTTTCAGTTTTCACTCTTGAGCGAATTAATTAACTTGTCTAAAGATAAATCATTGTGATGATCTAGGTAAATGATATACATGTATATCTAATAATTATTAATTTTTTTCTTTTTGAAAAAATTATAAATTTATAATAGTTCACTTTTAAGTAATTTTCTAGTCTTTCATTTATAAAAGGTTTGCATCTGTTTTGCAAAGAACTAAGCTATGAATAGACATTCTAGTATTGGCAGTTTATTGACTTATTCCATCCAAGGTTCAGTATTTAGGTAATTAATTACTCAACTTCGATGCAAACACTTTACACTCTCCGTCTGCAAAATACTAGCGGGGCTAAGAGTCAAGAATCTGGAGTGCTGGAATTCCAACAGAAATTCTGGGGTGCTTATATGTAAAATATATGTCGGTTAGTACGGTTTTTGATAATAAGAGGACAGTTGTATCCCCTACATTCTCCTCTGGACGGAGTCTCTCTTTTGCTATACACCTGAATTTTTTCCTTCGAGGAATCTAAAATAACATGGATAATAGGGCTTAGTGAATGAGAATCTGCAATTTTCTGTTTTCTGTTTATGATTCTAAATTTTGATTTCCTAGCATTGGCGCATGCAAGATGGTACTTTCATGTTCGTCACTAGAACGGGCTATTAACATCCGATCAAAGGAAGCGTAAGTATTTCAGTAGCTGTTTAAATACAGAACCTGGTGTATGATAGGAACCAAATAGAATATGATCTCAAGACAATGAAATAGAAAAATGATCTATAGTAGAAAGAACAATTGGTACATTCTATCAGAATTCTGATACTTCTTTCTAAAGCTAATGGCGTTTTAATGTAAAAAAAAAAAATGCAGGCATATATTTCTCTATTTCCAGAATTAAAAGACACGGATAATACGAGTATTATCTTTGTGTACTTACCCAAATATGAATTTCGGAAAAAAAAAGTTATTAATCAAGTGTTTCAAATATATATAAAAGCATACTACACAATGTTAATTTAGGTATATTTCTACGACGAATGTCTTTATGACTTCGTCTATTTTTTGTATATCTGGCCTTTGTTGAGGATTTTAAACTGATGAATTTTATTTCTCAGGTGCATGTCTGCTTTAGATATTGTGAAAGATGACTTCGCCAAATTGAGACCCAAGTTTGAGACATTAATCCAAGTAAGTACTTTTCTTATCTGCCTCTGTTTATCGTCTAATTAAGCTCTATTATTACACATGAAGAGTGTATGTGCATTCTGTCAATAATTATATCCATTAGGCGATTAGGTCCAAGTTCACAACGAAAAATTGGCTACCCTATTGAATGATTTATTACGTGGGATTGAATATAGAAACACCAATACACACAAAGGACTCATTTTTAATGTGAAAAATAAATGCGGGTAAATGTGGTAATCTTTCTTTCTATAATTGATTATCATCACAACCTTGATTAATTGTCGATTTTTTACGGGTCTTGGACGCAAATAAGCCCTCGCTAAAGATTTGTTAGCATGGAGTTTATCAAAATTACACTTAAAAACAAGCAATTAATTATTGGCAAATTCTTAATTTATTATGTTAAGAAAATTAATATACAATTATTTCAGTAACCATTACCGTGTTACAATACTAAGAAATGGTTCCTATATATTATTTCACAATAAGAAGATAAATATATTCACTTTCTTTTCGCTCTATGGCGTAAGGGAACTTGTATCAGTAATTAAACGTTGTCTTACGAGACTGTTGAATGGTTAACCACAAAGGGATTGGTTAATGGTGAAACTATATGATATTATGGTAGAAGATGCGTTCTAGTTTTTAAGCAAACCTCAATTCAGGTATGAATTAAAAAACAAAAATAAAACATGGTTTCAATCAGAAAAAAAAAAGTTATTAGCTTAGCATATACATGAACATGAACCTAATTTTATTTCCAATCTAAAGTTTTTTTTTTCCTTTTATTCCAATTCCTGTTGAATTGCCCTTCATGCAGGTGGAAACGAGAATCATCACTCATATATTATAAGTAATCTTTTGAGTGCAATTTATCAACTTTTTTTTCCGTGGACTTGGTTTTGAAGATCTATCTGAGTAAGCGATTCTGGGGGATTGTTCTTTATATGAATTTGAGTCGAAGGTTTTTTTGTTTTGTTTATCTTGGTTCGTTTTGAAAACTATATGATTGATAATGTTGTAAAACCTGTAAGAAGTCATATATTTCTTATTTGAGTGGTTTCTATAATCTGTGGATGCTCAATTATCTTGTGTTTTTCTCAAAACTCAAGCTTTTTTGTAAAAAAAATTCTAAACTAGTCCAATGTGTAGGACAAAATTGACTGAGAGAAGCAAGAAATTACTAACTAAATTACAGTAAAACCTCTATAAATTAATAATGTTGTGATCGTATGAATTTATTAATTTAGTGATATTAATTAATCGATAAATTAATAATTATTATTTTAAATAGGTTTTATCGATTGGACAATTAATGTTCAACTAGCGACAATGGCAAATTGTTTTCAACACTGCAAAATTCGTTTGGTCGATAAAGTTTCAATTATAATTTAGATGAAACCACTATTATGTAAAGTATTTATGAACTTTAGAAAATGATTGATGCTCTCGATTATCGTAATAAAATGGATGTTAATAGCTTGTTGGATTACTCATGTGAAAATGATACATGTTCAGAGTATCATACCTTAGAATAATTTATGGATATATCTTTGGAAACAATAAAGAGGATGAAGTTGAAGATGATACAGTGCTTTTAGAACTAGTCAGGCAAAAATAATTAATAATATCTATCGCATTTAGAACTCTTTATACTTTTTTTTTAGTGCAGTTTAAAAAGATTACACGAGAGTTTTTGAATGCAATTAGAAATTTTATGGATGAGAATCAATTAGATTTAAATTTTAAAAAGAACCAAACGACTGTATAATCATATTTCACTAAGTCGTCCTAATAATGTTTGTTAATTTCAAAAATTATTAATTTATGATTTTGGCGGAACTAATATTTACATAAAGATTTTTTGAAAATTTATTATCTTATTAATTTATCGAAATTGGTGATTTTTTACACTCGTCCAAGGCAGGATCGGAGAAAAGTATTATTTTAAATAGTTTATTAATTTATCGAAATTGATGATTTTTTACAATGGTGTAAGTCAGGATCGAAAAAAAGTATTATTTTAAAAAAATTATTAATTTAGCGCAATAGTAATAATACAGTTAAATGTGTTGTTTAATTTCGAGGCATCGGCTACCTATTGTTTTAAGTATTATGTTAAATGTTTAGAATATAAGTTGACTCCACTAAAAACTCCCATATGTAAAAATTAAGACAAATTTCTTGTTAATGTTTTCTTTTAATACAATACTAGTTCTTGATTTTTTTTGAAAATACTAGTTCTTGATGATATAGACCATATGATGCTAACAGTAGTCAAACTGACCCAACTAGTACCACTTAAAATATACTACAATAAAAAAACAAACAATTACTAATCTAAATCTAAATAATTGATCACCATTTTATTTTGTAACCTAAAAATTATTGACCACTTTCCTCTTTTAGTAAATAATCTTTAAAATTATTATTTATCCTCTACCTTTTAAACGCAAAAATTTTTATGCCGCAGTTTTTGTCTTTTTGTGGGCATTATTAAAACTTCGTAAAAATAATCTTCACACTATTTTAAATTTCAACTATATTAAATTTCAGGCTTCTTAAAATCTATTAATAAGGTATGGAGGTAGTTTATTTCATAATAAATAAGCCAAGGGCCGATTCTGTTACACTAAGAAACGTTACCAATCACAAAAGTATGGCAAAATCCATATACTAATAACTCTCTTCTTTATTTTGACAAAATCCATATGCATATGATTCTCCTCCTTGTAATATAAAACAGGTTTATGTGATTGTCTTTTTTCTAAAATCTAGTCGAGATTAAAATTTTGTTGTGTACCTATAAAAATATGCCTATATGTTTACAGCAACTCTCGAGTTTTCATATACTACCCTTCTCTCTTTCTCTCGATATGGAGTCGTTACTACACTACTCCGTCACTATACTTTCTTGGGTTGTAGTTTTATACGTATTTTGGGTTATATCGAGTTTTGTTTGGTTTAAACCGAAAAGGTTAGAGAAATTTTTAAGGCAACAAGGGCTTAAGGGAAACTCTTATAAGATTTTATTTGGAGATATGAGAGATCATGCTAAGATGGTTAAGGAGGTTACCTTGGCCCCTATCCCTCTATCCAACGATATTTGGACCCGTGTCTATCCAGTAGTTCACCAAGCTTTTAAGACACACGGTAATGGAAATTCATGTAATGATAGTTAGTTAGTGGTAATTACTGATTGAATCAAGTTTTATTAAAAGAAAAACTGCATAATCGATATTTTAGACAGTAATGAAATCAAAGTTCTCGGAAAGTCACACAAAAGGGCTTCCCAGGAAGCATCAAATGTTACATTTGTCGTTACATTTCTATAAAGATAGTTTTAATGCCGATAATCCATTTAGCATTGAAAGAATTTCCATAAGATCGTCCGAATAATTTAATCATAATAACTAATAAGCAAACCTTAAACTTGTAAATATAATCACAGTCTTGTTTTGAGTAATGAATCCTGTCATTTCTTGCAGAAAAGTAACTTCTATACAAATTGTAAATGTTGGTGACTTCTTGTGACTTTCAATATTAGACTTAATATAAAGCTTTTATTTTCCAGGCAGAAATTGTTTTGTGTGGTTTGGACCAAGACCAGGACTAATAATTTCCGAACCGAAACTCATTAAGGAGATTTTGGCTAAAAATTTCAAGTTTCAGAAACCAAATATGGACCCATTAATCAAGTTATTACTCCCTGGGCTAGTAGATCATGATGGAGAAAAATGGGCAAAGCATAGAAAAATCATTGACCCTGCCTTCCACATGGAGAAATTAAAGGTTAGTTACAACTTTTCTATAATCTAATCCATTTTTAAGTTCTTTTTCTGCTAAAAAGTAACATTGTTTATCCTCCCAGCTTAATTGATTATAACCGAGTTTGCATTAGGTTGACCAGCTTAAAAACTGAGTTTTTCTTCATTTTTGCCGTCAGTAAGCTGGATTCTGGATGAATCTAGTTCTTGCCTATTTGCTTTAATATACAGTCAAACAAACCTAGCTTAATTGTTAAAGATGGAACGGCTTTAATTGACCAGCAAAAAACCCGAGTTTTTCTGGACTGTTGACCTGGAATAGCTAGAAGATTTAAGCTGGATGAACCTAGCTTTATCCTATATTTAACTATACTGATTAATACTTCAGTGTAATTAATGTTTTCATTTTGCTGGTTTAGATTGTTAAATCCATCACTTACCCTAATTGATATCATGAAAAACTCTGAATCACCATCTTATTTACATCTTCAGTAATAACAATTTCACCATCTTAAAAACGCAAAAATTGACGGCATTAAATTAGCAGAAAAAGAATACAACGTAATAGCTGAACGTAATAAACCTTGTAAACACATCTTTTAATAGCATCTCCATTCACCACTTTCATGCTACTCAAATTTAATTTTTTGTATGTTTTAATTTTTATTTGTATAACAAGAACTGAAACACCTAATATGCATCAGTTATAGACTATTACAAAGCTAGCATCAGGTGATCAGTAAATTTCACCTACAAATGCCTGCAATAACTTGATTAAACCGAAAACTATCCTTAAAATTTCCATATATATTATTAATGTAAATAAATATCTTCCCTTTTTTAAATAACAGCTCATGGTGCCAGCGATCCATTTGACATGCATGAAGATGTTGAACAGATGGAATAGTTTAGTTTCAACAGAAGGAACCGAGTTAGATGTATGGCCTTATCTTCAAGCTTTGACAAGTGATGCGATATCACAAACTGCTTTTGGTAGTAACTATGAACAAGGCAAGAAAATAATTGATCTTCAAAGAGAACTATCTGCCCTTATAATTGGATCAATAAACTCCATTTACATCCCTGGATGGAGGTATGATAATTATTCTACTACGATATGTTTTATCCAAATTTTTACAATTTCTTTTATGAACCTAAAATGACTTCTTCACCTGGTTCATGAACAAACTGAAAATTAAGCTAATTCATAAAAACAATAAAAATTATAGTAAAACTAAAGGGACATTAATATCTCTGTTTTAAAATTCGCGCTACATAGCGCTATATAGCGCGAAATAGCGCTTTTTTGGTAAAAAAACGCAACAAAAAATTACGATTTTGGGTGGAATTGCGCTAAAATCGCGCTATAGGAGACCAAAAGCGCAAAAATCGCGAAATTCTGGACCAAAAGCGTAAATAGCGAGTTAAAAAAAAAACAGCGGATCTAAATAATAAATATATATTGTGCAATTTTCATAAAAGTGTCTACAGTCCAGATGGTTAAGACTCTGCTGTAATTTCCAGCAGACCTGGGTTCGAAACTCACCAACAATAATTTTTTTTTTGATTTTTTTTTATTACTATCTAATATAACTATATTTTTTTATTTTTTTTTTGTTATATATTCTAAAGTTTAGTGTATATTTAGGCAAAAAAAAATACACCGCAAAGCGTTATATAGCAACGCTATTAGCGCTTTTAGCGTTTCTGTCAAAAAAACGTTACGATAACGATAACGCTATTTAAAACAACGATTAATATTAGCTTCTTTAATATCCCATCACTTATCTAAATCACTATGGTTTTGGGTTTTAAAACATTGTTCAGTTTATATATGTGATTATATGTACAGGTTTTTGCCAACGAAAAAGAACAAAAGGATGAACATAATAAAGAATGAAGTGAATGCCTCACTAATGGATATCATCAACAAAAGAGTCGAGGTAATGGAGAAAGGAGAGAGTGGCAAAAACGATTTATTGGGTATATTATTGGACTCAAACTTTGACGAAATTAAGAAAAATGGAAATAGTAAGAAAGCAGGGATGAGTATCGATGAAGTAATCGAAGAATGTAAATTATTCTATTTTGCGGGACAAGAGACAACCTCCTCTTTACTTGTTTGGACGCTGATTTTGCTGAGTTGGCATCAAGATTGGCAACAACGCGCAAGAGAAGAGGTGTTACAAGTGATCGGGGATGACATGCCTAATTTTGACAGCTTAAGTCATCTTAAAGTTGTAAGTATTGCTTGTTGTAACCAGTGTTACATATGACCTTATTTGGTTTCAGCCTATAGGCTCTTTTTCTTTTGCCTCCTTGTTTGAAGTTTTAAACTGTGTTACATATGAAACAGCTTAAAAGATGAACCCTTTTTTATCTCAAGATAATCTAACTTATTTTCTTTAAAGCAGCAACCAAACAAGCCCTGTATACCTTGCAGTGTTCTCATATATTCCACTTTTTCAAATTGCAATTTGCGAGTATGGTACATTTTGAGGAAGTCAAAAGATTAACCATAAATTCGGCTTTTCACATTACAGAACTCCGTCGAAGTAGGAAATCGCCTCTTTTGTGATCTAAATTTCAAGAAAATATTTTCTAGAAAGTAAAGCTGTAAATATAGACCAACCTTTCGTAAGTAACCCAAAGGCGATTTGATATGGGATATACCAAGGAACCAAAAAGCAATTCTTTATGATTCGAAATTGTAACGATGTGTTTTCTTAATACCTCTTTACAGATGACTATGATTTTATATGAGGTTCTACGGTTATATTCACCGGTAATTGGGATGACTCGAACAATATATGAAGAAACGGAACTAGGAGATTTACGTATACCTGCCAAAACTATTTTATTTTTATCGACAACAATTCTTCATCATGACCCCGATTTATGGGGTGAAGATGCAAAAGAGTTTAATCCAGAGAAATTCGCAAATGGAGTATCAAAAGCAACAAAGGATAAGTTGGGGTTTTTTCCGTTTGGATGGGGACCTCGAGTTTGTATCGGACAAAACTTTGCAATATTAGAAGCGAAAATGGCACTTGCTATGCTATTGCAACGTTTCTCTTTCGAGCTTTCTCCGTCTTATGCTCATGCACCATTTCACATATTTACAGTCCAACCACAATATGGTGCTCATTTGATTATTCGGAAACTTTAGTGCATTTGTTGTAATTATGTGTTACATTATGTCCGAGTTGATCTTTGTTTTGATTGAACTCGCAGGTTTGTACAAATCTAATAGTTTGTTACCATTGTGTTTTGTTTTCTTACAACCGTTGTCGTGCATGATAGAATTGGGGCCTTGTATGGTTGTAGCTTAGAAGCTTCAAGTTTTGTTTGTTCAGCTAAAGAGTTGGGACTTTTTTTTGAAGAAAGACTGAAATTAGTTTGATCAGCTTAAAGAATGACCTTTTTTCCCCCTGAATAAGCAGGAGGATTTACATCCGAATAAATCGAGCTTTTTTTTAATCCAATTTACATGCTTAAAAGCTAAAATTGAACAAGCCTTCTAAATAATTTGAGCCCTTATCTTGAGCATGACTGCATGAGTGATAACGCATAAACTCGAACCCATCGGTTACACACAAAATGTTGTAAGCACGAGATAATATCCAGCTTCCATTAAATCTTAAATCATTCGTCATAACTAACATTGTGAATGTGTAACAACTCACATACTTGCTCTAAAGAATTAAAATACCGGTTTAGCTTACATGCTTGTGATGAACCAAAAACAAAAGTAAAAACTAAATCATCTCAGCCTGCCTCTACTGTACTTTGAGGGATTAGTCTTGGCGACATCAACCGTAATCATCCACCCATTGATAATCTGCAACCACCATTTTCCAAAAAAAAACAATATTAGCTTTTTGCAATTTTGTGTCTTTTAAGAAAATAAGCCAACTCGCGAAGCTGGGACAAAAGTAGGACTCGTTCAATTTTGAAATTTCAGCTCTTAAAGCAAGGAAAAGGCTCGGTCTTTAAACTGGCCAGCCAAAAGCGGTACGATTTTTGAGCAAAAAATAAATAAATATTAGACTAAAAGCTACAAGCTTACAACTCAAGAAGCCCTAGCAACACATTATTAAGAAAACTAAGGAAAATATCTCCATGCAGCACTAACCTTTCCATTCATCTGCGAGAGAGCTGTAGCTGCAGACTCCTCTGTGGTATATTCAACAAAGGCATAACCCTTTGATCTTTTCGAGATTTTGTCCATTATAATTCTAACTGTAAGAAGGTAAAAAAGGTTGAACAAACAGTCTGATATAATCAACTTCTTTAAAATAGTTATAGGTTATTTTTGTATGGATATTAAACATACCCTCCACAATCTCTCCAAATCCCTCAAACGCCTCACGCAAGGTTTTCTCAGATGTATAAAATGATAAGCCTGTCAAAGGAAGAAAAATAAAGTACATATAAACAATAATCTAGGACGAAAAAAATATAACACAAGTGAAATAACTATAAAGTGACGTGTCTTTAATTTAAGTTCTTTAGTAGTTTTGTCCTTGCGATATCAATTCGACTGGTGAAACAGCGAATAACTGGAAAAACATAAGAAATTTTATACGGTCATAGAAACTGAACACAAAGTGAAAGATTCCACATTACTCTTACTCAAGTGAAATGAAAATTTTCAGATTAATCTTACTTCTTGTTGAAAAAAATGTCACATACCAGTTATGAAAAGTTTCCTTGTTTTGATATTTGCCATTTCATTTGTCGCTGAAGGATATGAAGAATCCCCTGAAAAGCATCATATTTTAAAAGTGAGCAAGCCTTCAACAAAATAATACAAATGCAGAAAAGGGAACAGGGTGGATAGAAATTTTAAGAGAAAAACATTCTCTACTTAGACAACTGTCAACTGTGTATTTGTATAGTTTTCACTTACCACCAAAAAATTGGTCTACACAAATAAAATTATTGAAATTCAAATACTTACGCTCACTAAGAAACTATCAAGCCCACATAGCACGTAAAATCTGAAGTTACAAAAGTAAGATGCATTTTTTTCTCCAAATGTACACTAGAAAGCTAGACAAGTGATACTTAAAGTAGATTAACCATCAATCTTGATCCTAATGACATAAAACTGGGTTTCTTTATAAAATGACAGTATTTCTTCATACTAATTAACCTTTATTAGTTGATTCCTGAGGAGAATACTCGGTCTAATCAAGACAGGGCGACCTTTGTTTGGGTAAAAGACTATACCATGTTTGTTAGTAATTTAGGACTAAAGATATTCTCCCATCTAAGCTAGTAAAGAACAAATGGGTAAAAGAGTACAAATAAAAAGCCAGGGAATTCAGGCCATATCTATCCTTCGCAGAACACCAATATCATAACTACCAAAACCGGAAAAAAATGAATAATAAATTTGTCCATGGAAATAGTAGTGGACCTTACATGAAAGAAACATAATATTTAACCTACAGAAAGTTAAAGAGTATGATCACGAACCTCCATAAGCCTTATCTGTAGATTCGAAGTTGTTGTCTAGTTGAACAGATAGAACACCAGGGAGACCTGCATCAAGTAACTACGATATCCATTACTTTTACAGGAAATATAGGAATATGAAGATTTGTAATGTTACTTGTTGATACAGACAAATTATGAGGTCGCATGACAATTTGCTATGAGTCTAGATTATGTCTTATAACAAAGGTTAGATAATAGCTGATTATTTGACATGTTATTTCCCATCATAACAAGGACATGACACAGCAAAAACAAGGGTATAATATACCGTTCTATACCCTTCACTATACAGGTAAGATAATGAAGGATATAGAACAGTATTGTGCCAAGATAATAATTTAATGTACAAATTTAAATAATATCAATATTGTGTGAAAAATAGCGGTGCAACAAGGTAACAACTAGATCATGTACTCTTTAAACAGTTTTTTCATATTGATCACGAATTAGGGGAGGAAGAAATTTTTATCTCTGAGCAGAGGACTAGGGAAATTACAGTCTATCTAAAAAAAAAAAATTATACTATTCTTGAATCAGATAGGATATATTTTGTGCATCTCTATGATGGAAATGTATATTGATGTATAAATTGGGTCTTGTTGTAATGTAACTCATTCTTCAAAGATTCTATTGAAACTCAAAAACATTGTTATATGATGTGTATTGATTCTATATTTGTTTCAAAGCCCTTCCAAAACATATCAAGGGCAACATTAGACCATTCAATATACTGACCTGCTAGTTCCTGAGCACAATCCTCATCTAGTTCGCAACAAAACCCAAAATTCGATTGCCAAAAAACATGATAAATACATATTTGGGCATCTTTGTGACTGCAAATTTAGTAACCATTAAGAAAAAATTAGTAATACAAAAGCAGAAGCAATAAACCAGGTAATATCAAAAGGTAAGTGCGTGCAATTAACGCAATTTAGAAGAATTTCTGTTTTTCCTTCAAGTTTTTCACCATCAAGTGTCTCATAGCTTACCATCAAAATATTAACAAAAAGCCAAAATTAATTTCAAAATAAGAAAACATCAAATTCGATTCTTAGGTATAAGACGTAGTTTAGTACCTACTTCCCCAACACCTTGGAAAGGACGTCAGTACAATGATCAACCAATTGAGCCTTTGAAAAAACTTCAAATTCCGGCTTTTCTATTCGTACAAGCCAGTGCTTAGTGTTTCCCAGCAGAAATAGAAGAGAATTTCCCGTAATTACGTTCAATGAAGGACCAGATTGAAGTTCTAAAGAACCATAGTCTTTTTCTGTAGAGCTATAATCTGGATCGGGCTTAACGGATAATACATTTGGTAAACCTGTAAATAATGCACCAAAAGAACTTCAAATGTATGATTTAAATGCAGATGTTAACAATAGCCATAAGGTAAGAATAACAAAGGGTGTCTTTTTAACATCAATTTAACAAACATTCCAAAATTCAATCGCCTTAGATTCTTAATTCCCAGTACAATATGGCATCCTTTTCCAAGGTAACTTTTGTGTTCTAACTCTTTATCAAGATGAAAGCAAAATTGTTTATGCTAAAGCACATACACAAACTCAGCAGTTCAAGTCTACATGAAGACAGGAAAGAATATTTTGAAAATAAGTTTCCAAATTAGTTTCCTGAAACCACCATCAGCATAGGAAATCAGACACTGAATATGTAGTCAACAAATTGGTTATGATTTTTATATGTCACCTAAACACAACTGAAATTATCATCGTAATGTGGAAAAGAGCCCATAATAAAGATTTATACTTACGGGCAAGCTCAAGAGAAGTTTCTTCATCAATATCACAACAGAAACCGAAATGGGTATCAAATGAAGCATTATATATGCACATCTGGGCTTCTTTTTCACTGCACCAGACACATAGAAAACATTAAATGAAGTTCTTTCAAGTTAGCTTTCTCTTTTTTTTTAATCGGGTCTATGGACAGCTTGTGTGCACTGCCGACTTCCAATAAACTCTAGTGGGTAGAAAACCCAAGGCCTTACATGTTTAAAGGCCCCTATGGTTTAATGTGAAAAACTGTTTTCATATAAGAAATTGTTTAAATTCTCTAACTAAGTAAAGGTCAAACTTTTTATAATGTTATTAGCTATGATGCTGAGAGATATATAAGCTGCTTATCAAGATTTTCTAATAGAGAGAAATTGTCTATTATCTACAAATAAAATGCTGAACTTTTTTCAAGATGCTATGATCTCTGGAAATATGCAAAAGTTTGAATCTTTACTGACAGGGTATAGATGGCAGGTCTTGACAAAAGCGTTAGTTTCGCAG
Source organism: Primula veris (assembly GCA_963682055.1). NCBI lineage: Eukaryota > Viridiplantae > Streptophyta > Magnoliopsida > Ericales > Primulaceae > Primula > Primula veris. The sequence continues at coordinate 33,141,651 of OY821746.1, read as the reverse complement.
GCTAACCTGCGAGAGGATTATTGCAGTTCCTGGACTTAATTTTCTTTACTCTATCATAGTATCATTAATGTAATCTATTTCACCGGAGAAAGCAATATTATACTCCTAGTTTAGTACCAAATTTGGATGTCAAATAAAAAGGTTGGACAACTAATCCAGTAATCCCACAGCACAATCCAATGCACAAAATGAAAGCTTAAAAAGGACTAAGCACAAGTAACAAGGATTCCGGCATAGTAATACGACACAAACACAGCCAATGCGACCAAACTATGGATAATCATGTTGCAAGAAATAAACGAAATATACATTAATAGCCGAATTTTGATAACGAATCGATTTACATGTTTCGGTGCTTAGACTCAATTTTTACGATTGCGGTTATCAATCCTGTATTAAAAAAACTCAGTTTTTACCTGACCAACCAAAAGCAATTCTACTTCTTAGGATACAAGAAATTAAAATGATCTTTAAAACCAATGAAACAAGCCTCAAGAAAGGAAAAAACATCAAATGTAAAAATATAGCAACAATATCTCTCAAAATTACAGAACTAACATTACAACCTAATTTAATTTTGAAAAATAAAAAAATAAATTATCGAGTAATCATTAAGCCTGAATAAAGAAAAAAACATGAAATGTAAACATAGCAATATTATCACTCAAATTACAGAACTAATGTAATTTTGAAAAATCTACCATATTCTTGAAAATAAAATAAAAAAAAAACATAAAAATTAATTACTAAAAATTAAAACCCACCTGCCCAAAACAGCCTGCAATGTTTGAACATAGTAATTTATTATTTGGGTTTTAGTAATAAACCCTTTTGGAGGAGTATCCATTTTCACAACCCAATAATTATTTTTAGCTTTAATATTTGTAGACAAAATTGGTTCATTTGTTAAAGTAGAATATTGGGTAGAATTTAAATTAGAAGAATAACAAAGGGGGAGAAATTTAAGTTTAGTTTTGGGTTTAAAATTGAAAATTTTAAGTGGGAAAATTATATTATAAGAGAAAAAAATAGAAGATTTTGTGAAAATGGTTGATATTATAGAGAGAGACATAGCTTTTTTATGTTTTAATTAAAAACCTTGGCAAAATTATTTGTGTGACTAAAAACATTTTATCCTACTTTTTTATAATTCTTTTCAATTTTGTTTGTTTTTATTTAGAGTTTAGACCCTGTTTTTAAAAAGAAAGTTGAAAATAGTTATTATAGTTGAAAGTCTTATTGTTGGGTCTATGAAGTTTCAAATGTTACAGTAAGAGTTCCCATTTTAGGAAAATGACATGTTTGGTCAGATTTTCTTTTTCAATTTTGACCATGTTTTAAAGAGCAAGTTCAAAAATATACTATATCATAGTTGGAAGTGTTGTTGTTGGGTCTCTGAATTTTCAAATGTTACAGTAATAATTCCTATTTTAGGAAAATGACATGTTTGGTCAGATTTTCTTTTCAGTTTTGTTTCTTTATTTAGACCCTGTTTTAAAGAGCAAGTTCAAAAATATACTATATCATAGTTGGAAGTGTTGTTGTTTGGTCTCTGAAGTTTCAAATGTTACGGTAATGATTCCCAATTTAGGAAAATGACAGCATTGGTCGATTTGGACTCTTAGTGAAAGGTGTTGAGCCTTGTTTGAATGTAGCTTTAAAGAGAGAAATTATAAGAGCTGTTAATTTTGTTTGCTTATTTAGAGTTTAGACCCTGTTTTTAAGAGCAAATTCAAAAATAGTTATCATAGTTGAAAGTGTTATTGTTTGGTCTCTAAAGTTTACAATGTTACAGTGATGGTTCCTATTTTAGGAAAATGGCAGAATTGGTCGTTTTTGCAAAAGGTGAGGCTTGTATGAATGTAGCTTTTAATCTCTAAATTAGAATTTACTTCTTTTTATAAGTTAACGAGCATTTTTTAGGTGAGATGAAGAGCTCGCTATTCCACTATTTCTGCTATCTGGCCCTACAAATTTTGGACAATTAGCTTAACGAGCCCACTTTTTTCCGAGTAACTGGATAAGTATGTTGTTTCCCCTTAAAGTGTCATCCAAACAACACCTTAACATGAGGATTTCTTTGTAGTTGAAGATTAACTTGAACTAAACTAGCTTGATAGAGTTTTATACTTAGAAAAGTGATTGTAATTTGTTAGATTATGCTATAAAATGTTATAAATGCATTATACTGTATATAGAGTTTTAAACTAAACTAGATTAGGCTAACAAGCGTAAATAAGACCTTTCACCAATCAAGACTTACAATCAACATAAAATCCTATTAATCAAATGAATAAAACAGCCAAATTTTACATAATTCAAATACGTTAATACTCATCGGCCTCATTTATTTCCGAAAGTAAATACACAAACCTCCGTATTAGAGTAAATATTCTACAGGCAGGGCCATGCTACTTGTATAAGACACTCTTCAAGGGCGCTATATTTCAAAAAGAGGTTCATAGAACATGAGGAGATATTAAATTTCATTTCTCCATTTAACCCGGTAAAGTTGCCGCTTCATCTTCATCATCAAGTTCCTGCTCCACACCTTTAACCTATATTACATATTTGATATCGATCAATTATTGCAAAGTTGCACATTTTCAAATCTTAGGCTTTAGAGCTGATACATTTTCGGTACTTATAATTTTAGTACGATAGAGCCTGTCCACAATCATATCATATTTTCTGGGAACTAAATTCTAATCCTTTCTTTCAATTTGCTATTTGTGCTTCATTCCTTTACCTCAAGTTGTCAGTTGTCACACATCAGAATTCATTTAGATAACAACATTTTGCATTTGCATCAACTTTTTTAATAAACCCGCATAATCAAAAAACACGATTTTGTGACCAAGACTGAATATAAACACACGGAAAAGAGGTTGATGATTATATGCTTTCGCAACATCTGCAGGAAATGTTTCTAGTAAGCAGTATGTACCCTTACCCTTACCCTTACCCTTACCCTTCAAGATAGACAATAGGCTAGACTTTCAATAACATTTATCTGACACACAATGACATAAAACAGCATAAAAAAATAGGTACAGGTACCTCAGGCACATAATGCATTAGCATATTCTCAATGCCGGATTTAAGGGTCACCGATGAGCTAGGGCACCCACTGCATGCTCCTTGCATTCTAAGCTTCACTATTCCTGAATCCCTACAAAATTAGAAAAGAAAATTACAAGTGAAATTAGCAAAATATTTAATCAGAAGACATTTAAAAATAAAATCTCACAAAGTAAATAGTTTAATTCAGCTTCCAGTGAGTAAGACGTTGTTTAAGCGCAAATAATATACATACGTATCAAATCCACAATACTCGATATCCCCTCCATCATCTTGTACTGCAGGTCGGATACGAGTTTCCAATAGTTCTTTTATCATAGCAACAGTTTCTGAGTCGTCCTGTAAAACCGAGGATGACCAGATATCATTAGTACAATATTTTTATTTTTAAACTTCCAGATAATATTTGGTATGGGTTTTAAATGGTTTTTGGAAAAAGTACATCTGTAATCTCCGTAGGCTCCATGTATTTATATTTTATAGTATGAAAGGGGAATATAATAGTATAAAGGGAGGTGTTTTTAGGATGTTCCTAGACAATGTAAAGGAAATTAGGAACGCCAAACTCATTTTGGCCAGAGCTTATGATTCGACGTTAGGAAAGGGAAACGAAACATAATGAGATAAACCTTCAGACTTAAAAACAATGAAGTCACCACCAATATGTGAAAAAAGCGGCAACTATTTAGTCCCGGTTTCTCTTTGATACCTTACTTTCTATATTCTACGCATTCTGACATTCCCTAATATGTCATCTAGATGCTACAGAAGGTTTAATACTTGGCAACTTGCAAAACAATTACACGGTGGTAAACAAAGAAAAATAGTCACGTTTTGTTGTGAACCGAATAATATGAACACATAATTCCCCAAAACATATACTCCGTTTCAAACATTTACAAATATATATGATTTATACATCATTTTCCGCACATGATTTTCTTTGGTCATCATAAAACCTTTAAACAGTTAAGTTTCCACATTTCCATCTACTTACAAGTCATTTAAAAGTATTCTAACTAGTCTTTCTAGTTTCTACAACATAAAAAAAGATTATGATTAATACGAAAAATGAAGCTAAGTACCATCCTTTAGCGTATTATAAGTTTTTACAATATTTAGACTCTAGACCCCTAATCCCGAATATGCATGGGACATATGTTGTCTGTGAAAATTAATAAAAGGCAACGCCACTTGCTCTTTTCTGAGATGTTTACATTCTTTCAACAATTTTTAAAACTACCGACACCCGCAAATTAATGGCACAAAAAAGTCATCATCACTATGAACCCCATTGATTTGAGCTTAAACTTATCATCATATCCCCAGTGACTGCTTTATGGAGAACAAGTTAATAACCCTACTTGCAAACTCTAACATAGATATTAAATCCAGCAATCAAGGGTGGACAAGAGGTCCAACTGCTTGCTTGTTCTCTCTCTCTCTCTCTATCTCTCTCCCTCCCTTTTCCCCTTAAATTTTAAATTTCTGGTTCAAAGGTTACAAAAAGCTCATCTTAAAATGAATTTTCAGAAAGAATATGTTTCAATAATTGCAACACGATAAGAAATTAAACAACAATTGACACCATATCCTTTGCACTACTCAAACAATGGACTGTAAGTGATCTATTAGTTGACAAAAATGCAAACTGTAACAGACTTGAAGTGCTAAAGTAAGATTAGATAAATGCAAAATAAATGATGAATAAGAAAGTCATTTTAAACCTCTTTAATAGCAGTATCCATGCCAGATGCAGTACTTGAATCCAGAAACAATGGCTTTCCAGAAGTGTAAAAATCCATAATTGCGGCAAAAATCTCAGGTTTTAGAATATCCCAAGGAGTTTCTTCGGATTTTGTTACTGTTACGAAATCGGATCCAAAGAAAACACGAGTGATGCCTGCATTAACCAAACAGCAGATTGTAAAACACCAAAGTATGCAACGGTACTTTTTGAACATATATACAAATACATATGGTATGAAAAATTTCTAATAATTGGTAACCTAGATGAGTGTACGAAGATGTTCAGATTAATTAGTCTCTTGCATATAGTACAAGCAGAAAGAGCCAAAATTGAAACCCTGTGTATTAGGTAATAACATCCAGAACGATGAATAAATTCTATGGTAAAGTTTAATGTGAATTTCTACAAGTCATTGAAAGAGAAAAGATGAAATTTGAGCATGAGGAAAAGGAGGATACATGTGTAAAAGACGGAAACATGTGAACAAAAGTTTTACTCCCGCATGCATACGCGCTCTGATAGGCCTGGGAAAAAACTCTTTTAATTAAGAATTTTTTGAAGGTCATGACTGCATTTGGAATTGATGGAGCTGCACTCTTTTTACACATGAAGGCATATGTTCAAACTCCCAGGCCTATACAATGATTTCCTTAAATCCAATCCAATAAAGCACTATTCATTAAGCTGTTTTATACATTTAGTTGCCACTGCCACATTTCACAATCCCATCAACTAGTGACCTAAGCTAGACGCTGGTCCCTAATATAAATTATAAGAGATTGTCCAACTAGATTCATAAAATCACGAACTTAGCATAGAAGTCAATAAGATCAAACTAAAAAATGAATGAGCAAACAAGGAAACGCTGCGTGAACAGGATCGGCCTAAATAAAAAAGCAACAACTGCTAATTATACAAAAAATAGTTATATAAAAATAACAACTAACGGGGACACATTTATTTGTTCTACTAACCATCGATTCCGTAGAGGGATTTAGCTAGTGGAGAATTCATAGCTGAGCGAGCATTTGGAAAATCTGCACTCCCGACTTCCATAACAGGCTTCCCAGGATAGAACATGAGAGATGCTGGGTTAGGGGTTGATTGTGTTTGGATAAACATCGTTCTCCTCTGCCCTGATTGCAGCAAATCACATTAAATAAAAGTTGCAAGTTGCAACCAAACGATACATCAAAATAAAACATTTATAAGACGCCTTAGAATTGCACAACTGTCATTCAAATATTCAGCATTACCACCATAAATTTAGGAGGGGACTGGCATAGGCTACTACCACCCCATATTATGAAAAATCCTACAAGTCGGCGTATATTTTCCATATAAAATTATAAAAATAGTGGGTTAACAAACCCACTAGATTTTGTTGAAATTTCAGCCACCCACATTTCCGAATCCTAGCTCCGCCAATGACCACATTATTACCGACCTGTATTTATAAATTTAGTAGCATAGCAGTTCCCTTAAAGTCTTAAATCAACCAAATTATCCATAAGAAAACGCCAATGAAATGCCTATAAATTGCTTACCCATAACTTCAAACATACCACTACAACGTTCTTACTTACCTACACAATTCAGTGTGTTTAGCATTTTCCTTAAAGAAAAAAAAAAGTAACAACCAAAACACACTTGTAAGCAGCAATTAAGCTCATACGTTACAGCCCATAAAAAATAAAGTGTATTAAGTTTAAAGCAACGAGAAAAAAACTTGCTTATAAAAAACTGCACTGTAGTGTTTGACACCGCTGTAATTTTTCAGCTTATAAGTGACTTACAACCATCTTATCTATAAGGCATTGGCCATCTATTTTAAGTTATAAGGGGATTTTAAATATAAAAACACATTATATTATAAAATCTTAATTTTTGGAAAATTTAATGTGAAAAAGCTTTAAAAAATCCGCAAATTCCTAGCTTCGCTTTTGAGCTTTTTTGATCCAAAAGCTATAAAGATGACATACAAAACACCTATGAATTTTTATACTCTAAAAGCTAAAAAATCTAAGGAAACAAATTGTTACCAAACATGCACTTAAGCACATCAATTTCCTTACAAAAAATTAAACACCCAATAAAATACAGCTTATAATTTGCAACCAAACAACCCAATATAACAAAAAAAAACACAATGAAACGCTTTAAATTTGAACACCCATTAATCAAATTAAAACAAAGTCCAAAACCCACTTATTATTTACAAAGATAAACAGATTTTATTCTTTAATATACAGAAAATTACCTCCGAAATAGGGCCATATTGGGTTTTGAGTAATTAGCGACGATTTATAGTTTGTTGGAAAAGATTTGATTTGAATTAATGACGTGGCATAGAAATAGCGACGAGATGAATAATCTCGTCGCAAAAAGTCTGATCTTTTTCCGGCGGAAATTCCCCTTCTTATCAACCCTCCCAAACTCTTCATTTTTTTTCTCTCTCTTTATTGATATTTCTTAATTTTCATATTAATAAAAATGAGTGACTTTATATATGTTTTTTAATTGCAAATACTAAATTTTTAAAAACATACTTGGTCGAACTTGCCGTCAACAACATTCATGTTTATAACTTTTCTGCAGTATCTTGAGAATCTCGATAGACTCGGTAGTTAAAAACTCAGATGTGTCAAAGATAAACGGTATGAAATTAAGCTGATTGTGTTGACAGGTATTCTCATGTTTCTCTACCTTCGCTGTCGTTGCAGTAGTAGCTGCGTGACTCCAATATCAAACCCCGTCAAGGGCAAAACGCAGGTAAGATCAACACACGTATATTTACCACTGTTGCAGCCGTAGACAAGAACGTCTACTGGTCTAACGGTAGATCTCCCTTCAGATGGATCCGTAAGAAAGTCCACATGTGCCTTCTTTCTAGCTGAAATTTGTGCTCTCCAAATGATGTCATGCAATACATCTCTAACCAAGTCATGACGATATTTGAATTCCGGAAGGTTACTACAATGGACTACATAGTCATCAAATGAGTCAAGATGAACCATGTGACAAGCCGGACACATTTTCCCAATCCGGTATAGAGGAATCAAAAATCGATATTTGATAATAGGTTTGTATTCTGTAGAGGACATGTTCTGACATACTTATTTCCTTTATTAATAAAAAAAATAAGAAAGGAAATAAGTAAAAGAATATGATTATGAAAATTATGATTTATATTTTATTTTACTACTTTTTTTAAGGGTGTTTTACATTGAACTATGATCGTTATACAAAATTACAAATAGCCCCCATAACATTTTTTTGGTCAAAATGATCATAACCAGGGGTGGGACCGGTTCGATTTGAAACCCGAACTAAACCGAAAATAATATAGGTTTCGGTTCGTTTTGGCTATTTTCAAAAATAAAATCGTATCGTACCAAACTGGTATTTTCGGTTCGATTTCGGTTCGAACTGGGTTTTCGGTTTGAGACGATTTTTTGGTAAATACTCGAAAGTTAAAAGGCCAAGATGATTTATACTTAAAATTTAAAAACTAATTTTATGATATATATATAGTAAATAAAATATTTATGTAGGAAAAATTAATGATTATTAATAAATGTATCAATGGTATATTTTGCTACGAACAAAACGTGAATAATACTATAATATTTTTTCCTATTAATGTTAGATGCATATACTTGTTACGTTTATATAAATTTTTACAATTTAAAATAGTGAAAACATTTAAAAATAAAAGTCATACTCGTTATTTTTTTTTTCTTTTTTTTCATATACGTGAGATAAGTAAGGTTTTGTTTGAACTACCAAACATAATTATTTATAAATAAATGTGTCTAAAAGTATAGTTTTAATCGGTTTACGGTTTATTTTCGGTTTTCGGTTCATTTCGGATTTTTTCAATACCAAAACTATATACCGAAACCAAACCGGATTTCTGTTTCGATTCCGATTTTGGTTTTTTATAAACAAAATCGAACCGAAGGATTTTTTTCGGTTTGGTTGTTTGGTAAAAAGTCCCACCCCTACTCATAACAAAAGATAGTATAAGATTCAATTATTTTGAAACATACATATGTCAAGCTAAATAAAAATTATTCCCTCCGTTCTTATTTAATTGTCGGAATGAATTTTTTTAAAAATTGATCATATAGTTCAAATGTTAAATTTTATGATTAGATTTAAAAAAAATTATTTCGATAATTTTAATACAAATTATAAACCGGTCAAAATTGCATATGGTTTCGTAATGGATAATTAAATAGGAGTATATGAAATACTTACCAATACCGTCCATCACTTTTATTAATACTCATTACTTGCAATTTGGGTGACAAATAAGTAGTATCACAATTGACTCATGGAAATAAATACTATGATTATGAATTATGATTTACATTATATTTTAGATTTTTTGTAACTTTTTTAAGGGTGTTTTACTTTGAACTATGATTGTTATACAAATTGCACCCAATAACTTTCATTAATATAATTTAACATGAACAAACTTTGTGAACAACTCCTGGTGTAGATGGCCGGCCCATTCTTACGCTTTGCTTACTTTATATTTTATGGTTGTACAAATCAAAATTATATTAAAACCGATAGTTATATGACGACGACACTACATAAAAAAAGTTCATATAGCAACAGTTTATTTTTTTAAAACCGATGGCTAATAAAAACACTACATAAATTGTTGCTAAACCGTTGCTAAATTTAGCGACACTCACTTTACCATCAGTTTAGCAACATACGCTATAAATGCACTAAATGTCAAAACACGTAAGAAATATTGTTAACATATAATTTCACAAATTTATTTTTAATGGATGTTGTAAGAATCTAGAGTCCTTGGAAATCCAAATTTCTGTATGGAATACCTACAAATAATCGGTATCAAAATTGTGCTCATATAATACTAATAAAAATAGAAGCAAAAGGCAAAAACACCCTCTTTTTTCTTGAGAAATGCTCAAGTCTTAGTATACCATGGCATTAAAAGCCAAATATACCTTGAAAAAATAGGTAAATTATGTTTTAGTGATTTGGGTTTTGGCCAATTTTAGGGTAAGTAACATAAGTTTTTGCAATTTCGGTTTTGTGACCTAAGTTTAACTTTTGTATTGTTTTAGTGACCTTGCGTCAATTCAGTGGACGGAATACGTTACACGTGCACTCATGTCTGTTAACTACAAAGGTAAAATCTGAGGGTATTTTAGTACTTTTAGCAAGAAATATGTTTTTTTTTTGAAAAATAGGATGGCAGGTCACTAAATTGCTAACAAAGTTAAACTTAGGTAACAAAACCGAAATTAAAAAAACTTAGGTCACTTATCCTAAAATTGACCAAAACACAGATCAATCCTAAAATTGACCAAAACACGTATCACTGAAGCATAATTTACCCTTAAAAAATTGAATAGTTTATACATAAAATGCATGGACCCCTCTCCCTACAATCCATATGACAAAAACAAATATACAAAATTATCAAGACAAATGGTGAATAGACTAAATTATCAGACTGCAATTTAAAAAAATGTGTCATTTTATTTAATCATGCCATATGGAAAGCGTTAAACTGAAACCATGACATATTGACATATACAATCTTTCCAATTTTCATGAATTATATATATATATATATGTGTGTTATTATTACATGTATATATATACCTAAAGTTGTTCTTGCCTTATTGGTACAGTAGACTCAGCTTGAACCTGAAGAAGTCATAATCTTCAGGTTGGATTAATCCAGTTTATTTATCAAGCTAAAAAAATCGGAATATTTTTTGAAAAGCTGCAGTCAGAGATTCATCAAATTCCAGAACTCGGCGGATTAGAATCCATATATCTTACATAAATTTTTGTTTTGATATTATTATTATATTATAGATGAATAAGGGAATCATGGCGGTGTTTTTTCTTGGGTTTTTTGCGTGGGTGTTTCAAGCGATCCGCCCTCCTCCACCTAAGATATGTGGGTCCCATGATGGACCTCCAATAACAGCGTTACGGGTGAAGCTTAGAGATGGACGACACCTGGCGTATGAGGAACATGGTGTTCCGAAAGAAACCGCAAAATACAAAGTTGTTTTTGTTCATGGCTTTGGTTGTGGAAGATATGATTCTGGAATTCTGAAACCGGTATGTTTTGGTAAAACTCAGTCTGTAACTTATCTCGGTGCTTGTTTTGAGTTGTTTGATTGCAATTTTAGGCAAATAAGCTGGAATTTTGGAACAATATCTTTAGATTTCTCTAAATTGCAGGAAATAGCTGAAGAATTAGGCATACATCTTGTAACTTTCGATAGACCAGGATATGGAGAAAGTGATCCACATCCAAAACGAACTGAGAAAAGTATAGCTTTTGATATTGAAGAGTTAGCTGATCAGTTAGGTCTCGGGTCAAAGTTTTACGTTATTGGATTTTCCATGGGAGGACAAATTGTATGGGGTTGCCTCAAATATATCCCCCACAGGTAAAATACTGGCTTTCCTGTCATAAAGGGAAAAGAAATTTCAAGGTTTTAGCTGAAAAATAAAAAGCTCAAAACTAGCGCTCTCTCCAAAGTGTAAATGCTTAAGTTTTTCTGTTTCTCAGAAAGTATGAGCAATTTGTTAAAGATCAAAGCTATAATATCGTAAAAAGTTTTTCATTTTCATTAGCAGTTTGTGTTGTTTAATTTCCAACTAGTATTTTTGAATTTCATTCGAAATCAGCATGCTTTGTTGAGTTGTGTTTCAATATTAGTACTTTTTAAGCTTTGAAGTTCTTGAATACTAGCATAAATTAAGGCTTTTAGCTGTAGATTTACTTTTATGGATGTAATGTAGTATTATGCATACCTCGTACTTTAAGCACGGTCGCTTACGTTAATAGCAAAAACTCTACCAGAATGCTTTTATCCAGACTTCTGTGTTTGAAATAAAAAACATTAAGATTTGAACTTTTATCTATATTCTGGGTACAAACTGCAACTTCATTCTAGAACACTAAATCTTTAACTTTTAATTGCATTCTGGGTGCAAATTTTGCAACTTAACTTTTCACCACCAGATTCCGTGGCGGAATTAGAAAAACTTTCTACGGATGGTGTGAAAACTCGGATAAAGATACATCCAAATTTCCAATATACTGAGAATTCTAATCAGATAGAACAACACCGTCAACTAGCCTGTATAGTTCCTACCCTGATTGATTTTGTATCAATTACAGGTTAGCTGGTGCAACACTACTCGCACCAGTTGTAAACTATTGGTGGCCTAACTTACCTAAAAATTTATCGGAAGAAGCATATAACAACCAACTTCCTCAAGACATATGGGCCCTACGCGTCGCACATTATGCCCCTTGGCTCACTTATTGGTGGAATACTCAAAAATGGTTTCCAAAATCTAGTGTGAAGGCTAAACTTACACAACAAGATCTCGAACTCAAATCTAATATGAATGCAGATACACCGCATATTAAGGTACTGGTTTTTTTCCTGTTTTTTCATTATTCGACCGAGTTGTGATGGTAAAGGAAAGGGAAGAATATGAAAAAATTTGGTATCAACAAGGCGATAACTTTCAAAAACATGCACAAGTATAAGTAAAAAAAAAAAGAATTTCTTCCATCTGTTCTCTAACGTGTTTATATTTGTCGATTTTGCATATCCTATCGTTTTCTTAAACCAATACAGTAACCTATATGTTTTATACTTTTAAACATCTTATAAGCTTTCCATTATATAGTTGATAACGATGATGTCCTTTAGATTTAAGGTGTTTACAAAAGTGGTAATTAATTATGGGGAAGTATACTAGTTAAAAAAAAAAGGCAGTTTCTTGTAAAAAATCGAAAAACGTGAATATGCTGGCATAAAAAACACTAAAATCCAGGGGGGAAATGAAATAACTAGTTTCGCTTGATATATCGTGCTACTGAGAACCTTATACTTAATCGTTAGAAATATTCATAAATTTTTAGTATTGACTTGAAGCTTTTGTGGCTTGCTAGAGTGAGCAAATGAAAGTAAACCAACAAGGGGAATTCGAGTCCTTCCATAGAGAAATGATTGTCGGATTTGGGCAATGGGAATTCGACCCAATGGATATCGAAATGCCTAGTTTTATAAAGGAAGGTGGTTATGTACATATATGGCAAGGAGATGAAGACGGGCTTGTACCCGTTTCGTTGCAACGATACATTGCTAAAAGGCTTACGTGGGCCCAGTACCATGAGGTGGCGGGTGGCGGGCATTTGTTCCCGTATGCAGATGGAATGAGGGAAGCTATATTCAGTACACTTTCACTTGGGAAAGTGTAACTATCTATAAGGCTTGTTTGGGTAGAGCTTTTAAGCCAAAAGGCTTATGTATTTGGCTTCGTCGTGATTTGTACTCTCTAGTCTCTTAGGCCTGGAAAGATATTCATTTAAGCTTTTAAGATGACCAATTATAAGCATTAAGCACTACATTTTATTTCAGAAAAGGAGGAAAGCCATGCTAATGGTTTTTTTTTTGTGAGAAAGAAATGTTTTCCTCTTAATATTACTTTTCCATTGAGAACAAATGATTGTCAAAATGTAGAGTTGTAGTTTACAGGAAAGTAAAAGAAAGTCTACCATTTGGAAAAAAGCCTACATAAACTTCAGTATTATTGTTTATCAATTCGAACCAACAAAGTCATAATTGAACAATGATGTTTCCTATCTTGCATTAAGATTTAAAATTTGTTAAGGGAAAAAAAAACTGAAAATAGTGCGAGTTAAAAGACACTGTACATCATTGATACATCCGATAGATATGTGAGAGCGACTGGCCGACTCTTATCGGTAGTTTATGATTCCATATGAGATGATATCACAGTTTTAATAAAACAAATCAATAGAGAATGAGAGGAATTTACAACAACAAAAAAAATTACAAACAAAGAATACCTTCTAACAAGACTAGTACAAGATCATCATTACTTTCTACATCCTTGTACAAGTCATTTATTCTTCAATCTACAATTTACCCAATGTTTCCACCTTAGGCTCCTTCCTCTTTCAATACATAAAGAATAAATACGCAGCGTGGGAATTTATATGTTTGTCCCCTCGTACTTAAGAGTGTGGTAACTCTGATACAAATGTAGGATCACAGTTTGAATATGATAAATATATCTGAAGAGAGGATATTAGGTTGTAAATCTACGAGGGACTCGAGGAGTTGGCACAGACGCATAACGATCGGATTTAAGCAAAGCAAGACGATCCGGTATTGTTTTGTCAAATAATCTGTTATCTGGATTCTCCGCATAGCACACGTAGTAACATCCTACACAAGCATGTATTAATGCCATGCCAATCCTAGTCTGCAACCACATAAATTATTTTAAAAAACAATAACAAAAGATAATACAAGTGTTTGGTATTAGTGGAACATATTAAACGTGCTGTAATTATTCAAGATAATAGCGTAAAAGTTGACATTCAATCTGATAAAAGAAAGGGTTTAGCAACCCTATATGGCTATACCTTATAGCTATCCACAATCTAGATATGTCTCATGCTACTGAGAATAAGGTACCTTAGACGAAATGAGTTCGGATTTATGACGTTTGGCGTTCTTTTTTCTTTTTCAAATTTCAAAGAATTAGAAGGCAAGGTCATTTGATCCTGAGACTAGGACTAACTCCTATAAGCAATTTAGGCCCTTAACTGAAACAAGGGAGTTACGCTAATTATCTTGCTCACGAGGAGATATGAATATCCGCACTCCCTGTGCAGTAAGTCCTCCAAAACTTGATTACAGAACAGATGAATACAGAAAGCTACAACTAAATAACTTTTTTCTGTTTACCAACCCCATTCATCCATTAATAAAATAAAAGTACAGAAATGTGTGATTATTAAACTTCATTCTCTCAAGTTAATGTAACAGCAACATTGCATATAAATTTTTCTAGTAAAAATCCTGTCATAAAGGCGATTATATGGTTCTTTTCGGCTCATATGAAGCCATGAAAAACTAAATGCTGCTACCACATCACTAATCTTTTAAATTTATGTATGTGTATGGAGTTATTTACAGATTTTTACTCTTAAGTTAATCAGGTTAAGATTCTTTACACCAACCTATAAAACTGAGCAAGTATAACACTAATGTCCTTTTAATAGTATATTTTAGTACACTTACTGTAAAAATGTACCAACAAGGAACAGTTTAGTACCCTATACAATACACTTTTTTCAACTTAGTACCTTCAACTACCAATTCACTCACTTTCTGTTAAGAAAATGACGGAGAAGGTACTGAACCGAGTGATTTTGATAATAGAAGATATTAAATTGGATTTGCCATAGTAAAGGTACCAAATCGAAGACAATATACAGTATAAGGTATTAAACTGTACTGTGTATGTGTAGATTTTCCATGCATGCATGAATAGAGTAAATTACAAATAAGGAGAGGTACGAACCATGAGGTAACCGATGAAGAAGGCTAGGAGAGAGATAGTGGCGGTGAAGCCCTCATGAACCGTAACGGTCCACGCGGCAACCACAATTACACACATTGAGCCGCTACAAACTCCGCTAAGGAAGCATATGGCGCTTGTGATGTCCGCATCTACAATTTCTTGTATCTCTCTCTTCTCAAACATCTCCCATGTGTCTTGTGAGGCTCTCACAAAGCCCTTTCCATATGCTGCTATCTGCAAGTTATTCTTTTTACTAGTGAGAATTGTATTTTATAATTTATCGTCTGAATTGATTCAGTGAAGCTATCACAAGGACTTGATAAATGACTATCTGCAAGTTATTCTTTACTAGTGAGAACTGTATTTTATATTTTATCTTCCAAATTGATTCAGTGAAGATATTACAAGAACTTGATAAATGATTATTCCAAGAAAATGGGATTCATTTTTTAATGGGAGATAATATATTATGTAGTCTACCGTTAAAACTTGACTAGATTGAAGCCTAAACAAAGACTCAGTGAATGACATGTAAAAAACTTCAAATGAGACAATCAGACAACGAAAAAACAAAGAGAACAAATGGAAAATATGAAAATGCTTTTGATATTGTAAAAGCCATGAAGAAAATCAGAAAAATTGAGACGTGAATGATGAAGAACATTACTCGAAAGAGCCATGAGTATTAACTATTATTTACTCGGATGATTTGACAAAGTTATGTTGATCCTTGTGAATGCATTTATTTCCCCTTAACCAATTAAAATAGCAACAAGATCAGAATTACTTGAAAACTTTAAATTAAGCAGTACCATGATCAGGCTACAAGGATAAGTTTAATAAGGCAATGTTTTGCTGCAGTTTCGTTTTTGTGATTTGTCTGAAAGCTGAGGCGTATACAGTTAATTATGGCCTGGAAAAGCTAAAAGCTGGACAAAAATCCAACCTTAATTCAACCTTAAAAAATTCAGCTTATTTGCTTAGAATCTGCTATCAGATAAGCCTAAATATCTAAGTTTGATCTCGACACTAGATCTGATTGATAGTTTTGAATAAAAAATCTAAGCAGAAGAATATAGGAAACCTGTGTTTCGACAAAATAACTGAATCATTTTACACCGATCATGATAGTATACAACTATTTATTATACAGGCACCCCTACCCACTCGAATCATAAAGGTCTAATGTCAATCAAAGTTTAATTTAATGTTGAACTTAAGTGCAAACCACGACTGGATATAAGGATTCTCATGTTTGGTGTTAGACAAAATTCTTAAAAAAAGTTATTGATTTCAACAAAAGGATCGGGTTGTGAGTTCCAAACATGAGGAATTAAATAAATAAAAAATTAGCACTATCAAATTACGGTACCTGTACATAAGCCCAGCTATTTCCATTTCTAAAAATCGAATCCATGACCTTAAGACAACAATGTGCACAAGAGAACATAAATTCATCTTCTCCCTCAAGCAAATTAAGTCCTCGAGCAATTATCCTTAAAGCTTCTATAGCGGGCACAAAAAGTGATCCCAAACAAGCACTACCAAGGTTTATCGACAAAGCTCGCTGAAAACAAAATTGCGTATTCGATTGCATTCCTCGTAAATAATACAAAGAAATAACACGGCTAACAGTTATATTTGCCACGTTTCTCATCACCTCGGCAGTCCAAGCCAAGCTCAGGACCAATACAATTATAACGAGTGGCGGAACGTAGAAATTTAGTGACCCGATCACAGCTAAAATCCATATAGACATCCATATAAACCCAAATAATAGCATCCAATACGTTGGGTGGTTCAAATCGTGAAATTTCGATAAGGGTTCAAGTGATTTAACCAAAACTTTGCAACAAAATTTGATTCTTGGGGTTACCCAACAAGCGTATAATCCGTTACCAATAGCGAAAGCGATGAACAAAACACCGACCCCATCCGTTGGAGGCTTCTGAAAGCAAATTAAGAGGATACCTGTTGAAAAAATATATAATGATTAAAAAAATTACCCCTCCCTAGTATCAGTTTGAACTTTTAGTAGAAATGGTAACTTGAGATGATATCAGTCATGCGTTGATTCTCTGCTGATACATTGCATCAATCTATTAATTTTTTTGGTCTTTTTACTGTTTCCTACGCTGATCTATGTCAAATATCACTTTTGTGCGCTAACGTTTTTGGTCGACATCAATTTTCTACACGAGTCTATAAGCTAAAATCAGATCGAGGGTACTGATTGATAAATAAACCTTAGGCAAGTCTACTAACTACAGGATATTGTAGGTTGGTGTAGAAAACAGTAAAAACTCTTCCAAGTTATAACAATAAAATAAAAAAATAAACTATATATGCAAGATCTCCTTAATGTTCTCAGAGATGAGTCCGGCGTGCACATGATGAACAGATGGAGTGCGAAAGAAAATAGAAATGATTAAATATATATCTAATCAATACCTGCAGATAACGACATGACAAAAGTGCTCCATACGATGAAGTGGACCATGAAATAGGGGTATACACGGATGGCCTTTTGCCATATGAATGCTAATGTAATACTCATAAAAGAAGCGACCTCGACTTGAGGTAAAAAGAATTCTAAAACCCGGGTCTCTTTTTTCTTTATAGAGGAATTAGCTCCTCGTAGAAGGCCTGCAACACCTTTGTATAATAAAAAGCCGACCAGCCCAAAAGCGAGGAGCAAATGTAGAAGAAACAAGAAGAGAGAGATTTTGTTGGTGTATGATCTTGAATTCAGGTTTGTTAACGAAGGCTGTTGAAAAAAAATAAGAATTAAGGATCAAGAAAATGATATTGACCTCCTTTAAATTTTGTATGTTTTTTGGTTTTTCATGAGAAATAAGGGATTATGTTCAGTTGCAGTTTCGAAGCTCAACTTATTTTCTCTTTTGCTTATAAACTTCAACACCTATGCTTGCCCACCTAATTGACGGTTTTCTTCGTTACCTGACCCAAAAAAATAGAAATTTCATATGTTTTTATATGAAAAAAGATGTGGATTAGGTGCTGTTAAAAACTCACATCTGAGTTTCATATGTTTCCTTTCGTCATGTGAACTAAGAGACTTCTAAGCTGAACTTATTTTTCATTTTTCTTATTAATTGCATTGCATTTGGTTCTGTAATTCAAAAACTCTGTTTTTTGGGTTTCTACCTGAGAAAGCTAGAAGTTTTCTTGGATGAACCTGGAGACTTTTCAACGTCAAATAAGAGAATTTCGTAGCTTAAAAGCTACCGTCAAGCAAGCCCTACGTGTACTGAATCATGTCTTCCTTTTTGCTCATTTTCGTGTAAAGTTTCTAATAAGCCTAGAGAACATATGCAAAGAGTAAAAGCACCAAAGCTGTAGGGGATCATGTAGTATCATCAAGAACCCAAAAATGGCGGAAAATAAGATAAGAAATATACAAACATGCAACATGAAAATCCTAGCCTCAAATATCATCGATGCCTAGATAAGATGTATTAGTAGCAATCAACTATCTAAAAACTCCAAAATGGTGAAAAACACAAGCAAATGGATAAGAACTCAAATGACAAGAAAAACAAGTAGATAAAAAACCGATCTTAAAAATAACATAATCCCAACTAGAAGAATAAACATTAACTTCAGAAAAAACTAAACACAAATGAGTTTTTGCATAAAACCTGAAACTGTGTTCTTGTTTCCAATAAAAAATTTAACAAACAATTAATTGAAATCCCACAAAATAATGAAATTCAGACATTTTGATAAACTAAAAAAAGAAAAGAAAAGTGAAGACATAATAAAGCCACAGCCCCAAATACCCTTCATCCCAACTACAAAAACGGCAAAGGAAATATATAAATATTTTCAGATAAAGATTCAAAAAATAATTGAAAAACCGAAAACCAGAGAAATAGATACCCAATATAGAATATAGAAAAATCAACAAAACATAAGGTAAAAAACCAAAAAAAAATGTATCAAATATTTTTGGTGTGTTTTTGAAGTAGTATGTATACCTGCGACTGTGGTGTTGGTGTATGAATGTTGAGAGGAGGCGGCACGGAACGAGTCACCACCTCCGTTGGATCAAGAGGAGGATTTACCACCACTCTTCCACCTCCACCGCTGTTGATCACATTTATCCTTAATGGGTTTGTACTACTCAGCCTATCTTGGTACCTACAATCAAACATCCATATAAAGACTAATTATTATTTTTTGACAAATTGCAAAAAACGAAACAAAAACGGAGAAATAAAGCCTCAAATACCCATTATATCATTTGTGAACTTCAAACAACTAATTAACTGAAACTCCCAAACAATAGTGAAGAATCAAATAATAATATAAACGATTCAAAAAATTCATGAAAAACAGAGAAAAATCAAGCCTCAAATACCCATTATCCGTTTTATTAAAATTCAACAACTAATAAATTGAAACTCCCAAAAATAGTGAAGAAGCAAACATTTTGATAAAAATTTAGACAACTTAAAAAGAAAAATTACAAACCAACAAATACTTTAGAAAATAAATTACCTACAATCAAACATTTGCATAAAACACTCAAAAAAATTCATATAATAAAATGCAAAAAAAAAAAAAAAAAACAAGCCTCAAATACCCATTAGCCCATCTTAGTACCCAGTACCTGCAATCAAATATTTATATAAAAAATACACCAAAAAATAAAAATCAGAGAAAACGCACGCCTCAAATACACATTCCCATTCATTCAAATTTAACAACTAATGAACTGAAATTCTCAAAAATGGTGAAGAATCAAACATTTATATAAGACTCAAAAAAAAATTATGATAAAACGCAAAAAAAAAAAAAATCTAAAAAAACCCATTATCCATTTATTAAAATTAAACAAGAAATGAACTGAAACTCCCAAAAAGAGTGAAGAACCAAACATTTTGATAAATTAAGATAAAATATAAAAACCAACAAATACTTTACAACAAAAAAGAAGGAAAAACAGAGATAAATCAAGCCTCAAAAACCCATTATCCCATTTATTAAAATTAAACAAGTAATGAACTGAAACTCCCAAAAAACAGTAAAGAACCAAACATTTTGATAAATTTTTTACATAAACTTGAAAACCAACAAATACTTTACAAAAAATAAAATAAAAAAATTACCTAGACATATAAAAACTAACAAATACTTTATAAAAAAAAAAGAAAGGAAAAACAGAGATAAATCAAGCCTCAAAAACCCATTATCCCATTTATTAAAATTAAACAAGTAATGAACTGAAACTCCCAAAAAAAACAGTGAAGAACCAAACATTTTGATAAAAATTAACATAACTTAAAAAAGAAAACTTACAAACCAGCAAAAAAATATAATAAAACAAAATAAAAAGAAATTACCGAGACATATGAAACTGGGTCCCACCAACTTCCACGTCATCATTCTTTTCCTCCTTATCTAAGCTTTCTCGTTCTATATTATTACTCTGTCAAATGTTACCAAAAAAAATTAAAACAAAATTTTAAAAAAAAAAAAACCTTTTTAGTACTTATGCATTTAACAAAACACTTTTTTTCTTTGAAAATATTTTTTGAGCTTTCTCTCTCGTTCTATATTACCTTGCTAAACGTTACCAAACAAAAAAGAAGAAGTTTTAATCATTTCTTTACTTGAGTTTTTTAAAAATAGGAAAAAAAAATGAAAATGAATTTAAAAAAAAAACAAAAAAAAACTTACTGGTTCGTCGGAGGTGGCCATGTACGGCGGCGAGTGGCGGCGCTGAGATGTTGAGAAATGAGTCGCTGGTCACGTAGTGGAATTTTATTACATATTTGTGTGTATATATAAATATTATGTATATTATTACATATTTATATGTGTTGTATGTATATATATGGTATGAGTTTTATTTGGTATTTAAGGTTTTCATTGAATATACTTTCACTCCTTATGGTTTTATAATAAGTATTTTTTTGACATATATCGGTTCATAGACTCGATCGATGATGGCTGTTTAATCAATGTAGATCGAGATAGAGATAAATCAATTGAAGTTAATTTACGAATGTGTGACATAAATTAGGGTACGAAAAATACAATTTGGCATGGAATCTAATAGTTGGACGAAAAAGACACTACAAAATAATATTTGATTTAGTGAGAGTCAAAAGCTGTCACAAGCCTGTCGCTAATTTAAAAAGTTGTCACAAATCTGTCGCAAATTGACTAAACTGTCACAAAACCGTCGCAAAAACCGTCGCTAATAAGCTCGTAACAAAAAATACCGTCACTAATCCCGTCGCTATTTGAGTATTTTTTTGTAGTGAGGGGGTTTAATTCTATTTTTTTACAATTGATTCAGTTATTGTGTTGTTAAGATACGCCTAGCTTATACTAAGCTAGGATATTCATAAATGAGAAATCTGAAAAGAAGGATCAAGATAATTTATCGAAAATTGTTTTTCTTTAATTCGAATAGAATTACTTGAATTCTAATTGAGTTCAAACGTCGTCTTTGAAACAAATCATTACTTCTATAGTTCATATGAAAAAATTCTTCAAGAATAAGCTATTGATTAGCGGCTCTGAATATACTGCATGTACTTCGTGTATATAATATATATACATAAATTTATTTTATCCACATACTTTTCGTTTATTATAACTTTATCCGTTTCAAATTGAGTTTCGATTAGACCACTACACGAAGATGTTATTTTTCCACAGATAGTTACCAAAAAGATTAATTTAATAAAGAATTCACCGAGTTAAAATAGTTAATCATGTGAATAAAGTCTAAAGCCAATCAGTCTGGCTCAAAGAATGAGCTAGGTGGACGATGGCAGGGTTACAAACCCTCCCCCTTTCCAACGCACACATAATTTTAAGAAATAAAATTTTACGATGAATTTTTTTGAGTTAATTAGGTTAAAATGATCGGATATGTGTTGAGTCTTTTAATTATAGCGAAAATGCATAGGTTGGGTACCAAATTAAAAAATGTGCTAGGTTGGATACTAAATCACTAAAATGTAATAGGTTGGGTACCATTTTAATAGTTTTTCCATTCCCAACGCACATATAATTTTAAGAAATAGTTTTTTTACGATGAATTTTTTTTATTTATACTATAAAAATAGCGATTTAGCAAATGAAGTTGAAAGATGTTAAAAAAAATACATATGTGGACCACAAAATATATTAGATAAAAGTAGAGGCATTAAATATATACATAAAAATATATATAAAAAAAATTAGTAGTATAATGGAAGGTGGTGAAAGTGGTCATAATTTGAGTTGGATGGCGATGACGTCATCCACCAATACTTTAGAAAGTGACTAGACTTGTTGTTAGGACAATTTACTGCAATTGTAACGTGCGCGTTTCTTATTGTCTTTTTCAAAATCAATTAATCAAACCAATAACTTATACTATTTCTTAAAATTATAATTAAAATTAAAAATAAAGACAGAGGATATTCTGTGCACACTAAATTATTTAAATTAGAATTTTTAATATAGAAAAGTGAAATAAACTGTCCCACCTTATCACCAACTATTATTATATTTGCTGGCATGTAAGAAACGAGGGCCGGATTCCGTTCGGTTTTTAGTAAAACCGAAACCGAACATATTTTTCGGTTCAATTTTTTTCGGTTTCGGTCTTTTTATTTTTTGGACCGAACCGGACCGGTTTTCCGGTCCAGTTTCGGTTTTTTTCGGTTTCGGTCTTTTTCGGTTCGGTTTTATTGAAAACCAAAACCGACCCGAAATTTTTTTGATTTCGATCTTTTTCGGGTTTTTTCGATTCGGTTATCGGTTCGGTTCGGTTTTTCCGGTGTTTTGTCCAGCCCTGTAAGAAACTACTTCCAAAAACTAATCTCATGCCAACATTTCCTTTCTCTTAAATCATATTCCTACAAATTTTTTATTTAATATTCATAAGTTGCGATGAAAAAAGAGAAAACTTGAATTCAGATGAAGAATCTCGAAGCGCATAATATCGTTGAACAAAATGAAATGGATCTTACTCGGATGTCAATTGCAAATTCTATTATTGCATTCTATAACAATTGTTAAAAATGCTTTTTAAAATAAAATTATTGTTAGTAATAGATTGTTTTTGCATATTTATTTAGCAATAATGTTTTTATCGAGATTTTTTTATTTTTGTAATTGTTTATAAATATTTGATTTTTAAAGTGATACTGAATTTATTAGTATATTTTTATGTGTTTTTCGTAGTATATTAATTATTATGGTATTAAGTTATTTCGAACTTATACATATCAAACGCAAACAAAACTTATAAATATCAAAAGCATTTTTCCACCGTACACTAATTTTTTCTAAAGCAGTTTTTATATAATAAGTCATTTTTTAACAGCATTTTTCCAGACATCACTTTTTAAGGAATGATTTGATTTTCAAACAGCACCTTATCTATCTATAAAGAACTAAAAAATTTAACAATCAATTACTATAATATTTTCTGGTCCATTGGAAAGTACAAAATAATTACGAAGACATAAAATAATATCAAACTATTATCGGGGCCCATAATTTTATGGTTGGTAAATTCTTGTGAATAATAAATGATAATAAACAAATAAAAAGAAATGGTGTATGATTATGATAAGTAAAATTAATAAGGAATCTGAAAATTTATGTAAATATAAATGGTTTTTTACAAACCGTAAAAATTATTAGATTTGATAAAATTGTTAGAATCGGTCATGCGGTTGATCTTAGATTTGAAAATTATGATTTTTTTTTTAACTTTTGTCCATGTATTTTTACTTAAGTATGTTCAAAACGATAATTTGACACGACTCATTTTTTATTTTACTTAATTTATTAGTTGACGTAAATTTTGATACTCCCATCCACAGTTTATGGCTTTAACTAGGGCTGAGCGAAAATCCGAAAAAACCGAACCGAACCGAAAAATACCGAATTTTTTTCGGGTCGGTTTCGGTTTACAATAAAATCGAATCGAAAAAACCGAAAAAACTCGAAAAAAAAACCCAAAAAACCCCGAAACAGGACCGAAAAAACCGATCCGGTTTGGTCCAAAAAATAAAAAGACCGAAACCGAAAAAAAACGAACCGAAAAATCTACTCGATTTAGATTTCGATTTTACTAAAAACTGAACCGAAACAACCCGGCCCTAGCGTTGCCCTTGCGGCTTATGGTTCACTTCAAAGTGTCTTCAACAAAAAGGTGACTTTTAAGTCTTTAACAATGATATTATCAGTTATTTATTTAAAGGTGATAAAACTGTATTTGATTAGATAGTATAATTATCCATTCCCATACTGTTAAAAATTGTATTAAAGGTTTACCAAAAATAGGAAAACTTTAGTTGATTTGGGGAAAAGTCAAGGTGCCGTGTAAAGATAAAAACGTGGGTAATAATTATCCAAAAACTATGACTATTCCAATAAAATAAAATAATGGTGGTTTATTTATCAATTATTTATTTTTTAAAAACTATTGAGCATGCCAATAATTGCTATTCTAGTGCTGAAATTTAGCTACAGTTTTTTAAAAAAGTAAACTGATGGTAAATAAAAATTTTTATGAATGTGAAATTTCTTTGTAAACCCAAAAAAGTTGAAAAAAAATACGTTTAGTGTTATGTATCACTAATTTAGATATTGTACTACCAATTTTAACAATTGAGGTATTGATTTACGAAATTTGTCATAATTGATGACCTATCGTTAAACAAAATCATGAAATAACACTTACATTCTATTGCATATTACATGGTGAGTGCAATTCTTTCAACATACGTAAAAAAATAGATACCAAATTTGAGATATAGCGACTCCAATTTTATCGATTTATGCTGTTAATCTCTTAGTTAAACGAAATTTGTTAGTTCGGTAATTTAATTGTTAAAAATGGTAGTGCAGTAGCTAAATGTATTTTTTTCCTAAAAAAACTTGTAACATTATTGTAATTTAGACTTGGGCTTTTATGAAAGTCACATATTTCTCCATGCCCGAGTGAATACTTCTGCAATCAGCATATCAGTCGCCATTTGCTAATCGGTAAGAAACAATTTTCATGCTCATATCGTTATAGACAACCGATGAATCTTCAATTCAAGTAAACCAAACTTACACGAAAAACATGGACTGTTTGCAATCATGTTAAAAGAGCGGAAAAGGAATTAAAGCTTCAGAAACAGAAAGTTCAAGTATAGATTATTATCGACCTTTCTAAACGATAACTAAAACAAACTCTGAAAAACTTGTCGTTTTGAGAGACAAACTTGACTACGCGTGTTCGTCCATGTCAAATGCGCAATTTCGATAAAATAATAATGGCAAACGGTAGAATTTGCATACACATCTGATCAGTAAATGGTAAACCAAGGGGATACTTTTCGAAAATAGGCAATCTTCTGTTGTTACACATTACTGTATAGCATACAAGAAAACATTACTGTTACACTTTTAGATAAATAATCCTAACAATGACAATTTCATAAAGATGTTTTATCAAACAGAAAAAAACCATGACCCAAGTCGAGCAAATTCCCCAAGACATCTAGTCTATGTAACAAAACTTGAATATAAATTACAAAAAATGGCCAAAACCCCTAGTCAGATTCCGATTCAGAAACCGGATCCTCGTCCACGATATCAGGAAGCGATTCCATATCACTATCATCTTCAACCGTAAAATCCAAAGCTCTCTTCATACCCGCAGGATCTCTTACACTACTTATACCAACAGTTTCACTACCATTAGTAACAAAATTCACCGCACGTGTATTCTCTTCACTGTCAATATAATCTGATCCCATTTTCTCCACAACTCCTCTACTAAATTGTTGAGTAGACATTTCAATAGACTCTCGATCATGATGAGCTTCAACCATATTTTCGTCATCTTCTCCATTAATTTTCTCGTCGCTTCTCTCAGATGCCAGCTTATCTTGGATTTCACCAGATATTCCAGTATTGGATGAATCTGGTACATGACGAACCCTCTCGGGGGATAGAACCCGAGCTTTCTCCAGAGCCGTTCCAGAATTTAATGTCTCATATTTTCTAACTTCAGTACCTTGAATCTCCTTGTTAGTATCTACTTCAAGCCAACTTTTATACAGGTCATCCTCTACTATATCAGGCTTGTCAGTTTCTTTTCCAAATGAGATGCTTGAATTTGGTATATGGTCTTGTTTATATCCGAATGAGTTAAAATCTGAGAATCTATTTTCGACCATATTAAGTGACGTGGTACTTGGAAATGAGTAGTCAATGAGAGGCAGTGCCCTTGGATGTATCAGCACTTCTAAAGCTAAAAGAGCATGAGCACAGAATTCAGCAAGCTTTGTTCCCATTTCTCGCATGCCTGCGAAAGGTTCATTTAAATAAAATTGAAAAACCACTAGTGGTATTATTACAGCGAAAACGAAAAGATGGAGATAATAAAGAAAATTCCTAAAACCAGTGGAGTGCTAATTTGCGATATGGAACCGAAAGTTGGATATTTCTGTTACAAGATCTAACGGTAATAAACACTAGAAATAAATTAGGTCTTTAGTAGAAGCATTTTACGTAAAAAGTAAAGAAAAAGGACATGCAAGGAATCAACGGTCTGTTATTTCATATTTGTGTTGTGAAATTTAATCGTAACAGAGTATGTAGTGTAACCTTTCTTAACTGAAACTACAGAAAACCAATTTAGTTCTGTTAAATGGATTCTTTTGCATTTATAGTGAGCAAGAAGAAAATAAGACTTCTTTTGTTTTCTTTTTCTCATTTTGGAGGTATTTTCACTTGGAGGCGCCAGGAATCGAGGTGTTCAGGGGATATTACAAAGGTCCTAACCACTATCAACCCACTTTGCTAAAAAATATGTAGCAGTAACAAGATCTCAACTGGACTTTACTATAATTATAAGAGTAAATCAGTTTCTCTTACACATTTATTAACAAAAAAGATTACCTCTGCGGAAAAGATCCAGACCCTGGGCGAGATACGGTGGTCGGTAGCGAGCAGGAGAGAGAAGAGAAGCCAGAAGGGACTTAAGGGCCGCAAGCTGAAAGTCTGCCATAGTCGGGATATGCTCCTTCAATGTACTGTTATTATTAATTTCTTTTCCCCATCCTCCTTTACAAGCATTTGTTGCCACAGTTATAAGAAGACGATCAACACTTGGTCTCCAACTCTCAGCTCCAAGAGCACCAGCCTGATACATGTCACACAGTATTAGTCTATTCAAATATAATATGGAATAGTGTAGAACTTAGAGATTTAATTCATATATTAGGATATGAGATTAATTAAAAGCCGTTACTAACCCATTCTGATACCACGTGGGAGCTCATATATCTTTTCAGCCCTAGTATAAGAAAGAAACTTCTTATGGGGACCAATGGTGTTACTTATGGGCACCACCATTGTAACTTATCCAAATTAAAGGGATGAATAGTGTTTCAATAAAACAATGAGGACCAAACCGAAGTATTTGGATCTCCCAAGTTTGAAATATCAACAGATGGGGATCATACTGTAATTCACCCATGTATGTAAATTTTAGACAAAGAAGTTTAATTCACTCTTATTTCTGAATAACAATTTTTGTTTGGATATTTAATAACTCTTTGGAGGTATAGTCCTTTGAAGGCATCAGGTATGTATCCCCGTAAATGACAGATTCTACACTAAAAAGTTAGTAACTCTACTTACCACAGTCAGAACTGATTCTAACGCTTCAAGAGCAGCAATTTTCAATGCCAACGGTGTCATGATTTTGGTCGATTCGAGTTCCTCAATAGGTTGCTCTATCTTTGAACCCTTTGTTTTTCGTTTCTTTTGGCAACGTTGTAGTGGCCCGTTAGAGACCTTAGCAGTTGCATTCGAAGATGGTCCAACTCCCACATGGTCAACCATGTCTAGATCAACAAACGCGTTCTTAACAATATCTTGTGCAAGATAGGTTGATACGCCTGTAAGATGAATATTCGATCAGTAAGAATAAATTACAGTTTTGTACACTAACTATCTTCAGACTTTGGAATGTGTACAGCTACTTCCAAATTTAGCAATTAGTACGTTGATGTTATAATTAGTATACTTGGTGTACCAAATAGAAAAGGAAAGAGAGAGTGAGGTACTAATGAGTTAAAAAAAACAAATATTTTATACAATATTCTATTGTGCTTATTATATGTGTGCATTATTCTATCACAATTTATCTATTTTGGTCCCAACTCTATGAGATTTTTCATGTGGTTTATAAAAGAATTTCTTTAATGTTGCTATACTTTTTGCTAACTACAAGAAAAACAAAAACTTCTTAGGCTAGCACATAATAAAATGACAGCATAAATTATGGAAAGATAACGAAGGCATCATGAGTATATTGCAGCAAAGGATGAAGTGCAACTTAGTAACCGGACCAACTTCTCCCCTTTTCTTCCCCATTCCCACTAAAAGTGTAGTAGGGTACTTTCAAGGTAGTTTAAAAATAATATCTTTTGACCAGACAGAACTTACAGCATAGTGAATTCTAAACATCTTTTTTTTCGATAAGTAGCTTCAATGAAATGTTATTTAGGGGAAAGAAAGGAAATAAAGATCGAAGCTGGAATCTAGAGCATAAGTTGTAGAAACAAGTAGAAGCAATTTTCCTATGGAACTCTGTTTTACTTTCTACAAATAAAATGCGGTCAAGAAGCTATATGAAAAAAATCTGCTGACAGCATGCAGGTACTTATCAATTATCATCAATACATAAATAATTACTGAAAGGAATGTAAAGGTGATACAATTTTCTTTAGCAAAGATCACATAGACGCATATACCGGTGTTACTTGTGAGTTGTGACTTGTGAGATATCATTGGCCTGTATATCAGTGACAGTTAAGGCAGAAGAACCACAACGAAAATAAAGCAAAACGAGACAGAAAAGCAAGCATACAGCATTGCTTTTGTAGCGGTAAAGAAAAGAAAATAACATTACAAAACGAAAGGATAAATATGAAGAGCTTACCAACCCCCATGGACATTAGCAGAATCTTAATTACAGCATAAACTTCTATTCTTAGATGTGGCAACAAACACCTCTTCAAATACTCTTTCAAAATCCTAACCATCTCTGCAGCGTGTGGTAATAGTTGACTGCAATTAATAGAGAAAACAAATAAACGAAAACTTCAACCATGTCTCTGCAACCTTTTGAAAATATACAAATGCGATAGTTCCTCAAGTGGTGTTCTATTTCGCATTTCTCTCCCTATACTTTTGTCTCATGCAGTTTTAGTAGCACTTCAAACAATTTTATAGATTATCATCATACATGAGAGTATCAGGTACCTTAAGGAATGTTTATATTTACAGAATCAACTTTAACTGTAAATTAGACATAAGTTTGTGGACAAAAAGCAAATGAAAAAAAAATATTGTTAAAAAAGATATAATATTCCTATATCAACTGGAAAAATGTAATGGTGTTAGGTGTAAAGACCTAAAATTCCAACTGATAAAGTTTAGGAACTGAACTACGTAGTACAGAAAAAAGCATAGGGAAAAGACAAATAACATTAGCTTAGGGACTGAAAATGAAATAACCCAATTCTATAATATTGAAATTAATAATTCAGATCAATGTGATATTCACCTTCGCACACTCTTTATAACAGCTCTTAAGAGTTCCAAGCTGTGCAAATGCAATATTGGAAGTTGTGAACAAATTAATTCTTGTTGCATAGACGTCATGAATAAACTATTGGCGTGTGATGAAGATCCATCTACCATGAGTACCCTCCCAATAAGAACCATCAGAGAGCGAATGGGAATCCTAACCTATCAACACCAAAAGAAATAGCCACTCAATATACATGAGGAATTAAAATACAACTTGACAAGAAATATCTTACAAGCCTTTGTTAACTCTAAGTTGCCAAAGGGGACTGAAGTTTGAGATCAAGAACATTTTGATGTAAATGTAAAGTCTATTTTGGTTTGAAACAAATACAATTTTTGGTATGAATTGGTAAGTCATTGTAATCTATAAACAATGGGAGATAATCTAATAGAACATCAATACATCTATACCTACTTGATTTGTGTTCAAAAATGAAGAATTGATATCAAGATGTATTACTAGCAATTCCAAGTCCATTGAAATAAAACTTTTGCAGCTCATACCACACAAATATACACCCACCTAAACCACATATTTTGAATATCCAAAATCAATATCTCACACTGCCAAACAAACCCTTAAGATGTATTCCAAATGTAGGTAGGGTAACAGTCTAAACATATTTGTAGGAGTTCGATGTGGTCTACTATTTAGATAGGGGGAAAAGAATAGTTAAGGAGTCATTTTGTAAAAGTTTCCTTTTTTCCAACTTTAGGCTGTGCCAGTAACACAGCATACAATCATAATTCAAAACCTCATGTAGTATACAACTCACCCACCATAAATTTATCTGTTTGATTTATAGCCACCATTTGTTTATGAATATAACTTTGCAACGAATTTAAAACCTCAGTAACATTAAGTACCTAAACACAAACCCATATTTTGCCTTCCACCTCATTAATCATTTTAAAGAGTCAGTAATTGAGAAATACCTGAGCAGGGTAAGTATCTGTAAGCATCATATAACAGCAGTGCATCAATACAGAAACACTGGAAATATGCAATCTTTCGGTTTTCTTTAACTTCTGTTCTGATGCCTCCCCTATACCACCTAAGGGTGGTGGAGGATCTTTTCCAGGTGGAACCAATAGATTTAAAGCTTCTTTCCTTCTGGATTCTGCATTGAATATGCAAAATCTATTATAGACATGGGTCTTCAATACTTTTTACAATGATACAAAGCAGATAGAAGCAGCTTAAGAAGATGTAATCAGTATGAGGGATCTATTACTAATATTGCTAATATTTCAATATGTATCCATATTGTTTTGCTACGCTATCAATTTTGGTAAACAGATTCTTCTGCTAGGCTTTAGATCTCAAACTGGGTTTATTACACTCAACTAGGATCTAATTTCAGTGTCGTACTTTATGCTATGATAGCTTTGTGAGAGCGAGTCTAGGCATAACGGTTAAGTTGCTAGTATGTGACCGGTGGAGGTCACGGGTAGTCACTTGCAAAAAATTCCAGGGGAAGGCTGTACACAATAGGCTCATAGTGGCCTGACCCCTTCTCGGATCCCGCATATAGTCGGAGCTTTGCGCAACCAGGTTTTCCCCCTTAGTGCTATGAAACTTTCGATTTAATGTAATAAACAACTTTTTTTTGTCAACTTAGTACACTGCTAATACTAATTTTATACCTCAATCTTCACGAATTAAAATTTGGGCGTACATATGCCAGTGTTTTGAGAAACTGATTCTGGATTCAGTATGAGGAACCATTTATCAGTAAACCGCTATATATAGCTAGATTGCCGTAAGTTTACTTTACCATGGCCTTGTTTGATTGCAGAACTTGAAAGCTGGTCTGCGTCTGTGGTGATTAGTTTAAAAAGTTTATCTTTTCCCATTTGTTGGGCATGAAAACCGACTGTTGTTCCCAACCTAAAAAAATCAGCTTATTTACTTATAACCTACATCCTAACAATCCCTATTTGTATATATAGGAAACTATGCCTCATCTTTCTTTTTTAAACTACAGTATCCTCTTATGTCACTATGTTCTATCTATAATAAAAAGTGATTCCTCCTCTTTTCTCTGTGTATAGGAAATCATAATTAGAGAAAAACTGAAAGAAAACGATGAGGAAACAGTTTTGTTTCATATGTTTCATAGGTTAGACAAATGTCGAAAGTGACTTGTCAGTATCAATAATAAGGAAACAGCACAAGTCCATTCTGTAACTAGATTCTTCTGCTAGGCTATCATTACAAACTATTTAGCTTTTACAAATTATTATCAAGAAAGTGTGGTACCTTCTTCTACTCCTTGGAACACATCATTTAGATGAACATTGAGTGTATATAAGATTTTATGCATCATCAAGGACCAGCTCTCTTCGTCTCCTCTTGACTTTGGTAGCAATGCTAAGCATTGACCAAGTTCCTAAACAGTAAGAGCAGATCAATTAAATAAGTTGTCAGAGCTTGTTAGGATCTAAAGACACGAAGTGAGACATAAAACAATAAAGCATTATGTTCTGCTCTCACCTTAAAAATTTTACTGCTGCATTTCCCCAACATAATTTTTGAAACCAAAGCAGCTTCAACCTGACAATAAATTTTCAATTCATCATAAGAATATAGCAATCAAATGCAGAATCCAGAAGTTTACAAGCAATTATAATATCATTTTAACATGAAAAGGTGAAACAAGAAGAAATAGAGAAATTAGCCTTCAAACTTTCCAATTGAGAAGAATTAGGATAACATACTTTGTCATAAGCTCTCTGGACAGAAGAAGGATAAAAGGTAATTAAGGAAGATAGCAAAACAACTGCGCCTTCCTGTACAAGGGAAAGACAAGAGATTAACAACGCAAGGGAGAATGAGGCTTCGTGTGTATCATCATCATATCATACTATTAATATAAGCAAACTCAAGAAAAGTTGAGGCTGCCAAATTTTGCCCAATTTTTCCAAAAATACCCGCACTCTATTTTAATAATTACCAATGTACCTAATCTAATTAATTAACAATTTGTCCTCACTATATTTTCCTAATTACGGATGTAGCCTAAATTAATTAACAATTCGTTTTAACCTGCATAACTACAATAAATGATACCAGATCTGAATATTATGTTCAAAATAAAATATATTACGAGGTTTATGTCATTACGCGTCTCACACGCAACGCGTGGGTAGCTTTTACTAGTATATATATATATATTAATATATATAAATTTTTCGAGTGAAGATACTAAGAAGTTGCACCGCTTTATAAAACAATCTGCTTGAAGAACATAATCAAACACAAAAGCACTTCTTTAATGAGAATCACTTGTGCATAGTACTTCTTGCTTTTTACTCTCAATTCCTGTAAAATATGGTTCAATGTTGGACTAAGATTTCTTTTTTCTTTAGTAAACAGTATATTTAAGTTGGACTCAGGACTTGAACATTATTGTATCTAATAAGTTGTTCAAAAATCTTCATGTAAATTCCAATAATATTACATGTATCACAAAATTCTTCCACTGGACACTCATTAGGACTAATAGAATATAAAGACGACGTAATATGTGTAACTGCTTTAGGCATCCAAAGTATCAGTTCATCAATAGAAAGTTTACTTATGTGTACACTGTCCTAGAAACCATGAAACTGATGTTATTAGCAAAGAAGCCTTATATCGGGGGGAAAAGTTGTTTAGTACCATGTACTAGTAACTTTTACCATTTTAGTACCCAACTTTTAAGTTTTACCAAATTAGGTCTCAACCTACCAATTTTCGTCCAATTAAGGGTCTAACAGCATAAATCGACGAAATTGCAGTCACTACATCTCACATTTGGAGATCTATTTCTGACGGATGTTGACGCAATTGCACTCACTACATGATAAATTAGAGAACGAGACTGCCATTTCGTCATTTTATTAAACACCAGTCCCCTAATTGGATGGAAATAGGTAGGTGAGGATCCAAATTAGGAAAATTTAAATGGGTACCAAAATGGTAAAAGTTGATAGTACAGGGTACTAAACAGTTTTTTTCCCGCCTTAAATCTATCATTTTATTGCAACTTTTTTGCTTTGCCATAATGGAAAAGGCTGGAACCAAAGAAGCCTTGCAAAATGAAAAACAGCAGATAAGTTACCAAATAAATAATACTAAGATACTAACCCACACGGCTTCTGAGCTATCTTCATTCAGCAACTTCAGAATTGGTTGAACAAATTTTGCAGCTTGGGCATTTGCATCCTTCTTTACTCTAGGGAGCCTACCCAGCCTAATTAAGTGAAGAAGAAAATGATATATAATGAAAGAGATATAATACTACACAAAACCAACCAAGAAACTGGAATGCCTTAAGAGTGGCTACTGATTAAGAGCTGAACTTATTCTTGGCATAAATGAGCATAAGACTGAATGAGCATTCACAAATGAAAAACCTTGGACTATGATGGGCTAGTTTAAAAATAGGCCTCCATATATGTAGTATAGCAGATGGCAGGTGGTATAAAGCACAAACACTAAGTTTATTTAATATTGAAGTATTGAAAATCATTGAAGGTATAGAAAAATCAAACGTAACAGTAAGCAAAAGATATACTACTTTGGTTGAGCAAAAAATACAAGGGCTTGTCGCAGCACAGTCTGCTCAGCGGAAGTAACTGTATTTTAAATCATGTAACCTAGATACACAGAACAACGATAGGGTACTTTAGAAAAAAAAATCCTCATCTAGAACAAATAGTATAAGCTTTCAACATGAAATTTCCTCTTTACAAAGATGCGTGCTGTGTCGTCTTTCATCCCAAAATTTTATATCTAAAAAAGAAAAGAGGAAACAAGAATTTTATATAAGACATAATTCCACCCTGGAATAGGAACAAACCTTGAGAATAAATCTGAGAGTGAGGCACAAGTTGCCACCTTCACAGAATGAGAATCTGCAGGGGTCTGCAAACAAAAAACACATAATTAATGTGACTTGAGACACATTCAAATTCTCAACCAAACAACTATAAAATCTGAAAAGATGCTATTTCCATCAAATTTCAGAATGACGCTCCTTTCATTACCCCGAGTCACCATTCACAACATTGACAGTGTGGTTTTAATAACAATTTTAACATGACATACGTCATGCATAAATAAAGACATTAAAAAAAACTATTTGACACAAGTAACTTCAAGGTATAATTTGTTTTAGCAACTTGATCTGACCATGTGAAGGAGAAAGGAAGTCAATACAAAACACATCACAAGATGCATTTATAACATTAATGATATTGAATATTTAGTGGCCCTTAGGACTCGGGAGATAACTTTATAACCAGTTGAAAATAGCACGAGAGACGATCCAAGTTCAAGAGCTCAGCTAGATTTATGAGGTACTAAAATATTTTAGATACATATTACATACAACACTACCAGAAATACAATAGTTAGCAAAAATAGTAATTTGCAGAAAGGACAAAAGGAAAACCTTTTAGCAACTATAAAGCAGACTGGACTGCATCAAAATGTGTTCAAAATCAGAAAGTAAAGATTTTTAAGAACTCGAGTACGAAAACAGCAAAACTGCATGCAATTTAAGGAAAAATCATCTACAAGAGCCTGTCCAAAAACATTTCTTTCTCAGACTAAAATTAATAACATTTATTAGAAAGTTCATTGTAGGTACCTGAATATGCAAATGGAGTTTCTGTAGCCAATCAGAATATGATGCCACAAAACGTTCAGAACTGCATTCTTGACAAGTCAGCCCCAGCAAACATATTCCAGCCCAACATTTATCTGGCTACAAAATGTTCATGTAACCAAATAAACAAGACAATTGATCACTTACCATACCATGTAGCCTTAAATATATATTATTAAACTACAATTCAATTCTGCTGATACACAACATACTCATACATCATTGAATATGATACATGAATTCTTTATGTTGTTAAAAACCCAAAGAATGGGATACTGTATAGCAGGTGGGTGATAAACACAGGTTACCAAGTAAGAATTAAACATTTTCTTACTCTCAAGATAAAGCATTTTTGCCCTATTTCATAGACTTGTAATTAGAATCAACTCACCATATCACCAGAGGCAAGAGCCAATATGCGATTTACCCAAGCATTGATTGCAACCTTCCAACTTTCAATTACTTTCGGATCTTTTGAAGTTCCTTTGTCAGTTTCTGACAAAAGCTGGTGATATTTAACCATCGAAACAACATATGAGAGATCCAAAGGGCTTTTCAACGGATTTTTATCATCTGGCACATACTCTCGAACAAGGGACCGAAGAAACTTAGGCTTAAAAGCAGTGTCGTGCATGTTTTGTATGTCTTCAAAAGCCGCCATAACAATCAACTACAATAGATATGCATAACCAATATAAATATATTTAACGACATAGATTTTAATGACAATCACCAAACGACTATCGATGTAGTCCGTCTTGAGTGGGTCAATGTTCAACAACAAAGTAAAGTATTATGGATTATTTTTGTAAAGTTTAAAAGTTCAAAGCAAATAAAGTGTTATTGTCAATGAGAAAAAGTTAGGTAAACTCCAGCTCAAGCCTTCAATCTTTAGCAGGAAAAAAACAACACATTTCAGTTTTATAGCTGCGCAACCAAATCGATTGTATGATTTTATAGAAAAAAGGAAAGTAACAATAGCTTAAACTCTGCGACCCAACACGACGTTAGTTTTAAGTGATTAATACTTCCAATGATCAAAAGGTTTACATTTTACTAACATACTCTCCCCTTTCAAAGTAAACAATCCACTAAAATATAGGTTCTCTCCTTCTTATGTTTTAAAAAAAAAGTTTGTGAGAAAGAAACCCAACTTCAAATAAGAAGGAAGAGAATCTCCGACCCACACCTAAGGCTTTATACAGACAGCCAATACAAAAAAAAAAATATATAATTGGCTCCGACCCGTTTGCCAACCTAAAAGCACAAGCTTACTAATGGTTTTTCTGGTTACAACTTTTAAGTTAAAAGCTATAATCTTTAGAACATGGTAGGAAAGCTCTCTGTTTTGAATACTTCTAAACTGTAGAATACACATTTGGTGACCAACAAAATAATCTAGAATCTCGGCCCATTACATAAACTGGAGTATTCTGTTAGAAAATAGATAAAACTAAAGATGATACCAATCCAAAATCAATTGAAACCCAACTCAGACTTGGATTTAAATCCACTAGTTTTTCACACTTAATTTTTTATAAAGAAATAAACTTAATTTATACACTTTACTTTGTCAGAACTGATCCAGTTGCAAACTAAGCCACCAAGTTACTCAGGGTTCGTTTGGTTATAGCTTTTAAGCTAAAAGCTGGAATCTTTTAAACATGGTAGAAAAAGCTAGCTGTTTTGAGTGCTTCTAAGCTGTAAAATACACATTTAATAACCAAATAAATAATCTCGACCTAGCACATAATTCATTCTGCTGGAAACAAAAATAATAAAGATGAAATTTAATCCACTACAATTAAAAGCCAATCTAATTATATTTCCAATAAAATCCAATAAGATTGTAAACCCACCATTATTTAACACTTTAAAAAAAAAGTGAAATAAATAAATAAATAAAAACTAAATACACATTTGATAGAAAAAAGCTAGCTGTTTTGAGTGATTATAAGCTGTAAAATACACATTTAATAACTAAATAAATAATCTCGACCTATTACATAATTCTTTTCAACTGGAATCAAATAGAATAAAGATGAAATTTAATCCACTATCAATTAAAAGCCAATCCAGTAACAGTTTCCAATAAAATCCAATCAGATTGTAAACCCACCATTATTCCACACTTAAAAATCGAAAAAAGAAGTGAAATTAATAATAATAAAAAGAAGTAAATACACATTTGATAACATAAAAAAAACTAGCTGTTTTGAGTGCTTTTAAGCTGTAAAATACACATTTAATAACCAAATATATAAAATCTTAGTCAATTACATAATTCTTTTCTACTGGAAACAAATAGAATAAAGATGAAATTTATTTCACTATTAATTAAAAGCCAACCCATACTTGGATTGTAAAACCCAGTTAAGATTTCCAATAAGATTGTAAACCCACTATTTTTGGAATTAATAAAAAAAAACACATACCCTTAAGATTACAAGAGAGATAGAGAGAGAGGAAAATATATGAAAATAAGCAACTCTAAAGAAATAACCCTAAAAACCCTAGCATATGTTTGAGGTGAAAAACAACATAAAACCCTACAAACATTAAAACAAATTAAATTGATATGTATTAGAAGTTTATGGACTTAAATGTAATATACGAGTATTAATATTTAATTAGATGGATTTGGAATAAAGTACTTAATTGTAGTAGGTTTCGGTACGGTTCGGTTCGGTTTGTGGCAAAACCGAAATCGAAATCGATAAGATTTATCGGTTTGCTTTTTTTCGGTTTTGCTCTTTTTATTTTTTTGGACCGAACCGAACCGGACCGGGTTTTTTCGGTTCTTTTTCAGTTTTATTTTTGGTTTTTCTATCTTCTTATGTAATGTGTTACCGTTCCTATTTAATTGTCAATTACAAAATTACGTGCAATTTTGACCGGCCAAGAACTTATATTATAATTGTCGGAATGAAAATTTTCAAAAGTTGATAATATAGTTCAAATGTTAAATTTTATGATTAGATTTTAAAAAAAATTCATTACGATAATTTTGATATAAGTTATAAGCCGGTTAAAATTGCACGTAGTTTCGTAGTGAACAATTAAATGGGAACGGAGAGAGTACGATGACTTTCACGCTTTTAGGTCATGTGTTGGCATTTTCTTACTTGGCTTTACATGCAAGAATTGAAGCAATGATTATTGAAACTATCAATGCATTGTTCCTTTTTTTTTTCCTTTTACAAATTATTGGACTAGTAATATTATTTAAAAACCTTCCATGTTTACCAAATCTGCATAAAAATAAAAAATAATACAGGTAATGCCATATTTTGGTCTTTAATTTTATGCAATCTGTATAAGAGAGCATAAAATATATCATCACTTCTTTTTATGATTCTTTGGAACCAAAAGTCACATTGGTGATAAATTATTATCTATTTTTGGAGGACTCATTTAACATACTACACATCGTATCGCACATATATTGTATTTTATTCTATATGGGATTTGAAAAATGTGTCACAAGGGTGTCAAAAGATGTGAAATGTTATTTAATACTCATGGAAGACGAATGACGTATTCCTCTGTATCATAAACTATGTGACACCTCTATATGTGAATCGTTCCACTCATTTATAAAAATATCATTAGAATTCCACTAATTCTCTCTCTACTTCAATGAATGCAAAAGGTCAAACTAATAACAAAAAACCACGTCTCCATCTTACAAATATATGCTTCCATTTTGTTCAATTCTAATTTGGTTTCATTAGCATTTATTTTTTAGTTTACAAATCTAATCTGAATTTTGTTTCAAAATCACAAATGTATTTTTTTTAAATAATCTGATCATAAATCATTTGACTAAAGCATAAAATACTATCAATCACAACAAAATATGACTTGAATTAGACCGAGAAAGAAAAAGTTAGGAAAAAAGTTATATGCTAATAATTTACTTCACATCGATTAGATTCTTTTTTTTTCTACTTGAAATAGTTTGATCTAGATAAAAATTAGGAATTTTCCTTTATCCAATAAATAAAAGATTAAAAAAAGAGAAAAATTAACTTGGTCAGCCTTTTTTCTCTTAATAAATCGATTAAGAAAGCAAGTAAGAATTAGTATATTTTTCTTTTTTGTTTCAATAAAGAAACTTTTTTAATCAATATTTTAACTCGGTCAGCTTTTTTCTTTATAAAACTTTATAAAATTTACTCTACTTAATT
Organism: Primula veris; assembly: GCA_963682055.1. NCBI lineage: Eukaryota > Viridiplantae > Streptophyta > Magnoliopsida > Ericales > Primulaceae > Primula > Primula veris. The sequence continues at coordinate 33,101,899 of OY821746.1, read as the reverse complement.
ATTCACTCACTGCTCGAAACTTACAAGGCCATTTTCCAGTAACTTGTTCATTATTTAATAAATTCTATTAAATATTTTCCTTAGAGTTTTCTGAATTGAATTATTAAAAAATTAAAAATAGAGACTCATTTTAATTAAAAAAATTCTTTAAATTATTGAAAGAAAAAAGCTGACTGAGTTAAAAAATTGATTTAAAAAGTTTCTTTATTGAAACAAAAAAAAGAAAAAGTTACTAATTTTTACTTGCTTTCTTAATCGATTTATTAAAAGAAAAAGGCTGGCCGAGTTAATTTTTCTCTTTTTTTAATCTTTTATTTATTTGATAAAGGAAAATTCCTAATTTTTATCTAGATCAAACTATTCCAAGTAAAAAAAAAAAGAATCTAATCGATGTGAAGTAAATTATTAGCATATAAGTTTTTTCCTAACTTTTTCTTTCTCTGTCTAATTCAAGTCATACTTTGTTGTGATTGATAGTATTTTATGCTTTAATCAAATGATTTATTATCAGATTATTTTAAAAAAAATACATTTGTGATTTTGAAACAAAATTTAGATTAGATTTGTAAACTAAAAAATAAATGATAACTAAAGCAAATTAGAATTGAACAAAATGGAAGCATATGTTTGTAAGATGGAGATGTGAGATTTTGTGTTATTAGTTTGACCTTTTGCATTCATTCCGTTAGAGAGAGAATTAGTGAAATTCTAGTGTTATTTTTATAAATGAGTGGAGTAGTCCACATATAGAGGTGTCACATAGTTTATGGTATAGACGACCACGTCATTCGTCTTCCAGGACTAAATAATTTGTCCGAACAAACATATTCTCTCCATGTTGCTTGCTTATTTTTCAACTTAGTTACTTATATTTTTTTTAATGTCAATTACAGTTGAGCTCTTGATCATTCTACTCTATCTTTTTGGGGTAACTACAGTTGTGCTCTTGCTTCTTATTGAAGTGTGACTACAACTTAATGCTTATATTAAGCAGCATCCATTCCCAATGACTTTCTTATAAAACACTAAACAATAGTTGCCAAAAATCTTCCCATTGTGTGTACTTTAACAACTAATATTAGCTTCAAACTAAAACTCTTATCTCCTCAAAAATGTTGAGAATCCTACTATTATGCCTCTTTTACAAACATGTTGTATTGGCCTCTGATCCTAACCCTCTCCAAGACTTTTGCATACCAAACACAAAATTCTCATCCTCTAATAAAACACACAAAAAAAGTTTTAAACAAATAGATGACATAAAAATAAATCTATCTAATAAGAAACTCGGTACGATTTGGGAGTAGTACCAATAACTGTTTTAAAAAGAGTTCTTCGTAGTCAAAATTTCGATCCAAAAACTTAAAAAAAAAACTTAAAAACGTCGCTTTTTCCGTTTTTAGGCCGCTAAAAGTTATGCTTTTTACACTTTTAGAATGTAATACCTTGGATTGCTATCTGGCAATTGTGGGTACGGTCTTACCATCTTTCGTTTCTTGTAATCATATAAAATTGCACGGTTATTTGCAAAAATAAATAAATTCCCATCGGGGACTAAAAGTACGAAAGGGTAAAGATTATTCTCTATCTTCCGGTCATAGGTCTCGGCTAGGAAATTTAAATGGTAGAAACTATCAGCTCCAGGCTTTTTTGGGTAAAACTCATAATTAAATTGTCTTCGTCCACCGATAATAATCTGTCTTCCATCCGGCAATATGTGATTGGTAGAGTACCATCTATGTTGTACGTGTCGAAGAATAAAGTAAACGATTTAAAAATTGTTCTCGATAAACGTTCGAAGTTACTTACTTAGCTTATAATTTAGGTCTTGTTTTCTTGCAAGCTTTTATGCAACTCAAGATGTAGCTTTTGATAATCATAAAATTCTAGTTTCTTCGAACTTGAAAATTCTACAATTTCATGGGAGGAAATAATCGGTCTTCAAGATGGTCAACCAAATACAATCTAGCATAGCTAAACGTTCGAAGTTTCCTACTACATAGGTAATTTAGGTCTCGTTTTCTTGCCAACTTTTAAGCAACTTATGATGTAGCTTTTGAGAATCAAACAATGTAGTTTCATGGAATTTGAAAAAAATTCTACAATTTCAAGGAAAAATATCTAAAAAAACACCCGGTCTTCAAGATGCTCAACCAAATACAGTCTAGCATAAAAAATTAAACCTAAGAAGCCTTACCAATGCTTTAGGAATTTCTTCCCAATCGCACGCGTGGCACGGGTTGTAGATCCTGACCACATGATCTCCGTCATGGAATCCGCCTGTCTGGATCAGACGACCATCTGGCATTAGTGACCCTGAAGAGCACCACGTGTCGGTTTGGACCATGAGGGGGCGGATCCGGTTTGTGAGTACGTCATAGCGCACCGAATGGGCCGTACAGTCAACTTTCAAAGTTTGGTCTTGTTTGTCGTGACGACATTTGTGGTCCGGAAGGGAGATGTTGGAGCGTCCAAAGCCAGTTCGGTCAAAAATGACAACATAGTCGTTGTTCGTTTTATTTATTTATTATTATTATTCAATATCCGGTCCATTTTATTAATAAAATCGTAAAAAATATTCTTTCATGAGCCACGCCCCCATGATAGCGTTTTCAATCAAAAAATATTAACGGGAAATGATGGCATTACGACCTACAATCAAAAGGCAACTAGTGCTAATGAAACTATTTTACTAAGGACATGGCAAAAATAACAAAATTAACACTTTTAATCTCCACTTTTCAAAGCAAAAAAAAATTCTACGATGACTTGCTATTTACTCCTTATGTCCCATATCCTTATATCTCCTATACATCGCCGTGATCAAAGTGATCTAAACAACAAGTTCAAGAGCAAATTTTTGCTTAAAAGGGAGATTAGCCATTTTAATTTAGTGCAAAAAACCAGTCCAAAGTATGCAATATCAACTGAAACATCAGTTTAATACGAGTTAAGGAGAAAGCTAAAACACTCATCTCACTTAGACAAACTTGTTGAAGAAAGATTTCATACTGCTACATCTTGAATTTTGTATGTACTTCCTCTAACACAATAGGTTTCGCTCTGGTCCAAAGCATATGCAGTATGAGTGAGCTTTGTGAACTCTATGGGTGAGAAAAAGGTCTTGTTGGAGCCGTGCGCTCCTTGTTTTGCTAAAACATCTGCCACCTGATTCTGTTCCCTATATATATGACATAAATCATAACTCACAAGACCCATTAGTTCAACTAAATCCAACCATAAAGTATCAAATTTAGGCCCTGGTTTGGTGCCTTTTTTTCACCAATTGGCAATAAGTTCAGAGTCCGTTTCTATGCAAATATTACTAATATTTAACATGTAACATATAAGCAAGCCATCTCCATGAATTCTGCATAAGTGTTAGTTTGATTGCCAAGATAACTACTAAATGCAAAGATTAAGCAACTCTTGTCATCTCTTAGAATACCCCCACAACCACTATTACCTGGGTTACCATATGCAGAACCGTCACAATTTAACTTTAATCTACCAGAAGGTGGACACTTCCAAGAAACGAATTTAGGCCTTTTCATCTTACACACTACTTGATTAATAATAATAGATTGAAGAGTATAAATCTGAAAGTGATGAGCAGGTAATTTAGGCTTAAGTAAAAAATTGAGGTCTCTTAACCACCGATTCACTTTATGAACAATATCATTGACAGACATACCAACGTTCTCGAACCTAGCATTATTCTTGCTAATCCAAATTTCCCAGAACACAAGGAAAGGAACAAGTGCCGCAAGTTGTCCTACTTGAGTTTGATCGCAATGATTACACCAGATAGCGACATAACTTCTCCAATTGCCAGTAAACTCAGGAAAACCA